>CM057345.1:201375388-202000388 GCA_030015575.1 Agapanthus africanus | reverse complement strand
AGGCTCTTTTTAAGAAGTTTTATTCCTTTGAGACCAGAGTTTGACAAATGTCACTCTGTGATAGAGCTTTGCTCTAAAAAGAGGAGATTTTCTTCTTGTCTCTAGGGACCCCCTCCCAATAGGGATATTCTTTTTGGGGGTCTTTTTCGTTGACTGACAGTCTCATCCAATGATGGGACTGTCTTATCAAATGATGCGCCGTCATCTAGATTTTGTGAGTCCCCCTTTGGTCCCCTACTCACTGCACTGTAGTGTGATGTAGGACTTTGACATGCGAAGCATTGGAACGCTAACGGTTATATTTATTTTTTTTGTCTACAGGGAACATGTCTGAAGATTTGTCTTTCCCTTTTGTTCGCTCAGAAGGAGGGTTCCCACACGCACCAGTGGACCGGGTGGCGTTCGCCTTGATTAAAGATCATGATCCAGAGTACAAGAGACTCCATTTGTGGGGAAGGTGGTACAGCCAAATCATCCAAGGCCGTCGCAGCTTCAGCTCCGCTTCGCCTTCTGAGCCCATAGTTACGATCCCTTATGCGGACAAGCCCCCGGTGGAGTATGCCGTAGAGGTTAAAAATTGGAATGCTGACGACCTCCTCCATCCTGCCATTGGTGCCATCCCAGTGCAGCCGCCGCCGGCGATAGACATCTTGGGGAGGCGAATCTGTCAGGGTGAAGCACGCCCTTGGGGACAGGCTTATAATATTGGACCGATCCCGCGACCGCTTGCCGGATACCTGCAATGGGCCCGGTACATCTTATCGGCGAAAAGGACTCATCTAATGAAGATTGGTTTATATTCGGCCGTCTACGTTTCGCTTTTCAAGTATCCCTCTCCTCCAATGTGGTGGATAAAGGCCTTTATTGAACAATGGAATATCCCCACTCACACCTTCTTGACAGCGGATAGAGAAGTCTCCGTCTCTTTGGAAGAATTTGTTGAGATTTCAGGTTTGCCAGCGAGGGGGGAGCACTACGAGGAGCTGCTTCCTCCTGACGAGTACGTCTTTGCCACCAAGCAGGTTGTATTTGACTTAACTCCGGAAAATGCCATTCAGCATCAGCACCCGGGCTTGGTGAAGGTGTTGGAGATTTATGAGGAACTCCATTTGGAATCGGGCGACCGGGGCGTCAGTTTCGCGGATTTCATCGCTCGTTTTATCCGCCCGGAGTTCCTATCAGAGCAGGGCGAGAAGTTCGCTCAGCTTGCTGACCCCTTTAGTTTTGGCTTGGACCGCCGACCTTCATCGGAAAATGACCAGCGGGATTTTTATTTCCCCGGCACTGTCAGCGTCCCTTTCTCAGAGATCGCCGTTCCTGGCATGGACGAGGAGACTTTTTTCATTGGGTTCTTGGGTCTATGGCTATGCAGCTTCGCGCTTCCCATGCACCCACGCCTCATGCGGTCCTCTGTCTTTTACTAGGCGCATCGAATGGTGGCCGGTTTGCAGTTATCGGTAGGGATCGCCGGATTGGCTTATCTTTACAATGGACTTAGCGTAGCGGCGGACGCTAGTGAGCCAGGGGTACAGCCTGCCAACTTCCCGATGCACTATTTTACTTCTTGGATGGAGATGCACGTGCGAGGAGTGTTTGGTGCTCACAAGACTCCCCCGCTCTTCGAGAAATACAGGCTCCCGAGAGTCATGCGGTTGGTCGGGGCTTCAATTGTGGTTCCAGCCCTGCGGGAGTCTAGAGGGTTACTCCTTCGTCCACATCTGGTCAGAGCGAAGGTTTCCTTTGTGGATAAGGTTATAACCATAGGCTCAGAGACCACCAAGTCAGTGGTGCCCCTGCGTGATGACTTTAAAGACGGGGCTTCTGTATTAAAAGCTCGGGAAATCCTCCATCTCTACTCCATCCGGCCGGGCTATCTAGTGTTTAGGCAGAATAAGACGGCCTTGTTCATGAGATATAACCCTCACCGATTTGCCCGGCAGTCAAGCTACAACCAAGGGGTCCCGTTGGAAGCTTTCTTGGAAACGCCCGTGGTCGGCCCAGAGGGGATAAGGAATGCGATGCATCATTTCGTCCGGCTTAATACGGGATCCTATTTTTTTATCAGTGAGCCTAGCTGTGTTCCTAAAATAATCCATCTGTATGTAGCCTGGTATGCGCATGCTATGGGTCCAATCATTTTAATGGAGAAACGCTTGCTGGTTGACCGTAGGGGTGCGCCTCCTGGCGGTGATCGCAAGGCTCCCTTGCAGCCAAGGATCCAGGTCATCCCCCCGATAAAAGATGCCAGAGCTGACCGACCGCGCGTGTTGAGCCCCCCGCGTGGATTGCCATTGCCCTCTACGATGGATGCACCGCCGGCGCCCTGTGCTCCCATGAAGACGGTTAATGTGGTATCACCAGGGTCTGGCAGAGGGGCAGAGATCGGGACCCGCCGCCCTAAAGTGACTGCCAAGCGCAAGGCTGTTCTGAGTGGGTCTAAAGCTGGCGGACAGAAGAAGAAGAAGTCCGCCCTATCCCTCGACGCGATCCTTAACTTAGGGCCTGCGGCTCCTCCTGCCGAGGCCATATGTGAGTATGGCAGCAATGAGGGCTTTGTGGTGGACCCTGAGGACACCAATTTAGCTGCCGCCATTGCAGCTTCGGAGCGATCGGCGAGGCTTGAAGCGATGTTAAGCAAACTCGCTGAGTCTGGTAATCATCAGACGCTTTATTTATCATTTTACTGCATTTTTATTATTATCTTTAGCTAATATTTGCTTCATTCTCAACAGGTATTTCTACTGAAGAGGCCATTGCTGCCTCTTTGAAGACCTTCCAGGAGGAGGAGAAGAAGCGTGTCCCAGCAGGCGTTGGTATGTCCTACTCTTTTCCCTTTCATAATGAAAGTTTGTCATCTTCTCTGATGGTCAACCTAACCTTCTTTTGTTTCTTTGCAGAGGTTATATCAGTTGGCGCGGGGATCCTTCCTGAGCCTGTTACTGAAGTCCCAGCTTCATCGAAGTTGCCACAAGAGCCCCGGCTTGACAAGACGATGAGGGATGCCTTGAAGAATCTAGAGGCATCCCTATATACGGACGAGGGAGCCTCACTCAAAGAAGCCCTAGTGGCATCCGTCTCAACGGCTCGAGAGGAGCGGAAGCGGTTGAGACGCGAAGCAAGGGCACGCAGAGCTGCTTTGGCCGCGGGAGCGGGCCCTAGCACTCTTCCTCGTGCCGACACTCCTTCTGAAGCAGAGGCGAGCAGAGCTGCTTTGGCCACGGGAGCGGGCCCTAGCACCATTCCTCGCGCTGACACTCCTTCTGAAGAGGCCCCTGCCGCCCTGTCTACTGCTTATAGGCAAGTGGCGCGCGTGGCTCGGAGTGCAAACGACAAGTCCTCTTCAGGTAACACTTCTTCCAGAACCTTGTTATAAAAATTATTATAAAGCCATTGGCTCATATGCATTCCATCTTGCAGGACCAAGTCCGACTGAGGGGGAGGCAGAGACCGTTGGACCCCAGGAAACGGCGGAAGCGGCGCCTGCCGAACCTGAGCCGACGGTGGGCACCGTCGTCGGGGCCACGGTGCCTGAAACAGAAGTTGAAGGATCCGCCGCCGAGAAGGTCATTGATGCCGCGTCTGAAGTGGCAGCAGATGAGATGATTGTCGAGCCGAAGGCAGTAGAAACCGAGGCGCTTGAGGCTGGAGACGTCCCGGTGCCGATAGACGAGACAACCGTGACCGCAGAAACCGAGGGAGTATCGGGTGAGGCGGCCACGATTCCTGAGGAGGAGCGAACCGCTCTTTCTCAAGAATCTGGTAATACTCCGATCATAGCCCTCCCCGCGTATGGTTTCTTGCCGTCTCCCGGGCTCGCGAGCACAACAACGGTTCCCATCGAGTCGGGTGATGAGGCTACGGGTGGTGGTCTCATGTCGATGGATGAGGGGATTGCTTCAGTTTCTGCTGGTAGCTTGTCAGGTAAAATTTTTTGTCACCAGCGTTCTCCCTTTTTTATATATCTTGCGATCTCTTCTAACAAGCTTGTCTTTGCAGGTGCGGCCAGTGTCGATGCTCCTTTGCTCGAGGGGGCACCATCGACTACTGCTTTGGCGGTGGTCACCTCCCCGCCTTCCCTTGTACCATCACGGATGTTGGAAGGTATGGATTCACGACTCATGCATTAACCTTTCAAAAATGTAGCTTTGTACTAATGTTATACCATTGTGCTTTTGCAGGAGTGCTCTTCGATCATTTATATCAAGTGTTGCTCCCACACTTCTCTTTCCCATCCGAGCTCGCTTTTCCTTCTGGTGGCGCCGGTGAGTATACCTTCATTATAATATCTTTACTTACCCCCTTTTTTCTAGCAATGGGATAATTTCTGACTTTTCCTTTTCTTTATTGCAGTGCCACAAATCGAAGGAGGGGATGCAAGACCTGCCGCGCCTCCGGCCCTTCCGGCTTTACCGTCCGTTGCAGCTGGTATAATAAATTTCCTTTTTTTTTTTTTTTTGGTAACCCTTCAACATCTTCTGAACCATCGTTTAACCATGTTTTGTTTTGCTGCTATTGTTCCGGCTCCGGTCCCCTTTGAGGCTCGCGTCCTTTCACCGGCAGGCCCTTTCTTGAGACGCCCGTCTTCAAAGGGTGCTGTGATGAGTTTGGGCATGCTGAGCGGGTACATCGAAGAGCTCAACATGGACGCTCTCCCTTCTGCCGTAGATTTCGCTGTGGAGGTTAATCCAATGTTGGCGGCGCTTGTAAATTTTCATAACGAAGGCGTTGTCGGATCTTGGGTTAATCACTGCAGGGAGATTGAGGCCTGTCTATACCGGCTGGAGTCGACGCGCCCTTCTCCCGAAGTTTTAGCCCTGAGCACCCAACGCACGACTTGGCTCGAGCAAAGCACTTCGCACTCCCGCCACTTGGAGCAAGAAGCAGCTTTAAGACTAAGGGAATGCCAAAAGACCTCGAACGAAACGGCCCATCTGCACGCTGAGGTTGAGGCAAATGCTGCCCAAGTGAAGACTATCTTTGAGGGTCTCTTGGAGCGCATCTCTCATGGGCTAAACTTGAAGCGGAAGCTTGACGTAGCTGAGCGCAATATCCCAAGTCGGGAAGCTGCCTATCAGGTCGTCAGGGAGCAGCTTGCGTCGGTCTTGCAGCAACGAGCCCAAGTGGAGGCAGAGCTGGCGATGGTAGCTGACCAAGAGAAGGCATGGAAGGACATATGCGAGCAATTGCTACACCTATGCAAGACGCTTCCTTCCCAATAATTCTCCTTGTATCATTTGTCTTTGTAATGTATATGTATATATTTTTTTATTCTTTAGCACAATGTATCCTGTACTCGATCAATATTTCTGAATAAAAGATGCACATTTTTGTAATGTCTTGTGTCATTTCTCCGTCTTTTCTTTCTTTTATTATCAGTATGCCACCTTAGTAACCATGATTGACGGATGATTCGGACGAGTATCCCTGACCTTCTTAAGAAATAGCGATGGCTTAGGCCGCGGGTTCAGATCTGCTGCCTAAGACTTTTCAATTCTATGAGCCGTGAGGGTCTCATAGAGGCTTTTCTCCCAACGGATCGAGAGGATCTCATAGGTGGATTTTCTCCTTAGGAATCGTGAGGATTCCTAAGTGTGGTTTTCTCTTATAAGTCGTAAGGATCTTATAAGAGAATTTTCCCTCTTACGAATCGAGAGGATCTGTAAGTAGTTGTTTCCCTCCTCGTCGAAATTCGACTTTGGAGAGTGAGACCCGTGAATAGTATGCAAGAGACCAGTTTGGATTGACTTGCAGGGCCCCATTGCTCAAAAAGCAAGCTTTTCAATCCTTGCTGTCTGAGACTTTTTCTTGCAGATTAAGAAGCAAGTTCAATTTGTTGAAGAAATCCCTTTTCTGAAAGATTTGGCGGGATTTCCCCCCACCATCGGATCTTTGGTCTAGGGTCTTTTGTTTTACAGAAGATAATAACCGAAAAGATTTCTTCAGAACCTTTTTGTTTAGCGCGAATGCTCCAGGATATGACGCGTGTCGCACAGCACACAGTGCAGCGCAACTGTGCTAGCACATCTATGCCGACACGTGTCATGCAGCGCACGACGCATACGCCGCTGAAGCGTTGCTTCCCTTGGTTTTGCTTGAAACAGAGCTTTGCTTTGGCTAGGTGCGCTGCTTTGGGGTGCTGCGCTGACGCGTTTGCGCTGGACACGTGGCGTGTAGCGCGCAGCGCAACGCAACTGTGCTAGCGCTTCCGTGCTGAAGCGTCGCTACTTCAAGACAGAGCTCTGCTCTAATCGGGGAAGGATGAAGCGTTGCTTCATCTCCTGCCTCGGCATTCGAACGGACATTCGCTCCAATTAGGGTAAACTGCCGTGACGACTCTTGGTAGTCGAAGAGGCACTTGAGGCCTATAAATAGGACCCTTGGTCCCCTCCAGATACTTATCATCTTCCAGATTTCCATTTTTGAAGACTTCAGAGTTTTGTTCTTGCCTTTAAGAACTCCGGTGCCTTGCTTCTTTTTTTAAAGTTTTTTAGAAAAACTTCAGGTAAAATCGATTCTTAGATTAATCTTAAACAGCAGAGCCCTCGTCTAGTGGGTTTCATCTTTGAACATAGTTTTGCTCTCTAGGAATTTAGTCATCCATGTATATTATTGCTTTTCTATTGTTGATCTTCCTGTAATATTTTCTCCAGGAATAATGGCGGCGGTGCATCTATACAGTCTGCACGAGTTCATTACCTAGGATGATATCCGCGCTCAGGGTCGTCAACAAAACCAGGAGTTTACAGACGCCGAATGTGCAGAAGTTATGGGTCGTCTGAACGCAAGCGGTGGTTGGCTGTTGCCTCGGCGTTCGGCTTTTTTGAAAGTCGTGTTGGGAGCAATATGGAGGGCACTTCCGGGTCTTCACGAGGCCTTACCACTCAATGTGCTGGATGATGCCGAGGACAAGGTGCATTCAGTGCACCTGACAGGGCTGATCTCAAAGAAGCGACGGAACGACCTCGTTGACATCCTGCATCAAGTGTTTCAGCAGACGACGATTGTTGCTGCTTATCAAAGGCCGGAAGGGCTTGCCGATGATATCGACACCGAGGAGCGCGAAAGACTGCGCATAAGAATAATTAGAAAGGCCAGAAGAACTCTGGATGGCCTTACTTTTGATTTCCTCAATCCGTGCCCCGGATCCGAGGTTATACCGTTGTAATATTTTGAACAATGTTTCTTATGCATTATTCTTATGCCTGTAAAAACTTTTGGCGGTATGAATGAAAACCCTCCCCTTTTCTATTTCAGCTTGTCTTATTTCTCGTCTTGAGTCTTCTGTCCATGCATAAATGAATGCGTCACGCATGCCAGATCAAATGTAGAACGGATATTCTTTCTGTCATCTTCTTTCTTTTAATGTCAGTAGGCTGTCTTAATAATCATGGTTGATGGATGTCTAAAACGAGTATTCCGACTTCCTCAGGAAATAGTGATGGCTTAGGCCGCAGGTTCAGGTTTACCGCCTAAGACTTTTTAATTCTATGAGCCGTGAGGGTCTCATAGAGACTTTTCTCCCTACGGATCGAGAGGATCTCATAGGTGGATTTTCTCCTTAGGAATCGTGAGGATTCCTAAGTGTGGTTTTCTCTTATAAGTCGTAAGGATCCTATAAGAGAATTTTTCCCTCTTACGAGTCGAGAGGATTCGTAAGCGGTTGTTTCCCTCCTCGTCGAAATTCGACTTCGGAGAGTGAGACCCGTGAATAGTATGCAAGAGACCATTTTGGATTGACTTGCAGGGCCCCATTGCTCAAGAAGCAGGCTTTTCAATCCTTGCTGTCTGAGACTTCTTCTTACAAATTGAAACGAATCGGGAATTTGCTCGCGGAGAGGGTGATGGCTCTGCGAGTTGACATGAGTTAGGAGGCTCTCATCACGGAGTGTTTGTATCCGTGAGTCGAGGAATTTGCTAGGGATTATTTGTTTCCCGAGCGCCAAGGATTATTTGTTTCCTTGGGGTTTGAAACGAGTCGAGGATTCCCACGGAGGCGCTGGTGGCTCTGCAGGTCGACGCGGATCAGGAGTCTCTCATCAAGGAGTGTTTGTATCCGTGAGTCGAGGGATTTGCTAGGGATTATTTATTTCCCAAGCGCCAAGGATTATTTGTTTCCTTGGGGTTTGAAACGAGTCGAGGATTCCCACGGAGGCGCTGGTGGCTCTGCAGTTCGACACGGATCAGGAGTCTCTTGTCAAGGAGTGTTTATATCCGTGAGTCGAGGGATTTGCTAGGGATTATTTGTTTCCCGAGCGCCAAGGATTATTTGTTTCCTTGGGGTTTGAAACGAGTCGAGGATTCCCACGGAGGCGCTGGTGGCTCTGCAGGTCGACGCGGATCAGGAGTCTCTCGTCAAGGAGTGTTTGTATCCGTGAGTCGAGGGATTTGCTAGGGATTATTTGTTTCCCGAGCGCCAAGGATTATTTGTTTCCTTGGGGTTTGAAACGAGTCGAGGATTCCTACGGAGGCACTGGTGGCTCGGCGGGTCGACGCGAATCAGGAGTCTCTCGTCAAGGAGTGTTTGTATCCGTGAGTCGAGGGATTTGCTAGGGATTATTTGTTTCCCGAGCGCCAAGGATTATTTGTTTCCTTGGGGTTTGAAACGAGTCGAGGATTCCTACGGAGGCACTGGTGGCTCGGCGGGTCGACGCGAATCAGGAGGCTCTCGTCAAGGAGTGTTTGTATCCGTGAGTCGAGGAGTTTGTTGGGAGAGTATGGCTCCCTTTTTGTTTTACGCCCTTGGATTGTATACAGGGATCGATGTGATCTTAACTGTAGGGCCAAAGTTTTATCATCATTTTTTTTATTTTATTTCCGCGATGCTCTATCATTTCAGCTTTTATATCGCGAAGGTCGCGATCGCCCAATCATTTCGGCTATTTTTCGCGGTGCCCAATCATTTCGGCTTTTTATTTTATTTTTACTCGCTGCTTTTTATTGCGAGTTGCCCAATCATTTCGGCTATTTCGCATGCATACATTTTACTTGCTGTTTTTTATTATTGCAAGCTGCCCCATCATTTCGGCTATTTCGTATGCATGTACGGTCTACTGGCTTTTCGCCGTGAACCTGAAACTGGACACCGATTTCGGCATCAGCACCGCTACAACTGGGATGTTGCCAGGAGCGAATCATCATTTGCCTCTGTCATTGTCGAACAAAGGAGGCTTAGCGACCAGGGTTAGGGTCCTGTCGACTACGGCTTTTGACTTTATGAGCCGTAAGGGTCTCACAAAGCTATTTCTCCCTACAAGTCGTGAGGATCTTATAGGTGTATTTTCTCCTTAGGAATCGTGAGGGTTCCTAAGTGTTTTGTTCCTCTGTAAGTCGTAAAGATCCTACAGGAGGGTTTTCTCTTTGTAAATCGAGAGGATTTACAAGGGTTATTTACCATGCAAACATATCCCTAGTTTCAGATGGGACTTAGTTAGGGAAATATTTATTCGCGCCCGTGGATTGTATACAAGGGTCAATGCTGAGCCACTTGTAGGGCATTATCGAAAGTTGTGGGGGCTGCTTAAGCACAGATTTAGATCTCTGTAGCTTAAGACTTTCAAATCTTATGAGCCGTGAGGTTCTCATAAGAGCGTTCTCCTTACGAGTCGTGAGGATCTCGCAAGTGTATTTTCTCCTTAGGAACCGTGGGGATCCCTAAGTGTGTTGCTCCCTTGTGAGTCGTAAGGATCTCACGCGGGTGGTTTCTCCTTACAAGGTCGAGAGGATCTTGCAAGTGTTCTTTAACGAGGTTGCGCCCTTTCAGGTTTTCACAAACACTCGCCGGTAGTCCTGCTGTTTTTACTCACGGAGCCCTTTCGGGTTTTCATCCGTGCCCCTTTTTGCTCATGGACATACCGTCTTCTTTTTTTTATTTTTTTTATTCTTTTTATTTCTTCTTTTTTTTTCTCTTTTTTTTTACGAGGTCGCGCCCTTTCGGGTTTTCACGAACACTCGCCGGTAGCCCTGCTGTTTTTACTCACGGAGCCCTTTCGGGTTTTCATCCGTACCCCTTTTTGCTTATGGACATACCGTTTTTATTTTATTTTATTTTCATATTTTATTTTTTTTTTATTTTTTTTTTTATCTTGTCAGCCTAAGGATGCTGCGGTAGTAGCTTAAAGACGTTTTTGTCTGCTATTAGTTTTAGGACATTTCGGTCCGCTGTTAGTTTAAGGACATTTCGGTCCGCTGTTGAGAAGTTGGCTACTGCTTATAGAACTTGAGCTTAGGAAGATAGCGAGCGGACATAGTCGTCGTCATCTATCGTTGACCTAGGCTGTGGCTCATTAAGCGTAGTATTTCTTTAGGAAGCGACCGTTTTGTTAGTTATATGTATGCCCTAGAGGCCATTACTGTACATAGGATGTATATTGTAGTGGATGCTGGGACATATATAGGGAGGACTTTCTTGCTCGACATAATAGTATGCTATCTGGTTGATCTTTACCTTAACGTGTATGCTGATTGTCTCTCTGTTACATGTTGGTAAAGCCCTTAGGATCTGTACTTGACTACCTGGACTATGATGCGGATCATACTAGTGGGGACATGGTAGTCTATAAGTACATCCTTCAAAGTCCCTAGTCGTGGGTGTATCGAGACGGGGCATCGATATACCAGAGTAGACTAGCGTATACCTTCTCGATCCATATAGATGGGCGATGGATGATCCCATATCCATCGGTGTTTGACATCAGAGATGATATACGGGTGCTCAGTAGAGACTGGGTACACTGGACGGACTCGCCGAGAACTCCCAGATGGTATTATACCTCACGTCAGATGGCGGTTCTCTGGTGACACTGGTACAGAGTAGTCCGTTGACCCGAGATCGTCATAGAGTCTTGTGTGGTTCCCACTGTGCTTTGATTTCCATCTTACCACGTCCAAGAGGGCGTGCAAAACGGTGGTTTTTGGGTACAGTCCCGAGTCACATGGAGGCAATGAGCGATAGGAGGGGATTCGTCTCTCCCGGTATAGGGGGTTGATGTTGCGCTGTGTTCGATTGGCTATAACAGGAAATCCCTGGCCAGGGTTGCTGAGATTTACTAGTAAGTGTTACCAGTAGTTTCTCGAATAGTTATAGACCTCATATCGACACGACTTATTGAGCTATTGGGGTCTGACGTTTACCACCCCTAGGCGAGATATGCGACATATCAGACGATCAGACCGGACTGTACGGTAGTGTTACTGGTCGGATTCACTGGAGTGTGAGCGGGCTTGCTCGTCGATCTTCAGATCGCTCAATACCCGGGTGGCCGTTACGTTTAGCAGACCGCTTGCGGCTTGTGGGTGTTTGATATGATCATCATCTGTTGCCGGCGTATTGACGAGTCTTTAGAGTCCTACACAGAGGTTTCCTGGCTCAAGCGAAACGAAATAGGAGCGCATATGAGATATGTGCGGGACCGAGAATAATGCGTGTATGTGATACCGTATTCCATTCTCGTGATGAATGTGTCGAATGGTTGTATGCGATATAACCTAGTTATCGAATCAAGGATTGATTCGATAAGCCGATGCATTCTATACTAGTCGGTTGTGTGCGACATGACCGGATCATTGAATCAAGTGTTGATTTAATAATTTAATGTATAATTATATATTTGATATATTACTTTGCATTAACTAGTATTGGTTCACTTTAAATGGATTTTCTCACTCGGGTGTGCGCATTACATATGCGATATGATTTTGTGCACTTGCTTGTATCATGTTTGATGATACATCCTTTTTGGTTAAGTGTAAAGTATTAAACCTTGGTTAATGAAATGGTTAGGGTTTCTTATTTGTTATTCATTTATCTTATTTAATTATCCTTTTTATTTTTGATAAATGAATAAAAGAAAAGAGAAAAGAATGGTGGCTAATTTTGTTCTTTAGTTGAAGCTTCATGAAGCTTTGTTCAAGTCAACCATTCTTATCTCATCCTTAACCCTAACCATTCCCACTAACCATGATTCATTCTCTACACTTGACTCTAGTTAAAATTATGATAAGAATTCATTTTCTTTTCTTTTACATTTAACTTATCATAACTATTTTCCTTCTTCTTCTTCCTTGAACTTGAAGAAGAAAGCTTACCTCATCAATGGTGATTGATGAATTTGAGTGAGAAATCCAATTCTAAAGTTAACCCACTTCCTATTTCTTCATCCTCTACCTCTTGCCAAGTAGTAGAGTGTGTTTACTTCACAAGTTCCTTGACTTGGTGAAGTCGGAGCTTGATTTAGCGATGCCTCGACGTAGATCATCTTCGGCATGGACATCGACGACCTAGCTTGCCCATTCTCCGACGAAGCCGATCCTAGAGCCCGGATTTGACTTGGACAGCGGAGAGGACTTCGTTGCGGAGCTATGGAGGTGGAGCACCGGATCTACAAAGGTTGTATTTCCGTTTTCTCATTAGTTAAGTGTTAACTAGTTCAATGTTCGCCTAGACATCTAGTTATCGATCCGTAGTTTAGGGTTTGTAGGCACCATAATTTTTGAAATTGCCATGGTTGATGGCTTGGGAGACCTCACTAGTGTGCCTAGGAACCCTACACGTTTATCGGCCTGAAAGGCCTTTCACCATGCATGTCCATAAGTAGATAGGCCCCACCCTGGTAAACTTTATCTATGATGTACGGGCCTTCATAGTTCGGCTCGAATTTTCCCCGCTTGGCGCGATTGGGGATCATAGGCCTTTTAACCACTAGCACGAGTTCGCCTTGGTGGAATGCCTTCGGTCGGGTCAATCTTTCGTATGAGCGCATCATCTTTGCTTTATAAGCTTCCAGATTTTGTTGCGCTATGAGCCGTGTTTCTTCAAGGGCGTCAAGCTCCTCAAGCCGAAGATGAGCATTTTCTTCGTCCGTCAGCTCGTAATGGACTGCCACTCGTAGAGAGGGTAACTCTACCTCGAGAGGGAGTACTGCTTCCGTACCGAACACCAACGCGTATGGCGTTGTGTTTGTAGCTGTCTTGAATGTGGTTCGATACGCCCAAAGAGCTTCTTGCAGTCTCTCATGCCAGTCTTTCTTATTTTGGGACACGGTTTTCTTTATAATTTTCGTCACGGTCTTGTTGAAGGCCTCGGCGAGACCGTTAGCTCGTGGATTATAGACTGAGGAATATCTCCAGTCTATGTTATGCTGCTGTGCGAAGCGGCTGATTTTATGACTTCGGTAGGCCGGCCCGTTATCGGAGATGATCCGCCTCGGAGTTCCAAACCGATATATGACGTGCGTTTTGAAGAAATGGAGGATATTCTCCGTCTTCACTTCTCTCAATGGTACTGCTTCTGCCCACTTAGAGAAGTAGTCAGTCGTCGCTAGGATGAAACGATGTCCTTTAGACGATGCTGGCTCGATGGGGCCGACTATATCAGTCCCCCACATTTCGAATGGCCAGCTAGCTACCGTTGGATGCAGTGGATTGGGATGCTGATGGATGAAGTGTAGGGTTCCTAGGCACCCTAATGAGTTCTCACAAGGCATCGAACATGCCAAATTAAAATTTTAACGGTGCCGAGAGACCCGACTACGGATCGTTTGCTAGAAAACTAGGCGAAAAACCTAACTAGTTAACACTTAACTACAAGATACGGAAATACAACCTTTGTAGATCCGGTGCTCCACCTCCATAGCTCCGCAACGAGGTCCTCTCCGCTGTCCAAATCAAATCCGGGCTCTAGCGTCGGCTTCATCGGAGAATGGGCAAGCTAGGTCGTCGATGTCCATGCCGAAGATGATCTACGTCGAGGCATCGCTAAATCAAGCTCCGACTTCACCAAGTCAAGAAACTTGTGAAGAAAACACACTCTACTACTTGGCAAGAGGTAGAGGATGAAGAAATAGGAAGTGGGTTCAATTTAGAATTGGATTTCTCACTCTTTATCATCAATCACCATTGATGACCTAAGCTTTTCTTCTTGAGTTCAAGGAAGAAGAAGAAGAAAAATGATATGATAAGTTAATTGAAAAGGAAAAGAAATATAATCCTTATCATAACTAGAACCATGTTCAAGTGTAGAGAATAAATCATGGTTAGTGGGATGGTTAGGATTAAGCATGAGACAAAATGGTAACTTGGTCAAAGTCTTCATGAAGCTTCATGAACAAAACAAAAGAAGCCACCATTTTCTCATTTGCTTTACATTTTCCAAAATGAATAAATGAATAAATAAATAGATATGAAAATGTAAACCCTAACCATTACATAACCATGGTTTAAACTTTACACAAAAACACAAGTAAACATGTATCATCAAACATGATACAATCAAGTGCACAAAACTATATCGAATATACAATGTGCACTACCGAGTGAGAAAATCCATTTAAAGTGAACCGATACTAGTTAATGCAAAGTAATATATCAAATATATAATTATGCATCAAATCATTAAATCAACACTTGATTTAACGATCCGGTCATATCGTATATAACCGACTAGTATGCAATGCATCGGTTTATCGAATCAACCCTTGATTCGATAATTAGGGTATATCGCATATAACCTAATCGATACATTCATCGCGAGAATGAAGTACGGTATCACATACACGCATTATTCTCGGTCCCACACATATCTCATATGCGCTCCTATTTCGTTTCGCTTGAGCCAGGAAACCTCTGTGTAGGACTCTAAAGACTCGTCAATACGCCGGCAGCAGATGATGATCATATCAAGCATCCACAAGCCGCAAGCGGTCTGCTAAACGTAACGGCCACCCGGGTATTGAGCGATCTGAAGATCGACGAGCAAGCCCGCTCACACTCCAGTGAATCCAACCAGTAACACTACCGTGCAGTCCGGTCTGATCGTCTGATATGTCGCATATCTCGCCTAGGGGTGGTAAACGTCAGACCCCAATAGCTTGATAAGTCGTGTCGATATGAGGTCTATAACTATTCGAGAAACTACTGGTAACACTTACCAGTAAATCTCAGCAACCCTGGCCAGGGATTTCCTGTTATAGCCAATCGAACACAGCGCAACATCAACCCCCTATACCGGGAGAGACGAATCCCCTCCTATCGCTCATTGCCTCCATGTGACTTGGGACTGTACCCAAAAACCACCGTTTTGCACGCCCTCTTGGACGTGGTAAGATGGAAATCAAAGCACAGTGGGAACCACACAAGACTCTATGACGATCTCGGGTCAACAGACTACTCTGTACCAGTGTCACCAGAGAACTGCCATCTGACATGAGGTATAATACTATCTGGGAGTTCTCGGCGAGTCCGTCCAGTGTACCCAGTCTCTACTGAGCACCCGTATATCATCTCTGATGTCAAACACCAATGGATATGGGATCATCCATCGCCCATCTGTATGGGTCGAGAAGGCATACGCTAGTCTACTCTGGTATATCGATGCCCCGTCTCGATACACCCACGACTAGGGACTTTGAAGGATGTACTTATGGACTACCATATCCCCACTAGTATGATCCGCATCATAGTCCAGGTAGTCAAGTACAGATCCTAAGGGCTTTACCAACATGTAACAGAGAGACAATCAGCATACACGTTAAGGTAAAGATCAACCAGATAGCATACTATCATGTCGAGCAATAAAGTCCTCCCTATATATATCCCAGCATCCACTGCAATATACATCCTATGTACAGTAATGGCCTCTAGGGCATACATATAACTAACAATCTCCCACTTGCACTAGGGCCATCTGTAGCAGTGGTTGTAGTATCTCATACTCAACCATCCCATAAAAATCTTTCTCTGGGAACAGGCCTTTGTGAGTGGATCCGCTGTGTTGCCCTCTGAGTCTACTCTCCTGACCTCGATCCCCTGGAGATCAACTATCTCCATGATCAGGCGATACTGCCTTAGAATAAGTCTGGATCACTGATGGGACCGGCGTTCGTCGGCATGAGCCACAACTCCATTGTCTCACAATGGTAGGAACGTAGTTCATCTCATGAACTAATATACACCCAAACAGCCTCTTTGGTAGCATCTTTAGTAGCGATGTATCCTGCCTTTATCGTCTAGTATGCCACGGTATCTAGTTTGGAACTCTTCCAACATACCGTCCCTTTACTGAGGGTAAAGACAATGCCTGTGACTGACTTTCAGTCGTCTTTATCACCCTGGAACCCTTCCAGTGATTCTCCCCAGGATCGATTGATACCATCTCACTACAGCTAGTGAGTATTCTAACATCCATTTGGATCTATCTCATAGGTCCAAAACCCAGGATTTAGTAGGTATCATTTTGATCCTACACGGAGAATCTTTGTGATAAGCGGAGATTGACCGAACGTAGCATAGGAAACTCCTTCCCTATCAAGAGTATGTCATCCATGTACTCTACGAGGATCGTCACCATACTCCCTACTACCTTTTTGTTTATACAAGGTTCATCTACCATTTTGATGATGTCAACTTCTTTGACTTATCCATCAAAACAGATGTTCCAACACCGCGATGCCTGCTTTATCATATAAAGCATCTTGTACACGTTTCCGCTGCTCCCACTGTCTACGAAGCCCTCTGGCTGTGTACTTATAGACGCACTCTTCTAAAACATCATTTAGAAAAGCAGTCATGACACCCAACCACCAGATATCGTAGTCATGGTATGTAGCCGTGACAAGTAGGATCTGGATGGACTTAAGCATAGCTACTTGAAAAGGTTTCATCATTATCCACACCTGGTCAATGATGCAAACTTTTAACAAGTCTAGCTTTGAAAGTCTCAACTTTTCCATCTACACCAAGTAATCTTCTCAAGATATACTTGCTCCTGATGGGGATTTAACCCTTCAGATATTGCAACCAAAGTCCATACTTTGTTGGTGTACATGGATTCCATCTCAGATCGCTAAGCATCCAGCCATTCTTACAGAGTCTTACTCCTGATGGCCTTCTCGAAGCTAGTTGGGTCATCATCTCATGATGCAATCCTCGCTCCCACTGTCATAGAGAAACCGAAGTATCTCTCAGGTGGGTGAGGAACCCTACTAGATCGGCGGAGAGGCTGAGGTTCGTTGGTATCTACCGAATCCTTTGGTTCTATCAAATCATGTGTTGTAGTTTGTATAGCTGGAACATTTCCAGTTCTACATTACAGACCTTGCCTCGAGCTTGTCCGAATTTTGTTTTTAGACATAGGCCGGTCAACCCCAAATCTTAACTAACTTAAGATATGGGCTCTTCCCTTCCATATCATATATGAAGTGGTAGGCAACTGATTTGATTCGAACCCTATTCAATAGGTATGCGGCTTCTCAAGTGCATAACTCCCTAAAGGAAATAGGTGACTCAGTAATACTCATCATAGAGCACACCATATCATATAGGGTGTGATTGCTCCGCCCCGATATACCATCGTGCCATGGTGTATACGGAGGAGTAATGCTGAGAGAGAATCTCATTCTCCTTTAGAACAGTCCAGGAATTCCGTGTACAAGTATTCTCCTCCTTGATCGCATCAAAGGACATAATACTTATACCCGTATTTTGGTTCTCTACTTCTAACTTATATTCCGTGAATATCTCAAAAGGTTCGGACTTGTGTTTCAACAGGAACATAGGTCTGAATCTTGAAAGATCATCGGAGAATGTAATGAAGTATAAAGAACCAGTCCTGACATGTGTAGACAGGAGACCTACATACATCAACATGTATCATCCCAAGAGTTCACTAACTCTTTCTCTGTTTCTAATAAACAGAGCTGTGGTCATCTTATCTCTGTGACATGACTGGCAAGTTTCACAAGATGTAAATTCAAACTCATTTAAATATGCATCTTATGTAACTTCAGCTAGTCGGGTCGCAGTGATATGACCTAGTCTACAATGCCTCAAGAAGGATTCGTTCATTTCTGAACTCTTCCTCTTGTGTGTGTTCCGTATACTAAAGAACTGTAGTTTGATTTAGAACGACAATGCTTTTAGATAACGTGCCTGAACCGATCAACTTTTAATATAGGAAATGTTCAAAACATTATCCAACTATACAAAATTTTATCATTTCTTTACTGATAAAGAGATAGATATGATTTTGTATATCAGGTTCGGTATCTAACAACATTCGTTCAGAATCAATGTATTGGTAATACAGGGTGACAGTGACCGACAGATTTGGCTGCAACACTTGCTCCGTTTTCTGCCTCATGAAACTTATCACTCGTTCTCAGTTCTCTACCTATCTGTAGCCCTATGTAACGGATTACATATCTGGGATCCTGATCTGGTATCACATACCCAGGACGTAGAGGATACAGAGAAACAGTTCTTTGTAATGAACACACCCGAAGATGATGCATCAGCATGCACTCTCTTCGTTTGGGCGGCACGGGAATTCTGGTATTCCCCAATTTCCTGCTCTGTCTTATAACAATTATAAGTTGGAGCGGGACCAACGTTCCCCAGCTTAGTATAACAAGCGGGTTCGGTCAAATATCCGTATTATTATCTTGATTAAGGCGTGACATGGTCGCTACCTGGAGAGAGAGAGAAGAAAACACTCAGCGTGCGCTCTTGCAAGAATAGATTGGTTATTATTTTATCTAATCAGGATGGCTCCCACTGCTTTTTATCAAATCTTCCTTCAAACCCTAAAAGGAAAGACTAGCCGGGATTAATTACACACTACAAGTTCGCCAATCTTTCAGCCAGGCCAGTGTCGGTACTTTGAGGGAGGTCCCCCGTGCTTTCGCACGAACCTAATTAATGTAAACCTCGTTTTCCCAGAGGCGTAACCCCGTTGACACCTTTCTAGACACCTACTTGATCGGCTAATTGTAATGTATAAAACTCTCCCAGGAGTAACACTTACTCGCAGCGGGTATCGGGATCCAACTATCTCATAGAAGGTATGCAATCTCATTGCAAATTTCAACACTTGAAATTCCCGATAATGTTTTGCCCCTAGCGTCCTATGACCTTGACAGAGGTCAACAAACCATAGGCTGCCAGTCAAGTTCAACCCGTCATTTCCTGATTGAAGTAAACCCACCCGCACGACCCTTGACAGAGGTCAACAAGGTCGCACGACTACCCTAAATCAATCACATCATATGCTTATGCAGATAAGCACTAATCAGCTACCGCACACTACGCCTTGACAGAGGTCAACAAACGCAGCACGAATACTAACCAGTACATATCTGAAATGACGGAGGGCTACGACAGGTTTTTCTGAAAACCTATTGCGTAATGAACTTGATATCGTTGTAGAATCAAATGATTTTAAAATGGAGTGTTTTTTAGGCTTTTCTAGTTTTGCTAAAGGAGTCACTCCCGGTGAAGGGATCGTCGGTCCTTTCCTCGTCGAATGAGGTGCGGGATATATCATATATATCACTGTGCAAAGCAAAAACACTTAAAAGCAATCAAAAACCAAACCGAATGTGTAGTATCTGTCAGTTATTGCTAAAGGAGTCACTCCCGGTGAAGGGATCTCGGTCCTTTCCTCATCGAATAAGGTGCAGGATATATCACATATACCGCTGTGCAAAGCAAGAACTGTAGCTACCTGTTTTATTTTGAAATTCGATTCTACAACATCTTAGGTTTCTTTTATTTTCATTAATCACATTAATGAAGTCCCATCATTTAAATACCTAAGCATCACAGATAAATACGACGTACACTTATGCCATCCGCATTCGCCTCGATGTCCTCTCGTGCACCGTTAGGTTAGGTAACTAACGGCAGAGCAGGGCAGGGCCAGCACGGGTGTAAAACATAAGTAACGCCTATATGATATATCATATATACTATATACTGTATCTATCATATAACATCACATGATCACATCACAGATATCGCAGCAGAAGAATCATATGAAATATTGGATATACTAGGACGTCCGTGTTTTCAATACGAGCCAGTATAAAACACGGATTCCACGGTCGTGATGAATAGCCATACCCACACCCCTAGACCCCTACGAGAGCGGCAAGCAACCCTACCAATTCTAGAGTTAGGAGACCCGGTCTCGACTCCTCGAGTTGGTCTCCCACTGGACTCCAGAACCCGGCTACTTGTGCTCCCCTCCTTAGGTCTATCCTAGTGCGGAAAAGTAAATAATATACAAACGGTGACATCTTCCGCAACCTGGAAGCGCCCCAATAAAAGAATATTACATACAAGTTTTTACATGAATGAAAATGAAAAACACTCATCTCACATAAAAAACCCCGGGCTATTCAAACACGACGATCCAATATAACATATCCAGCAACACATAACATCACATGTCATCAACGTAAGTAAATATGCGCATCCCAATTGTCGTTGACATATAGCAACGAAACCGGCGATATCACATATTACACTTACGGTCACAGAAAAGAAAGTGTAAAACTACAACAGTTGGAATCCGCAACCACCTCAGACATCGCATGCCTGACCAAATGAATTACTTAGACATCACATGCCTAACAATTATAAACCCCGCATTTTAGTCTCAAAATCGAAAACACTTTTCAATACCAAGTCGGGCAATTCAACAGGATTCCCGACATTCTGATCGAATGCTCGTCGCAAACTTCAGTAGGCGGACGCACCCCCGATGCCGTCAACGAAGTGCACCAAGGCGGAACACCGCCACCGCGAGCACCCGAACGGATGCTTTCGGCGACGGGGTTCTCCTACAGTCACTTGGTCGGGGCTATGGAGTGAGGCTGTCTATTAAGTTTACCCGGCGAGTATCCGCGTACGCTACGTGATTGCGACGGACTTTTGATCACATCAAAATTCCGTGGCAACCGATCAATTGAGACTAAACTGCTATGTTTATAATATTCATTCAGTTATCTCATAACTACTTGTGAATTCCAATTATTGTATCCCATTCCGGATAAACAGAAAATGTTAAACTTTCCGATCAAACAATCGAATACCCAACTTTTCCCGATACAGATCAACACATGAAACAAGTCTAGCAACATTCAGTTCGTGCCTCAGTACCAACGGTCCAGCCGTAGAAGGGTCAAGCCAACGCCTCACATGTGGCACGCCGTACGGCCCCAAACCCGAAGGTTCAAAGGGCAGTTCAAGACGGTCACATAATCGAGTTAAGGTTTGTTGTCTTCTAGAGGGACCATCGCGTTACTTGCACTACTTAGAACGTCGTTAAACTACGGAAAATCCAACACTTGGAAATTTCCCGACAGGGGAAAAATTGGGTATTTATATCCGGTCGAACTTTTTAACATATTCTAAAATTTATCCGGAAAGCCACACAGACAAAATTTGATACTCCGATCGAAACACCGAATCTCCAAAAACACAGCAGAAAAATTCAACTCTTGAATAAATATTAAAAATTCCCAGAAAACTTAGCTCTTTGAACTAGGAATTACAGTGCAAAGGAACAGGGCTGACGTCATCAAGGGGCCGCTGATCCGCCGCAGAAGCCATGCTTCTGCCGCGGATCCGCCGCGAAAATTACTGTTCACCAGAAACATTTTGCACCGTAATTCTTATTTTTCCCTGCTGAATTTTTTAGCAATTTTTAATTTGGAAAAACTCACTGTTTTCAAAAAAGTACAGAGAGCAAGATTGATTTGGTGTTTCGGGTTCGATCGGGTTTCAAATTCCGTCTAGACTTCGCCTAAGGCTCTAGCTAGGCTCTGATACCACTGTTGGATTCCTAGGCACCCTAATGAGTTCTCACAAGGCATCGAACATGCCAAATTAAAATTTTAACGGTGCCGAGAGACCCGACTACGGATCGTTTGCTAAAAAACTAGGCGAAAAACCTAACTAGTTAACACTTAACTACAAGATACGGAAATACAACCTTTGTAGATCCGGTGCTCCACCTCCATAGCTCCGCAACGAGGTCCTCTCCGCTGTCCAAATCAAATCCGGGCTCTAGCGTCGGCTTCATCGGAGAATGGGCAAGCTAGGTCGTCGATGTCCATGCCGAAGATGATCTACGTCGAGGCATCGCTAAATCAAGCTCCGACTTCACCAAGTCAAGAAACTTGTGAAGAAAACACACTCTACTACTTGGCAAGAGGTAGAGGATGAAGAAATAGGAAGTGGGTTCAATTTAGAATTGGATTTCTCACTCTTTATCATCAATCACCATTGATGACCTAAGCTTTTCTTCTTGAGTTCAAGGAAGAAGAAGAAGAAAAATGATATGATAAGTTAATTGAAAAGGAAAAGAAATATAATCCTTATCATAACTAGAACCATGGTCAAGTGTAGAGAATAAATCATGGTTAGTGGGATGGTTAGGGTTAAGCATGAGACAAAATGGTAACTTGGTCAAAGTCTTCATGAAGCTTCATGAACAAAACAAAAGAAGCCACCATTTTCTCATATGCTTTACATTTTCCAAAATGAATAAATGAATAAATAAATAGATATGAAAATGTAAACCCTAACCATTACATAACCATGGTTTAAACTTTACACAAAAACACAAGTAAACATGTATCATCAAACATGATACAATCAAGTGCACAAAACTATATCGAATATACAATGTGCACTACCGAGTGAGAAAATCCATTTAAAGTGAACCGATACTAGTTAATGCAAAGTAATATATCAAATATGTAATTATGCATCAAATCATTAAATCAACACTTGATTTAACGATCCGGTCATATCGTATATAACCGACTAGTATGCAATGCATCGGTTTATCGAATCAACCCTTGATTCGATAATTAGGGTATATCGCATATAACCTAATCGATACATTCATCGCGAGAATGAAATACGGTATCACATACACGCATTATTCTCGGTCCCGCACATATCTCATATGCGCTCCTATTTCGTTTCGCTTGAGCCAGGAAACCTCTGTGTAGGACTCTAAAGACTCGTCAATACGCCGGCAGCAGATGATGATCATATCAAGCATCCACAAGCCGCAAGCGGTCTGCTAAACGTAACGGCCATCCGGGTATTGAGCGATCTGAAGATCGACGAGCAAGCCCGCTCACACTCCAGTGAATCCAACCAGTAACACTACCGTGCAGTCCGGTCTGATCGTCTGATATGTCGCATATCTCGCCTAGGGGTGGTAAACGTCAGACCCCAATAGCTTGATAAGTCGTGTCGATATGAGGTCTATAACTATTCGAGAAACTACTGGTAACACTTACCAGTAAATCTCAGCAACCCTGGCCAGGGATTTCCTGTTATAGCCAATCGAACACAGCGCAACATCAACCCCCTATACCGGGAGAGACGAATCCCCTCCTATCGCTCATTGCCTCCATGTGACTCGGGACTGTACCCAAAAACCACCGTTTTGCACGCCCTCTTGGACGTGGTAAGATGGAAATCAAAGCACAGTGGGAACCACACAAGACTCTATGACGATCTCGGGTCAACAGACTACTCTGTACCAGTGTCACCAGAGAACTGCCATCTGACATGAGGTATAATACCATCTGGGAGTTCTCGACGAGTCCGTCCAGTGTACCCAGTCTCTACTGAGCACCCGTATATCATCTCTGATGTCAAACACCAATGGATATGGGATCATCCATCGCCCATCTGTATGGGTCGAGAAGGCATACGCTAGTCTACTCTGGTATATCGATGCCCCGTCTCGATACACCCACGACTAGGGACTTTGAAGGATGTACTTATGGACTACCATATCTCCACTAGTATGATCCGCATCATAGTCTAGGTAGTCAAGTACAGATCCTAAGGGCTTTACCAACATGTAACAGAGAGACAATCAGCATACACGTTAAGGTAAAGATCAACCAGATAGCATACTATCATGTTGAGCAAGAAAGTCCTCCCTATATATGTCCCAGCATCAACTGCAATATACATCCTATGTACAGTAATGGCCTCTAGGGCATACATATAACTAACATGAAGTCCCCATGAATTTGGCATGAATGACATTGCCTCGCGTATTCCAGGCAATCCTGCATCATCGTGGGCCAGTAGTAGCCCATCCGTTTTATCTTCAACTTCATCTTAGGGCCTGCTTGGTGGGAACCGCAGAGTCCGTCATGAACCTCTTGGACGACCCTTCTCACTTCGTCAGGTCCTAGGCATCTCAGCCACAGAGAATCGAATGTCCTCTTGTATAGAGTATCGTTGACGAAGGCGAAAGGCAGAGCTCGTTTCACGAGCTGATGTCTTATGGATGCTTCTTCAGGCATTTGGTGGGACTTGAAGTAGTCTATAAAGACTTCCCTCCAATCCTCAACTTTCTCATGTTCTTTTATTTCCAAGGTTGCTTGTTCAGTCACTCCCTTCTCTTCGGGTGATTCCGAAGGTATTTCTGCGGGGGCGAGCACCTGACGACTTTGTACCATGATTCTAACGTCATCGAGATTCTCGTCAGCCATTTCTTTAGCGAGTTTGGCCAACGCGTCCGCTTTGCTGTTATCCGCGCGTGGTATGCTCTCCAAAGTATAGGAGGGAATTTAGGTTAGCAGTTGTTTCACCTTTTCACCGTATTTTACTAACTCCGGCTTGCATGTTTGGTAATCGCCGTTTACTTGACTAACGACCAGTTGCGAATCTCCGTATATGAGGAGGTTCTCAATTCCCATGTCAATGGCGATCTCGAGGCCTGCTATCAGAGCTTCGTATTCGGCTTCGTTGTTTGTCCTCGGTTCCGTTAAAGAGAAGGCGAAGCGCATTATCCCTCCTTGTGGAGTTATAAAGATGAGTCCTACCCCCGATTTGATTATAGGGGTACTTTGTTTGCGTTTCTTCACGGAAGATGCTCCGTCAAAATAAAGCTCCCATCGGGTATTATCACCATCGATCGCATCAAACGCATGTTCGTCTGGAAGATCGCAGTTTAAAGGAGAGTCAGCTGGTATTGGGTGCTCAGCAAGGAAGTCGGCTATGGCCTGACCCTTCACTGCCTTGAGGGGTCGATATGTTATCGAGAACTCCATTAAGAGCAGAGCCCATTTAGCGAGTCGTCCTGTCAAGATGGCCTTTGACATTAAATATTTGAGAGGGTCCACTTTTGAAATGAGATGGACTTCGTGCGCTAATGCGTAATGTCTAAACTTTGTTATTGCGAAGATCAACGCCAGGCAGTGTTTTTCAATGGGGGAGTAATTGCTTTCTGCCCCCAGCAGAACCCGACTTAAGTAGTAGAGTGCTCTTTCTTTCCCTTGATCGTTCTCTTGTGCCCATAATGCACCTAAGGAACCTTCGAGGGCGGTTGTATAAAGAATGAGAGGCTTCCCCTTAACCGGAGCAGCCAACACCGGCGGGTTTTGCAGGTATTGCTTGATCTCATCCAGTGCGCCTTGGCATTTTTGATCCCAAACGAATGGGGTTCCCTTCTTCATCAGGTGACTATAAGGACGGCACTTTCCTGAAAGGTTGGCTATAAATCGCCGTATGTATGCGAGTTTTCCTTGGAGAGACCGCAGCTGTTTGAGAGTCCTCGGCGGAGGCATTTCCATGATCGCTTTAATCTTTGACGGATCTATTTCAATACCTCGGTGTCGAACAACGAATCCCAGGAATTTGCCCGAGGAAACCCCGAACGCACATTTAAGAGGATTCATCTTCAAGTTGTATTGCCGAAGGCGTTGAAATACAGTCTTCAGATGCTCGAGATGTTCCTCGTATGATTTGCTTTTAACCACGAGATCGTCGATATAGCATTCAACGATTTCGTGTATAAGGTCGTCGAAGATCTTTGTCATGGCCCTCTGATAAGTAGCACCGGCGTTCTTCAAACCGAAGGGCATCACTTTATAACAAAATATACCAAGAGGAGTCCTGAAGGCTGTGTGCTTCTGGTCTTCTGGATGCATTTTTATCTGGTTATACCCCGATGAGCTGTCCATGAAGGAGAAAACTTCATGAGTGGATGTGTTGTCTATCATCAGTTCGGTGACTGGCACTGGGAAATCATCTTTTGGGCAGGCTTTATTAAGATCCCGAAAATCCACGCATATACGCACCGTCCCATTTTTCTTCATCACCGGGACAATGTTAGCGATCCATTCAGGGTATTGAACTTCATGGATAAAGCCAGAGTCTATCAGCTTTTTGACTTCCGCGCTGATGCTCATTTCGAGCTCAAGCCGCATTCTTCTCGGCGCCTGTTTGACTGGCTTGATGTTTGGGGATATTGCTAGTCTATGTACAGCGACTTCTGGATCTAGTCCTGGCATCTCGGAATAGTTCCATGCGAAGCAATCTTTATGCTGCACAAGGACGTCTTTTAACGCAGCCACCCTCTCTTCAGACAGTAGCTCGCTGACGAATCTCGGTCGCGGATCATTTATTGTCCCCAACTCGATTTTCTTGAGGTTATCTGCAGTAGTATGGATTCCATCTTCCAGCTCTTTTGGTGCTGGTGGAAATTCTGAGATTACCTCATCGCTGCCGTTTTCAAAGCACCAGGGAAGGTCATCCATGTTCTCGGGCTCTTCCCTTGATATCATTATCACGTGACAAGTACGAATTCGCTTCCAATCCCAATGCAGAACTGGTTCTTCATTCGTGGCCTTGGGCTCGTGCTTTTGTGGTGGTGCTACCCTCCAGTTGTCAGACAACGCGAATTTGCCAAGCTGATATTGGTCCTCAACCTAATTCTTAAAGGTGAAGCAATCTTCAAGCGGATGCCCTACTACTCGATGGTAAGAGCAATAATTTGGGTTGGAGACTTCGCCTGCTTGCTCAGGGTGTTTAGACTCTGGCAGTGTAAGCATTTGATGTTTTAGAGCAAGATCAAGTATTTTCCTTGTTTTGCTCCGAGGAAACGAGTATGCTCGACCCATTTTCTTCATGAGGGCTAGGTCAATAACGCTCGACTCTCGGATGCGTGGCTTCTTAGCTCTGCTTTGTGGTTGTTGAGCGCCTTTCTTGCCTTTCGACTTGTTTTTGCCTCCGCGTTGAGCCCTTTTTGTATCAGGTTAGTACGGGGCAGCATCTTCGTTCTTTACTGCCTGTTGAAGGAGGCGCTGTGTCTTGGCTTTCTCATAGATTGCCATTTCACGATTGTGATCATCTCGGGCTTTTTGACTCGAATCCCTTATAAGTTTGCTCACCTGGTCTTCAAATGATGGACTGGGCGGTTTTGTATCAGGAACTTTTGCTGGTTCAGGATTAGCGTCCTCCCATTGAGCGTCCGCTTCTTCATCGAAGTCATACATGACATAACAGCTGTCTACTGGCTCCCTTTTCTTTGACCGGATGTACCCGAGCCCTTTTGTTTCTATTCTCCCGTTAGGCAATTTGCATTGAGTCCCGGGAACGTTCCATACTTTGTCATAGAATTTGGCCTTTCTAACGGTTTGTTCGAAAGGTATTCCCTGGCGTTTCAGCAGTTTCCTCAAACCTTTGGTATAATATCTGGGAAGACGGATGGGCTGAAGCCTGTCGAGCGTGGGATCCGCGCCATGCCAAATTTCTTTTTCCACCTTGTTTTCTTCAGAACGGTAGAATAGGATTGCCTTCTCGCCTTTTCGTCCGGGAGGAATATAGAATGTGTGCAATTCTTCTACGCTGTTGGCGTTGAGTGCATCCAGTTCTTTGTAATGTTCAAGTGGCACCATGGTTATCTGTAGACTTCGCTCTTCATCAGCAGAAGCTTGTATTGATAGCCGAGCAGGGAATACAGCGTGAACTTCATCCTCTGAATCACTGCCGAAGATTAATGAAGGAACGGATGGTCCTGGTCTGGTGGACTGGGATGGACCTGAGTAAATTATATCCTCCTCCTCCTCGGTATCACTGCCGAAGACAGGGATGGTGGCGTTAGTTTTGTTCTCCGGTTTGTGACACCTTTCCGTGTCTTCGAAACTCGGTAAGAAGTACTTGGCATCTTCATATTTGCGAACTTCGTTTACGGAAAACGGATTCAACTCTCCCGCCACAGTGTACTCAAGGCCATCCCTAGAATACTTCATGCACTGATGCTGTGTAGAAGGGATGATATTGTACTCGTGTAGCCATGGTCAGCCGAGCAGAGCATTGTAGCACGTCTTGGCGTCTATAACATGGAATTTGATGTCTGTGACAAGCAACCCGAAGCGTAGCGTCAATATCACAGATCCAAGTGTTTTTGATGATTGAGAGTCGAATCCGGAGATAGTGATTTTGTCTCGGGCGAGGTGTTGGACACTCATGCAAATCTCCTTTAACACTCGCACATTGAGTAAATTGACAGACGATCCGTTATCGACCAAGATTTTGCCTATCTTTATGTCATGGCAGTATCCTGAGACATAAAGGGGGCGATTGTGTTCACACGTCCTGAGGAGAAGGTCTTCATCACCAAAAGCAACGTCGGCTGTGTGCACTTTCTCTAATTCGTCTTTCATCTTTTCTTCGGCTAGGAAGGCTTGGAACTGGTCTGGCTCTTGTAGGGCCTTAATTAAAGAATCCCTCGCCTCTTTTGATAGTAATAGGGCATCGAGAATGCTGAGTTGTGAGGGTAGCTTCCTCAGATGCGCTAAGACATTGTAATCTACTCTATTCCTTTTTGGGGGATTCTTGGCGGTTAACTCTTCCGCGACTCGGTCATCCAAGGAGATATCTTCAGAGACCTTCTCTTTCCCTTTGTCTTTTCTGTTCAAGGGTCCGAGGTTCTTTTCGGGTAATGTTCGATTGCGCAGCTGTATATTCTCGCAAGCCTTCGGTTCTTCTTCTTTTCCCGAAGTGGATTCTTTGAAGAGGGGGCCGAGTTCTAGTTCCTCATCAGAGTCGCTCCCAAATGTAGGCACTTGTGACCCGGCAGTGTTAACCATGTGACAATTGCCGGCAGTTCTTTCAAGTTCTTCAGTCGTATTTCTTTGCTCTCGGCGAATTTTACGTTTTTCCCATTTAAAGCGTTGTCGATTAGCGACGTATCCTTGCCACCATCCATTGAAAGCCTTGCACTCTTGGGTAGGATGCGAGACCTTCTGATGATATAAGCAATAAGAGGGGTGCATTTCTACCACACCAGTAATTTTTCCTTCAGAGGATGGTAGCTTCATGCCCATTGATATGGCCTTAGCAAACCTCTTTTTTATCTTGAATTGGCTTTTGTCAGCGGTGGAGGCATCTTGCTCCAGCGGGATCGTCTCAGCTCTTTCATCAAGTCGCTGGCGCTTGGCCCTTTCGAATATAGCCGTCTCGCGTTCTCGATCAGCTTTACTTTTCAATCGAGCTTCACTTTTCAATCGAGCTTCACTAAGAAACGCGTCAATCCTTTCGATTGATAACTCCGGAACCCTTGACCCGGTATTTGCCCCCAGCATTTTAGTGCCAGAAGTCCCTTCATCGTTCGTGGTCGAATGGGAGATCATACGACAGCTCGCCACATATTCCTCGGATTCATCCGATGAACTTTCTCCCTCATCTTCTTTTTAAAAGACGTGATCAAGGAAATCTTGGAGCGTAATGGGAGTCCGCGCCTTTTGGTTATATTCATCCAGCGCGTCGATCTGCTTTTGTAGGTCCGTGCGCTTGTCGCCAGGCTTCACGGGCTTCTTAGATTTCTTCTTCTTCTTTTTCGAAGATTTTGACGGCCGGCTATGAACGCTTGAACTACCACCATCGGTCTTCGAAGTCGGTCGTGGCTTCAACATCCCCTCAATAACCTGCGGTTCCAAGGGGTTCTTCCACTTGACCGCTGGACAGGTCTGAAGATCGTTTAGCATCCTCTTTGTCTTGGCTGACAATACGACCTCCCAAGGAGCTTCCTCAATGACGGAGCATGTTGCCCCCGGCGTGTTCTTCCCTTTAGAGGTGTGGGGCTGCGGGGGATTCACCTTCCATTTGTCAGATAGCGCAAATTTGCTCTGACGGTACTGGTTTTCAAGCCAATTTTTGAAAACGTAACAGTCTTCGATCGGATGTCCTAGCACTCGATGATAAGGGCAGTAATTAGGCTCGTTGACGTCACTTGGTTGCAACGGGCGTTTTGGATCTGGCAGATTTATGAGTCTATTGCGCAACGCCAGCTCGAATAGCCTCCTCGTTTTATCGCGGGGGAAGGAATAAGAACGTCCCATCCTATCCTCAAGGGGTACGTACGGGCGCGTATTGTTTGGACGAGCAACCGGCTTCGAGTCGCTCGGTTGTTGTTGAGCGTTAGCGACAACGATCGCTTTTCCCTTTCCTTTGTCATTTTGGGAATCTGGCTTTGGGAGAGGTGGTTTATGGCCCATCTGGTCCATCTGCGCTAGCTTGTCGATCAAAGCCTGGAAAGTAGTCGGCTTGAAGAACATCATGAACTGCGAGATGGTTGCTTGTGGATCAAGGGTTCCAACAAACATTCCCACCGCCGGAGCTTCTTCTATGCGTTGTTCGCACTTCGACCATAGATTACGCCACCGTATAGCGTACTGAACCCATGTTTCGCCGGGTTTTACCCTGGCATTAATCAGTGCCGTCATCGGGGTACGCTCACTGGCACTTGCAAAACGTTGGGTGAAGAGCAGCTCCATCTCCTCAAAGGTTTTAATAGAGTCGTTGGGGAGCTCAGAATACCATTCAAACGCCGTATCTGATAGGCTTCCAACAAATTGGCGAAGCAAAAGCTTGTCGTCGCCGCCGGTGTTACCGCAAAGCGCCCTGAACTGGGCAACATGTTGATGGGGATTGCCGGTCCCTTTGTAGACATGAAACTTGGGAATCGTGTAACCCGGCGGGTACTTGATTTGGTCATACCAGCCTGGATACGGTCGCCCCGTTTTTACGACGTGGCCGGCTGCTTCGGCCGCATGATGAACCCTTATTTGCTGGGCTATATATTCGTCCAGATCAGTCTTAGAGATTGTATCCTCTTTAGCCGTTGATAGAACGGGCTGAGGGTTTGATGTCTCTCCCCTATCATCTCCAAGGACAATCGGGGGTTCTTCAGTCAGGGGATCTTGTTGTATCATCATCCCTATCATGTCCTGGAAGAGGAGGCCCATACGCTGTATATTGGCTGCTTGTTCAGCAGCCTCTTTGTCTCTCTTTTCCAGTACTCGGCGGAGGAACTCGGCGTCGGTCTCTTCCTCCTGGCGCTCATCTAAGGATGCCTCAGGGTTCTCTTTCGGCCCAGTGAGTGTAGCCATTGTGGTCATCATCTCCTGGAGCTTTTGTTGCTGCTCCTGAGCCTTGGTCACTGATCGGGTGAGCGGTCGGTGACCCGTAGAAGTGCGGCTTTCTTCCTTTCCAGAAGCCATATAAATTGTATGAACTGTTATGCCCCCTGACTTTGGAGGTTTAGGTTCACCGCCTTTAAACTTTGCCGCTGACGCGGGAGCTTTCTCTGGCCTCCTTCTTTTGTGGGCCATCGAGGTTGAAGGAGCTGTTAAAATGGGCCTGCTAGCAATTGTTGCCCCCTGCTGTTTAACGGGGCGGGTTTTGTCCTTCTCCACCTTTGCCTTTTTCTGGCGATGAAAGTGATCTGGGTTAATCACAGAGTCTTGAACCCTCCGCCAAACCTTGTATATCTTTGACGATAGCCGTTGAGGGGGCTGTTCTTGTTTTGTTTCTGGAACTCTCTCCGCAGGTAGAGGAGATCTTTTCAAGGTAGCGGTTGGAGAGTTCTTACGCACTCTCCACAGTAGTTCAAAGCTGTTCCCAGTCGGAACAGCAGCATTGACTTCCACCATTGGAGCGGGTGGAGTTATCCCTGAGGGGAAGTTGCCCCCTGCTTTCCTCACTCGTCGCCAATGGCAACGTCGCGCACGACGAGCCGTTGGGACTGGCTCGGAAATCGAGATGGTTTCTTGTTGCCCCTTGTTTGAGTGTGGGGTAACTGCCGATGTCAGCCTGTCGAAGACTGATGCCTTTTGACCAGCTGGGGGAGGAGTGGGAACCGTCAATCTTGTGAAGACCGACCCTCTAATGGGAGAGGCCTCTTTAATGACTTCCGAAGCAGCGGCCGTTGCCCTCTTTGGGATGGCCACATTATAGTTCTGACCTAGCCTGGTGAAAACGGAGGCTATCGGTTTAGTAGCGGGCGACCTGTCGACAGAGGTTGTCGAAACAGTGAGCCGGTTGAAGACCGACTTTTTACCCACTTCCGGCGCAGGTATTGGTGCAGAAAAGTTTGCAGGTGGGATCATAGTCCCGAAGAACAAGCCGGTGGTGGCTTGGGTCACCTGATCTACGGGCAGAGTAAGGAAGGAAGCCACTTGGGGCCCATATGCTACACCTCCTGGTGAGGTGGAGCGTCCGTTGCAGCGGCATTTCGAGCAGTTGGTACAGCTAGAGGCCATTGAATCTTGAATTCTGCGCCAGGTAAAAGACCAAATCTTAGTAACTTGAAATCCGAAGACAACCATTTAATGAACCGCGATTGGTTCGCGAAGACGACACACGAAGTGTGGAGTGGAAAGAGGAAGAGGTCCCATCGGGCGTGCCAGAATCTGTTCCCCTCCGAACGGCGGCCTGGACTTCGCATCCGTGCCTGAGGTTCGGGGCAGATGCTATTTGGTTTTATCCGTTTATCTCTCTGAAGATGCCAAGTTGATTTATGGCACCGTGTATCGGAGGTTTAGACGGATGCGGCCGATGTAGCAGACTTCGTCAGATTCCCCCTCAGGATGAGGGGTTTTTGATTATGGGGACGCTCTTCCCTGCAGGCGCAAGCCCCTGCAGTTAATTACGCTACCGCCTCGCGGTAACAACTTTCTCCTTCTCCAGAATTTCACTTCGTGTCGCGTGTGTTCATTTTGTTTGCGGTTGCCCGTGGATTGTATACGGAGACTGAGTAATGCCGTCGCCCGTAGGACGTGGATTAGTCCAAATCCGTATTTACTTAGATTTGGGTTTAGTGTTTTCAGTTTAAGGATGCATTAGTCGCGTTGCGGCTAAGATCAACTTAAACTTTCGTCAAGGATACGTTAGTCCTGTTTTAGACTAAGGTCAACTCAACGTAGTGATTAATTTAATGTATGGCCATCGGGACTCGTCACCTCTCTGACGTCGTTGAAGGATTACAACGACATGTATCAAAGGAGCTCGGAGATGTACCCTCGAACCGGATTTGATTGGGAGTTTTATAATCCATTTGAATATTTAAGGATACGTTAGCCGTGTTTGAGGCTAAGATCAACTTAAACGTTTGTTAAGGATACGTTAGTCCAGTTTGAGACTAAGATCAACTTAACGGGACCGTTTAGATCCGATAAAAGAGCATTTGGGCTCTATTGTGCCAGTTTAGGGACGTTTCGGTCCGATGTTAGTTTAGGGACGTTTCGGTCCAATATTAGTTTAAGGACGTCTCGGTCCGATATTAGTTTAGGGACGTTTCGGTCCACGAGTTTAAGGACCCCGCAGTCCATAGCGATGTGTGGTCGTTGGGACCCGTCACCTCTTTGACGTCGTTGAGAAATTACAACGATGAATGTCAAAGGAGTTCGAAGATATACCCTCGAACCGGTTGTGAATTGATTCAGGAGAACCATTTTGCTCAATCAATTTGATTTAAGGACTTATGGCCACGATTGGGTTAAGTCCAATTTATTTTGGGCTTTGCTCAAATAGAATATTAATTCAAATAGGGCTCTGCCCTTTTATTACTTTGCAATTTGATTTGGGCCAGGCCCTTTAAATAATGCATTGCATTTGTGCAGAGCATCAAGAATCTTTTAGATTCAAGAACAAAAGTGCAGAGCACTTTTGATCTAAATTTAAATCAAAGGAAAACAAGTTTCTCTCTTGTTTTTCCTTTTCTCAGAGAACCAAGGGTTCATAACAAGTGCAAGGCACTATTTTTATTTTTTTATTTTTATTTTATTTATTTGTTCATTGAAGATTAATGATTTTTAGATCAATGATCTGTACTTCAGAGATTTTTCTCTTTTAAAAGGTTTTACCTCTTTTTTGTTCTTCCAAAGTTCTTCAAGAATTCTCTCTATTTTCTTTATGATGTTGATGATGATCAAATGAGGTCTGGGGTCCTTTTTATAGTACTCATAGATTAGTTGAATTTGTTAAACAGATCTTTTTCTGAGTGATTTGGGGAATTTTCCCCACCGTTGGATCTTTGATCCAAAGGCCCCCTGTTTTACAGAAGAAATCTTCTTGTTTAAACAAGAACAGAAAAATATCCTTAAATCTTCAATCTGTTGTTGCGCAACTCACCAGCGTGTGACACGTGTCGCGCAGTGACACACTTGCGCAACAGCGCTTGCGCAACTGCGCAGACACGTGTCCCGCAGTGAAGCACTTGCGCAACAGCACTTGCGCAACTGCGCAGACACGTGTCGCGCAGCGGTGCGCTTGCGCAGTTGCCCTTGCGCAACCGCGCAGACACGTGTCGCGCTGCCGTGCGCTTGCGCAGTTGTGCTTGCGCATGTTTTTTAAAGAGCCTTGCTCTGATTGGACGTACTGTCTTGGGCGTTGTGCTGCCGTGTCAACTTTTAACACGTGGCGCGTTGCGCGCAGCGCACGGGAACTGAAGCGTTGCTTCAAAATTTGAATTTTCAAAATTTAAGCAGAGCCTTGCTCTGATTGGGGGAACAACCTAGGTCTTTCATAGAGAATCTTTGTGATAAGAATAACTTGACCGGTTGTAGCATAGGAATGTCATTTTCTATCAAAAGAATGTCGTCCACGTACAAGACTAGGAATACGACAGTTCGTCCTACAATCTTTTTATAAATACATGGCTCATCTTCGTTCTTGATGAAGTCAAAAGTCCTTGACTGTTTCATCAAAACAGATGTTCCAGCTCCGCGATACTTGCTTCAATCCATAAATGGATTTGAGCAGCTTACACACCTTCCCGCTGCTCCCACTGTCTACAAAACCTTCTGGCTGATCCATATAAACGCATTCTTTTAAACTTCCGTTTAGAAAAGCCGTTTTCACGTCCATCTGCCAGATCTCATAGTCATGGAAGGCAGCAATGGCAAGCAGGATCCTAATGGATTTGAGCATAGCTACTGGAGAAAAAGTCTCGTCATAGTCCACTCCTGGTCTTTGACGAAAACCTTTTGCAACGAGTCTAGCCTTATAGGTTTCCACCTGCCCATCAACACCAAGTTTTTTCTTGTAGATCCATTTGCATCCAACGGGTTTTATTCCAGGTGGAGAAACTTCCAGGGTCCACACTTTATTGGTGTACATGGACTCCATTTCAGATTGCATAGCATCCAGCCATTTATCAGAGTCCCTACTGATAATGGCCTGCCGGAAACTAGTAGAATCATCTTCTTCCAAGATGCAATCCTCTCGATCCCCATCTATGAGAAAACCGTAGTATCTCCTGGGCGGATGAGAAATCCTACTAGATCTGCGGAGTGGCTGAGGTTCGTCCGGGGTTATTGAATCCTGAGGTTCTACCAAATCTTCAGTTACAGTTTGTTCCTCTGGAATTTCTTCCAGTTCTACCGTGCTCCCACTAATTTCTTTTGCAAGAAATTCCTTTTCTAAAAAGACAGCGTGGCGAGCAACAAACACCTTCTGTTCCTCGGTGTGGTAGAACTGATATCCTTGCGAATGCTTAGGATATCCTACAAACTTACACAAAACTGACCGTGCCTCGAGTTTGTCCGAGTTCGGCTTCTTTACATAAGCTGGACAACCTCATATCTTAATAAAATTAAGGTATGGTCTCTTCCGCTCCCACAATGCATGTGGAGTGGTAGGCATGGCTTTGGTAGGAACCCTATTCAATACATATATTGCCGTTTCAAGTGCATATCCCCAGAATGAGAGTGGCAACTCGGCATTACTCATCATGGAGCGAACCATATCCAATAGGGTACGATTCCTCCGCTCCGATACACCGTTGTGCTGTGGTGTGTAAGGAGGAGTAAGCTGAGAGAGAATACCATTCTCTTTCAAAAAGTCCCTGAATTCCGTACTTAAGTACTCCCCCCTCTATCAGATCGGAGGATCTTAATACTTTTGCCAATCTGGTTCTCTACTTCGTTCCTAAATTCTTTGAATTTCTCAAAAGCTTCAGATTTGTGTTTCATAAGATACACATATCCGAATCTAGAGATATCGTCAGTGAATGTGATGAAGTACAAGAATCCACCCCTTGCATGTATAGACATCGGACCACACACATCACTGTGTATGAGTCCCAAGAGCTCTTTTGCTCTTTCTCCATGTCCGGTGAACGGAGATTTGGTCATCTTTCCTTTGAGACAAGACTGACAAGTTTTGTAAGATGAAAATTCAAACGTATTCAAGAATCCATCTTTATGTAACTTACTCAGTCTTTTCTCTCCGATATGACCAAGTCTACAATGCCACAAGTAGGATTCGTTCGTAGCTGAACTCTTCCTCTTGCGTGTGTTTTGTACATTGAGCACTGTATTCTGATTTAGAACATAGATACCATTACACAGTGTACCTTCTGCAACCAGTACCTTATCTAGGTAAATGTTCATGATATTTCTATCAAGAACAAAGTTATATCCATCTTTATCAAGTAAAGAAACTGATATGATGTTGCAAAGCATGGAAGGTACATAGTAGCAATTGTTCAAAATTATGGTATTTCCATTTGGTAACACTAGGTGATATTCACCGACGGCCGCAGCATTAACTTGTGCTCCGTTCCCTACTCTGAGGGACATATCACCAGGTCTAATTATCCTACTTTTTCTCAGTCCCTACAATAAATTATAGATATGAGATCCCGATCCGGTATCGAGTACCCAGGAGGTAGGACTGACCGAAAAACAGTTCTCAATAACAAGAACACCTGAAGAAAACGCAACAGTGTGTTTCTTCTTCGATGGGTTTATCAAGGAATTCAAACTTTTCTCTTTCCCTTGCTCATACTTATGACAGTTGTCATAAGTTAGAGACGAACCGACGTTCCCCGGCCCCGAATAAGAATTCGGATCGGTCAAGCGATACATTTTATTATCTTGATTAGGGCGTGAAATGGTTGCTACCTGGAGAGAGAGAGGGAAAACACTCAGCGTGCGCTCTTGCAAGATCAGATTGGTTATTAATTTATCTAACCAGGATGGCTCCCACTGTTTCCTCAAATTCTTCTTCAAACCCTGAAAGAAGAATTAGTCAGGATTAATCGCACGTCACAATACTTGCTTAACCTTTTAGCCAGGCCGGTGTTGGTACTTCGAGGGAGGTTTTCCAACGCTTTCGCGAAGTTCCTTAATTAAAGAACCTCTTTTCCCTGGAGGCGTAGCCCCGCTAACACCTTTCTAGACACCTGCTTGGTTTATAGCATTGATTGTTAAGTGTGATAATCTCCCGAGAGTAATCCTACTCATCAGTGGGATCGGGATCCAACTATCATTGTGTGATGCACTAGATGGAATCCACTCTAGTCACCACACTCCAGAAGGTATGCTAAAATCTGCAAGTTTCCTGTATGTTTGAAACTCCCGATGTGGTTTTTGCCCCTAACGACCTATAACCTTGACGCTTGCCAACAAGTCATAGGCCACTAGTCAAGTTCAACCCATCATTGTCCTGGATTAACTCGAACCCACTCATACAAACTCTTGACGTTTGCCAACAAAGCTGTACGACTGTCTCAAATAATCGCATATCTATGCAACAGATAAATATCACTCAGCTACCGTTCACTGTATCTTGACGCTTGGCAATAAACACAGCACGAATACTAGGTGGTACCTATCTGAAATGACGGAGGGCTACGGCTAGGTTTTTGGCGAAAACCCCATTAACGTAATGAACTTGATATCGTTGAAGGAACCTGAGTATTTTTGCAAATATATAGTGGCAAAAACTTCTGCTAAAGAGGTCACTCCCTGTGAAGGGATCTCGGCTCTTTCCTTGTCGAATGAGGTGCAGGATATTCCAAACTGAATACCACGATGCAAAGCAAAAATAATCGACTATAGTGAAGTTATTACCCTGACGCAAACTTTTACTCAAGGGGTCACTCCCGGTGAAGGGATCTCGGCCCTTGCCTCGTCGAATGAGGTGCTGGATATTCCAAAATGAATACCACTGTGCAAAGCAAAAGAGAACGTCTGTAATGTCAGTTTTTAAAATCTGGTTCCAACAACATCTTTTAGGTTTTTTTTATCTTGTATTAATTGAAATTAATGCGGTCCCATTAATTTGTAACCTATCACACCAGAAAAGAACGAAAATAAAATGTACGTATATGCCATCCGCATTCGTCACGGGGCCCCGTCATCACCCGTTAGGTTACTTAACTAACGACAGAGCGGGGGCTGGACTAGTGCGGGTATAAAACATATACAACATCTACTAGTATATATATAAGTATATATAACATTCGTCCCAGGCATGATAATAAACAACATCACAGATAACATTACAGAATGGTGGATAATCTTGGAGCCCCGGGTTTCATTTGAGCCGCAGATAAAACCCGACGTTCCCGGTCATGTGGATAGCCTGTGCAATGAAAACCTGTACCCCCTACGAGTGCGGCGAATAGCCCGCCAGTTCTAGAATGAAGCCCCCTCCGTCTTAGCGTCTTGAGATGCGGGCTTGTTGCCTTCTAGAACCCGGCTATTCGTGCACCCCATCGCGGGGTAATCCTAATACAGAAAATGAAAAAAATATATATACTAGAGGTGACATCGACCTCATCCCGGTCGTGCCCCAAAATAATACACAACCCGGCAAAGACGGCAGTCCACATGTCGGACGCTCGCCCCGCAATAACAAATGTACAATTGAATTATAAACTGTATTTCTAACATTGCACCACATGCTATCCACCACGACAATCCAACCACAATCACAGCACAAGCACACAACATCAACGCGAATGTCACGTTTGCAAAACTCGTCTAAAAGAACATATAGCAATCAGACGAGTTTTACCGATCGAGTGACATTCCCGGTCGCAGATAAAAGTGAATGTACTGATAATAAAACACGTGTCTTAAAATTACGATCAACTAAACTTTCCAAGTGGGCCCCAAGTATTAAACCAACACTGTAAAAAATCTGGGCCCAAAAAGTAATTATTCCAGAGACCACAATTTTCAATAATTAAGGCCCAGAAGAAATTTGGTACACGTGGGCCCCAAAGTGGCCGCGGAACCGCCGCCAATGGGGGGTTTATGCGGCGGATCCGCGGCGCTTTGAAAGGGTCACGTGACCAAATTTTTTGTGGGTTCTTAAAAAAGCCTCCTTGATTTTCTGGGAGCAAAAAATTGAATTTTCCAGCACTTTTAAAATCGACAGAAACTGCAAAAAATTGAAACGTGGTTTTTGGAATTTTCGGTCGATCGTTATTCTAAACACGTTTGAACTAGCTAGTGTAAGTTTTATGGGTGGCTCTGATACCATGTTGGGTTACCCTAGCGCCCCGACCATCTCACGTAGCCAAATGCGGAACAAAAATTTTCTTACGATTAAAACTTGGCGCTAGACTAAACCCTAAAACCAGATCTTTCTATAAAACTAACTAGCTATACTAGGAGAGATGCTAACAACTATGAAAAATGATATACCAAAAGAATCGAGTCCTTCGGTCTTCTTTCTTCATCCTTAGCTCCTTGCATCCACCTTGAACATGCTTGAACTCCAAATCCGGCTCCATCGGTCCTCCGGGATCGAGCTTGTTCTCCGGCCTCCTTTTGTCGTAGATGATCCACCCGGGGAGTATGATCCATGGCTCTAGCTCCTAACTATGTAACTAAAGGAGCAACTAGAGAACTTGGTTTGCTAAACCAAGTAGTCTAGGATGTAGTGGAGGGTTTTTTAGTGTATAGCTATCTCTTTCTTGCCTCTTCACTTGATTCTCAACACATGAGAAGGTAGTGAAGAGGAAGAAGATGAAGGTGGAGGAAGCTAGAGAGCAAAGAGGAGATGAGAGCAAAAGAGAGCTCAAAGAAAATAATGAATCAAAACATGAAAGAGAAAAATACACACATAGGTTTTGTGTATGATTTCTTTCATTAAACAATTAGCAACCATGCTTCAATAGTAAACCCAAAATGAATTATAAATTCATTTGACTACTATTGAAGCATGGTCACTACCTTTCCTCCCTTACCTCTCACTTTCCACCTCATTTCCATTTATGAAATAAATGGAAAATCCAAAATGAGGTGGCCACCTTCTAGAAGGAAATCTGTAGTAAATACGGATTTCAATCTACTGTACAAAAATACCGGCAATCAGATAAAAATCCGAACGCCCAAAAGAGATAGAATAACACGAAGAACGTAATACTAGAATATACATATCGAAATACATATATGTAAATTATTAAATCAATACCCGATTTAATAATCCGGCTCAAAACCTAGCCGTCTAGCATTACCAACTGTCCGATCGAAAGTCCGAGTACGAAGTACATCAATCGATCGAACCCTGCACGTATCCAATACGGCAACTACACCATTTCGCCTGAATCAGGGAAAACCCTCTGTGTGGGACTCTAAAGACTCGACAGTACTCTGGCAGTGGGTTTAACCACAAGCACGTCAGCGGCACTAGCTGTACGTAACGGCTGCCTAGGTACCTGTCGAAAAGGAAGGCCGACGAGCAAGCTCGTTCGAACTCCTACTGAGCCTATCCGTGACAATATCCGTACAGTCCGGTCTCTTCGTCAAAGAGTATCGCATACCGGGTCTAGGGGATGGTGAACGTCAGACCCTAATAACCTGATAAGTCGTGCCGATGTGGCTCAGGACCAATCCGGGAAACTACTGATTAACCTATCAGTAAATCCCAAGTGCCTTGGCCAAGGTCTTATGGTCCTGACCAATCGAATCACAGTGCGATATCGACTCCCTATACCGGGAGAGACGAATCCCCGACAATCGCTCACTGCCTCCATGTGGCTCGGGACTGAACCCAACCAAAACCTGTTTGCACGACTCAGTAGAGCCGTGGTAGGGTAGTTATCAAAGCTCAGTGGGAACTCACACGAGACAAATGCCGATCTCGGGTCCAAAGACTAACCTGTACACATGTCACCTGAGAACTTCCATCTGACGATAGGTATAGTACCACATGGAAGTTCTCGGCGAGTCCGTCCAGTGTACTCACACCCAGTGAGCACCTGTATACGATCTTAGGTGCATCAGACCAATGGCTGCGGGACCAACTATCCCTCGACGGGGTAGAAACGTATACACCAGTCTACTCTGGAGTATCAATGCCCAGTCTCGATACTCACGCGACTAGGGACCATTTAAGGATGTGCTTATGGACTACCGTGCTCCCACAAGTATGATCGCCATCACAACGCAGGTAGTCAAGCAACATCCTAGGGGCTTTATCAACATGTAACTACAATATGTAATAACGAGTACGACATATGCCATGTTAAGATAAAGACAAACCACAATAGTATACTACCGTATCAAGCCTTTATCAATATGTGCAAACCAGATATAATAACAATAAATACACATATCCCGATAAAGACAAGTCAAATAATATACTATAAAACTGAGCAAGATTGTTCTGTACATACATATCCCTAGTATCCATATATATACATATACAATACTGGCCTCTAGGGCATATACATCCAACAATCTCCCACTTGCACTAAAGGCCAATGATTGGCGTACCGAATACCCAACGTCTGCTCTAAGGCCAGCTGCTGGCGTACCGCATACCCAACATCCCAAAAAGTCGCTCGAACTGTGCTTGAGGGAGGGCCTTTGTAAATGGATCCGCCGTGTTGTCCTTCATATCCACTCTCCGGACCTCGATCTCCTGGCGATCTACGATCTCCCTGATCAGGTGATACCGCCTTAAGATGTGCCTGGATTTCTGATAGGACCGTGGTTCCTTCGCTAAAGCTATAGCCCCATTGTTGTCACAATATACTGGTATTGGATCAACAATGGACGGAACCACCTAAAGTTCGGCTATGAACTTCTTTATCTAGACCGCTTCTTTTGCGGCATCGCTTGCAGCAATGTATTCAGCCTCCATTGTCGAGTCTGCGACGGTATCCTGTTTGGAACTCTTCCAACATACCGCCCCTCCGTTGAGGGTAAACACAAAACCCGAGACAGACTTGCTGTCATCCTTGTCACTCTAGAAGCTTGAGTCGGTAAATGACTCAACCCTGAGGTCTCCATTACCATAAATCAGGAACATCTCCTTAGTCCTTCTCAGGTACTTGAGAATGTTCTTTACTACTGTCCAGTGGTCCTCACCTGGGTCTGACTGAAACCGGCTCACGCGTAAGCTACATCTGGTCTTGTACATAGCATCACATACATTATAGATCCTACCGCCGAAGCGTAGGGTATAGTGCTCATGCGAACCCTCTCCTCGTCAGTCTTGGAAGACATCTCCTTGGAGAGGGTGATTCCGTGCAATGCGGATATGTTACCGCGCTAGCCGGTTGAGCACGGGTTGATCCATAGGGAGATGGTTATATGTCCGTTCGTGTTTTAGACGAGTTAATAAAGAATGTGTATATGTATGTTCAAGTCTATCCTAAGTGTTCGTATTTATGTTCAAGTAAGCTTGTTGAGGTTAAGGTCGGTTAGTAGAGTTAAAATTATTCTTGGGCTTGTCTTTTGCCATTCTTAAAATGGTGTTGGGATAATCGAAAGTAGAGGAGATTAGGAGGACATAGGAATGGGATTTGCGAGTTTAAGCAAGCTTTTCAACGCTAAATCCATTCCTAGTGCCCCTTGTCCGTCTGCTAAATACGCTTATTTCCAACCCTCGGCCAAACACCCGCAACAATGTATCCAATTAAGTCACAACTACATGTCACGTTGTAGTGCGCTTAAAGGACTTCTCGACTTAGGTCGCGGCTACATGTCACGTATAGCGCGCCTAAGTGAGGGGGTTGCTATTGTTTGGTCGGGGTTCGTTTCAAGATGTTTGGCGAAGAGAAGCACAAGGGATTTCTCCGTCTCTCATACCACCTTCCTTAGCCTTAACAATGAGGAAATTATTCACACATCATAAAAGAAAAGAAAACAAAACAAGAAGGAAGAAAAGAGAAAAATACGGTTTTACAAGTGAAGCAAGCTAACTCTTGGGTCCTCACCTTAGCAAGGAACTCCGTCGAGTATCATCGCTTGAAAATACGGATAAAAAAAGAAAAGAAAAGAGAACAAGCAAAGAAATAACAACAACTATTTAACAACAAATAACAAAGTTACACTAGAAATTAAATTACAATACAATGAAATAAAAATACAAGGTAAGCAAAATAACCCTCATCTTCATTTCATCATGCACTCAAAAAGCTCTCACTACAATTTTCATGGAGGAAAGAATGAAGAAGAAGAAGAAGCTAAACTAAATCCTAACAAAAAGAAGTGGGAAAAGAAGACATGAAGAAGACCTTTGGCTTGCACAAAACTGGGCTATTTATAGGCTGCGTGCTGAAACCCTAGGGCCACATTCTGATCCTAAATGAAAAGACCAAACTACCCCTAAAAATCCAACTTCGACTGAGTCAACTCGGCCGCAGATCCGCGGCCGAGTCTCCATGTTGGCCGCGGATCCGCGGCCGTTCTGGGGAGTTGGGATGTGAAAATTCCTGGGTTTTCTTGTGTTGCATTCTTCTATTGTTCTACATGTACCAAATTGCAAATTGCTTCCACAATTGCTTCAGATCTGCAACGTTCCAAAATGGCATCAAAAATAATACTTTTGACATTTTCTCCCTCGAGCTCCGCACACCCATTGATTCTTGTGCTGCCCCCATCGTGCTCTGTGCTTTTCCGAGACACGAATGACCACTGTCATATGTCTTGTCTCAGGAACTGGTACGCGGCACTGGACGGATACGGATGACCGGAACCCGGCTTTTATCTGCTGTCAACAGTTGTTCTGGGCGTAACTGTGGAGATTTTGTATCATTTGCGTTATTTTGGACTAGGAACCTGTAGTCTGTAAATATGTAGCAAACACGGATTAAAAGCACCTACCTATAAACAAACGAGCGTAAGAATGGGCGGTAGTAAATGCAATATTCTGGTATGAACAACATCCTATAACTGTTCCCAGTCGAGGGTATATCGAGACAGGGCATCGATACACTAGAGTAGACTAGCGTATACGCATCTTGACCCATATGATGGGCGATAGATGATCCCATATCCATCGGTGTTTGACATCAAGGATGGTGTATGGGTGCTCAGTAGAGACTGGGTACACTGGACGGACTCGCCGAGAACTCCCAGATGGTATTATACCTGACGTTAGATGGCAGTTCTCTGGTGACACTGGTACAGGTTAGTCTGTAGACCCGAGATCGTCATAGAATCTTGTGTGATTCCCACTGTGCTTTGATTTCCATCATACCACGTCCAAGAGGGTGTGCAAAAAGGTGGCTTTTGGGTACAGTCCCGAATCACATGGAGCCAATGAGCGATAGGAGGGGATTCGTCTCTCCCGGTATAGGGAGTTGATGTTGCGCTGTGTTCGATTGGCTATAACTGAAAATCCATGGCCAGGGTTGCTGAGATTTACTGGTAAGTGTTATCAGTAGTTTCTCGAACTGTTATAGACCTCATATCGACATGACTTATCAAGCTACTGGGGTCTGACGTTTACCACCCTTAGGCGAGATATGCGACATATCAGACGAAGAGACCGGACTGTACGGGAGTGTTACTGATTGGATTCGCAGAAGAATGTACAGGATTGCTTGTTGATCTTCTGATCGCTCAATACCTGGGTGGCTGTTACGTTTAGCTGACCGCTTGCAGCTTATGGGTGTTTGATATGATCATCACCTACTGCCGGCGTATTGACGATTCTTTAGAGTCCTACACAGAGGTTTCTTGGCTCAGGCTAAACGGAGTAGAAGCACATATATGATATGTACGGGACCGAGAACAATACGTGTATGTGATACCGTATTAGATTCTCACGATATGAGATATTGGCCGGGTGTATGAGATATAGCCGGGTCATCGGATCAAGTGTTGATTCGATGAACTGATACAGATTATAATAGTCGGTTATTTGTGAAATAGCCGGATTATCGGATCAAGTGTTGATTTGATAATTTAATATATAATTATATATTTGATATATTAAATTACATTAACTAATATTAGCTCACTTATTGATTCATTTTCTCACTCGGGTAATACATTGATATATATGCGATATATGTTAACTGTATTATTTTCTTTTGTTACAAAATATATTATATATGTGATATATAATATTGTAACATGTTATAATTACCAATGCAACATGATTAGTGGAGATTAAACAAGGTTAGGGTTTGATTTGGGTTAGCTCATTCTTGAAGCTTCTAGAAGCTTTTCTTTTTGTCATGAGCTAAGATATTTTGTCGATATTTTGTAACCCAAACCACACACTTAACCCTTGTTAACTCTCTACAAAGGTTAGCTCATTTAATATTAGCAACCATGGTTGCATAAGCAATTATCATAACAATTCATTATTCATCACAAAAGGATTCCTTCTTCTTCTTTCTTCTTTATTCATGAAAAAGCTTTCTAGCTTTTTATGTTGTGATGAAAATGAGTGAGATTAAGAAAATAAATGAGAGCTAAAATCCTACTTCATCATCCCAATCTATCCTAGCCATTTAGATTAGGGTGTTCACTTCATTTAGTGAGTGAGAGCTTGTGTTAAAGAAACTTCAAGGTAAATCATCTTAGTTATCGAAGATCGGAAGCAAGCTTGCATTTTTCTCTTCCTGGAGCCTCTCTAGAGTCCGGGAACATGATGATCGCAGCGAAGGAATCTCAACACGGAGCTTATGAAGCGAAGGACCGGACTACAAAGGTTGTAATCCCAAACTCTTAGTGTTAAAGTGTTTAACATGCTTTGTTTCGCCTAATCTCTAGTTTAAAGATCTTGTTTAGGGTTGTTCGGCATGTCTAAATTTTAAATCGGGCATGGTTGATATCTTATAGACCCTTGTGAGAGTGCCTAGTAACCCTACTGTGGTATCAGAGCCAAGTTAGAGCTTTAGGCGAAGTCTAGACGAAGTTTAAAGTCCGATCGAACTCTGAAACCCCAGTTTAGACCCCTCTCTGAATATTTTCTAAAAATGTGATTTTTTTCTGCATTAAAAATACTCCAAAAAATCAGCAGGGAATTCTATGGAGACCTGTGAGAAACGACACCCTAAGTCCACTATAGCGCCGCAGAACCGCGGCCAAACTGGGGTATTGGCGGCGGTTCCGCGGCAAGAATTGACAATTAGGGTATCTTTTTCCAACAGTAACATCCGTATGTGTTACCTACTGCTTATGGGAATTTTTTATTTTACTCAAGTGTTGAGTTTTCTGGGTTGTATTGGGAGCTCGTTGATTCGATCGGAAAGTATAATTTCGTTTAGTTTATCCGGGTAATTTTTAGAACGTGTTAAAAGTTCGAACGGATATCAATAACTCACTTTTTCCCCTGCCGGAAAATTTCCAATTGTTGGATTTTTCCGTAGTTTAAGAACGTTCTAAGTCGTGCAAGTAACGCGGTGGACCCTCTAGAAGGCAACAAACCTTAACTCGATTATGTGACCGTATGAACCGCCTCTAAACCTTAGGGTTTGGGGCAGTACGGCGTGCCACATATGAGGCGTTGGCTTGACCCTTCTACGGCTGGACCATTGGTACTGTGGCATGTGATGGATGCTTTTAAACTAATTTCAAGTGTTGAGAACTATTTGGGAAAACTTGGGTGTTTGATTATTCGATCGGAAAGTTTAACATTGTCTATTTATCTAGAATGTGATACAATATTTAGAATCCACAAGTAGTTATGAGATAACTAATTTGAATGTTATAAATCTAGCAGTTTAGTCTCAGATGATCGGTTGCCACGGGATTTTGATGCGATCAAAAGTCCGTCGCAATCACGTAGCGTACGCGGATACTCGCCGGGTAAACTTAATAGACAGCCACGCCCCATAGCCCCGACCAAGTGACAGTAGGAGAACCCCGTCGCCAAAAGCATCCGTTCGGGTGCTCGCGGCAGCGGTGTTCCGCCTTAGTGCACTTCGTCGACTGCATCCGGGGGTGCTGCCGTCTACTAAACTTTGCGATGAGCATTCGATCAGCTTATCGGGAATTTTGTTGAATTGCCCGACTAGATATTGAAAAGTGTTTTCGATATTGAGACTAAAATACGGGGTTTATAATTGTTAGGCATGAGATGTCTAAAGAATTCATTTGGTTAGGCATGCGATGTCTAAGAAGGTTGCGGATTCCAACTGTTGTAGTTTTTCACTTTCTTTTCTGTGACCGTAAGTGTAGTATGTAGTTGTATCGTCGGTTTTCGTTGCTATACATCAACGACAATCGGTGTATGCATACTTACTTACGTTGATGATATGAGATATTATGTATTGCTGTGATATGTTATATTGGATCGTCGTGTTTGAATAGCCGGGGGTTTAATGTGAGATGAGAGTTTTTCTTTTTCATTCATGTAAAATTCAATTGTATCTAATATTCTTTTATTGGGGCACTTCCAAGCTGAGGATGATGTCACCATTGTATATTATTTACTTTTCCGCATTAGGTAGACCCAAGGCGGGGAGCACAAGTAACCGGGTTCTACGGTCCAGTGGGAGACCATCTCGAGAAGTCGAGACCGGGTCTCCTAACCCTAGAATTGGCAGTGTTGTTTGCCGCTCTCGTAGGGGTCTAGAGATGTGGGTTTGGCGAAGAGAGACTGGGACGTCCTTACTCGTTTCCACAAGATAAAACAAGGAGACTGTTCGAGCTGGCAGTGCGCAACAAACTCATCAATCTGCCGGATCCAAAACGTCCGTTGCAGCCAGGTGATATTAACAATCCTAATTACTGCCCTTACCACCAAGCAGTAAGCCATCCAGGACTTCGTGTAATGGCTCTCCTAGACACAACGCGATCTCACTCCCAATACCGGGAGAGACGAAACCCCTGCCGATCCGCTCACTGCCTCCATATGGCTCGGGACTGTACCCAATTAAAACCTGTTTGCATGACTCCTTTGAGCCATGGTAGGGTAGTAATCAAAGCACAGTGGGAACTCACACGAGACAAATGACGATCTCAGGTCGATGAACTAACCTGTACACATGTCACCAGGGAACTGCTATCTGACATCAGGTATAATACCAACTAGCATGTTCCCGGCGAGTCCTGTCCGGTGTATTCATAACCCAATGAGCACCTGTATAAATCTTAGGTGAACCAACTGACACCAATGGCTTGTGAGACCGGCCACCGCCCCTCGTCGGGGTCTCGACGGTATACACTAGTCTACTAATGGAGTATCTATGCCCAGTCTCGAAACTCCCACGACTAGGGACCTTTTAAGGATGCGCTTATAGACCCCAGCTCCCACGTATATGATCGCCATCATACTGCTGGTAGTCAAGCAAGAATCCTAAGGGCTCTATCAATGTGTAATAGCGACCTATAAGATCACCTAAAGCAGTACACGATGATAAAGATAAACCAGATAGCATACTATCATCTTGAGTAAGACTGTCCTACCGGTATAGGTCCTCCCTCAATCATTGCAATCACGTGCCTGTGATCCAATAATTGACTCTGAGGGCACTATATCCAACACTCTCTACATGCCTCACCATTCTCATGCCAACTCACCCTCCACCTCATTTTCCTAAATGATTTTCCAAAATGAAAATCAAATAATGAGGTGTCAATCTTCTAGATGTAATTCCGTTTAAATACGGAATACAACCTGTTATACGTATCGAAATACATATACGCGTATTCGTAGAAAAATACGAATAGCCAAGAGAGAAAATGAATAGTGAACAATAATAGTAGATTACATATATAAATATATATATATATATAAATTATTAAATCAAAACCTGATTTAATAATCCGGCTTAACCCTAAGCCGCTAGTATTATCAACCGTCCGATTAAACTCTGTGTAGCCTATACACATATTTAATCGGACACCTATATGTACCAACATACATCATCTACACCATATCGCCTGAACTGTGAAAACCCTCTGTGTGGGACTCTAAAGACACGTCAATACGCTGACAGTTGGTTTAACCACAAGCATGTCAGCGGCACTAGCTGTACGTAACGGCTACCCAGGTATTGAGTGAAAGGAAGGCCGACGAGCATACTCATCCAAACCCCTACTGGGCCTGTCCGTAACAATCTCCATACAGTCTGGTCTGTTTGTCTAAGAATATCGCATATCGAGTCTAGGGGGTGGATAAAGTCGGACCCCTAATAACGCGACATTACGTGTCAGTATGAAACCCATCACCACCTGAGAAATTACTGATCCTTGATCGGTAATCGAAAATTGTTTCGTCTTCAAAGGCTGGATTGAAAACCAATACCAACAGGGCAAGTTCGCATTATCCGAAAACTGGAAGGTGGACCCACCACAACCTCACGCCCTTAAAAAAGTGGACGTGCCGGGGGCATCGTGCTTATTCATAAGGGAAGCCCTATGGGAAGTTGTTCTTTCGGCGAAGACGAAAAGAATGCTGAAGGATCTCCAAACGTGCCCGGCAACCAGGTGGAAAAATCCATTGGAACCCGAGATCGTCGAGGGAATGCTGGAACCGTGCCTAACTACAAAAATTGGTGGTGATAGTCAAAGCGCTCGCACCCAGCCGTCAAAGTCTTCGAAAAAAAAGAAGAAGACCAAAAAGCCCGTGAAGCCTGATGACAAGCGCACGGAACTGCAAAAACATATTGACGCTCTGAAAGAATATAATCAGAAGGTACGGACTCCAGTCACACTCCAAGAATTCCTCAGCCACGTCCTTGAGGACGGAGATGGCGACAATGGAGAAGACTCGTCAGAAGAATCTGATGACTATATGGCAAGTTGCCACATGATCTCTCATTCGGCATTAACTAACGAAGAAGCTCACTCGGCGATAGAAGACAACATAAAAGAGCTGGGGGCAGGATCGAAGCCAAAACCCTTGGAACCATCTGACGAGATGATTGACTTGCTACTGAACGAAGCCCGTCAGAAAAGCAAAGCCAATCGAGAGCGCGAACTGGCTATATTCAAAAAATCCAAGCGCCGACGACTGGTGAGGGTTGCCGACGAAGGTGGTCGGCAGTAGGGAGAGAGGTGAGTTGTAGGTGAGAGAGAGAATTAGATAGAGATTTCGAAAGAGAGATAGAGATAGAGAGAGGGGGAGACGTAGAGAGGGATCAGGAAAGGAGGGGATCTCGGGGTTGTCGGGATCAGCGGCGGTTGAAAGGAGCGGGTCTGAAGGATACGGGCACGAGGAAGGTGACGACGAGGAGGATCGTAGGGCTCGGTGTTTTAAACGAGAGGAAAAGAAAAGGAGGAGAAGAAGAAGAAAGGGTTGGGGCTCGGTGGGTTTTGGGCTCCTGGGTTTTCTTTGTTTTAAAACATCCCAATTAACCGCCAAAGACAATTAATAAAATTTAATAATAATTAAGAACAAATTAATAGCCATTTAAAAAATAAAACGTGAGGGGAGAATGAGATGTGAGGGAAATGAAAAGAGATGGGAAATGAAGAGACACAATGGGAAATTAAATGGGATTTAAGAAGGTTTTAAAGTGTGATTAGGAGGGGATTGATTAATACAAATTGATTATCTTTTAAAATCAAAATACTCATCATTAATACAGAATCAAAACATGAGGGGAAAATCATGGGCATAAGATTTTGAACAGTAAATACAGATACAAGGAAAATTTATAGGGAAAATATTTTATCTAAAATACGGATACAAGGAAAATATTTAGGGAAATTATTAAAAGAAATTTTATTAAAACATGAAATACTTCGTACAACAGATACCGGTTATTACATACATCTTTTTTCTCTCTCTGTATCATCTGTTCCATCAACCAACTTGGCTCGTAAACAATCTCAACGTGGTAGTGGATTTATTAACAAATCTGGTTTTTCTGATAACAACATCAACAATGGTGCATTTAACGCTCGTTCGTTCCTATGACGAAAATAACTCACAAGGACGCAACACCAGATCTAACCCCTCTTTAAGGGGCCCACACCTCAAATGCCAACTCTGCAACAAAGTCGGCCACTCTGCACTTACTTGCTACAACCGATTTAATAAAGCATATAATGCCCCTCCACCTCCACATGCCAATATGGCTTCTATCGGTGCTTATCAATGGCTGCCAGACTCTAGAGCAACTTATCATATGACGGTTGATCTCTCCAATATACAAATGTCATCTCCATATACGGGGCTAGAGCAGGTTGCCATTGGAGATGGATTAACTTTGTTCATCAATAGCATTGGTTCCTCCATCATTCATGCTTCTCCTCGTTCCTTACATCTTAAAAATGTTCATGTTCCAATTTCACGAAATTTACTCTTTATATCTCAATTTACTAAAGACAATTCTTGTTAATTTGAATTTCACCTTACTTGTTTTTATGTGAAGGGCCTATTAAAAATGGTCTATATCAATTATCGTCCGGTGGTTCTTCAACTTCATCCACTCTTCTTGCCGCTGCAAATAAGGTTGTATCCTCGTCCATATGGCATCTACGATTGGGTCATGTGTCTATGTCTATTGTTGTTAGAGAGTTAAAAAAATCTGGAATCTGCTATAATATAAATCCGATATATTTTCTATATGTTTTTCTTGCCAAACGAGTAAAAGGCATCAATTACCACATGTTTCTTCTGAAAATATCTCTAAAAGTCCACTCGATATCATATTCACTAACATTTGGGGTCGTGCTCCATTAACATCACACTTTGGGTATAAATATTACATTCATTTTCTTGATGACCATACTAAATTCTCTTGGTTTTACTCAATCAAAAGCCGAACCGAGACACTTAAATTTTTTATTCAATTTCGAAAACATGTAGAAAATTTGTGTAATCGTAAGATAAAATTTTTACACTTTTATGGGGCTGGGGAATTCATGTCGAGAGCTTTTCAAGCTGAACTTATGTCTAATGGAATTGGCCATCATGTCTCTTGTCCTCATGCGCATCAGCAAAATGGTGCTGCTAAACGCAAACATCGACACATTGTTAATGTTGGACCTGCTGTTCTTGCACAGGGATACATCCTTTGAATCCGATGTTTACATCATTAATAGGATTCTTACAAAATCATTAAACTATCGTTCACATTGGGAGGTACTTTTTAATTCTTAACCTAATTTTTCTTTCTTAAAAGTTTTTGGATATCGTTGTTATCCCTGTCTTCGTCCATACAATACCCATAAACTTTAATTTCGTTCTCAACTATGTGTTCCTTGGTTATCCTACTCCATTCATACCTTCTACTACTCCACTCATACCTTCTTTACCTTTTCCACTTCCAGTGTATGGACAAACTTTAGTCTCTAATGATAACTTCTCACCTTTTCGCTCAAGTACTTCATGAGTTGCAGGTAATATTGAAGTGGATACTGCTGACATACTTGGTCCTCAGCCCTCTGATTCACTGTCATCGACTCATGATTCCATTCTGGCTCCTTCTGAGCCACGCACTACATTTAACCTTCCCATGATTGAGATTAATGATGATGGCTCTTCCACACAACACGACCCGTCTGCTTCACATGACACCGTATCTCCAAACATAATTGATTCAACACTAACCGCCATGCCCAATGTTCCTAATGTTCCTACCGGTACTACTGTTCAACACCAAATGGTCACCCGATCCCACGATGGCTCGCATCCTCCATGTCGGTTTCAAGTAAAAGGTCGACATCCTCTTGCAATGGCGGCATCCGCTACCATCCCTGAGCCCACTTGTTATAGATAAGCATCTAAGGATCCTTCTTGGCGTGACGCGATGGCTGAGGAGTATCATACTTTAATTAGTAATGCTGCTTGGGTTCTCGTTCCTCCAAAATCATCCCAACATGCGATCAGTTGTAAATGGGTATATCGGATTAAGCGCAAGTCTGATGGCACAATCGATAGATACAAAGCCCGTCTCTGGCAAATGGATTTAATCAGCAAGAAGGCATTGACTATGAAGAGACATTTAGTCCGGTTGTAAAACCGATGACTATTCGTCTTGTTCTTACTTTGGCAGTTTCTGATGGTTGGTCTATATGCCAACTCGATGTTAAAAATGCATTTCTCCGTGGTTATATTGACAAGGAAATGTAAATGAAGCGCCCCCCAGGTTTTGTGGATCCTCAACATCCTGATTATGTTTGTTCTCTTCGTCGATCACTTTATGACCTTAAACAGGCACCACGTGCTTGGTATAATCGTTAGAGGCTCTTTTCTAATTACTTTTGGTTTTCATGATTCTAAAGCTGACACATCTTTGTTTATTAAGCATGGACAAAACTATATCATGTTGCTTTTAGTCTATATAGACGATATTATACTTACAGAAAGTGCAAATGCTCCTTTATCAAAATTAATTAATGCTCTTTGAAGCGGATTCTCTATCAAAGATCTTATAGGTTTAACTTATTTTCTTAGTATTGAGGCTTACCAATTCTCTTTCGGCCATCAACTTACCTAATCAAAATACATTCATAATCTTCTTCAAAAAAGCAATATGACAGAATCCAACCCATCTCCACTCTGGTAGCAGGTGACTCAAAGCTCTCCTCACATGGCAGTGATCTATACAAAGATCCTTCCGACTATCGCAGCATTATTGGTGCGTTGCAATATCTAAGTCTCACAAGACTGGACATAGCTTACTTCGTAAGTCAAGTTTGTCAATTTATGTTCAAACCCACCCTGGCAGGCAGTTAAGCGCATTCTGAGATATCTAAGCATACCATTAACCACGGGTTGTATATCTCTCGCTCTTCTTCCACCACTCTTCATGCCTTCTCCGATGCAGATTGGGCAGGTGATCTGGATGATCGTCGTTCGGTCAGTGGGTTTAGCATCTTTCTTGGTCCTAACCTTCTTTCTTGGAGTTCTAAAAAGCAACGCATTGTCGCTCGCTCTAGCACTAAGTCTGAGTACAAAGGACTTGCAAATGCAATTGCTGAAGTTACATGGATTCAATCACTGCTTCTTGAACTTGGAATTCGTGGTTCACATCCTCCTATACTTTGGTGTGATAACTTGTCGGCAATTTATTTAACTACGAATCCTATATTTCATGCTAGGACCAAGCATATTGAGATAGACTACTACTTTGTGCGGGAATGAGTAGCTGCCAAACTTATTCATTTACGCTTCATCTCATCTGCAGATCAAATTGCAAATATCTTTACCAAGGGATTGTCATCACAAGGATTTAGTAGATTGCGTTCCAAACTTGTGGTTCAAGCATTGACCCTTAGCTTGCGGGGGAATGTTAGCAAAGTTGACTCCATGGATGACACAAATGGAACTAGGAATCAAGAGATTTGCAAAAAAATTAAATCATAGAGGAAATAGAAAGTATTCAAAATCAATCTCATGTGCTCAGGAAAGTTTGAATAAGAAGATTTGATTATATTCAAATCTTTATAGAAATGGTAGAAATTCAAAAATCATATCATATATGAATAATATCTTAGATATTCAAATGTAAATATTATTGTAATTTAAATTCTATAAATAGTGAAATATTTTCATCTTTCTCTCATTGAGAAAGAGAGGCTTTCAATTCTTTCAAGAATTACCAAGGAAACGGGCCATCGAGATACCCGGACCAAGTCTTCGAACTAACTCACCGGACCAGCTCACACTTTGATTTTAAAAATTCATGGGTAAATGGTTGCAGAAGGATGATGACAACCGATAATTAGGAAGTCTTCTGCAAATAATGACCGGTTGTAGAGGTGGAAGCGACGGACCATGGACGACAATTGCTAGACGAATTTGATCTCAAAGGGGATAAGGAGTGTTATAAGGACAAGCAAGAAAACCCTCCAAGTCAGTCCGATATTAGCCTTCAGGTACCAAATAGGCCTCCTATCACTTGTGATCTTGAGAATGATTTAACTGATATACGACTTGAAAATGAGAGTCTTGCACCGACTGATTTTAGCGATAAAATTTTAGATGTGGAAACTTATGAATTTGACGGTATGGTGTCAATATAGTGTTCGACGAAATTCACAATTAGGAACCCACAACTTTAGTATCACCGATTGATATAGTTTTTGACGAAAGTTTAGTATAGGAACCTATATTTTTAGATGACATCAACCTACCCCTAGGTCAGTGTGTTGAAGGAGAATTTGAATTGGGAGATGTGAGCTGCATTAATGAGAATATGATTGTGAAGGAATATGGGAAGGAAGATAACATTGATAAACATTCTTTCATGCCGAGTTTTGAGGAGATACTTACGGATGAGCTTGATATTCTTGGTGTGTTTGAATCATGATCATTTTGGGAGTATCCTACATACCTTTCTTTTGCTGAACTTTTTGAGGATGAACTTCAGTTTTAATATATATATATTTGATATATTTATATATTAACTAATATTGTGCTCATGATTCAAACACAATCATATTAAAATACTATATATATATAATATATATATATATATATATATATATATATATATATATATATATCCTATATCCTTGAGATATTTTTCCTTGAGATATTCAAACACCACGAAACTTTAGTATAGGAGCCTATATCCTTCACAATCATATATATATATATATATATATATATATATATATATATATATGATATATGTATATATTTATTTATATATAAAATACTATTGTGTCATGGTGGATGATACATAGAACATGAGTGTATGAGACTCACACCAAACCTAAAGATAATTATGGTAGTTATTTATTAAGAGTAAAATAAAATGAGTGAAAATGAGCATGGCTTAAGATGTTTGTAGAAGCATGTAGAAGCCATGACTCATCTCACTAATTTTTTTTACTCTAGATATTTTATAACCCAACCATTATCTTTAGCTCATGATTAACTCTCTCTACATATCACTTGAGATATTTTTCTTCATCCAAGTTCTTCTTTTTCCTCTTTAGTTTTCTTGAGTTGGAAAAGCAAAAAGAGAAAAGGATTTCTAAAGTGATCAAAATTCCTACTTCATCAACCTACTCTTATCTAGCCCATTAGATTAGGTTGTTTGCTTCACTAATTCTTTGATTAGTGAAGATGTAGCTTGAGTTAGAGTAACTTCAAGGTGGATCATTTTCAGCCTCGAAAACGACAAAACAAGCTCGTTCCTTTCACCAAGTGGAGCGTAAGAATAGTTCTAGAGACTACTACTTGGAGCTTTAGAAGTGAAGGACCGGTCTACAAAGGTTGTATTCCCTTTTCACTTAGGTATAGAACTTGTTTACTTGCATATTAACCCTAATTCTCTAGTTCGATTCTAGGTTGGTGTAGTTTAGACCTCTAGATTTTTTTAAATTGCATACTTGATGCATTTGGAAACCTAGTTGAGGTATTAAGACACATTTTCATATTCTTCCCACTTACCTGGCATTTACCTGGATACAAGATTGGTAAAGAGACGTTAAAGCATCTATCCTACAACTTGTCTCTTGAAAGTTTAGAAGCGGGTCTAGTGATTTGACCTAGGTGATCCTAGTTTTAGGGATTGCTTGCCCATTTTGCTGTTGTGATTTGATAGAGTCTGTAGTTAATTTTCTGCATTTTAAAAAAAATGAGTGACAAACATGCTAAACCAACTTTATATGAACTTTGTTCTCCGGTTAAACTAACACTTACTTATTGCATTAGAATGAATAAATATAGGATCGGTTATAATTCCCCTTACACATCCACAACCGACAATGAGAATAGATTATGTGAAGAGTTATATGATCTTAGAAAAAAGGTGGAAGCACTAACAGTTAATCACCAAGTACATATAGCAATCCACATTTTCAATCTTTTTGTACTAATTGTTAAGATCCATCCCATGTCTATGAAAGTTGTCCTTTTATTGTTGGATTTGGTGATTGAAGAAATCAACAAAATAACTGTTGGAATGAAGGCATGTATTCTGAAGATCCTAAGCTAGGCCTACAGTTCATGTTAGTCGATTTCACATACCTAACAAGGTTTGTGGAGAGGCGGAATGTAACGTTTTGAAAATCGTTTCGGTGAAATTTCGAAAAAATGGTAAAATAAGGGAGTTTTCTATAAAAAGTCAAAATGCAAATATCTTTATTATAAAATTAAATATACATATTCTAGCTATGTAATTGCTAGTATTTGGTGTTTATTGAGCCACTGCTGAAATTTCAAATTTTCTGAAATTTTTTCTGAAATTAATTATTTTAATATTATTTTAAGCCGATAAGAAAATACATTAAATTAGCGATAAATACAAATTTAAATGGGCTAATTTTAATCTTTAAAATCATGTTAATTAAAATCTAGTTGTAATATAATTTTTTAGTATTTTATTTCAAGTTTTAATTGATTTATTTTATGGAAAACAAAAATATAGTTATTTTGAACTAAAACCTGCAAATATGGTATTGTGGGAGGTCTTTTTGCATAGAATTTTTTTGTAAAGTCTCTCACACTCACCCTCACTTCCCTTGGCCGGCCCCACACTATTGTAGCAGCCCAAGAATTTTATTTCCCTCTTTTTGACCTTAAATCATGTGAGAAATGGGTTAAAATAAGGTTTTTATATATAGTAAAGTAGGTGGGGGTATTATGGTAATTGGGAGGGGCTTTGACTTGGATCTTTTGGCATCATCCCCTCACCTTTTTCCCCTTCTTCCTCTGCTGAAACTAGCAGCAGCAGCAGCCCCTCCATTTCTTCTTCTCTTTTCTCTTCAAAATTCCATCAAAAAATCATCCAAAATGCTTCAAAAATTCCACAAAATCAAAATCTAATCCCTACCTATTTTTACTTGACCATTCTAGTATGGATCTTGGTGAAGGGAAGTATGTTTGGGAGGCTAGATTTATGCTAGATTTCAAGATGATTGTGGGGGTAAATTCTTAACCTTATGTCTAATTGTTGTTTGAATACTTTAAATCTAGCATAATTAGTTAATAGTTTGGGATTAATTGAATGTTTTGAAAAATATAGTAAGGGTTTGTGATTTCAATTAGGGTTTTTAATCATATCATTAGGGATGCAAGGTTTAGTTTAACATCTTAATGTATGTAAAACCTAGTTTGGTTGATTAAATTGCACTTATTATATGTAATTTGTCCAAATTGCTTAAATTGCAAACTAGGTTTTTGTAAACCTTGAATTTGATTAAGAGAAAAATGTAATTAGGTTTTTCTTGACTTCATTAACATTATTAAGTGTGGTTTAATGCCTTTAGTTCATGAAAATCCAAGCTAGATTGTAGTTTGTGCATTTTTGCTATAAAATTGTTAAAATTGGTTAATATTGCAAACTAGGTTTTTGAAATCGAATTAAATTGTGGGTTTAAAATTTACGTAATGGTTTCTATGGCATAATTAAGATATTAAGTTATCATCTTGGTCACTAGAATTGTTAAAACATCATGTTTTGTATAAAAACGGCGAATTGTGCTTGCTAGATTTTCGGAAAAATGACTTTTTAAGTGAAATTGGGGTTTTTGTGAGTTTTAACCTATTTTATATTAAAATTAGTGTTCGTGAATGTGCAAATGAGTGTATTTGGGTTTTTCTCGATGGTCTGGCGTTTGTACACTGACGTCGAGGGTTTTTGGGTTGATTTGTGAAAGCAACCATAGGTTTTGACCTATGTGGGATTCGTGTGTCGTTTTGGTCATGAGTCGGATTTTAATGCGATACGATGCGTTATGATATGTAGGTACCCCCATGTGGACTTCGAGACGACAAGCAAGCGCGTGGCGACGTCGGCACCGGCGAGCGAGGACCAGGTGAGTAGATTTATATCTACGGGGAGAAGTCGGGTGGATGGCGTATAGCACCCCCGCAGTTCGTGGTGATGTATACGAATACGTATACACACACATATATATATTGATTATATTTTGTTTGAGTATATTGATGATAATATGGATATTTGGTGTTCTTGGATGATTTAGGGTCGCGAAACCCTAGAGTAGTGGTCGCACCACATATGCACACAACCACCCATACTTGCATAGTTTCTTCTTTCATTTGTGCTTATTCGGGAATATATAGTTATGTGTTCACATGGGTATGGGACTATGTGTTCACATACGGATTTGAGGATGATACTTTGGTTTGAGATGAGTCGATGAGATTTGTGTTGAGGTTGTGATATCGGTGATATGGCAGGATTAGTATTTGAGATACGTCCTGATGTTATAGCGGGTCTTTGAACGACGATACGGGTGAATAGTGCTATAAATAAAATGGTCGACATGTGATCGTGATATGAGATATGATATGCTAGGATATTGATACTAGGCCGTATTGGGCGATGTATACCCCTTGATGATGATATGTGCTGATGATATCGGTTTGTACGAGACTGTCGATCAGTAGTCAGATCATGACTATATTGATGATATTAGTATTGTACTAGACATAGGTCAGTACCCTGGACTATGATCTTGGATAAAGAGGATACCAGATAAATAGTGTGATGAATATGATATTAACCCGTACCCAGATTTGGGGATGCCGTACGACGGATTTACGTACGAGCTATATTTTGATGATTGATCCGCACTCTTGACTTGGGATGTCTGATTATAGATATGGTATCGGATATGATATTATTGAGGCGGGATCACCGACTAATATATATACATGTATGTATATGTATCGACTCAGATGTTAGGCGGTTTCCTTATCTGTAGTCCAGCTTGTTAGCTTAGCTCTTTAGTTTAGTTTAGTTGTTAGATTAGATTCGATTCTTACCTATTTCAAAAACTAACGAATCGTGGGTATTTTAAAAGACAGCCCAAGGGATCCTACGGATATTTCAAAAGACGTATCTTTTCATAAAAACACCGTAGCCCCTATTTTCAAAACCCCATGATTCGTGTTATTTCAAAAGGCACAATTTGTAGGACTTATATTAGATTAATGCAGATTAGTTATAGTTGCGTCTAGTATTCAGCTCCCGTTCATTATCGTGGTTCGCTTCGCATCGCATGCTTATATTATGTTTCATACTCCATTATTGATATCATGCTGTTAGGACACCAGCACCATTACCGATGATACGTATATACCACGTACACTTACTTGCCGGCTCACACACATCTTCATCGGTAATTGCCATGTCACATACACCTTCGAAAATATTATTGCTTGACATAGCCTGTTAGCTAATAGTTTAGACATGATATTAGTGTACTTGCCTTATATGTTAGTTTAGACATTGTAGTTATTACCTGCTACTTCATGCATACTGTTATTCATTGTTATGCCGCATTCATGGATTCTCATGCATATATTTACTATTTTACGTGTTATTGAGGTTTTGGATTCGGATTTCCATGAGATTTTCTGGATTTGGAGGAAAACCGCAAAAACATAAATAAACCTTTTCTCTCTTTTAAAATAAAAAGTGCGGTTTTCCCATGATGTATGAGTCGTCCACCATGAGTTTGCTGATGGATTTCGAGACCCGATTCGAGGAGTGGAGGAACCGTTTCGGGTACATGGTGGGCCCGGTGCGGTACCCCGGGGCAAGAGGAACATGTTGTTGACGTTGAGCCTGGCAGGGGAGCATTACCGACCGGTGATATCACCCGACGCGTCGGATATCCGGAGGATACCGTCGTGGTCTTGAGATGGATGGTAGGGGCCGGTCTGGACTGACGGCGCCCTAGATATTGTGATTGAGACATTGAGATTTCGAGATATTGAGGTACAGAGACTGTGATACAGAGATATCGAGATATTGGGATTACGTTTTGTGCCGATACTAGGCACTGTTTTATGCTGATTTCATTATGACACCTCATTTTAAAAATACAAAGGAAATCTCACTAAATTATGAAAACAGTTTCTTCATTTACATGTATTCTGTTTTCATGCATTCATACCTCATTCATATGATATATTGCTACCTGAGGCACTGACACGGGCACATGAGATTACACTCGGGTTAGATATTTACCCTAGCCTTTGTTGTAGGCTGCATGTTATATATATAATTGAGGATATATTATGATCATTGACCTAGGTTGCGTTATTTATGCGATTTCTTTCCGTAGATGTTTTTCTATTCACGAGTTGGCAACTCACCCCCGTTGTACCCCAGTTTCTTGCAGGTTTGCCGTACAGGTTTCATTACGGCTTTGCGGGTATAGTTTCCTTCGGGTGATTTGCTAGTAGGTGGGTTTACTTGTATCGTACCCCCATTATATATCTTGTATATCATTATTCTGTTGTATCTAGAAGTTCCATCAACCAAACATGTGTTTATTTTGAGATAGAGACCAGTGATGTTATTCCTTCGACCTTAGAGTCACGCGTTATATTTCTGTGGTTTTCTTGTGGTTTTGAGTTTCCTTTTGAATTTTGATCCTCGCCGTTGGCGTTGTATATTATATTGCTTGTGTGGTTGTGACCGTCGATTGACGAAGAGCTAGCTCCCGCTTGGGGATGCCTTTTTATTGATTTCGTATACTATTCATGTTGTATCCCGTTTGGGGGCCAGTTTTTACAAAGGAGACTCTGCCGAAATTTTCGGGAAATGTTTGATGTTTTTTTTTAAACCGCATAATTCGGCTTATGCTATTGAAACCACTTGTTTTAATTGGTTTTCCTTCACTCTACTACTTTTCTTGGTTTGGATTTCTGGGTTTTCGGCTTACTTAGATTACGTACGCCTCGAGACGTTCGTAGTTAAGTGCCGGTCATATTCCGTACTTTCGGGACGTGACACGGAATTTCCAAAAAACAATTTTAAGACAAGTGATATCGACTAAACTTCCAAGATCATTCAGAAACCTTAACTAGTTAAACACAAAGAGGTTCTAAACTACTATGATAGTGGTTTATACCTCTAAGATACAAGTCCTTCGGGTCTTCTTCTCCTTTTCTTGACTGGACTTAAGCTTCTACTAGAGAAAAATAAACTGAATGAGACCAATTATAAAGACTGGCCGAGGAACATTAACATTGCCCTGACTTATGATAAGGTATCATATGTCCTCATGGCCCCAGCCCCACCCGTCCCAGGTCCTACATCTTCAGTTGTGGATAGGGAGATCCGCAAGACATGGGATATTGACTGTGCCACAGCCAAATGCCTCGAGCTTGCATTGATGGACAATACACATCAAAAGCAACACGAGCTGATGGATGTACAATCCATCTTTCTCCATACAAAAGAGTTGTATGGGGAGCAATCTCGGACCCTGAGATATGAAGCATCTCGAAAGTTGTTTTAGATGCGGATGGCTCCTGGCACACCCGTAGGCGATCATGTTTTGAAGATGATAGCTCTTATTGAAGAGCTTGAAGACCTCGGATGGACAATGTAGAACGGACAATATGTTGATATTGTTCTACAGTCTCCCCCTCTTGCCTTTGCTCAATTTGTAGTAAACTTCAACATGCACAACATGGAGAAGTCACTACCTGAACTTCTCAATATGTTGAGAAGTGCAGAGAGCACACTCAAAGCAGTGAAGACTCCTATTTTGATTGCCGGGCTATCTTCCTCTTCTCACCCAAAAGCCAAGGCCAAGGGAAAGATGAAGAAGAAACTCACCAAACCTAGAGGTGGAGTTAAAAAGGCTAAGGGGAAAGACAAGTCCAAGGCTGGGGAATCGGGGAAAGGGGAGTGTTATTACTGCCACAAATCGGGACACTGGAAGCGCAACTGTGCTGAGTACCTGGATCTCAAGAAGAAGAAGCATGGTGATACTTCCACTTCAGGTGTTTTTGTGACAGAAAACTGTTTTTCTATAAACTCTACTTCCCGGGTATTAGATATCGGTTCAAGTTCTCACATCTGCAATTCCATGCATGGGCTGAGAAATAGCAGAGTTTTGAAGATAGGTGACCATACTCTCCGGGTTGGAAATGGTTCCAATGTACATGCAGTTTCAATGGGAGAGTATCACTTGGGGTTGCCATCGGGATGTATATTGGTTTTGAACCCATGGTAATATATACCTAGTATACTTTGTAATATAATATCCGTTTCTTTGTTAGACAACGAAGGATATAATTTTATATTGCAGAATAATGTTATGAATATTAACCTGAATCAAATGTTGGTTGGGTATGGTACACTTAATAACGGGATATACGTCCTAAATCAACACACAGTTTTCAGCATACAACACACTACTAAAAGAAAATTTTCAGATATAAATGAAGCTTTTCTTTGTCACTGTAGACTTGGTCATATTAACGAAATAAGACTAAACAAGCTACATAATGATGGATATTTGAATCCCTTTGAATATAAATCTTATGCGACTTGTCAGTCTTGTATCAAGGGTAAAATGACCAAAACTCCATTTACAGGACACGGAGAAAGAGCTACCGAGCTCTTAGGCCTCATACGTAGTGATGTATGTGGGCCAATGTCTACACAGAGGCGGTTTTTCTTACTTCATAACTTTTACTGATGATTTCTCAAGATTCGGTCATGTATTTTTATTAAAGCATAAGTCTGAAACTTTCGAGAAATTCACTGAGTACAAACTTGAAGTAAAAAAACAAACCGGATTGAGCATCAAGATACTTCGATCGGATCGAGGTGGAGAGTATCTCAGTACAGAGTTTTCAAACTTTCTAAAAGAGAATGGGATTCTCTCTCAGCTCACTCCTCCTTACACACCACAGCACAACGGTGTGTCAGAACAGCGGAATCGGACCCTATTAGATATGGTACGTTCCATGATGAGTGATGCTGAGTTACCCGTCTCAATTTGGGGGCAAGCATTAGAGACTGCAGCGTTTCTGTTGAACAGGGTTCCAACCAAAACCGTATCTACCACACCATATGAGATATGGTATGGGAAGAGACCATCTCTTAAATAAGTTAAAATTTGGGGTTGTCCGACCTATGTCAAAAAGCAGAATCCGGACAAACTCGAGACACGGTCGTAGTTTGGGGATTTTCGTAATTAAATAATAAAATATTGAATATTTTAATAAGACGGTATAATTAAATACCGATAAATTGGGAAAAATTTGGAAAATTATGGAAATTACTAAAAAGAGTGTACTTTATGTGATTTAAGCAAATTATGAGAGCTTATGATTTATTTGACACTAATTTTGTGCTAATCGCGATTAAAAATCGCTAATCGGACTTTAAGCGTGTTTTGTGCACATGTCATTTTTTTTAACACTTGTTACTTTTTCCTACATGTTTTGGGTGTATGGTTATTGTTTTGGGTTTACTATTGCAAGTAGAAGAAAAGAAAACAAAAGAAAAGAAAAAGAAAAGGAAATTTTAAAGAAGGGGGTATAGACATGAGAGAGAAGAGAGAGTGAGGTGAGGGGTTAGTTGACCAAGTCTTCATTCTCTTCATCTTCTTCATCTTTCTCTCCCTCTTCACTCACCATGGCAACACCTCCTCCCTCCCCCTCTTCAAGCTTCACTTCATCACTAAAAATCCATCAAAAGTCCCTCCCCACTTCACAAAAAATGTGCACAAGCTCTCAAGCAACCCTTTGGACCAAGAAAGTTTGAGTTTTGAAGTTGTAGAGGATTCATGAGTGCAAAATGAGGTAATTATTCCATCATTAGTGTATAATTTCCATTGCTCTAGCATCCATGTTAAATTAGAACCGATATTGTGTGGTTTTGGGAAGTTTGAAAACTTGAGTTGAGGATTAGGGTTTTAGTTGAACCCAAAAGTGAAATTAAGGCTAGTAGAGGATACACAACCCCTGTAGGGATTGTATTGTGTTCTGAAACCATAGAATAAACCCGGGATATGAATTTAGAAACCCAATATCGGAAAAACTGTGAAATTTTGATGGTATTTGGAAATCTGCTAACACCCGGGTGACCTGAAAATTATTTTGCAAACACAGGGAGACAAGCAGGCAACCTAGACCCTATACCCAAAACCCAAGCCCCTAATTCTTCACCCTGGCTACAGATATATTCTTTCTGGCCGCAATTTGCGGCCAGAGCAGGGGTTCTGGGATCCGTGTTGGTTCTGTAGCTTTAACTCCAGTAAACTAGACCCTTGACATATGCAAAATTGGCTGATTTGACCTAGGGTAAAATCTGGGATCATTTTCTTGTGTTGGCGCATTGTTTTACGACTTGTTTTAACATGGATTTTGGTATTTGATAATTCGTTTCTGTCAGGTGGCGTTTGAACGTCAACGACTAGGGTTATTGGTCGTGTTTGCATGCGAGGCTATAGGTTTTTACCTATGAGCGTAGCGTGTGCCGTTTGGTTTTCCGATGTGATTTTAATACGCATTTGCGATTGGATTATGTATAGGTACCCCACGTGATGTTGAGACATTGATGATGAAGATAGCGACATCGGCATCAGCACATAAGGAGCAAGGCGAGTAGATATATCTACGGGGGGAAGTCGGGTGGATGGCGTATAGCACCCCCGCAGTTCGTAGTATAGTTGTGATATATATATGGATATATATGTGGTTTATGTTGGATATAGTGCCCTCAAGGCAATTATCATAGTCGCAGACAGGTGATCATGATGATTGAGGGAGGACCTATACCGATAAAACAGTCTTACTCAAGATGATAGTATGCTATCTGGTTTGTCTTTATCATCATGTATATATTGATAAAGCTCATATGACTCTTGCTTGACTACCAGCATTGTGATGGCGATCACATACGTGGGAGCTGGGGGTCTATAAGCATATCCTTAAATGTCCCTAGTCGTGGGAGTATCGAGACTGGGCATCGATACTCCAGTGTAGACTGGTGTATATTTATCCAGACCCTGACGAGGGGCGGTGGCTGGTCTCACAAGCCATTGGTGTTAGTTGTTCACCTAAGATAGTATGCAGGTGCTCATTGGGTTATGAGTACACTGGACGGACTCCCCGGGAACATGCTAGTTGGTATTATACCTATAGTCAGATAGCAGTTCCCTGGTGACATGTGTACAGGTTAGTCTGTCGACCTGAGATCGTCATTTGTCTCGTATGAGTTCCCACTGTGCTTTGATTACTACCCTACCATGGCTCAAAGGAGTCGTGCAAACAGTTTTTAGTTGGGTACAGTCCTGAGCCACATGGAGGCAGTGAGCGGATCGTCGGGGATTCGTCTCTCCCGGTATTGGGGTTGATGTCGCGCAGTGCACGGGTGGCCATCACTAGAAATCCTCGGCCGGGGTATGTGAGAACTACCGATCCAGGATCGATAGTTTCTCAGGTAGTGATGAGTTTCATACCGACACGAATTATCGCGTTGTTAGGGGTCTGACTTTATCCACCCCCCTATACTCGACATGCGATACTCTTAGACGAACAGACCGGACTGTACGGATATTGTCACTGACAGGCTCAGTAGGGGTTTGGATAGGTTTGCTCATCGGCCTTCCTTTCGCTCAATAACTGGGTAGCCGTTACGTACTGCTAGTGCCGCTGACGTGCTTGTGGTTTAACCCACTGCCAGCATATTAACGAGTCTTTAGAGTCCCACACAGAGGGTTTCCCGGGTTCTGGCGAAATGATGTAGTAGCCGTATTGGATACGTGCAGGGTTCCGATCAATTGGTGTACTTTGTACTCGGACTTTCGATTGGACAGTTGATAATACTAGCCGGCTCGGGTTTGAGTCGGATTATTAAATCAGGTATTGATTTAATAATTTGCGTATATGTATTTCGATACGTATATTCTAGTATTATGTTCTTTGTGTTATTCTATCTCTTTGATATTCGTATTTCGGTACGGATACAGGTATGTATATACAGTAGAATGTAATCCGTATTTTTTACCGGATAACATTCTAGAAGGTGCCACCTCATTTTTGGATTTGACCATTTTTATAAAATGGATAAATGAGGTGGAAAATTGATATGGAAGCATGGTGAGAACCATGGTTGGAATAGTGCTCACAAATGAATTGTTAATTCATTTGTGTGCACTATTCAAGTATGGTGGGTTTTTTAAATTGGAAAAAGGTTTTTAATAAAACCATGGATGCATTATTATTTTTGAAGAGAGAGCTCATTTTTTGGTTCATGCTTGCTTTTTCCCTTCACTTAGTTTTCATGAGCTCCTTCCTCACTATTAGTCTCCTCCTCCATTCTATTTCCATGGGTGCTTCCACCTTCATGATATGAGATAGAAAACACTAAGTATACATACACACTACATCCTAGGCTCTCTAGGGTAGCATCCTAGAGACCCTAGTTGCTCCACTAGCATCTTGGCGTGGAACTAGAGCCGGAATTACATCTCTCGGGTGGATCATCGGAGAAGGAGGAAGACCGGCGACCAAAGTCTATCCGCAACATCACTAGGAGCTTGGAGATGGCTGAAGACCCGAAGGACTTGGTTCGTTAGGTATAACCATTCCTATCTCTTTTCTTAGATTGCTAGTTTTAGGGTTAATGGTTTCGATCTTGTTAATCGGGTAATGGTAGCGTCGGGTTTTAAGAAATTTTTGTTCCGCATTTGGCCACGGTTCGATGGCCGGGGAGCTCCCATAACCCAACATGGTATCAGAGCCACCCATTAAACCCTACTAGCTAGTTTGCACAAGCTTAAAATCTCGATCGATCAAAATTTCCAAATCAAATTTCCAGTTTGCCAAGTTTCTGTCGATTTCTGAAAGTGCTCCTAAAATGTTTCTATATAGCTTAAAAATCCGTGCAGGCAGAACTAAAGCTACAGAAAAAATTTGGTGACCTAACTCCAAAATTCCACCGTGTAACCGCCTCGAAATGTCGTATTTGGCGGCGCTTCCGCGGCCCATTTTGGGCTACAGTGACCAAAATTTTTTTTGGAGCTCTAGTTGGTGGAAAAATGGTTTTTGTGATATATAGTTTTGGCCCAGATTCATTTGACTACTGGTTTAGCACTTGGGGCCATTTGTGGAAAGTTTAGTCGATCAAAATTTTAATTGTGTGTTTTCAGTACATTACATATCTATCTGCGACCGTGAATGTCATTTGATCGGTAAATCTTGTCTAATCGCTATAGTCCTTTTATACGGGTTTGCGAATGTGACATTCACGTTGATATTCTGTGTTGTGCTGTGATGTTGCGGATTTGTCGTGGTGGATAGCTTGTGTGCAATGGTAGTGTAGTTCGGATTTATTTATACATTTGATATTGCGGGGGCGAGCGTCCGACATGTGGACAGCCGTCACTGCCTATTTGTATATTATTCTTTTGGGGCACGACTTGGCTGAGGTCGATGTCACCCTTGTATATTATTTTCTTTTCTGTACTAGGATTACCCCGCGGAGGAGGGCACGGATAGCCGGGTTCTAGAGGGAAACAGATCCGCATCTCATGGCGTTGAGACGGAGGGGACCTTACTCTAGAATTGGCGAGCTATTCATCGCACTCGTAGGAGGTATAGGTTGACCCAAGGAGGGGGTGCTCAAGTTACCGGATTCCGTGAAGTGCTGGGTGATCCATTCACTTTGCTGAAGGGGGCTGCCTCGCTTCTGGTTTTGGCGGGTAACTTGCCGCCCCCGTAGGGATCTAGGAGTTCATTGCACAGGCTATCCACACGACCAGAGGAACGTCGGGTTTTTAGTTGTGGCTCGAAGGAAGCCTGGGGCTTCCAGTTATCTGTATTGTTCTATGATACTTATTACTTTTCTGTGATGTTGCATTTATCATGCCTGGGACGATTGTTATATATATTTATATATACTAGTAGATATTGTATATGTTTTGCACCCGCGCTAGCCCAGTCCCCGCTCTGTCGTTAGTTAAGTAACCTAACGGGTGGTGACGGGACCCAGTGGCGAATGCGGATGGCATATACGTACATTTTATTTTCATTCTTTTCTGGTGTGATTAATTGATGGGACTGTGTTGATTCTTATCAATGCAAGGAAAACAAACCTATTTATATGATGTTGTTGGAACCAAGATTTTTTAAAAACTGACATTACAGACGTACGCTTTTGCTTTGCATCATGGTATTCAGTTTGGAATATCCTGCACCTCATTCGACGGGGTAAGGGCCGAGATCCCTTCATCGGGAGTGACCCCTTGAGTAAAAGTTTGCGTCTATGTAATAACTTCACTATAGTCGTTTACTTTTTTGCTTTGCATCGCGGTATTCAGTTTGGAATGTCCTGCACTTCATTCAACGAGGAAAGAGCCGAGATCCCTTCACCGGGAGTGATCTCTTTAGCAAAAGTTTTCGCCACTATACTTTTGTAAAACCACTTGAAATCCTTCAACGATATCAAATTCATTACGTTAAAGGTTTTTCGCCAAAAACCAGCCGTAGCCCTCCGTCATTTCTTTCAGGTAGTACCTAATATTCGTGCTGCGTTTGTTGGCTTTTGTCAAGGCGTAGTGTGCGGTAGCTGGGTATTACTTGTTTGTTGCATTGAGTTGCGATTATCTAGGACAGTCGTATAACCTTGTTGGCCTTTATCAAGGGTTTGTGCGGGTGGGTCTAGAGTAATCCAGGATAATGACGGGTTGAACTTGACTTGTGGTTTATGATTTGTTGGCCTTTGTCAAGGTCATAAACCGCTTGGGGTAAAAATCATATCGGGAGTTTCTAATATACATGAATTTTGCCAGGCTTGCGCATACCTTCTGGAGTGTGGTGACTTGAGTGGATTCCATCAAGTTATCATGCGATGATAGTTAGATCCCGATTTCCACTGATGAGTAGGATTACTCTTCGGGTGATTCCGACTAATTCTCCTTTTAGGTTTGGAGGAGAATTCGAGAAAACGGTGGGAGCCATCCAGATTAGATAAAATGATTATCCATTCTGATCTAGGTTAGAGTGCACGCTGAGTGTTTCTTTTCTCTCTCTTTTTGACAGTGACCATGGCCCGACCCTAGACTATGACTCAGTGACTTAACCGAACTTTCTTATAAACGCTGGCTTTTGGAATGTCCAAGTTGCATACATCATTGCCACTCCTCTTTTTATCCTTTGCTTTTCTCCAGAACACCCCGTATCAGTACGAATATCCACTTCCATTGGATAAAACCATCGTATGGTTATATACGAACTCGAAGGAGCTTTTTCGAGGATGGTTTCCGGTTCTGGAGAAAATGAATAGGATTATTCAGTTGTCTTTTCCTCTTACCTTCTCTCAAGTTGTGAGGGCTCCTAGGATTAGGAGAGTACACCTATTGCGCTTATTGGATAGTCTTCTTCCAAACCATAGGCAGGTGCCAGAAGGTAGGGAATGAAGAAAACCAATTATCCTAAGTGTGGTGTACAGAAGGTAATAAGTAAAGACAAATAAAGGGATTGGAAAGAGGGCAGAGAAAAATGCGACTGTTGTTCACGACCAAACCAAGACTTTCATCGCCACTCCTACTTCACCTTGTATTTCTCCAGAACACCCCGTATCACTACGAACATCCACTTCCATTGAATAAATCCATCGTATGGTTATATACGAACTCGAAGGGGCCTTTTTTGAGGATGGATTCTGGTTTAGGAGAAATATGAATAAGGTTTATTCAGTTGTTTTTTATCTTTACCTTCTCTCAGGTTGTGAGTGCTCCTAGGATTAGGAGAGTACACCTATTACGCTTATTGGATAGTCTTCTTCGAAACCATAGGCTGGTGCCGAACGGTAGGAAAGGAAGAAAACCATTTAAGCCTAACGAAGGTGTACGAAGGTAACGACTAAAAACAAATAAAGGGATTTGGAGAGATAGCAAGGAAATATATGGTTTCAGTTATGAATCTGGATAATGGAAGAGGCATTACTAGGAATACCAGGATACCCCTACAAAACATTTTAATGTTTCAGTTTCACTATGCGTTGTTAATTGAAAACTGATTTCCCAATTAGGTGCTTTCTCCAGGGTATGTATTTACCAGGCTTGATTCTCACATCTGTATGGTTTTACAGATGATGAGTGGGAGTAAGTTATTGGGAATTAGGTGATCATCCTCATTATATCGGAATTCGTTGTAATTGGTGATATTGGAGGAAATCGCCTTGGTTGTTTGCCGGACGACAAGTATTTGGTTTTGAATATCCGTTGTTATGCACCAATTTCAAACTGATATGTCCGTACATTTATTTTTATAAAGCGGGATATAACTTTTTGAAATTATATCCATGATATTTACCTATATCAGTTGATGGTTAGGTAAGGAGCATTTAACAGCGGTGTAAGTCTTCATAACCATAGTACAGATTTCAACCTACGACGCACAGGATTTGAGTTACTCAACTCAGCGAATTTATAAAAACTATTGTATGTTGTCCAGTGTCCATTAGGACAAAGCGGTTGGTCCTCGTACTATATTCTGTTTACTCGTGACTTCTCAAGTTTTGGACAAGTGTTTCGTAGAAATACAAGATCCAACTTTGAGAAGTTATAGGTACAAGAATAAAGTAGAGAACCGGGTGTCGCAAGTATCGGGATTCTTCAAGGTGGTCGAAGATGTAGATACTTGTATGAGGTATTCATTTGATAGTAATGGTTTTGAGAAACTTGTTGCTCTTTCAGGTTACTCATAATTGGACCCACTCCTAAGTTGAGTAATGATGATCGGCCTCTCTCCATTTAGTTCACATGCACTGGAGACAGCTGCATGATTTGAATCTGGTTCCAATTAAATTAGTGCTTTTGTTTCTATATTAGATATATATAGAATCAATTTATATCTTAATGATGTTAAGGTATAGGGAGTCGTCCGGCTGATGCTTAAAACCAGAATCCGGATAAACTCAGGGCACGTTTCAGTAATGGCTGTTTGTGGGTTATCCCGGTCTTTGACGAGGGTTAACTTTCTACCATCTAGAAGATCAATAGTGATATTATTCTTGACTCGCCACAATTTTAGTAAAATGGACTTTTTCAGAAAACAGTAGTGGGAGTATGGTAGAACTGGAAGTGATTCCAGAACCACAAACGATTACGGAAAATTTAATAGGACCTAAAGATTCAATCAGGATGGACATTTCATTAGCCACTCCGCAGATATGGTGGGTAACCTCAGGCGCCCGAGAGGTACTATGGTATCCTCAAGGACGGTGACAGGGAGGTTCTTGTTTACCCAGACTTGACACTACTGTTGTTCCAGAGTATGAGACCCGGCAGGAGGATAAGTATAGCGTCATTCTAAACTAGCTTTAAAAGTGCACGTGTATATGACTCTGCCAGAGGGTTGTCATAGTCAGTGGGAGCAGCGGAAGCGTAGTGGACAAGTAGCTTGTGTCTATTTATAGACTAAAGCGGATATAGCGGAGATAGATCATCTATTTTGATGTGAAAGTCATAGATTTTTGACTTCATCAGAATAGGAGATGGATCTGTTAAGAAGGTAGTTGTTCCCCTCCGAACGGCGGCCTGCGACGTCGGGACGTCACGTGCCTGAGGTTCGGGGCAGATGCTATTTGGTTTTATCCGTCTATCTCTCCGAAGATGCCAAGTTGATTTATGGCACCGAGTATCGGAGGTTTAGACGGATGCGGCCGATGTAGCAGACTTTGTCAGATTCCCCCTCAGGGTGAGGGGTTTTTGATTGTGGGGACGCTCTTCCCTGCAGGCGCAAGCCCCTGCAGTTAATTACGCTATCGCGTTGCGATAACAACTTTCTCCTTCTCCAGAATTTCACTTCGTGTCGTGTATGTTTATTTTGTTTGTGGTTGCCCGTGGATTGTATACGGAGACTGAGTAATGCCGTCGCCCGTAGGACGTGGATTAGTCCAAATCCGTATTTACTTAGATTTGGGTTTGGTGTTTTTAGTTTAAGGATACGTTAGTCGCGTTGCGGCTAAGATCAACTTAAACATTCGTTAAGGATACGTTAGTCCTGTTTGAGACTAAGATCAACTTAACATAGTGATTGATTTAATTATCTGGCCGTCGGGACTCGTCACCTCTCCGACGTCGTTGAGGGATTACAACGACAGGCGTCTGAGGAGTTCAGAGATGTACCCTTGAACCAAAGTTGATTTGGGGTTTTATTGTTTATTTAAATATCTAAGGACACATTAGCCGTAGCTGGGGCTAAGATCAACTTAGACGGGACCGTTTAGATCCGGCAAAAGAGCGTTTGGGCTCTATTGTGCCAGTTTAAGGACGTGACGGTCCATTGCCAGTTTCAGGGACGTGGTGGTCCATTATTAGTTTAGGGACATTTCGGTCCGTCGCCAGTTTAAGGACGTAGTGGTCCATATTCCAGTTTAGGGACGTAGTGGTCCATCGCCAGTTTAGGGACGTGGTGGTCCGATTTTAGTTTAGGGACGTTTCGGTCCGTCGCCAGTTTAGGGACGTAGTGGTCCGTCATTAGTTTAGGGACGTTTCGGTCCGATGTTAGTTTATGGACATTTCGGTCCGATGTTAGTTTATAGACATTTCGGTCCGATGTTAGTTTATAGACATTTCGGTCCGTCACCAGTTTAAGGACGTAGTGGTCCATCGCCAGTTTAGGGACGTGGTGGTCCGATATTAGTTTAGGGACGTTTCGGTCCGTCGCCAGTTTAAGGACGTAGTGGTCCATCGCCAGTTTTAGGGACGTGGTGGTCCATTATTAGTTTAGGGACATTTCGGTCCGATATTAGTTTAGGGACGTTTCGGTCCATCATTAGTTTAGGGACGTTTCGGTCCACGAGTTTAGGGACCCCGCAGTCCATATCGATGTATGGTCGTTGGGACCCGTCACCTCTTTGACGTCGTTGAGGAATTACAACGACGGATGTCAAAGGAGTTCAGAGATGTACCCTCGAACCGGACGTAAATTGATTTAGAAGAGCAATTTTGCTCAGTCAATTTAATTTAAGGACTTATGGCCAAAATTGGGCTAAGTCCAGTTGAAATGTTCAACATTTTATTTGCTTTTGCATTGCATTTCTTTTTTTATTTTTATTTGGGCCTTGCCCAGAAAGGATGCAGAGCATCAATTTGTTTTGGGCTCTGCCCTTTTAGGAATGATGCAAGGCATCAATTTTATTTGGGCTCTGCCCTTGCATAAAGGATGCAAAGCATCAATTTATTTGGGCTCTGCCCATTTATTGCCTTGCAATTTAATTAGGCCCACTAGGTCCTTTTGATTTGGGCCTGGCCCTTTAAGAAATGCTTTGCATTTGTCAGGCGCATTGCGCCAATCAAAAAGCACAACAGTGCAAATTCATAAGTGCAAAACACTATTAATTTGAGAATTTTTTTTAGATTCAAGAACCAATGGTTCATAAAAGAAGTGCAAAGCACTATTTGATTTCCTGATCTAATTCAGATCAAAGAAGAACAAGTTTTTCTTTTTATTTCAAGAACCGGAGGTTCATAAAAGTGCAAAGCACTATTTTTTTTATTTCTGTTTTTTTTTTTATTTCTTGTTTTAGAGAGCCAGTGGTTCATAAGAAGTGCAAAGCACTATTAATTTAAAAACCTTTTAGGTTCAAGAACCCATGGTTCATAAAAGTGCAAAGCACTATTTTATTTTATTTTATTTTTATTAAAGATCATTGATCTTGTTTTTTAGATCTATGATCTGTTCATAAGAGAACTTTCTCTTTTTCTAAAGGTTTTTACCTTTTTTTGTTCTTGAGGAGTTTCTCTGAGTTCTCTCTCTCTCTTTTTTTCTTTTAGAAAAATGTTCCTCCCCTTTAATTGAGGTCTGGGGTCCTTTTTATAGTGCCCATAAATTAGTTAAATTTGTTAAAGAAATCTTTTTCTGAGTGATTTGGGAATTTTCCCCACCGTTGGATCTTTGATCCAAGGGCTTCTGCTTTGCAGAAGAAAATCTTCTTGTTTTAACAAGAACAGAAAAGATTTCTTAAATCTTTTAATTCTGTTTGGCGCAGTGCCCCAGCGCGTGACACGTGTCGCGCTGTGCTGACACGTGTCGCGCATTTTTTTTTTTTTTTTTTTTGTTTTTTTTTGTCGCGCAGCGCAGTTGCGCTGCGCTGACACGTGTCGCGCAGTTGCGCTGCGCTGACACGTGTCGCGCAGCGCGCAACTGCGCTGTGCGCTGTTTTTTTTTTTTTTTTTTTTTTTTTCTTCCGCAGCGCAGTTGCGCTGCGCTGACACGTGTCGCGCAGCGCGCAGTTGCGCTGCGCTGACACGTGTCGCGCAGCGCGCAACTGCGCTGCATGCAACTTTTTTTTTTTTTTTTTTAGCAGCGCAGTTGCGCTGCGCTGACACGTGTCGCGCAGCGCGCAGTTGCGCTGCGCTGACACGTGTCGCGCAGCGCGCAACTGCGCTGCCCTTTTTTTTTTTTTTTAAGAGCTTTGCTCTGAAGCTTTTGTGGAGCATATTTTAACTTTAATTTTAATTTTCTTTTTAATTTTCAAGACAGAGCTTTGCTCTGATTGGAGAAAAACAGAAGCATTGCTTCTTTTTCCATCTTCGAATTTAAACAGAGCTTTGCTCTGATTAAGGTAAACAAATGCCCCCCCACCGTTGCGCTTACGTGGTCTCCTAACGTGAGCGCAGCGGTGGCAGACTCCGAACCGTCGCGCCATCTTTTGGAAGCTGAAAGGGCACTTGATGCCTATAAATAGGACCTTTGGTCCTCGAAAATTTTTTACTACTTCAAGAATTTTGACTCAGAGCCTTGCTCTTGCCTAAGAATTTTCAGAGCCTTGCTCTTGATTTTTTTTTTTTTTATTTTTATTTTTATTTTTATTTTATTTTATTTAAGAACTCCAGAGTTCATAACCATCATAGGTAAAAATTAAATTAAATTAAAGCTGATTAATAGAGCCTTACTCTCCATAGATCCCTGATCTAAAGAAAACCTATTTAGGGTTTCATTTAGCAGAGCTTTGCTCTAAAGAGGTCCAAAGAGAACTCAGGAGAATCCTGTTAGGGTTCCATTAATAGAGCTTTGCTCTATAAAAGATTTTTCTTATATCTTCTTAATTAATGGAGCTTTGCTCCTCCCAACTTATATGACACTCGAGAATATTATTATTATTATATCATTTTTTTTTTCCAGAGCGGAGCTCTCAATATTTTCAGGGAATTTTCTTCAAATTCTCCTCATAACTGATTTTGACTGTTGTCGCTCCTGTCTGCAGAGCATTGCTCTCGAGGAGTTTAACTTTTAACTTTCTGTATTTTCTTGTTTATTAATATCCCTGTATTGTTTTCTTCAGGTATTATGGCGGTGCGTCTATACAGCCTGCACGAGTTCATCACTTATGAGGATATCCGTGTACAGGGCCGTTAACAGAACTAGGAGTTTACGGACGCTCAATGTGCAGAGGTCATGGGTCGCCTGAATGCCAGCGGTGGCTGGTTGCTACCTCGTCGTTCGGCCCTTTTGAAAGTCGTGCTGGGGTCAATATGGAGAGTACTCTCAGGTCTTCACGAGGCCTTACCGCTCAATGCGCTAGATGATGCCGAAGACAAGGTGCATTCAGTGTACCTGACGGGGCTGATTTCGAAGAAACGGCGAAACAACCTCGTTGACATCCTACATCAAATCTTTCAGCAGACGACAATCGTTGCTGCTTATCGAAGGCCGGAGGGGCTTGCCGATGATATTGACACCGAGGAGCGCGAGAGGCTGCGCATAAGAATAATTAGAAAGGCCAAAAGAAGTTTGGACGGCCTTACTTTTGAATTCCTCAATCCCTGCCCCGGATCTGAAGTTATTCCATTGTAATAATGTTTTCCTTTTACCGCTTTTCAAAATTGTAAGAATTTTTGCCAATATGAATGGAAACTTTTTACTTCAGCTTCTCCTATTTCCCGTCCTGAGTTTTCTGTCCATGCATAAATGAATGCGTCACGCATGCCAGATCAAATGTAGACCGGATATTCTCTCTGTCATCTTCTTTCTTTTAAAGTCAGCAGGCTGTCTTAATAACCATGGTTGATGGATGTCTAAAACGAGTATTCTGACTTCCTCAGGAAATAATGATGGCTTAGGCCGCAGGTTCAGGTCTAATGCCTAAGACTTTTCAATTCTATGAGCCGTGAGGGTCTCATAGAGGCTTTTCTCCCTACGGATCGAGAGGATCTCATAGGTGGATTTTCTCCTTAGGAATCGTGAGGATTCCTAAGTGTGGTTTTCTCTTATAAGTCGTAAGGATCTTATAAGAGAATTCTCCCTCTCACGAATCGAGAGGATTCGTAAGTGGTTGTTTCCCTCCTCGTCGAAATTCGACTTCGGAGAGTGAGACCCGTGAATAGTATGCAAGAGACCAGTTTGGATTGACTTGCAGGGTCCCAGTGCTTAGAAAACAGGTTTTTTAATCCCTACTGCCTAAGGCTTTATCTCACGAGTCGAGACGCATCGAGAAAATCTCGCAAAGACATCAATTTCCTCACGAGTCGAAACGGATCGAGCAGATCTCGCAAGAACATCTTAACGTCGCATTTAACCTCTGCTCTTTACGACAGAAGCCCGTTAAGGTTGGTGGTACTTAGGGTTTTGGCCATCGTACCGTCGCATAAGCTGATATAGTCCTCGATAGGCAATCGTGCTGTTCGAGTAGCCCTGCGACTGCCGTGTCTCTGATCCCTTCGGGGGCTGGACAAGACGTCTTCAAGCAATCCTCCTTGGCAGTTTGACCGTCAGAAGAGCAAGCGCTAGGAATTTGCCATGCCGCTTTTTACTTGAGGTTAGGCTCATTTTGGAGAGCCCCGATGAGTCATAACCACTCCGCGCTGGTGTGGTGATGATCTCCGATAGTCTTTCGGGCTTTATATGAGTTGCCGTTAAGACCCTGAAGCTAGGAATTTGGCCTTCGCTTCGTTTGCTGGCATTGCGTCTGCTGTATCGAGACGAATGTTGCGGTGGGAACTAGGGATTTTGCCATGGCTCCGTTTGTTTGATGACGTTACGTCTGCTGTGTCGAGACGAACGTTGGGGTGACATCTCGTCTGCTGTATCGAGACGGACGTCGAAGTGGTGACCACTCCACACTGGTGCGAGATGATCTCCAATTGTCTTTCTGGTTTTATATGACTTGCCGTTAAGACCCTGAAGCTAGGAATTTAGCCTTCGCTTCGTTTGCTGGCATTGTGCCCTCTGTATCGAGACGAATGTCGTGGTTGTCTCTAGGTTACTGGTGAACCGCCGAGGTTTGGAACTAGGGATTTTGCCGTGGCTCCGTTTGTTTGATGACGTTACGTCTGCTGTGTCGAGACGAACGTTGGGGTGACATCTCGTCTGCTGTATCGAGACGGACGTCGAAGTGGTGACCACTCCACACTGGTGCGAGATGATCTCCGATTGTCTTTCCGGTTTTATGTGAGTTACCGTAAAGACGTTGAAGCTAGGAATGTGGCCTTCGCTTCGTTTTCTTTGGTGTGTTCGGATCCTGTTGGAGGAAGGACCTCTTGTCTGCTGTATCGAGACGAACGTCGAGGTGGTGATCACTCTAAGCTGGTGCGAGATGATCTCCGATTGTCTTTCAGGCTTTTTATGACTTGCCATCAAGACGTATGAAGCTAGGAATTTGGCCTTCGCTTCATTTGCTTTGGCGCGTCCGAATCCTGCTGGGGAAAGAACGCTGGGGTGACATTTCATCTGCTGTGTTGAGATGAACGTCAAGGTGGTGATCACTCTAAGCTGGTGCGAGATGATCTCCGATTGTCTTTCAGGCTTTTTATGACTTGCCATCAAGACGTATGAAGCTAGGAATTTGGCCTTCGCTTCATTTGCTTTGGCGCGTCCGAATCCTGCTGGGGAAAGAACGCTGGGGTGACATTTCATCTGCTGTGTTGAGATGAACGTCAAGGTGGTGATCACTCTAAGCTGGTGCGAGATGATCTCCGATTGTCTTTCAGGCTTTTTATGACTTGCCATCAAGACGTATGAAGCTAGGAATTTGGCCTTCGCTTCATTTGCTTTGGCGCGTCCGAATCCTGCTGGGGAAAGAACGCTGGGGTGACATTTCATCTGCTGTGTTGAGATGAACGTCAAGGTGGTGATCACTCTAAGCTGGTGCGAGATGATCTCCGATTGTCTTTCAGGCTTTTTATGACTTGCCATCAAGACGTATGAAGCTAGGAATTTGGCCTTCGCTTCATTTGCTTTGGCGCGTCCGAATCCTGCTGGGGAAAGAACGCTGGGGTGACATTTCATCTGCTGTGTTGAGATGAACGTCAAGGTGGTGATCACTCTAAGCTGGTGCGAGATGATCTCCGATTGTCTTTCAGGCTTTTTATGACTTGCCATCAAGACGTATGAAGCTAGGAATTTGGCCTTCGCTTCATTTGCTTTGGCGCGTCCGAATCCTGCTGGGGAAAGAACGCTGGGGTGACATTTCATCTGCTGTGTTGAGATGAACGTCAAGGTGGTGATCACTCTAAGCTGGTGCGAGATGATCTCCGATTGTCTTTCAGGCTTTTTATGACTTGCCATCAAGACGTATGAAGCTAGGAATTTGGCCTTCGCTTCATTTACTTTGGCGCGTCCGAATCCTGCTGGGGAAAGAACGCTGGGGTGACATTTCATCTGCTGTGTTGAGATGAACGTCAAGGTAGAGCTGGGATTTTGCCGTCGCTCCGCTTTACTGACCATGGGATCTTTTGTTGACTTTGCATCTGCATCCTGCTGGACTGCGAAGGAACGCCGTTGTTGACATTGCGTCTACTGTATCGAGACGAATGTTGAGGTGAAGCTGGGATTTTTGCCATCGCTCCACTTGATGATGTAACATCTGTGTCCTGTTGGAATGAGGAGGCACACCGTTGTTGGTCTCCAGGATGTAGATATGGCCATTGAGATTTGGAACTAGGGACTTTGTCATGGTTCCGTTTCGTTGCGATTCTGAGGTCAGTTGTTGACGTCATGTCTGCATCTGGTTGGAGTAAGGAGAAACGCCGTTGGTGGTCTCTAAGTTGTCGATGTTGACGTCGAGACCCTGAAGCTTGGGATCTTCATTCGCTTCATTTGTTGACATCGTGTCTGTAATATTGCGACAAATGTCGAGAAGGTCTCTAGGTTATCTATGAACCGTCGAGATTTGGCTTCGCTTTCTGGTGGAGCCTGTTGGGAAGGTATTGTTCCCTTTTTATTTGTGCCCCTGGATTGTATACAGGGATCGATGTGATTTCACCTGTAGGGCAAAAGTTTCATTCTTTCATTTTTTTTTTGTGATGCTCTATCATTTCAGCTTTTATATCGCGAAGGTCGCGATTGCCCAATCATTTCGGCTATTTTTCGCGGTGCCCAATCATTTCGGCTGTTTTTTCTTTTTACTCGCTGTTTTTTATTGCGAGTTGCCCAATCATTTCGACTGTTTATTTTATTTTTACTCGCTGTTTTTTTTATTGCGAGTTGCCCAATCATTTCGGCTATTTTTCTTTTTACTCGTGCATACATTTTTACTTGCTGATTTTGTTTGCAAGTTGCCCCATCATTTCGGCTATTTTGTATACATTTTTTTTTGAGGGAATTTGGGGTCTAATACCAATCTTGGCATCAGCATCGCTGCGACTGGAATATTGCCAGGAGCGAATCATCATTTGCCGTGAAAGGACTTGGAATTTGATACCGGTTTAGGCATCAGCATCGCTGCAACTGGGATATTGCCAGGAGCGAATCATCATTTGCCATGAAAGGACTTGGAATTTGACACCGATTTAGGCATCAGCGTCACTACAACTGGAATAATGCCAGGAGCGAATCATCATTTGCCTCTGTCGATGTCGAACAAAGGTGGCTTAGTAAACAGGGTTAAGGGTCCTGTCGGCTAAGGCTTTTGACTTCATGAGCCGTAAGGGTCTCACAAAGGTATTTCTCCCTACAAGTCGTGAGGATCTTGTAGGTGTGTTTTCTCCTTGGGAATCGTGAGGATTCCTAAGTGCATGTTCTCTTGTAAGTCGTAAGGATCTTACAAAAGGGTTTTCTCCTTATAAGTCGAGAGAACTTACAAGTGTTGTTTGCTGTACAAGCATATCCCTAGTCACGGATGGGACTTTGTTAGGGAAATATTTATTCATGCCCGTGGATTGTATACAAGGGTCAATATTGGACTACTTGTAGGGCAATGTCGAAAGTTGTGGGGGTTGCTTAAGCACAGGTTTAGGCCTCTGTAACTTAAGACTTTCAAATCTTACGGGCCGTGGGGGTCCCATAAGAGAGTTCTCCTTACGAGTCGTGAGGATCTCGCAAGTATATTTTCTCCTTAGGAATCGTGGGGATCCCCAAGTGTGTTGCTCCTTTGTGAGTCGTAAGGATCTCACGCAGGTGGTTTCTCCTTACAGGGTCGAGAGGATTCTATAAGTGTTTCTTTAACGAGGTTGCGCCCTTTCGGGTTTTCACAAACACTCGCCGGTAGCCCTGCTGTTTTTACTCACGGAGCCCCTTCGGGTTTTCATCCGTGCCCTTTTTGCTTATGGACATACCTTTATTTTTTTTTCTTTTTTTTTTTTACGAGGTCGCGCCCTTTCGGGTTTTCACGAACACTCGCCGGTAGCCCTGCTGTTTTTACTCACGGAGCCCTTTCGGGTTTTCATCCGTGCCCATTTTGCTTGTGGACGTACCGTTTTTTTTTATCTTTTATTTTATTCTTTTTTTTTTTAACGAGGTCGTGCCCTTTCGGGTTTTCACGAACACTCGCCGGTAGCCCTGCTGTTTTTACTCACGGAGCCCTTTCGGGTTTTCATCCGTGCCCATTTTGCTTGTGGACGTACCGTTTTTTTTTATTTATATATATTTTTTTTTTTTTACTAACACGTCAGCCTGAAGATGCTGCGGGTTGGGAGTAGTTTAACGACGTTTCGGTCATTTGCAAGTTTTAGGACATTGCGGTCCGTCGTTAGTTTAAGGACATCTCGGTCCGTTGTTAGTTTAAGGACGTTTCGGTCCGTCGTCGCCGTATTTGAGGCGAACATTTAGTTTATTGACCTTTCGGTCTATGAGTCCTTCTCCATGAATGAACATGATGCCCCCGGCGTATCCATCTTCTTCGGAGCGTGCGGTTGTGGCGGACTCACCTTCCAATTCTCAGACAGCGCAAACTTGCCCTGTTGGTATTGGTCTTCAACCCAGTTTTTGAATACATAGCAATCCTCGATCAGATGACCTACCGTTTGGTGGTAAGGGCAATAATTAGGATTATTAATATCGCCTGGCCGCAATGGACGTTTTGGATTCGGCAGATTGATGAGTCTGTCGCACACTGCCAGCTCGAACAGTCCCCTTGTTTTATCTTGCGGAAACGAGTAAGGACGTTTCAACTTTTCCTGGAGGGATTGCCGCTTGTTGCTTTGGCAAGCAACCGGTCTAGGGTCACCTGATTGTTGGTGAGTGCTGGCGACGAGGGCCGTTTTTCTTTTTCCTTTATCCTTTTTGTTCGATCCTTTGTTTACGGGGCCGAGATTTTTTCCGAGTAGCATGCGATTGCACGGCTGAACGTTCTCGCAGCTTCTCAATTCCTTTATTTTTGAAATAGATTCCCCGATGGAAGAGTTGGGGGTAGCTTCTTCGTCAGAGTCGCTTCCAAAGGTGATAATTTGTGATCCCTTGAAGTCGGCTATATGACAGTCGGCGGTGGCTCTTTTGCGCTCATATATCGCATTTTTCCGATGTCCACAAGCTTCACACTTTGTCCTGTCGAAGTGTTGCTTTTGAGCGACATACCCTTGCCACCAACAGTTAAAGGACTCGCAGTCTTCGGTAGGATGTATGATCTTCTGATGATATAAACAGAAGTTAGGGTGCATCTCTACCTCAGAGAAAGGATTTTCTTCGGAGGGCGGTAGCTTCATTCCTACTGATAGAGCTTTGGCGAACCGTTTCCTCGTCTTGAATTTATTTTTACCCGCAGTGTATGGCTTTTGATTTGACGGGAATACCTTGGTTCTTTCCAGTATGGCCATTTCATGCTCTTGATTGGCTTTTTCTTTCAAACGAATTTCATTTAGGAAGGCATCGATCAACTTGTCTGACGGCCGTGAAATTTCTGTTTCAGGGTCCGCCGTTGATTTCTCAGCGCAAGGATCCTCCTCCTCATCCGTCAGTGAATAAGAAATCACATGACAAGTCGCTACGTAGTCTTCGGATTCATCCGATAAGTTTTCTCCATTGTTTTCATCCTCGACGAAAGAACAAGTTGCCCCCGGCGTGTCCGTCTTCTTTGGAGAGTGCGGCTGTGGGGGGTTTACCTTCCAGCTTTCAGACAGCGTGAACTTGCCTTGCAGGTATTGATCCTCAATCCATCCCTTAAAGACGAAACAATCCTCAATCGGGTGACTTACCGTTTGGTGGTAAGGGCAATAATTGGGATTATTAAGATCGCCTGGCTGCGACAGACACTTTGGACTTGGCAGATTGATGAGTCTGTTACGCACTGCCAGCTCAAACAGTCTTCTCGTTTTATTCTGAGGAAACGAGTAAGGACGTCCTAGCCTCTCTTCGAGGGATGGGCGTGGACGCACGTTGTTTTGGCGAGCGACCGGCTTTGAGTTGCTCGGCTGTTGCTGAGCGTTGGCAACGATGATCGCTTTTCCTTTCTCATTTCGGGGATCGGGTCTTGGAGGAGACGGTCTATGGCCCATCTGGTCCATTTGGGCTAATTTGTCGATCAAGGCCTGGAAGGTGGTCGGCCTGAAGAACATCATGAATTGCGAGATGGTCGCCTGCGGATCGAGAGTGCCTACAAACATGCCTACCGCAGGAGCCTCTTCTATGCGTTGTTCGCATTTCGACCATAGGTTCCGCCATCGTGTTGCGTATTGGACACATGTTTCGCCTGACCTTATCCTGGCATTTATCAGTGCTGTAATCGGGGTGCGTTCACTAGCACTTGCGAATCTTTGTGTAAACAGCAGTTCCATCTCTGCAAATATTTTGACAGAGTCGTTAGGTAGCTCCGAATACCATTCAAAGGCTGTTTCTGCTAAGCTGCCGACGAATTGACGTAGCAACAATTTGTCATCGCCTCCAGTATTGCCGCATAAGGCCCTGAATTGAGCGACATGCTGATGCGGATTCCCTGTCCCTTTATATACGTGGAATTTAGGGATCGTATATCCTGGCGGGTAATTGATATGGTCATACCAGCTCGGATACGGTCGTCCGGTTCTAACAATTTGCCCAGCCGCTTCATTCGCCTGATGAACCCGGATCTGCTGAGCTATATATTCGTCTAGGTCAACTTTGGAGATTGCCTCCTCCTTGGCTGTTGATAGAGCCGGCGGAGGATTTGACGTTTCTCCCCTGTCGTCTTCAAGGACGATCGGAGGATCTTCGGCAGGAGGGTCCGGCTGTAACATCATCCCTACCATATCTTGGAAGAGGAACGCCATCTGTTTTATGTTAGCCGCTTGCTCTGCAGCTTCTTTGTCCCTCTTTTCGAGGACTCTGCGTAAAAAGTCAGCGTCGGTTTCTTGTTCTTGACGCTCATCTGAAGACGTTTCAGAGCTTTCTTTTGGCTCAGTGAGTGCAGCCATTGTAGTCATCATTTCCTGAAGCTTTTGTTGTTGCTCCTGGGCTTTCGTCACGGATCGGGTGAGCGGTCGGTGGCCCATAGAAGTGCGGCTTTCCTCCTTTCCAGAAGCCATATAAACAGTGTGCACCACCATGCCCCCAGACTTGGGGCGTTTGTGTTCGGTGTCTTTGCGATTTGCCGAAGACACAGGGGCTTCTTGCGGCCTCCTTTTTTGAGTGATTGGAGTTAAGGGAGCCGTTGTAGTGGGCACCCAAGTAGCTTTTGCTTTTTGTGCTTTGACAGAGTAATCCTTCCCCTGCCGAACCTTCATCTTTTTCTGTCGTCGGAGGCAGTCTTGATCGATCACCGACTCTTGAACTTGTCGCCAGACTTTGTAAATTTTAGAGGACAGCCGTTGAGGGGGCTGCTCTAACTTCTTCTCTGGAGTATTCTCCACAGGTGAAGGAGTTCGTTTCAATATCGCAGTAGGAGAGTTTCTGCGCACCTTGTTGAGCAGTTCAAAGCTGTTCTTGGTTGGAACAGCAGCATCGATCCTCACCATCGGAGTTGGAGGAGTAAGTCCAGAGGGGGAGTTGCCCCCAGCCTTCTTCACTCGGCGCCAGTAGCGACGTCGGGCATGTCGTGCTGATGGAGTTGTTTCAGCTATAGGGGTGACCACCTCATGCCCCCTGTGTTGGTCAGAATATACTGGTACCAGCTTTTTAAAGATCGACGTCCGTTGAACGGGGACGGCCAACTTGTCAGAAGCGGACATCTGAACATGGGAAGCAACCTTGGTGATTTTGCCAGGAACGGGAGTTGGAATGGCTATCCGCTTCGGAATAACGCCTTCTGGTATGGCAGGCTTCTTCATGGGCCCGATAGAGCTCTGGCCTGATCCATTAAAACTTGAAGCAGTGGAGTTGGATGACTCGTTGAGAGGGGTCGCGGCAGTGGCAAGTCGGTCGAAGACCAACTTCTTTGGAGCTTCTTGCGATGTTATTGGGGCATTGAAGCTTATCAATGGGAGCATAGTCCCGAAGAACAATCCAGCGGTGGCCTGAGTTACTTGCTCCACTGGCATCTTGAAAAGGGAGGCCGCTTGGGGCCCATAAGTCACTCCTCCGGACGGGATGGAGCGAGAGATGCAGTTGCAGGTAGTGCAGTCTGAAGCCATTGATCTTCTGTTTCCTGCACGAAGCAAGATACCAAATCTTAGTACCTCGAATCCACAGGCAACCACAGCAAATCGCGATTCGTTCGCGAACACGACAAACGAAGTGTGGAGTGGAAAGAGGAAAAGGTCCCACCGGGCGTGCCAGAATCTGTTCCCCTCCGAACGGCGGCCTGCGACGTCGGGACGTCACGTGCCTGAGGTTCGGGGCAGATGCTATTTGGTTTTATCCGTCTATCTCTCCGAAGATGCCAAGTTGATTTATGGCACCGAGTATCGGAGGTTTAGACGGATGCGGCCGATGTAGCAGACTTTGTCAGATTCCCCCTCAGGGTGAGGGGTTTTTGATTGTGGGGACGCTCTTCCCTGCAGGCGCAAGCCCCTGCAGTTAATTACGCTATCGCGTTGCGATAACAACTTTCTCCTTCTCCAGAATTTCACTTCGTGTCGTGTATGTTTATTTTGTTTGTGGTTGCCCGTGGATTGTATACGGAGACTGAGTAATGCCGTCGCCCGTAGGACGTGGATTAGTCCAAATCCGTATTTACTTAGATTTGGGTTTGGTGTTTTTAGTTTAAGGATACGTTAGTCGCGTTGCGGCTAAGATCAACTTAAACATTCGTTAAGGATACGTTAGTCCTGTTTGAGACTAAGATCAACTTAACATAGTGATTGATTTAATTATCTGGCCGTCGGGACTCGTCACCTCTCCGACGTCGTTGAGGGATTACAACGACAGGCGTCTGAGGAGTTCAGAGATGTACCCTTGAACCAAAGTTGATTTGGGGTTTTATTGTTTATTTAAATATCTAAGGACACATTAGCCGTAGCTGGGGCTAAGATCAACTTAGACGGGACCGTTTAGATCCGGCAAAAGAGCGTTTGGGCTCTATTGTGCCAGTTTAAGGACGTGACGGTCCATTGCCAGTTTCAGGGACGTGGTGGTCCATTATTAGTTTAGGGACATTTCGGTCCGTCGCCAGTTTAAGGACGTAGTGGTCCATATTCCAGTTTAGGGACGTAGTGGTCCATCGCCAGTTTAGGGACGTGGTGGTCCGATTTTAGTTTAGGGACGTTTCGGTCCGTCGCCAGTTTAGGGACGTAGTGGTCCGTCATTAGTTTAGGGACGTTTCGGTCCGATGTTAGTTTATGGACATTTCGGTCCGATGTTAGTTTATAGACATTTCGGTCCGATGTTAGTTTATAGACATTTCGGTCCGTCACCAGTTTAAGGACGTAGTGGTCCATCGCCAGTTTAGGGACGTGGTGGTCCGATATTAGTTTAGGGACGTTTCGGTCCGTCGCCAGTTTAAGGACGTAGTGGTCCATCGCCAGTTTTAGGGACGTGGTGGTCCATTATTAGTTTAGGGACATTTCGGTCCGATATTAGTTTAGGGACGTTTCGGTCCGTCATTAGTTTAGGGACGTTTCGGTCCACGAGTTTAGGGACCCCGCAGTCCATATCGATGTATGGTCGTTGGGACCCGTCACCTCTTTGACGTCGTTGAGGAATTACAACGACGGATGTCAAAGGAGTTCAGAGATGTACCCTCGAACCGGACGTAAATTGATTTAGAAGAGCAATTTTGCTCAGTCAATTTAATTTAAGGACTTATGGCCAAAATTGGGCTAAGTCCAGTTGAAATGTTCAACATTTTATTTGCTTTTGCATTGCATTTCTTTTTTTATTTTTATTTGGGCCTTGCCCAGAAAGGATGCAGAGCATCAATTTGTTTTGGGCTCTGCCCTTTTAGGAATGATGCAAGGCATCAATTTTATTTGGGCTCTGCCCTTGCATAAAGGATGCAAAGCATCAATTTATTTGGGCTCTGCCCATTTATTGCCTTGCAATTTAATTAGGCCCACTAGGTCCTTTTGATTTGGGCCTGGCCCTTTAAGAAATGCTTTGCATTTGTCAGGCGCATTGCGCCAATCAAAAAGCACAACAGTGCAAATTCATAAGTGCAAAACACTATTAATTTGAGAATTTTTTTTAGATTCAAGAACCAATGGTTCATAAAAGAAGTGCAAAGCACTATTTGATTTCCTGATCTAATTCAGATCAAAGAAGAACAAGTTTTTCTTTTTATTTCAAGAACCGAAGGTTCATAAAAGTGCAAAGCACTATTTTTTTTATTTCTGTTTTTTTTTTTATTTCTTGTTTTAGAGAGCCAGTGGTTCATAAGAAGTGCAAAGCACTATTAATTTAAAAACCTTTTAGGTTCAAGAACCCATGGTTCATAAAAGTGCAAAGCACTATTTTATTTTATTTTATTTTTATTAAAGATCATTGATCTTGTTTTTTAGATCTATGATCTGTTCATAAGAGAACTTTCTCTTTTTCTAAAGGTTTTTACCTTTTTTTGTTCTTGAGGAGTTTCTCTGAGTTCTCTCTCTCTCTTTTTTTCTTTTAGAAAAATGTTCCTCCCCTTTAATTGAGGTCTGGGGTCCTTTTTATAGTGCCCATAAATTAGTTAAATTTGTTAAAGAAATCTTTTTCTGAGTGATTTGGGAATTTTCCCCACCGTTGGATCTTTGATCCAAGGGCTTCTGCTTTGCAGAAGAAAATCTTCTTGTTTTAACAAGAACAGAAAAGATTTCTTAAATCTTTTAATTCTGTTTGGCGCAGTGCCCCAGCGCGTGACACGTGTCGCGCTGTGCTGACACGTGTCGCGCATTTTTTTTTTTTTTTTTTTGTTTTTTTTGTCGCGCAGCGCAGTTGCGCTGCGCTGACACGTGTCGCGCAGTTGCGCTGCGCTGACACGTGTCGCGCAGCGCGCAACTGCGCTGTGCGCTGTTTTTTTTTTTTTTTTTTTTTTTTCTTCCGCAGCGCAGTTGCGCTGCGCTGACACGTGTCGCGCAGCGCGCAGTTGCGCTGCGCTGACACGTGTCGCGCAGCGCGCAGTTGCGCTGCGCTGACACGTGTCGCGCAGCGCGCAACTGCGCTGCATGCAACTTTTTTTTTTTTTTTTTTTTTAGCAGCGCAGTTGCGCTGCGCTGACACGTGTCGCGCAGCGCGCAGTTGCGCTGCGCTGACACGTGTCGCGCAGCGCGCAACTGCGCTGCCCTTTTTTTTTTTTTTTTTTTTTAAGAGCTTTGCTCTGAAGCTTTTGTGGAGCATATTTTAACTTTAATTTTAATTTTCTTTTTAATTTTCAAGACAGAGCTTTGCTCTGATTGGAGAAAAACAGAAGCATTGCTTCTTTTTCCATCTTCGAATTTAAACAGAGCTTTGCTCTGATTAAGGTAAACAGTAGTATGGTGTGTGTCCTGGTATTCAGGATGACATGCACTTTATAGGAAGTGAAATTCCTATACTACGATCGGTTGTACTGTGGTTATCACACAGTGTTTTCTCCACATAGGATATGGATATTATATCAAGCATTCTGGTTACTAGATCTATGGTTTTAGATCTAGATTTGGGAAGTGTCCCAATCTGAGTACTTAGACAATATTCTAAAAGTATTTTAGAATGGACGGCTCCTGGCATGGTGGAGAACCTGCAAGTGATGGAGTCACCCTCTCTAAAGGTGTCTTACAGACTAAAGGGGAGAGGGATGTGCATGATTGGCATATCACTTGCTTAGGCAATTGAGTCAATCATGACATGTCAAGTACCACACCAGATGTTGTTTTTGCAATAGATGCAAAAAGTAGATATATTAATCCAATCCTGGAGAAAAACGATTGGAAACAGTTTATGAACATAAGTGGATGTTCTAGGGATTTGATAACAGCAGCCTCCTTCGGGAGACGGTTATCATTCCAGGCTTCCAAGGTGACATGGATGACAGAGTGACTGTAACAACCGAGTCTAGTTCTACAAATTTCAGTTACCGTATGTGTAATGTGTGGTATTTATTTTATTTATCTTGCTTGATTGTTGCCAGTTATAGTTTACACCGACATGTCATATTCTGCATATAACAATTTAAGTCATCTAAAATTTAATTAAAAATAATTGACATGGCCTGCTTGATACCCCTAACCCTGTGGTAGTGACCTAACATCGTGATCTCGTCCCGTTCAGTGAAACGGACGTGTTTGGACGGCTACGCGCACGTACATGCGTCCGTTCTTGGGGGATGCTTTTTAATTATAAAATCCTTCATTTTAATTTTGGGAACCTACCAATAATTTTTATATTTCGAATTCAAATTTTTGGACTCGACCCGGGCGCAATTCTGAAATATTTTGCATTTACGCCAAATCCTATTTTCTAAATTTTTTTTAAAAAAAAAACCAGCCAAAATATATTCTACAGCCTATTCATCTTAGCCAACGATATTTCTTTAAATCCTAAAATCTTTCACTAATTTTTCCCCTGAACAAATCAACACCTGATAATCTTTTAAAATTTTTGTAATCCCTAAACAAATCTTTATCCCCAACCAATCGCGCTTCACTTCTCCTGCCCTGGGCCCGCGCCTCTCTCTCTCTCTCTCTTTTCTCCTTCTCTTTCTCTCTTCTCTCTTCCCCTCTCTCTGCATAACGACAACTTTATATCTCCTCAAATCTTTCTCTCTCCTCTCGATCTCTCTCTCCCTCTCTATCTCTCTCCTCTTCTCTCTCCTCTCGATCTCTCTCTCTCTCTCTCTCCCCGCGTCTCTTCTCTCTCTCTCTTCTTCTTTTATTATTCTTTCTCCTCCTTCTCAAAAAGAAAACGAACCCATCCCTGAAAAAAACCTAGCCGCCGTCTTCCCTCGCCGCTGCCCTAGCACCGACGACGCCCGTGCAAGCGTCGTCGCCCCTCAACCCTCGTCGCAGCCGCCTCTACCCTCTCTCCTTCCTCCTTCCTCCTCTCCCCGAGCACCCTGCACGAGCAGACGTGCACCCCTGCATACGTCTGCACCGTCGGGAATCGCCGTCGGTGACCTCGTCCTTGCGCCCCAGATCCCCGACAACCCTGTAAGCCTGCACCCTTACTTCCTCCCTTCTTCTTTCCCACCTCCTTGCTTCTATGTTCTTCAGTTTTACCATTGCCGATGTTCTCTGCAGTTGTTCGCTGGAGCCTCGTCGACGCCATCGACCACTTCGCGGTTGTTGAGGATCCACAGTGAGTCTCTTCCCTCCTCTCCATCCTCCTCCCCCTCTGCTCTTCTTCTTCTTCCTTTTAGCATTTTTTCTTTGGATTGCTTACTGTTTTTGTGCTTTGCCGGAATCCGACCGTGCCGGCAACGTTTCCCGGCGCCCCAGCGTGGACCCCTGACCCGTGTGTTTCCACTGTTCGTCGTTCGGACGCTTTCCGTGAACCGTGCGGGCGTCGCGATTTTTCCCCGCCGACGCGTAACGTTCCGTTTTCCGTTTCGCGACCCGTCAAGGCAAGTTAATCTTGCTACATGCTATTTGAATCATTCTATACCTATTATATATATATATATATATATAACATACCTGTAGTTTGGATTTAGCACCCCATGCATCGTTTTATAACATTTCGATGTTCCGTTTGCATCTATTTATATTATTTCAGATCTAGAACTTGAAAGGTAACCATTGCATTTAGTTTACTAAGCATACATAATCACATTTAAATGTTAAATCACATACTCACAATTGTTTATTAGTTATATTACCCTTTTTGTAGTTTTGCCCTATCGGACGACGGATTGCATAGCTTTAGCTTTATTCACCTTCAATTGCATCTCTAGATTGTTTTAATACATATTAATATAATTTCATCGTCCACACGTGTTATACTGCATCTCTGAAACGTTAAAGTATTCTTTAAGCCAAACTGATAACTGTGCAACTAAGTAGTTTAATCTGCACCTATTGCTATCATGTTACTGTGCCGTTTATTACTCTGATAGTACCATGCTTATTTATTTATAGCCAGGATTATGCTAGCTGTTTATGAGTACCCACATGTTATCTTTTACACCCTGGCCTGACTTGCTACACACATATCGATTGACCCGACATGGAACCGTACACTACTTGACTTGACCTGTTGTACCATGGATTGACCCGTTACCTGATCTTGTGTCTAATGCCAACAAACCTGACATGTAGTCCTCACGGACCGTTCCTGTTGTCTGCCCAGACAAACCTGCTCTTACCTGATCCTGTGTTGGCATTAGTTCTTGATTACGGAATACCTGACTTGACACATATAACTTGGGGGCATGGGGAAATCAATGATGAAATCCTGACTTGTAACTCGATAGTTGCTCGCTTATACTGATCAGTTTTTAAGGCTAGGCCCGCCTCGTGACGATACTGCTGACATCGTTGGTCTGTACTCCTTTCCTGTTAGTGCCTAGCGGCACGTCTCGGTTTCAGCCCGAGAGTCTGTAGACCGTGGTCCCGGACATGCACGGGATACTATTGAGTTACATCGATGATTCATCAAATTGATTTCAAAGACTTTAGAGTAGAAAACCCAATAGAACAATTTAGTTTACTCACTGCACACTACCCTGCACTGCCTAATTTATATTACCGTTACACCTGCTTTTCATTCATGTTTATATTTGCATTGCCTGTTACTCTGTTCATATTTTATCACTTGATGATATGACGCGCTGACGTCTGGGTTTTGCATGGCCCAGATTCCGTACCTTTGCTGCAGTCCGAGCAGAAGTACTTTAGCCAGCAGGCTGAGCTGTGAGGTGTCAACAGTAGTTAGTTCTTTTATTTTCTGCATTTTACTCCTGATGTGAGCCCATATTATGGGACATACATTCCAGTTATTTTGTATTGGATCTCTTGCTTCCGCACTTTTATTATTCTTGACTCATGTTATCTTGGCTTATGGACATGTATTAGATAGTTACATTTTGTTCTTGATATCTCTACAGCCGTAATGTGACTGTGGATGGATACTTTCTACCCACAGGTAGCATGGTTGGCTATGTCACGTGTCCAATTTAGCGTACTCTGGGAAGCGGGACGTGACATGGTTCTTTTGGTATCAGAGCCATAGGTTAGTCGGGTTGATTCTTTTAGTAGTTGGGTATTATACCCAATACACGAATCAGAATACCCGTGTTTAGGAAACATGTCCTGCTACCTTACCGTTTACCGTTCTTGAATCAAGTTCTTCCTGATTATATCTTTTACGATGTGCAAACTTCCTTTGCATATCGACTCGAAAACCTAATTCCTTGTTATCTCTAGGACTTAGGCGACTTGGGTGAAGTTATGTAATTGTAGCTATGATACCGCGGCATAGTTACAATGCGGTACTCTATTTAAGTAACTTGGAGTTCTAGCCTTGATCTATAATTTGAATCTGTTATCATGCTAATTTTGGGTGTTTTGATTTCAGGAATATGGCAGACAAGAATCCGAAGACGTACCAAAGGCGTGTTGACGAAGCCGCCATGCTTGGAGTGATACGGGGAATGTTGGAGAATCAAAAGAGGCAGACCGAGCTGATCCAGCAGCAAGCTGAATCGTTTCAGGAAGGTTTGCGGACCGTTCAGCAGTCCGTGAACAATGTTGGAGTTAAGCCAGTTGATCGTGCAGGGACCGTAGCAGATTTCAGGCGCTTGGGACCGTCTGCCTTTACCGGTTTGGAGCCGTTGCCAGCAGAGTAATGGCTAGTTGACACGGAGAACTTACTTATTGCAGCACAGATTCCAGATGAAAAAAGGGTGGATGTGGTGCGCATTCAGTTAGTGGACTACGCCCGTGAATGGTGGCTTGTGGAGGAGACCCGCTTGCCCAAGCCGATCAAGTGGGCGGATTTTTCAAAGAGTTTCCTGGAGAAGTTCTTCCCGCGGACTGCACGGGAGGAAATGGAAGAGAAGTTCATCGGTCTGAAGCAGAATGGAGCACCCGTAGATGTACAAGCAGCAGAATGGACACGGCTCAGTAGATTCGCTGGACCTTTAGTTGCCAACGATGCAGACAGGGTAAGGAGGTTCATGCGCAGCTTGGATGTGGACATCCAGAGGCAGATTGTCTCCCTGGGTTTGACCACCTTCTCACAGGTTCTTACAGCAGCCCGAGAACAGCAGAGCCTATTTGGGAAGACTGGGAGTTTGCAGCAGACAGCAGTTGCAGTAAGGAAGCCGACATTTGTACCTAACCGAGCTCATGGACACAGAGGTATTCCAGTGGACCGTCGTGGTGTAACACCGATGAAGAAGCCTGCTGTCATTGATCAGAGGAAGCGCGTGGTTTGTAGCTATTGCCACTTACCCGGACATTTGCAAAAGGAGTGTCGCAGGATGCAGGGACTTTGTCTGGTTTGTGGATCGGCGGATCATACTGTTAGTTCTTGTCCGTCGAAGTTACGCACAAGGGATGATATTCCGAAGCCTCCGCAGAAACCATTTCAGGGACAGAAGCAGCTGACTCAAGGACCTAATCAGGCTCGAGCTTTTACCTTGACGGTTAAGGAAGCTAAGGCGTCAAGAGAAGTTGTTTCAGGTATTCTACTCGTTCATGGTTTTCCCGCATTAGCATTATTTGATTCTGGTGCATCCCATTGTTTTATGTCGTCCAAGTTTATAGCTACACACTCGATTACTTGCACGACCCTGTCTAGTTACTGGGACATACACACTGGGAATGGGAAAATCATGTCTAGTAGAGAGTGTAAAGAGTGTACAGTTGTTGTTTGCGGACGGGAGCTTTTTGCAGATTTCTTGGTGTTTGATACGAGCAGTTACGAGGTTGTCTTGGGAATGGATTTTCTTGGCACTTTCCACGCTCACATTGATTGTAGGACAAAGAAAGTAATTTTCCAGATTCCCGGACATCCCGAGTTTACCTTCTCTGGAGGAAGCAGTTCTGTCGGGCCAGTCAAGTTTAGGGCTAGGCCGACAACTAATATTCTTGCATCAATGGAGGTTGATGAGAGTGAAGAGCCAGCCGTTGTTCGCGATTTTATGGACGTGTTTGAAAATATATCGGGATTACCGCCGAAGCGAGACGTGGAGTTCGCTATTGATCTTATTCCTGGTACAGCGCCAGTATCTAAAACGTATTATCCAATGGCACCAGTAGAGTTGGAAGAAGTCAAGAAACAGGTTGCTGAACTGCTTGAGAAGGGTTGGATTCGAAGCAGTAACTCGCCTTGGGGAGCTCCAGTTCTTCTAGTTAAGAAGAAAGTTGGCACGAGAAGGATGTGCATCGACTATCGAGAATTAAACCGGGTGACTATTAAGAACAAGTACCCGATCCCTCGCATTGGCGAACTTTTTGAGCAGCTTAGTGGCGCGAGGGTATTCTCGAAGCTGGATTTACGATCCGGATATCATCAGGTCCGAGTGAAAGCCGAAGATATTTGCAAGACGGCATTCCGAACTCGGTATGGACATTACGAGTACTTAGTGATGCCCTTCGGAGTAACGAATGCACCGGCGATATTCATGGACTTGATGAACCGAATCTTTTCACCATTCTTAGACTAGTTTATTGTGGTGTTCATTGACGATATTCTGGTTTACTCGAAGAGTTTTGAAGAGCATGCTGAACATTTAAAGATCACACTGCAGACGTTGAGACAAGAGAAGTTATATGCGAAGATGAGCAAGTGCGAGTTTTGGCTGGAGGAAGTAAAGTTTTTGGGCCATGTTGTGTCTGGCGATGGAATCGCCGTCGATCCAGAAAAGATTGCAGCAGTTTGAGATTGGCCGATTCCAAAGAATGTTACGGAGATAAGAAGTTTTCTTGGACTCACCGGGTATTACAGAAGGTTTGTGGAGATCTTTGCTCGTTTGGCGGAGCCGTTGACCAAGCTTACGCGCAAGGAGGTACCTTTTGTGTGGACGGATAGATGTGCGTCAGCTTTTGAGACGCTGAAGCAGAGATTGATAACCGCTCCTATTCTGACTGTGCCAGACAGTTCCGGAGGATTAGTAATTCACAGCGACACATCTGGAAAAGGATTGGGATGTGTTTTGATGCGGCATGGGAAAGTTGTAGCGTACGCATCAAGACAGTTGAAGACCCATGAGAAGAATTACCCAACTCACGACTTGGAGCTTGCGGCTGTGATTTTCGCAATGAAGATTTGGAGACACTACCTTTTGGGCGAAAGGGTCGAAGTTTTCACGGATCATAAGAGCTTGAAGTATGTGTTCACACAGAAGGAGCTTAATATGAGGCAGTGTAGATGGCTAGAGCTGATGGCTGACTACGATCTTGATCTTAAGTACCATCCGGGGAAGGTTAATGTTGTGACGGATGCGCTCTGTCGATTACCGGCAATTCAGATGTTGACTACACAGAAAGAACTCGTTGAAGACTTTCGAAGATTTGATTTGGAGGTTGTGCTACCGCATTTTTCGGGACAGTTGATGCAGCTGCAAGTACATTCGTCGTTGATCGAGAATATTAAAGCAGCGCAATCGCAGGATCCTAGATTGCAAAAGTTTCGAGAACAGGTTGAAGCCGGACTACGAACAGATTTATTGATCCACGAAAATGGTTCGTTGAGGTATGGTAGCCGTTTGTGTATGCCAAAGGGAGATATTCGTGAAGAGCTTATGAAGGAGGCACACAGTTCAGCTTACTCCGTACATCCAGGAGGCACGAAGATGTACCGAGACTTACGACACCATTTCTGGTGGGAAGGCATGAAACGGGAGATTGCTCGCTTTGTGGCAAAATGCTTGGTGTGTCAGCAAGTTAAGGCTGAACATCAAAGGGTTGCTGGTTTATTTCAACCACTTCCGATTCCTCATTGGAAGTGAGAACATATAACCATGGATTTTGTGACAACTTTACCGCGGAGTCCAAAAGGCAACAATGCAGTATGGGTGATTGTTGATCGTTTGACCAAGGCAGCTCATTTCATTCCTTTTCGAGTTGGTCAATCAACAGAAGTTTTGGCGGAGCGATACTTGCAGGAGATTGTAAGATTGCATGGAGTACCGGTGAGCATCGTGTCCGACCGTGACGCTCGGTTTTTATCACACTTCTGGAGGAGTTTACAGGAAAGTTTGGGGACTCGATTGAAGTTTAGTACAACTTATCATCCTCAAACTGATGGTCAGTCGGAGAGAACGATCCAAACTCTTGAGGATATGTTGAGAGCGTGCATGTTGGACTTCAAGGGTTCTTGGGAGGATCATCTGCATTTGGTGGAGTTCTCTTACAACAACAGTTTCCAGGTAACTATTCAGATGGCTCCATTTGAAGCTTTGTTTGGTCACAAGTGTCGTTCACCTGTTTGTTGGGACGATGTAGGTGAACGAAGATTGTTGGGACCAGATTTGTGCAGACAGTTGAGAAAGTTAGCGCTATTCGGAATCATATGAAAGCAGCTCAAGACAGACAGAAGAGTTGGGCAGATACGTCGAGAAGACCTCTAGAGTTCGCCGTGGGTGATTTGGTATTCTTGAAGATATCACCGACCAGAGGGGTGATTCGTTTTGGAAATCGAGGAAAGCTCAGTCCTCGATTCGTTGGACCCTTTGAGATCTTGGAGCGTGTTGGTGAGGTAGCGTATCGTTTGGCGTTACCGCAGTCCTTGGCGAATGTGCACGATGTGTTTCACGTATCTCAACTCCGTAAGTATGTTCGGGATGAAACACATGTATTGGATCATTCGGAGCTGACGGTACGAGAAGACTTGACTTTTGAGGAGCGACCGGTTGAAATTGTGGATCGAAGGGAAAAGCTTCTTAAGAACAAGATTATCCCTCTTGTACTTGTTTCTTGGGGTAATCGCTCGCATGGAGAGTCCACTTGGGAACGAGAAGATGAAATCCGGCAGAACTTTCCTCATCTTTTCTTGTAGTTTGATTTTTCGTCTATCCTTTGTATTCTTGGAATTTCGAGGACGAAATTCTTTTTGTAGTTGGGTATAATGTAACAACCGAGTCCAGTTCTAAAAATTTCAGTTACCGTATGTGTAGTGTGTGGTATTTATTTCATTTATCTTGCTTGACTGTTGCCAGTTATAGTTTACACCGACATGTCATATTCTGCATATAACAATTTAAGTTATCTAAAATTTAATTAAAAATAATTGACATGGCCTGCTTGATACCCCTAACCCTGTGGTAGCAACCTTACATCGTGATCTCGTCCCGTTCAGTGAAACGGACGTGTTTGGACGGCTACACGCACGTACGTGCGTCCGTTCTTGGGGGCATGCTTTTTAATTATAAAATCCTTCATTTTAATTTTGGGAACCTACCAATAATTTTTATATTTCGAATTCAAATTTTTGGACTCGACCCGGGCGCAATTCTGAAATATTTTGCATTTACGCCAAATCCTATTTTCTAAATTTTTTTTAAAAAAAACCGGCCAAAATATATTCTTCAGCCTATTCATCTTAGCCAACGATATTTCTTTAAATCCTAAAATCTTTCACTAATTTTTCCCCTGAACAAATCAACACCTGATAATCTTTTAAAATTTTTGTAATCCCTAAACAAATCTTTATCCCCAACCAATCGCGCTTCACTTCTCCTGCCCTGGGCCCGCGCCTCTCTCTCTCTCTCTCTCTTTTCTCCTTCTCTTTCTTTCTCTTCTCTCTTCCCTTCTCTCTGCATAGCGACAACTTTATATCTCCTCAAATCTTTCTCTCTCCTCTCGATCTCTCTCTCCCTCTATCTCTCTCTCTCTCTTTCTCTCTCCCCGCGTCTCCTCTCTCTTCTTCTTTTATTATTCTTTCTCCTCCTTCTCAAAAAGAAAACGAACCCATCCCTGAAAAAAACCTAGCCGCCGTTTTCCCTCGCTGCTGCCCTAGCACCGACGACGCCCGTGCAACCTTCGTCGCCCCTCAACCCTCGTCGCAGCCGCCTCTACCCTCTCTCCTTCCTCCTCTCCCCGAGCACCCTGCACGAGCAGACGTGCACCCCTGCACACGTCTGCACCGCCGGGAATCGCCGTCGGTGACCTCGTCCTTGCGCCCCAGATCCCCGACAACCCTGTAAACCTGCACCCTTACTTCCTCCCTTCTTCTTTCCCTCCTCCTTGCTTCTCTGTTCTTCAGTTTTACCATTGCCGATGTTCTCTGCAGTTGTTCGCCGGAGCCTCGTCGACGCCATCGACCACTTCACGGTTGTTGAGGATCCACAGTGAGTCTCTTCCCTCCTCTCCATCCTCCTCCCCCTCTGCTCTTCTTCTTCTTCCTTTTAGCATTTTTTCTTTGGATTGCTTACTGTTTTTGTGCTTTGCCAGAATCCGACCGTGCCGGCGACGTTTCCCGACGCCCCAGCGTGGACCCCTGACCCGTGTGTTTCCACTGTTCGTCGTTCGGACGCTTTCCGTGAACCGTGCGCGCGTCGCGATTTTTCCCCGCTGACGCGTAACGTTCCGTTTTCCGTTTCGCGACCCGTCAAGGCAAGTTAATCTTGCTACATGCTATTTGAATCATTCTATACCTATTATATATATATATATATATATATATATATAACATACCTGTAGTTTGGATTTAGCACCCCATGCATCGTTTTATAACATTTCGATGTTCCGTTTGCATCTATTTATATTATTTCAGATCTAGAACTTGAAAGGTAACCATTGCATTTAGTTTACTAAGCATACATAATCACATTTAAATGTTAAATCACATACTCACAATTGTTTATTAGTTATCTTACCCTTTTTGTAGTTTTGCCCTATCGGACGACCGATAGCATACCTTTAGCTTTATTCACCTTCAATTGCATCTCTAGATTGTTTTAATACATATTAATATAATTTCATCGTCCACACGTGTTATACTGCATCTCTGAAACGTTAAAGTATTCTTTAAGCCAAACTGATAACTGTGCAACTAAGTAGTTTAATCTGCACCTATTGCTATCATGTTACTGTGCCGTTTATTACTCTGATAGTACCATGCTTGTTTATTTATAGCCAGGATTATGCTAGCTGTTTATGAGTACCCACATGTTATCTTTTACACCCTGGCCTGACTTGCTACACACATATCGATTGACCCGACATGGAACCGTACACTACTTGACTTGACCTGTTGTACCATGGATTGACCCGTTACCTGATCTTGTGTCTAATGCCAACAAACCTGACATGTAGTCCTCACGGACCGTTCCTGTTGTCTGTCCAGACAAACCTGCTCTTACCTGATCCTGTGTTGGCATTAGTTCTTGATTACGGAATACCTGACTTGACACATATAACTTGGGGCATGGGGAAAACCCAATAGAACAGTTTAGTTTACTCACTGCACACTACCCTGCACTGCCTGATTTATATTACTGTTACACCTGCTTTTCATTCATGTTTATATTTGCATTGCCTGTTACTCTGTTCATATTTTATCACTTGATGACATGACGCGCTGACGTCTGGGTTCTGCATGGCCCAGATTCCGTACCTTTGCTGCAGTCCGAGCAGGAGTACTTTAGCCAGCAGGCTGAGCTGTGAGGTGTCAATAGTAGTTAGTTCTTTTATTTTCTACATTCTACTCCTGATGTAAGCCCGTATTATGGGACATACATTCCAGTTATTTTGTATTGGATCTCTTGCTTCCGCACTTTTATTATTCTTGACTCATGTTATCTTGGCTTATAGACATGTATTAGATAGTTACATTTTGTTCTTGATATCTCTACAACCGTAATGTGACTGTGGATGGATACTTCCTACCCACAGGTAGCATGGTTGGCTATGTCACGTGCCCAGTTTAGCGTACTCTGGGAAGCGGGGCGTGACAGTGACTGTCAGAGTTTTAGTTTTCCCTCTGACGAGGGGCAGTATTTTGGACAGGTGCTCCAAGCTGATACTGAGGAAGGCATGGCGCAGCATATTGATTAAGTTCAGTAGACGATACAGTCTAAGGAGTTTGCTGGATTTGGAGTTCATTTCTGAACTGGGTCCCATCAGATATCCAGAAATATTCTAAGACGGGTATTGCTCATTTCGGGAGATAGTTTTATCCGCGAAGTTGAGATAAAGAGAGACATATAAAGAAACACTGGAGCGGATCCACTCACTGAGGCTATTTCTCGAACGCAATAGTTTTACGAACGAGGTTTGTGAAACTGATTAGTAGAGGAGTTGGGTGTTCGGTATCACACGGGCTGTGAGTTTGCGATATCGCAATAATTAGCCTTAAGTGCAAGTGGGAGATTGTTGGCTATAGTGCCCTCAAGGCAATTATCATAGTCGCAGACAGGTGATCATGATGATTGAGGGAGGACCTATACCGATAAAACAGTCTTACTCGAGATGATAGTATGCTATCTGGTTTGTCTTTATCATCATGTATATGTTGATAAAGCCCATAGGACTCTTGCTTGACTACCAGCATTGTGATGGCGATCACATACATGGGAGCCGGGGGTCTATAAGCACATCCTTAAATGTCCCTAGTCGTGGGAGTATCGAGACTGGGTATCGATACTCCAGTGTAGAATGGTGTATACTTATCTAGACCCTGACGAGGGGCGGTGGCCGGTCTCACAGGCCATTGGTGTTAGTTGTTCACCTAAGATAGTATGCAGGTGCTCATTGGGTTATGAGTACACTGGACGGACTCGCCGGGAACATGCTAGTTGGTATTATACCTATAGTATAGCAGTTCCCTGGTGACATGTGTATAGGTTAGTCTGTCGACCTGAGATCGTCATTTGTCTCGTGTGAGTTCCCACTGTGCTTTGATTACTACCCTACCACGGCTCAAAGGAGTCGTGCAAACAGGTTTTAGTTGGGTACAGTCCCGAGCCACATGGAGGCAGTGAGCGGATCGTCGGGGATTCGTCTCTCCCGGTATTGGGGGTTGATGTCGCGCAGTGCACGGGTGGCCATCACTAGAAATCCACGGCCGGGGTATGTAAGAACTACCGATCCAGGATCGATAATTTCTCATGTAGTGATGGGTTTCATACCGACACGAATTATCGCGTTGTTAGGGGTCTAACTTTATCCAACCCCCTAGACTCGATATGCGATACTCTTAGACGAACAGACTAGACTGTACGGATATTGTCACTTACAGGCTCAGTAGGGGTTTGGATGTGTTTGCTCGTCGGCCTTCTTTTCGGTCAATACCTGGGTTGCCGTTACGTACAACTAGTGCCGCTAACATGCTTGTGGTTAAACCCACTGCCAGTGTATTGACGAGTCTTTAGAGTCCCACACAGAGGGTTTCCCTGGTTCTGGCGAAATGATGTAGTAGTCGTATTGGATACGTGCAGGGTTCCGATCGATTGGTGTACTTTGTACTCGGACTTTCGATTGGATAGTTGATAATACTAGCCGGCTCGGATTTGAGCCGGATTATTAAATCAGGTATTGATTTAATAATTTATGTATATATACTTCGATACGTATATTCTAGTATTATATTCTTTGTGTTATTCTATCTCTTTGATATTCATATTTCGGTACGGATACAGGTATGTATATACAGTAGAATGTAATCTGTATTTTTTACCGGATAACATTCTAGAAGGTGCCACCTCATTTTTGGATTTACCATTTTTATAAAATGGATAAATAAGGTGGAAAATTGATATGGAGGCATGGTGAGAACCATGCTTGGAATAGTGCTCACAAATGAATTGTTAATTCATTTGTGTGCACTATTCAAGCATGGTGGGTTTTTTAAATTGGAAAAAGGTTTTTGATAAAACTATGGATGCATTATTATTTTTGAGGAGAGAGCTCATTTTTTGGTTCACGCTTGCTTTTTCCTTTCACTTAGTTTTCATGAGCTCCTTCCTCACTATTAGTCTCCTCCTCCATTCTATTTCCATGGTTGCTTCCACCTTCATGATATGAGATAGAAAACACTAAGTATACATACACACTACATCCTAGGCTCTCTAGGGTAGCATCCTAGAGACCCTAGTTGCTCCACTAGCATCTTGGCGTGGAACTAGAGCCGGAATTACATCTCTCGGGTGGATCATCGGAGAAGGAGGAAGACCGGCGACCAAAGTCGATCCGCAACATCACTAGGAGCTTGGAGATGGTTGAAGACCCGAAGGACTTGGTTCATTAGGTATAACCATTCCGATCTCTTTTCTTAGATTGCTAGTTTTAGGGTTAATGGTTTCGATCTTGTTAATCGGGTAATGGTAGCGCTGGGTTTTAAGAAATTTATGTTCCGCATTTGGCCACAGTTCGATTGCCGGGGCACTCCCATAACCCAACAGTTTATGATATGTGCATGTTCATCAAGATATGATTATATGTTCAGGGTTAGTTTGGTGTTATTAGAAGTGAACTAGCACAGCTTCTTAGTCACGAACCTTAGAATAGGTTTACACCCATACACACACACACACTTGTGTACATTTGTCACGCCCCTCTTCCCGGTGTACGGCGAAGTGGACGCGACGAGGTCCGCTACGTATATAGTTAGAAGTACATACGCTAAGCGTATCTAAACAATATAAAAGTAAATCACAAGAGACAAGAGATATAGAAATAACAGCAACTTTATTAATAACATTCTTTTGTACAATGCATGAAAAGTAAATACAACTGAAATGAAAAGCGATGCCTAAACAATGGCATAACAGGAAATGAAAATACTGAATAGAACAAGGTACAATGTCCAGAGCTCGGGGTCTTCGTGAAACTGATCCAAGTCTTCTCCGGTGGGTCGATCTCTGCTGGGTCCAAAGCACCTGACGACATTCAAAAAAGAAAGAAATAGAATGTCGTCAGCGAATAGGTCGCTCGGTAAGTCCCAAAGATAAAGAAGAATTAGAAAAGACAGAATAAGAGGTATTTTCTAAAGAGATTGTAAAATATTGTAGAATATTGTGTTAACGCTGTTGTTTGTAGCTTGGTACAGAAGGATGCCAGTGTATACGAGAGGGGTCTCTATATGCTAGAGACCAGGGCAAACGGAATGTACAAGGAACCGTTAAGCCATGGTACAACAGCAACGGAATATAGGTTAGGTGTCTTAATCTGACCACCTCGTGCCATCTTTAACACCTTCCGTGCCAATCTACCTCTTAAACCCCGTAGTATTCTAATAGTATTGTTGTATTGTATTGTGTAAGTTGGATGACTGACCAAAACCATGATATCAGTAAACAGTCTGTAACTGGACAAACAGGTAAATGGAATAACGGAATAATGGATGTATATCCATGGTTTGATTCAGTCAAATTGTATAGATTGTTAACTGGATTCTGGGATTCATGTGTTCATATTGAGTTGGAATATTAAGGAATATAAATTGACTTGAATCATATTCAAGTCAGAAATAATCAGACTCAAACCCGAGTCAGACTAAAAGAAATGTAAGTCGAAGTTCTATAATTGTTAGGGTCCTTATTGTAATTTATAAAACTTGAGGGGGTTTTATGTAAAAATACTTTTGTATAGTTTTCAAGATACACCTCAAGTATTTATTATTCGTCTTTATAGTTATAATGAGTGTGAATTTTATTTGTGATATTTCTAGTGAAAATATCCTAATTACATAAATAAAGGTATTAATTTGTAATATTGATTTATTTGAAATTCAAGGTATTTTAATGTAACTTTTAATCTTGTAATTTTTAGAAAAAGGTGGAAACTTTATCTTATAATAAAATAGGTGTTTAAATGATAAATATATATATGTTTATACAAGAATAATTTTTAATAAATATTTTATTTTCCAAAAATCTCATTTTTCTTAAATGTCGTATTTTAAACCTTTCGAGACCGAATGCTCCTTGCGGAGGTCTGAATCTCGCACTACTAAGCCCGAGGGTGTACGATAAACCTTACTATCCCTAACGAGTTCCCCAAAGGTGGGTTGTAGTGGCGCTTTGCAAAGATTTAATAAATACTAATCATTTAGAAAACGGTTTTATAAAGATAAGGTATTTATTTGCAAAAGTCGATTTTCCGTATTTTAGGTTTTAGGGTTTCTTATTTCAACTAGACTAATTTTAAATGATCTAAACAACAAGTTGTTAGAAGTCTCAAATCGCCTCTTCAACGCCAATTGTGGCCAGGTAAGTACCAGGTGAGTGGGAGGCTCTCCACTACAAGTAATGGCCCTAATTAAGTAACCATTCGCCTTAGACACACTTGCCTAGACACCACAAAGTCAGGTTTAGATAAACGATCGATGTCCACAACTTATCGTATTTTCCTATTAAAGATATTGTTTTAAAATTGTATATATCTTAGAACTTTTAGAAAATGTTTTATTAAGAAAATGGTATTTTAATGTAAAATCTTCTTTTGTCGTATTCTAAATTTTCAAGGTAGCGTGTTATGATTACATATGAGTGTGTGAGGAGGTAAGTCATTACCTCGTGATTTATTTTAAGGTATAACAATGTTAAAGGGTTAAATGTGATAAACTAAACATGGGGGTATTTAAGTGAAAGAATACGACATATTGCAAAAGCTATCATTTCATGTGTGAAAACTTGTTCAAATTAATTTTTAAGTGATTAGTAGTCAACATGAAGATGTTTAAGCATTATGGAATTAGTGATAAGTGAGATTTGATAGAAAACCGAATCGAAAATCGGTTTGTTCCGATTTCCGTCGGGTTTATAAAGTCGTAATATTATGAAGGAAAAGAAAGGTAGAAAAGTGGGACTTACGGGTTTGGACAACGCTAGAGAGTGAGAGGAAGGTAAAGGGTTTGCCGGTGCGTCGAATCGTCGTTGCAAGGTCCTAGTACGATCGCCGGAATTTCGCCGTCGATTTCGTCAACGCTTCGCCTTTCGCTCGTTTTCTAACGTACCATGTTCTCTTGAGATTTTGAGAGAGTGGACTTAGAAAAAGTGATGAGAGGGTAGAGGGTATGGGGGGTTTATATAGGGTTAGGCTAGGGTTAGGATTTTTAATAAAAAATATATATATAATCATTAAAAAATCATTAAACCTAGGAGTAAAAGGGATTTATTGGGCAATTGGTAACCGATCCAAGCATTTAGAGTGTGCAGGATGGTGGACCAGGTCAAGGGGCAAATTTTCTCTGTTGGTGACTCGGCCGTCCGGCCAAGTCCGGCCGGCGGCGCCGGACCGAGTCGGCCGATTCGCCGGCCGGCGGCGCCGAGTCGGGCCGAGTCAGGGTTCCAGTGGCCGGGGATTCTTCTGGGGTATAATGTGGTATATTTACTTTTTCATATCCAGTACATATTTTGTAAGTTATGGCCTTTTGACTGTTGACTTCCAAAAGAAATTAAAACAAAATAAATACAAAATTAATGTGGGGCATGGGATTTGAACTCTGGTGGCTTGGTTCAGCAGTGCAAGGTGTTACCAATGAGCTACAAGCTCCTTCTTGTAATTATGGAGTGAAATAAATACTTAAAGAGATATCGGCCGCAATAAATACTCCAAGTATACATTGAATTTAAATCAATTCTTTGTACTTTAAAAAATGGAGTTGTTACAGTCTACCCTCCTTACAAAAATTTCGTCCTCAAAATTTACAACTTTTATTTGAGGACTAGTTTACAAAGAGGTGTGGATATGTAGTGCGCATTTCATCCTCCCTTTCCCAAGTGGACTCTCCTGGAGTGTCTTTCCTCCACATTACTCGAACCAAGTTAACTTCCTTGTTCCGAAGTGTCTTCACCTTCCTGTCCAGGATTTCCATAGGCTGTTGCTCACAAAACAAGACGGGCTGTATAGTGAGCTCGGAATGATCGAGAACATGGCTGAGGTCACTCACATACTTTCTGAGTTGGGATATGTGGAACACATTATGCACTCCTTCCAATGAGGGTGGAAGCGCTAAACGGTATGCCACTTCACCGACTCGTTCGAGTATGTCGAACGGTCCAATATATCTCGGACTTAGCTTACCCCGTCTTCCAAATCGGATCACTCCGCGGTTCGGAGATATCTTCAAGAATACGTGATCTCCTGGCTGGAACTCCAAGTGTCGTCTCTTTGCATCAGCCCAGTGCTTCTGTCGATCTTGGGCTATGTGCATCCTTTCCCTGATAGTACGAACCACATCAACAATCGCTACTATCATCTCCGGTCCAAGAAGTTCCCTATCACCGATGTCGTCCCAACTTAATGGCGATCGACACTTCCTTCCATACAATGCTGCAAAAGGTGCCATTCCTATGCTTGCTTGGTAGCTGTTGTTGTACGAAAACTCCACAAGATGTAGGTGATTTTCCCACGATCCTTTGAAGTCTAGCATACACGCTCTGAGCATATCCTCCAAGATCTTAATAGTTCGTTCCGACTGACCATCTGTTTGTGGATGATAAGCCGTGCTGAAGTTCAGACTTGTTCCCAAGCTTGCTTGCAGACTCTGCCAAAATTGCGATCGGAACCTGGTGTCACGATCGGAGACAATGCAGACCGGTACTCCATGAAGTCTCACAATTTCCTGTATGAGTTCATGGGTATCAGAGATAGTACATTATAAAGAGTTTAAATCTTAATTAGATTATTACCTCCATATACTTCTTTGCTAGTGTCTCAGTTGATTGGCCAACTCGAAATGGGATGAAGTGAGCCGACTTTGTGAGTCGGTCAACAATGACCCATATGGCATCGTTACCCTTTGTGCTGCGAGGAAGAGCAGTCACAAAGTCCATCGTGATGTGTTTCCACTTCCATTCTGGGATTGGCAACGGTTGAAGTAATCCAGCAGTCCTGTGATATTCAGCCTTTACTTGCTGACACACCAAGCATTTTGCGACGCTTCTGGCTACTTCACGCTTCATTCCATGCCACCAATAATTCTGACGTAGATCTTTGTATATTTTGGTACCTCCAGGGTGTACTGAATAGGGAGAGCTGTGAGCTTCTTTCATTAACTCTTCCCGAACAGGACCTTTTGGTACACACAATCTGCTGTCGTATCTCAAAGATCCGTCTTCATGGATGATGAAGTCTGTTCTGAGTCCATTCTCAACTTGTTCTCTGATCTTTTGCAACTTAGCATCACTTGCTTGAGCTGCTTTGATCTGATTGACAATGGTTTATTGAACTTGTAAATTCATCAAACTTGAAGCATTACCTGGCACGACTACTTCAATCTCCATCTGATGCAAATCTTGTTGAAGCTTCCACTGAGCGGTGAGATTCATTGCTAATGGTTGGCGACTAAGAGCATCAGGTACTACATTCACCTTCAATGGGTGATATTGCAAGTTGATGTCAAAGTCCGCCATGAGTTCTAACCATCTTCTCTACTGCATATTCAACTCCTTCTGAGTAAACACGTACTTTAAGCTCTTATGATCTGTGTAGATGTTCACCCGTTCTCCAAGTAGGTAATGACGCCAAATTTTGAGAGCAAAGATGACGGCTGCCAACTCCAAATCATGCGTCGGATAATTGCGCTCGTGAATCTTCAGCTGTTTTGAAGTATAAGCCACAACTTTACCGTGCTGATGTAGAACACATCCTAATCCCTTACCGGATGCATCGCAATGCACTTCGAATCCTCCAGATTGATCTGGTATGACGAGAATATGTGCTGATGTCAACCTTGACTTGAGTTCTACGAAAGCTTGTTCGCATGCTTCTGACCACACAAATTCTTCATCTTTACGTGTGAGCTTGGTCAGGGGCGTTGCTATCTTCGAAAAGCCTTCAATAAACCTTCTGTAATATCCAGCTAAACCCAAGAAATTTCGAATATCCTTCACTGACTTTAGTGTAGGCCATTCGCTAACTGCCGAAACTTTCACTGGATCAACAGAGATTCCTTCTCCTGATACGATATGTCTAAGAAAACCAACTTGATTTAGCCAAAACTCACACTTGCTGTACTTGGCATAAAGCTTATGTTGACGAAGAGTTTCTAGGACAATTCGTAGATGCTCTGCATGTTCTTTCCGACTCTTAGAATATTCCAGGATGTCGTCGATGAAGATGACAACAAACCTGTCTAGATACTCCTGGAAAACTTGATTCATAAGGTTCATGAATATTGCAGGTGCGTTGGTCACTCCAAATGGCATCACTAGAAATTCGTAATGTCCATATCGAGTTCTGAAAGCTGTTTTGTGAATATCAGCTTCCTTGACCTTCACTTGATGATAACCTGAACAAAAATCTAATTTAGAGAAAACACAAGATCCACTTAGCTGATCGAATAAATCATCGATGCGCGGAAGTGGGTACTTGTTCTTTATAGTTACTTCGTTCAAGGCTCTGTAATCGATGCACATTCTGTATGAACCTTCCTTCTTCTTCACAAGTAATACAGGTGATCCCCAACTTGAAGTGCTAGGACGAATCCATCCTTTTGCCAGTAATTCGTCCAACTGTGTTTGGACTTCCTTCAAACCTTCCGGACTTAAACGATAGGGTGCTTTGATCACCGGTTGTGCTCCTGATACTAAATCAATACTGAATTCAAGAGCTCGATCGGGAGGCAAACCTGATATATCGTCAGGAAATACATTGTCGAACTCTCGAACTACATCTGGTCTTGATTCTTCCTCCGCTTGAGCTGCTGCAACTACTGCTTCTCTTGGCTTCGCTTTGTAGGTACTTGGCTCCAGTGTACGGTCTCCGCTTTTGAAATAGAAGACCGAATGGTCCGGGATCTCGAATACTACCCTCCTTTGACGACAGTCGATGGTAGCATAAAAAGTTCCAAGCCAATCCATTCCTAGAACCACATCAAAGTTCGGTATGTCCAGCACTTTGAAATCAGCATAAAATTCTCTGCTGCAGACGACGACTGGACACAAGCTGTATCCCATAGTTGCCTTTAGAACGCCATTTCCTGAACTGACATTCCAGCTGGATACAAGCGGTGAGACTGGTATCGCATGGGTTCGGACAAACCGTTGCGACATAAAACAGTGTGATGCTCCAGTATCAAACAGTGCAAGTGCATGGATTGAGGATACTAAGATTGTACCTAAGGTATGTGGGATTTGTTTTAGGTATAGAAAATATGTAACTAAGTAGTAGAATAGAAAAGCAAAGTTTGAAAAGAAAAGTTTACCAGTGATGACTTGGCCAGTGGCCTCATCTTCTTCCACGGACATCGTGAAAGCCTGGCACCTGGGTACATTCCTCCTAGCCTGAGGAGCATTCCTCGGAACGTTCCTTTGAGCTTGATGGAACTGACGAGGAGGTGGTGCAGCTTGTGGTCCTCTGGGTGGTGCAGGTAGTGCAGGTCTGGGAGCAGGTTCCTGAAGAGCCGGTCGCTGCGGATAAGTAATTGCTGGCCTGGGTGCAGCAACTGGGTTCTGTCTTTGGGGACAAGACCCAATATCGTGAGTAGCTGAGCCGCAGACTAAGTAAAGGCGGTTGGCTCGACGGCAGTCCTTCATCATATGTCCAGTTCTCTTGCAGTAGGTGCAAAAGGCTGGGCTGGGACGATGGGTTGGTACTCCGGGTCGCCTTGGCACGAAAGGTGGCCTGGACGAGCTTCACCTGCCATCTGGTTGGGAGGGCGTTTGACTCCTGCAGACTGAGGTCTGCCCCTTGCTTTTATCACCGCCTCATAACTGCGGGCAGCTTCCAGAGCATCCTCATGAATCAAAAATTTTCCCGTGGCTAGAGCAGCCTGAATCTCCGTGTCCAGTCCTTGTTGAAAGCGACGGGCTCTGATCTCGTCCGTCGGTATCAAGTATGCCGCGAATCTGTTTAAAGATTGTGTTAGCTGTGTAGTATGTGATATTTAAAAATTGAACTATTGTGACATATCTTACCGGCTTAACATGGTGAATTCAGCGTCGTATTCATCTACTGATTTGTCCCACATTGAACCCTGTTGTAGATGAATAAACTGCTGCTCCATGGCAAACTTGGCAGTCACAGGGAAGTATTTCGCGTCGAACTTCTCGCGAAAAGTCTTCCATTCAATAGGTTGTGCAAGACGGCTTTCTTCGGCCTTCCACCAATTGCGAGCATTGTCCGTGAGTTGTAGTTTAGCCACACGGACCCAAGCGATGTCTGGCACTTGAGCTGTTGCCAGATCATCTTCGATGCTTTGTGCCCATTCTTCAGCTTCAAGAGGGCTTCCTTTACCAGAGAACTGCTTGGGGTGCAAAGCCCTGAATTGCTTTACCCCTGGTGTGTCGGTCTCAGGACGGTACAGGAGTTGTTTCTGTCCCTCAAGAAGGCTGCGGATCGCCTCAAATAGCATTGTTTGCTCAGTGGGTGGTGCAGGAATAGCTGGTGCGAGAGGTAGTGCTGGAGGTGTGTTGTTGACGTTGGTGCTGGTGTTGTTCGGGGAATCCATAACCTTGGTTATGACATATTCAAATACATGAAATGATAAGATTCAAGGAATAGAAATTTGTAAGATTCAAGAAACATGAATTGTAAAGAATGTTTTAGTTGCCGGTTCTTGTGTTATATTGCTTAGGTTGTTCACACAGACCAGAACTGCATGATAGGGATTCATACAGCTCAGACCTGCATTGGCCACCAACAAAACCTGTCACGCCCCGCTTCCCAGTGTACGGCGAAGTGGACGCGACGAGGTCCGCTACGTATATACTTAGAAGTACATACACTAAGCGTATCTAAGAAATATAAAAGTAAATCACAAGAGACAAGAGATATAGAAATAACAACTTTATTAATAACATTCTTTTGTACAATGCATGAAAAGTAAATACAATTGAAATGAAAAGCGATGCCTAAACAATGGCATAACAGGAAATGAAAATACTGAATAGAACAAGGTACAATGTCTAGAGCTCGTGGTCTTCGTGAAACTAATCCAAGTCTTCATCGGTGGGCTCGATCTCTGCTGGGTCCAAAGCACCTGACGACATTCAAAGAAGAAAAAAATAGAATGTCGTCAGCGAATAGGTCGCTCGGTAAGTCCCAAAGATAAAGAAGAATTAGAAAAGACAGAATAAGAGGTATTTTCTAAAGAGATTGTAAAATATTGTAGAATATTGTGTTAACGTTGTTGTTTGTAGCTTGGTACAGAAGAATGCCAGTGTATACGAGAGGGGTCTCTATATGCTAGAGACCAGGGCAAACGGAATGTATAAGGAACCGTTAAGCCACGGTACAACAGCAACGGAATATAGGTTAGGTGTCTTAATCTGACCACCTCGTGCCACCGTTAACACCTTCCGTACCAATTTACCCCTTAAACCCCGTAGTATTTTAATAGTATTGTTGTATTGTATTGTGTAAGTTGGATGACTGACCAAAACCATGATATCAGTAAACAGTCTGTAACTGCACAAACAGGTAAATGGAATAACGGAATAATGGATGTATATCCATGGTTTGATTCAGTCAAATTGTATAGATTGTTAACTGGATTCTGGGATTCATCTGTTCATATTGAGTTGGAATATTAAGGAATATAGATTGACTTGAAATATATTCAACTCAGAAATAATCAGACTCAAACCCGAGTCAGACTAAAAGAAATGTAAGTCGAAGTTCTATAATTGTTAGGGTCCTTATTGTAATTTATAAAACTTGAGGGGGTTTTATGTAAAAATACTTTTGTATAGTTTTCAAGATACACCTCAAGTATTTATTATTCGTCTTTATAGTTATAATTAATGTGAATTTTATTTGTGATATTTCTAGTGAAAATATCCTAATTACATAAATAAAGGTATTAATTTGTAATATTGATTTATTTGAAATTCAAGGTATTTTAATGTAACTTTTAATCTTGTAATTTTTAGAAAAAGGTGGAAACTTTATCTTATAATAAAATAGGTGTTTAAATGATAAATATACATATGTTTATACAAGAATAATTTTTAATAAATATTTTATTTTCCAAAAATCTCATTTTTCTTAAATGTCGTATTTTAAATCTTTCGAGACCGAATGCTCCTTGCGGAGGTCTGAATCTCGCACTACTAAGCTCAAGGGTGCACGATAAACTGTACTATCCCTAACGAGTTTCCTAAAGGTGGGTTGTAGTGGCGCTTTGCAAAGATTTAATAAATACTAATCATTTAAAAAACGGTTTTATAAAGATAAGGTATTTATTTGCAAAAGTCGATTTTCCGTATTTTAGGTTTTAGGGTTTCTTATTTCAACTAGACTAATTTTAAATGATCTAAACAACAAGTTGTTAGAAGCCTCAAATCGTCTCTTCACCGCCAATTTTGGCCAGGTAAGTACCAGGTGAGTGGGAGGCTCTCCACTACAAGTAGTGACCCTAATTAAGTAACCACTCGCCTTAGACACACTTGCCTAGACACCACAAAGTCAGGTTTAGATAAACGATCGATGTCCACAACTTATCGTATTTTCCTATTAAAGATATTATTTTAAAATTGTATATATCTTAGAACTTTTAGAAAAGGTTTTATTAAGAAAATGGTATTTTAATGTAAAATCTTCTTTTGTCGTATTCTAAATTTTCAAGGTAGCGTGTTATGATTACATATGAGTGTGTGAGGAGGTAGGTCATTACCTCATGATTTATTTTAAGGTATAGCAATGTTAAAGGGTTAAATATGATAAACTAAATATGGTGGTATTTAAGTGAAAGAATACGATATATTGCAAAAGCTATCATTTCATGTGTGAAAACTTGTTCAAATTAATTTTTAAGTGATTAGTAGTCAATATGAAGATCTTTAAGTATTATGGAATTAGTGATAAGTGAGATTTGATAGAAAACCGAATCGGAAATCGGTTTGTTCCGATTTCCGTCAGGTTTATAAAGTTGTATTATTATGAAGGAAAAGAAAGATAGAAAAGGGGGACTTACGGGTTTGGACAACGCTAGAGAGTGAGAGGAAGGTAGAGAGTTTGCTGGTGCGTCGAATCGTCGTTGCGAGGTCCTAGTACGATCGTCGGAATTTCGCCGTCGATTTCGTCAGCGCTTCGCCTTTCGCTCGTTTTCTAACATACCAAGTTCTCTTGAGATTTTGAGAGAGTGGACTTAGAAAAAGTGATGAGAGGGTAGAGGGTATGGGGGGTTTATATAGGGTTAGGCTAGGGTTAGGGTTTTTAATAAAAAATATAAAAATATATATAAAATCATTAAAAAATCATTAAACCTAGGAGTAAAAGGGATTTATTAGGCAATTGGTAACCGATCCAAGCATTTAGAGTGTGCAGGAGGGTGGACCAGGTCAAGGGGCAAATTTTCTCTGTTGGTGACTCGGGCGTCCGGCCCAGTCCGGCCGGCGGCGCCGGACCGAGTCGGCCGATTCGCCGGCCGGCGGCGCCGAGTCGGGCCGAGTCAGGCCGAGTCAGGGTTCCAGTGGCCGGGGATTCTTCTGGGGTATAATGTGGTATATTTACTTTTTCATGTCCAGTACATATTTTGTGAGTTATGGCCTTTTGACTGTTGACTTCCAAAAGAAATTAAAACAAAATAAATACAAAAATAATGTGCGGCATGGGATTTGAACTCTGGTGGTTTGGTTCAGCAGTGCAAGGTGTTACCAATGAGCTACAAACTCCTTGTAATTATGGAGTGAAATAAATACTTAAAGAGATATCAGCCGCAATAAATACTCCAAGTATACATTGAATTTAAATCAATTCTTTGTACATTAAAAATGGAGTTATTACAACATTCATTCTTTTACCTGTGCGTATATGGGGATATGTATATGTGTGTATACACACACACACACATGGGTATGGGACTGTGTGTGTGTGTGTGTGTGTGTGTGTGTGTGTATATATTCGTATACATATACACGGATTATGAGGATAGTGCTTGGGATTGGAGATGAGTTGATGAGATGGAGCTTGAGGCCGTGAGATCGGTGATGTGATATGGTTCGTATTTGAGATACGACGTGATGTTTTAGCGGGTCCTTTCGACGCGGTGTTTTCATACACACGCATGCACATACATATGTGGTATCAGTGTTGTACTAGACGTAGATCAGTAACCCTGATCATGATATTTGATAAAGAGGATACCAGATGCATAATGTGATTGATATGACATTGACCCGTACCCAGATTTGGGATGCCGTACGACGGATTTACCGTACGAGCTGTGTATTGATGATAAATCCGCACTCTTGACTTGAGAATGTCATACTATAGATATTGTATCGTATGGGATACTATTGAGGCGGGATCACCGACTGTTATATTATATATATATATATATATATATATATATATATATATATATATATATATATATATATATATCGACTCAGATGTTAGGCGGTTTCCTTACCTTTCGATCAGCCCTTTTAGTTTAGCCCCGCGGTTTACTTGTAAATGGTAGATTAGACTCGAGTTATACCTATTTCAAACTAACGAATCGTGAGTATTTTAAAGACAGGCCAAGGGATTCTACGGATATTTCAAAGGACGTACATTTTCATAAAAACACCGTAGCCCTTATTATAAAACACCACGATTCGTGTTATTTCAAATGGCAAAATGGTACGACTCATAATTAGACATATGCAGATTCATTATTATTGTATTTGATATTCAGCTCCCGCATATTCTTACTGCTCGCATCGCATTGCATGCCTATATTATGTTTTCATATGCTAATATTGAAATCATGCTGTTAGGACACCAGCACCATTACCGATGATGCGTATGTTCCACATACACTTACTTACCGGCTCATACACATCATCATCGGTAATTGCCATGTCACGTACACTTTAGAGAATACTATTTCATCGGCATAGCTTGTTAGCTGATAGTTTTGACATGATATTAGTATACTTGCCTTATATGCCAGTTTAGACATTGCAGTTATTACTTGCTACTTCATGCATATTATTATTCACTGTTATGCAGTATTATGGAGTTTTATGCCTATATTCACCGTTTACTCGCTATTGATGATTGGATTTCGGATTTTCATGAGATTTTCTGGATTTGGGAGAAAACCGCAAGAATATGTATAAACTTATCTCTCTCTCTCTCTTTTTAAAATGAAATGTGCGGTTTTCTCATGATGTATGAGTCGTCCACCATGATGTTTTTTCGGTTATGAGATGGATTTCGAGACCCGATTCGAGGAGTTGGATGAACCGTCTGCAGGTACATGGTGGACCTGGTAAGGTACCCCGGGGCAAGAAGATCGAGGTGTAGACGATGAGCCCGGCAGGGGCAGACTGCCTACCGGTGATTTTACCTGACGCGTCAGATATCCAGAGGATATCGTTCATGGTCGTGTGATTGATGTTAGGGGCCGATCCGGACTGACGGCGCCCTAGATAGTGAGATTTGAGACACTGAGATTTTGAGATATTGAGGTATTGATATTTGATAATACAGGCCAGTCCGGATAGCCGGAGCCTGAGATATTGAGATATTGGGATTTATGTTTTGTGTCGATACTAGACACTGTTTATATTGATTTCATTGATGATACCTCGTTTTAAATATACAGAAATCTCACTAAGTTATGAAAGCAGTTTCTTCATTTACATGTATTCTATTTTCATGCACTCATACCTCATTCATATGATATGTTGCTACCTGAGGCACTGACACGAGCACTCGGTATTACACTTGGGTTAGATATTTACCTTTGCCACCTTTTCATACTTCAGACTTTATCATATTGAGGATATATTTATATTGATCGTATTGACCTAGGATTGTGTCACACATACAATTTCTGCTCGGTGATATTTTCTACTCACGAGTTGGCAACTCACCCTCGTTGTGCCACAGTTTCTTGCAGGTTTTGCCGTACAGGATTCGTTACGGCTTTGCTGACACACTGCTTCCTTTCCGGGTGATTTGCTTTGGTAGGTTGGTTCACTTGCATCGTGACCACCATTATATTTTGTATATTATTTGTTTCAGTTGTATCTAGTAAAACTCCATCAACCAGACTTATATTATTTGATAGACATAGAAGACCAGTGTTTATTCTTTCGACCTTAGAGTCGCGCGTTGTATTATTATGGATTTTCATGCTGTTTTGAGTTTCATTTTGAGTTTTGATCCTTGCCATTCGGCGTTGTATATTATATTGCTTGTGTGGTTGTGACCGTCGATTGACGAAGAGCTAGCTCCCGCTTGGGGATGCCTTTTATCATTCAGGTATATATTTATCATGTTGTACCATGTTCGGGGCCAGTATTTACAAAGGAAACTCTGCCGAAATTTTTAGAAAAGACTTGTGATTTTAAAAATGCATACTTCGGCTTATGATGCTAAACTACTTGTTTAAAAATTGGTTTTTCCTCCACTCTACTGCTTTATTTGGTTTTGATTTCTGGGTTTTGGCTTACTTAGATTACATACACCTCAAGAAGTTCCGTAATTTAAGTGACGGTCATGTTCCGTACTTTTCGGGTCGTGACAAAGTTGGTATCAAAGCGTTAGGTTTTACCTTCGGAGTGTAGGATGACCCTTGGTTGATGGAGTAGGTAGCTTGAGTAGAGTGACGTACCATACGTATGTTCCGCGGCATATTTACGATACGATACTCCACTTAAGAAGCCTTAGGGTGTACATTTCTTTGCACGACATTATATGCATTCCTATGATCTATCCTCATCAGTTTCAGTTTATGGTTTTCCTGCCACGATTGCGGGCAGAGAGAGCTACGGCTAGAGTTGCGGTCACGGACGAGGACTGATCAGGGTGTGATTCCAGGGACATACGATTGCATTGAGTGGCGTCGATTTATTATGTTTTCGCGCCATGAGCGTTGATGGATCGCTGTGATGAGGTTTCTCGGGCGTGCAGATTTATACCGGAGGATTGAGCCATTGATGGAGGCCAGCAAGAATGTGATGACAGTTGATGTATCGCTTATTCATGATGATTGAGGCACTGTTCAGCGTGCATATGAATGAGCCAGTTGTTGCTGCGAACGACGAGATATCGCTCCAGATGTTGGAGCTATTGCAGTACGAGTTGTACTTAGAGATATGATAGAAGGTCGCTAGTCACCCGAGGATGAATGACTAGGACATGTGGTTCGTTCGCTTACCCTGATGCGAGGTCATCAGATAGATGGATTCCAGCTAGAGACGATTTCACGCAGGTACGCTGAGAGTCGATAGAGGCGATCGAATGTCAGAAACCCATATTCCAAATTTAAAGTATTCAGAAATACATGAAAGCAATTCTATGGACCCTCTAGAAGAATGAAAGCCTAACTCGACGTAATTACCGTGTGAAAGCCTTTGAACCTTAGGGTTTGCGGCAGTTACGCGGTGCCATTAGTGAGGCTTGGGTTTGCCCTTCTACGGCTGGTCCACCGATACCGTGGCATGTACTCGATACTATTAAACTGTACCTAAGATGTTGAGCTCTTGGGGGATTATGAGGTTTTGACTAATCGATCGAATGGTTCGACTTCATTCGGATGCTATGTGGAGAGATGCATTTCTTGGGAGACTCCAGATACGAGTATAGACGTTGGAGCGCAGTCCATGCAGCCACGATGAGACGAGTCCGAAGCAGTCGACAGTATAGAAATGTGGAGTAAGAGATTCGTACGAGATCTTGATGAGATGACATTCCACTCCACCGACACCAGAGATGTGATACGCATGTAGAGGCGTTGTATATGGATATATCTTCCAGAAGGAGTCGCGATGAGTATGCAGCCGTTCCGAAACAAGAAATAGATTTAGTGAAGGGTAATAACTTCCGGACAGTTCGGCAAAGACGAGATTTGGGAAAGACCTCGACAGGACCTTTCTGGAATACTATACGAGAAGACTTGGACCCAGGAGCGGTCATATTGCGCACACCCAGCAGGCCAAAGTTCGGCACCGTCGACAAGATAGTTGGCCAGAGATCTGTAGAGGATGTGCCAGAGCGGGACTGTTTCCATCGTCATTCCATATTGGGCAGTTGAGCCGAGGAGCTATATAGCTAGCAATGCACAGTGAGAGACAAGAGCCTAAAAGCACCAGGCGCCAGATCATGAATAGGAGGCAAGTGGATATCTTGCTCTGCTAGCTTTGGATGCACCGGCACCTTCTCGACTCTGAAGTAAGGACATATCGACGACAGTATTTATGATTTGTGATGTAGTGATTCGATTATCACGTATCCGCCACCTTGGATTTCGGTATTTTGGGCGATATATTCGCAAGATTTAGTCTTGATGACTGAGTTTTATGATATTTGTTTTCGTGCACCATTGTTGCACCTACTGGGTATTCATATTTTTTGCATAGCCATTACCCTTGAGGTATACTTTATACACCGTTGTGTTGATTTATGATTTACGTACAGTATCGCACTTGATATTGTTTTGTGCCTTGGCTGCACATGTTTATGATTTCATGGATTTCATACAGTTGGGCTGGTTTTATGCATATGGTACGCACACGATTTGGTTATGCGCTCAGTATAGTTCACATATGCTTGCAGTGCATTGATACGTATTTGTGCACCACGGTTGCACCTGACTTCGGTTTGATGTCATTCGATATGTTGATTTTGATTTTACGCCTATGTGATGCATGTGATTTGACTTATGCTTTCGGCATAGTTTCCATGCACTTTTAGTGTTTTGATTTGATTTGTGCACGCTGATGCATATGGTTGTGAGATTATATACCGCGGTATACCTGATTTGGATTGAGGCTTATTGTATACCGTTAATTTCGATTATGATATTGATGTTGATTTCATGCACTTTGTGCATTTGATTTGGATTTTTGCGCATATTTGGCGCGCTTGGGTTGGATTTTGCGCATGTTCGGCGCTTGATATTGGATTTCGTGATTTTGTGCATGTTGGATGCACACGATTTAGATTTTATTTATGCAGGATGGATGCACCTGATTTGGATTTTCGAGCATGTTGGGCGTATGTTATGAGATGTCATTTTGGTGCACACCAGATGCACTGAATCGGGATTCTTCGTGCATATCAGATGCACCTGATATTTGTTGTCAGGCACACCCGTTGCTTTTGACAGGTGTTTCGTGCACACCCGTTGCACTTAGATGTTGTTTCTGTGCACATGTATGGCACATATATGGATTTTGATTTTCATGCGCACCAGACGCACGTAGTATTCATATACACATTTTGAGATTGATTTCTTATGGAGCAGTACATTTTTATAATATTTGCTATTTGTTTTCGTACTGAACAGGATTAGTCAGAGGACAGTACCTGGATGTATTTTGCATGCATTGATAGTTTTCGACGGGATTTCCAAAAAGAGAGCTATAGTTTCAGTATTTACCTACGTGGCTGATAAAATACGAAACATTTAAAAATAAGGAAACCCTTCTAAATTGTTTTCAAAACGGCGGTACGTACATGTAAACAAAGGATATATAGAGAGAGTTATTTTTGTAGGGTTCCTAGGCACACTCAAGAGGTTCCACAAGGCATCAAGCATGCCAAATTCAAATTTTAGGTGCCGAGAAACCCTAAGCAAAGATCGTTAACTAGAGTTTAGGCGAAACTAAAAGAAAGTAAATCTCATTTACACTAAGTGAACGGAAATACAACCTTTGTAGATCCGGTCCTCTACCTCCATAGCTCCGTGACGATGTCCCTTCGCTGCGATCATCGGATCCTAGACTCTCACGGTGGTTTCATCGGAGAAAAGATCGGGCTAGGTCGTTGACTTCGATGCCGAAGATGATCTACGTCGAGGCAACTCAAGATCATGCTCCAACTTCACCAAGTCATGAAACTTGTAAAGAAAACACCCTATACTACATGGCAAGTGGTAGAGGATGAAGAAATAGGAAGTGGGTTCACTTTGGATTTGGATTTCTCACTTGGAATCATCACTTGACATTTTTCTAGAAAGCTTTTCTTTTCTTCACTTGAAGAAGAAGATGAAGAAAGAAAAGGAAAAATCAATTATCAAAATAGAAAATAAAGTGATGCCTTATCATAATGCAACCATGGGTTAGTAAAGTCATGTAGAGAATAAACTAGGGTTTAGGTAATGGTTAGGTTTAGGAAAGAAACAAAATGGTCAAAGCTTTTCAAAGCTTCATGAAGCTTCAAGTATGAAACAAAATAAGCCACCATTTTATTTCTTGCCATAATAAATAAATAAATAACACCTTAACCATTAACCTAAACTATGGTTTAAAGCATGCACACCCAAGTTTGCATGTATCATCAAACATGATACAATCTTGTGCACAAAAATATATCACATATACAATGTGCACAAACAAGTGAGAAAAATATCTTAAGTGAACCAATACTAGTTAATACAAAGTAATATATCAAATATATAATTATGCATTAAATCAACGCTTGATTTAATGATCCGGTCATACTGCATATAACCGACTAATATCCAGTGTATCAATGTATCGAATCAACACTTGATTCGGCAACCCGGTTATATCTCATATAACCATCCAATGATACAAATCGCGAGAATAGAATACAGTATCACATACTGGTATTATTCTCGGTCCCGCACATATCTCATATGCGCTCCTATTTCGTTTCGCTTGAGCCAGGAAACCTCTGTGTAGGACTCTAAAGACTCGTCAATACGCCGGCAGCAGGTGATGATCATATCAAACACCCACAAGCCGCAAGCGGTCTGCTAAACGTAACGGCTACCCGGGTATTGAGCGATCAGAAGATCGACGAGCAAGCCCGCTCACACTCCTGTGAATCCAACGAGCAACACTTACCGTACAGTCCGGTCTGTTCGTCTGATATGTCGCATATCTCGCCCAGGGATGGTAAACGTCAGACCATAATAGCTCGATAAGTCGTGTCGATATGAGGTCTATAACAGTTCGAGAAACTACAGGTAACACTTACCAGTAAATCTCAGCAACCCTGGCCAGGGATTTCCGGTTATAGCCAATCGAACACAGTGCAACATCAACTCCCTATACCGGGAGAGACGAATCCCTCCTATCGCTCATTGCCTCCATGTGATTCGGGAATGTACCCAAAAACCACCGTTTTGCACGCCCTCTTGGACGTGGTAAGGTGGAAATCAAAGCACAGTGGGAATCACACAAGACTCTATGACGATCTCGGGTCAACAGACTACTCTGTACCAGTGTCACCAGAGAACTGCCATCTGACGTGAGGTATAATACCATCTGGGAGTTCTCGACGAGTCCGTCCAGTGTACCCAGTCTCCACTGAGCACCTATATATCATCTCTGATGTCAAACACCAATGGATATGGGATCATCCATCGCCCATCTGTATGGGTCGAGAAGGTATACGCTAGTCTACTCTGGTATATTGATGCCCCGTCTTGATACACCTACGACTAGGGACCTTAAAGGATGTACTTATGGACTACCATGTCCCCACTAGTATGATCCGCATCATAGTCCAGGTAGTCAAGTATAAATCCTAAGGTCTTTACCAACATGTTGCAGAGAGACAATTAGTGTACACGTTAAGGTAAAGAGCAACCAGATAGCATACTATCATGTCGAGCAAGAAAGTCCTCCCTATATATGTCCAAGCATCCACTACAATATACATCCTATATATAGTAATGGCCTCTAGGGCATACATATAACTAACAATCTCCCACTTGCACTAGGGCCATCTGATAGCAGTGGTTGTAGTATCTCATACTCAACCATCCCATAAAAGTCTCTCTCTGGGAAAAGGCCTTTGTGAGTGGATCCGCCGTGTTGTTCTCTGAGTCTACTCTCCTAACCTCGATCTTCTTAGAGATCAACCATCTCCATGACCAGGTGATACTGCCTTAGAATATGTCTGGATCACTGATGGGACGGACGTTCCTTGGCATAAGCCACAACTCCATTGTCACACAATGGGTGGAACTAAGTTCATCTCATGAACAAATATACATCCAGACTGCCTCTTTGGTAGCATCTTAAGTAGCGATGTATCCAGCCTTTATCGTCTAGTTTGCCACGGTATCTAGCTTGGAACTCTTCCAACATACCATCCCTTCACTGAGGGTAAAGACAATGCCTGTGACTGACATTCAGTCGTCCTTATCACCCTGGAACCTTTCCAGTGATTCTCCCCAGGATCGATTGATACCATCTCACTACAACTAGTGAGAATCCTAACATCCATTTAGATCTATCTCATAGATCCAAAACCCAGGATTTAGTAGGTATCACTTTGATCCTATATGGAGAATCATTGTGATAAGCGGAGATTGACCGAGCGCAGCATAGGAAACTCCTTCCCTATCAAGAGTATGTCATCCACGTACACTATGAGGATCACCACCATACTCCCTACTATCTTTTTGTATATACAAGGTTCATCTACCATTTTGATGAAGTCAAACTATTTGACTACTACATCAAAACAGATGTTCCAACTCCGCGATGCCTGCTTTGTCCTATAAAGCATCTTGTACACGTTTCCGCTGCTCCCACTGTTTACGAAGCCCTCTGACTGTGTACTTATAGACTCTCTCTTCTAAAATATCATTTAGAAGAGCAGTCATGACACCCAACCGCCAGATATCGTAGTCATGGTATGTAGCCGTGGCAAGTAGGATCCGGATGGACTTAAGCATAGCCACTGGAAAACGTTTCATCATTATCCATGCCTGGTCGATGATGAAAACCTTTAACAAGTCTAGCTTTGAAAGTCTCAACTTTTCCATCTACACCAAGTAATCTTCTCAAGATATACTTGCTCTTGATGGGGATTTAACCCTTCAGATATAGCAACCAAAGTCCATACTTTGTTGGTGTACATGGATTCCAACTCAGATCGCTAAGCAACCAGCCATTCTTACAGAGTCCCAACTCTCGATGGCCAGCTCGAAACTAGTTAGGTCATCATCTCATGATGCAATCCTCACTCCTACTGTCATCGAGAAACCGAAATATCTCTCGGTCGGATGAGGAAACCTACCAGATCGTCGGAGAGGCTGAGGTTCGTTGGTTACTATTGAATCATTTGGTTCTATCAAATCATCTGTTGTAGTTTGTATAGCTGGAACCTTTCCAGTTCTACATTACAGACCTTGCCTCGAGCTTGTCCGGATTTTACTTTTAGACATAGGCCGGTCAACCCCAAATCTTAACTAGCTTAAGACATGGGCTCTTCCCATACCATATCTCATATGGAGTGGTAGGCTGTGATCTGATTCGAACCTAATTTCAATAGGTATGCAGCTTCTCAAGTGCATAACCCCTAAAAAGGAAACAGGTAACTCAGTAGTACTCATCATAGAGCGCACCATATCGAATAGGGTGCAATTGCTCCGTCCCGATATACCATCGTGCTATGGTGTATACGGAGGAGTAATGCTGAGAGAGAATCTCATTCTCCTTTAGAATAGTCCCAGAATTCTATGCACAAGTATTCTCCTCCCTGATCACATCAAAGGACATGATACTTATACCCATATTGGTTCTCTACTTCTAACTTATATTCTGTGAATATCTCAAAAGGTCTGGACTTGTGTTTCAACAGGAACATATGTCTGAATCTTGAGAGATCATCAGAGAATGTAATGAAGTACAAAGAACCGGTCTTTGTATGTATAGACAGGGGACCTTCATACATCAGTATGTATCAATCCTAAGAGTTCACTAACTCTTTCTCTGTTTCCAATAAATAGAGCTGTGGTCATCTTCTCTCTGTGACATGACTGGCAAGTTTCATAAGATGTAAATTCAAACTGATTTAAATATGCATCTAAATATAACTTTAGCCAGTCGGGTCGCATTGATATGACCTAGTCTACAATACCTCAAGAAGAATTCGTTCATTTCTGAACTCTTCCTCTTGTGTGTGTTCCGTATACTAAGAACTGTAGTTTGATTTAGAACATCAATGCTTTTAGATAACGTGCCTGAACCGATCAACTTTTGATATAGGAAATGTTCAAAACATTATCCAACAATACAAAATTTTATCATTTCTTTACTAATAAAGAGACTGATATGATTTTGTATATCAGGTTCGGTATCTAATAACATTCGTTCAGAATCAATGTATTTGGAATACAGGGTGACAGTGACCAACAGACTTGGCTGCAACACTTGCACCGTTTTCTGTCTCATGAAACTTATCACCCATTCTCAGTTCTCTACCTATCTGTAGCCCTATGTAACAGATTACATATCTGGGATCCTGTTCCGGTATCAAATACCCAGGACGTAGAGGATATAGAGAAACAGTTCTTTGTAATGAACACACCCGAAGGAGATGCATCTCATGCACTTTCTTCGTTTGGGCGGCATCGGAATCCTGGTATTCCCCTATTTCCAGCTCTGTCTTATAACAATTATAAGTTGGAGCGGGACCAACGTTCCCCAGCTCAGTATAACAAGCGGGTTCGGTCAATATATCCATTTTATTATCTTGATTAAGGCGTGAAATGGTCGCTACCTGGAGAGAGAAAGAAGAAAACACTCTGCGTGCGCTCTTGTAAGAATAGATTGGTTATTATTTTATTTAATCAGGATGGCTCCCACTGTTTTTATCAAATCTTCCTTCAAACCCTAAAAGGAAAGACTAGCCGGGATTAATTACACACTACAAGTTCGCCAATCTTTTAGCCAGGCCAGTGTCGGTACTTTGAGGGAGGTCCCCCATACTTTCGCACGAACCTAATTAATGTAAACCTCGTTTTCCCAGAGGCGTAACACCGTTGACACCTTTCTAGACACCTACTTGATCGGCTAATTGTAATGTGTAAAACTCTCCCAGGAGTAAGTCTTACTCGCAGCGGGTATCGGGATCCAACTATCTCATAGAAGGTATGCAATCTCATTGCAAATTTCAACACTTGAAATTCCCGATAATATTTTTCCCCTAGCGTCCTATGACCTTGATGCAGGCCAACAAATCATAGTCCGCCAGTCAAGTTCAACCCGTCATTTCTTGATTGAATTAAACCCACCCGCACGACCCTTGACGCAGGCCAACAAAGTCGCACGACTACCCTAATCCAATCTGCATCATATGCATAAATAGATAAATACTAGTTAGCTACCGCACACTACGCCTTGACGCAGGCCAACAAACGTAGCACGAATACTAAGTAGGACTTATCTGAAATGACGGAGGGCTACGACAGGTTTTTCTGAAAACCTATTGCGTAATGAACTTGATATCGTTGTAGAATCAAATGATTTTAAAATGGAGTGTTTTTTAGGCTTTTCTAGTTTTGCTAAAGGGGTCACTCCCGGTGAAGGGATTGTCGGCCCTTTCCTCGTCGAATGAGGTGCGGGATATATCATATATATCACTGTGCAAAGCAAGAACTATAGAAGCAATCAAAAGACAAACCGAGGGGTGTAGCATCTGTCAGTTATTGCTAAAGGGGTCACTCCCGGTAAAGGGATCGTCGGCCCTTTCCTCATCGAATAAGGTACGGGATATATCATATATATCACTGTGCATAGCAAGAACTGTGGCTACCTGTTTTAATTTTGAAATTCGATTCCACAACATCTTAGGTTTCTTTTCTTTCATTAATCACATTAATGAATTCCCATCATTTAAGTACCTAAACATCACAGATAAATACGACGTACACTTATGCCATTCGCATTTGCCTCGATGTCCTCTCGTGCACCGTTAGGTTAGGTAACTAACGGCAGAGCAGGGCAGGGCTAGCGCGGGTGTAAAACATAAGTAACGTCTATATAATATATCATATATACTATATACAGTATTTATCACAGAACATATCACATGATCACATCACAGATATTGCAGCAGAAGAAACATATGAAATATTGGATATACTAGGACGTCCGTGTTTTCAATACGAGCCAATATAAAACACGGATTCCACGGTCATGATGAATAGCCAAACCCACACCCCTAGACCCCTACGAGAGCGGCAAGCAACCCTACCAATTCTAGAGTTAGGAGACCCGGACTCGACTCCTCGAGTTGGTCTCCCACTGGACTCCAGAACCCGGTTACTTGTGCCCTCCTCCTTGGGTCTATCCTAGTGCGGAAAAGTAAATAATATACAAATGGTGACAACATCCGCAACCTGGAAGTGCCCCAATAAAAGAATATTACATACAAATTTTTACATGAATTAAAATGAAAAACACTCATCTCACATAAAAAAAACCCCGGCTATTCAAACACGACGATCCAATATAACATATCCAGCAACACATAACATCACATGTCATCAACGTAAGTAAATATGCCCATCCCAATTGTCGTTGACATATAGCAACGAAACCGGCGATATCACATATTACACTTACGGTCACAGAAAAGAAAGTGTAAAACTACAACAGTTGGAATCCGCAACCTCCTTAGACATCGCATGCCTAACCAAATGAATTCCTTAGACATCACATGCCTAACAATTATAAACCCCGCATTTTAGTCTCAATATCGAAAACACTTTTCAATATCTAGTCGGGCAATGCAACAAGATTCCCGAAAAACTGATCGAATGCTCGTCGCAAACTTTAGTAGGCGGCCGCACCCCCGATACCGTCGACGAAGTGCACTAAGGCGGAACACCGCTGCCGCGAGCACCCGAATGGATGCTTTCGGCGACGGGGTTCTCCTACAGTCACTTGGTCGGGGCTATGGGGCGTGGCTATCTATTAAGTTTTACCGGCAAGTATCCGCGTACGCTACGTGATTGCGACGGACTTTTGATCACATCAAAATCCCGTGGCAACCGATCAAGTGAGACTAAACTGCTATGTTTATAACATTCATTCAGTTATCTCATAACTACTTGTGGATTCCAAATATTGTATCACATTCCAGATAAATAGAAAATGTTAAACTTTCCGATCGAACAATCAAACACCCAATGTTTCCCGAAATAGCTCAACACTTGAAATAAGTTCAAAAATATCCACTTCATGCCTCAGTACCAACGGTCCAGCCGTAAAAGGGTCAAGCCAACGTCTCACATATGGCACGCCGTACTGCCCCAAACCCTAAGGTTCAAAGGGCAGTTCAAGACGGTCACATAATCGAGTTAAGGTTTGTTGTCTTCTAGAGGGTCCATCGCGTTACTTGCACTACTTAGAACATTCTTAAACTACGGAAAAATCCAACACTTGGAAATTTCCCGGCAGGGGAAAAAGTGGGTTTTTATATCCGGTCGAACCTTTTAACATATTCTAAATATCTGGAAAACACAGACGAAGTTAAACTTCCCGATCGAAACACCGAGTCCCCAATACAACCCAGAAAACTCAACTCTTGAGTAAATATTAAAAATTCCCAGAAAATACAGCACTAAAAGAAACAAATTACTGTGCTAACCACGTGCATTGATTCATCAATTTGGCTGTGGAACCGCCGCACAAGCCTAGGTGGGGCCGCGGTTCTGCGGCGCTTCTGTCGAATCAAGGGCACGTGCTTCACAGTAATTCTTAAAAACGCCTGCTGATTTTTCTGCATATTTTTAATTTTTAAAAATGCACAGTTTTGAAAAATGTACAGAGAAGGCTTAGAATTAGGGTTTCGGGGTTCGATCGGGTTTCTAACATTGTCTACGCATCGCCTAAGGCTCTAGCTAGGCTCTGATACCACTGTAGGGTTCCTAGGCACACTCAAGAGGTTCCACAAGGCATCAACCATGCCAAATTCAAATTTTAGGTGCCGAGAAACCCTAAGCAAAGATCGTTAACTAGAGTTTAGGCGAAACTTAAAGAAAGTAAATCTCATTTACACTAAGTGAACGGAAATACAACCTTTGTAGATCCGGTCCTCCACCTCCATAGCTCCGTGACAATGTCCCTTCGCTGCGATCATCGGATCCTAGACTCTCGCGGTGGTTTCATCGGAGAAAAGATCGAGCTAGGTCGTTGACTTCGATGCCGAAGATGATCTACGTCGAGGCAACTCAAGATCAAGCTCCAACTTCACCAAGTCATGAAACTTGTGAAGAAAACACCCTATACTACATGGCAAGTGGTAGAGGATGAAGAAATAGGAAGTGGGTTCACTTTGGATTTGGATTTCTCACTTGGAATCATCACTTGACATTTTTCTAGAAAGCTTTTCTTTTCTTCACTTGAAGAAGAAGATGAAGAAAGAAAAGGAAAAATCAATTATCAAAATAGAAAATCAAGTGATGCCTTATCATAATGCAACCATGGGTTAGTAAACTCATGTAGAGAATAAACTAGGGTTTAGGTAATGGTTAGGTTTAGGAAAGAAACAAAATGGTCAAAGCTTTTCAAAGCTTCATGAAGCTTCAAGTATGAAACAAAATAAACCACCATTTTATTTCTTGCCATAATAAATAAATAAATAAATAACACCTTAACCATTAACCTAAACTATGGTTTAAAGCATGCACACTAAAGTTTGCATGTATCATCAAACATGATACAATCTTGTGCACAAAAATATATCACATATACAATGTGCACAAACAAGTGAGAAAAATATCTTAAGTGAACCAATACTAGTTAATGCAAAGTAATATATCAAATATATAATTATGCATTAAATCATTAAATCAACGCATGATTTAATGATCCGGTCATACTGCATATAACCGACTAATATTCAGTGTATCAATGTATCGAATCAACACTTGATTCGGAAACCCGGCTATATCTCATATAACCATCCAATGATACAAATCGCGAGAATAGAATACAGTATCACATACTGGTATTATTCTCGGTCCCGCACATATCTCATATGCGCTCCTATTTCGTTTCGCTTGAGCCAGGAAACCTCTGTGTAGGACTCTAAAGACTCGTCAATACGCCGGCAGCAGGTGATGATCATATCAAACACCCATAAGCCGCAAGCGGTCTGCTAAACGTAACGGCTACCCGGGTATTGAGCGATCAGAAGATCGACAAGCAAGCCCACTCACACTCCTGTGAATCCAACGAGCAACACTTACCGTACAGTCCGGTCTGTTCGTCTGATATGTCGCATATCTCGCCTAGGGGTGGTAAACGTCAGACCCCAATAGCTCGATAAGTCGTGTCGATATGAGGTCTATAACAGTTCGAGAAACTACAGGTAACACTTACCAGTAAATCTCAGCAACCCTGACCAGGGATTTCCGGTTATAGCCAATCGAACACAGTGCAACATCAATTCCCTATACCGGGAGAGACGAATCCCTCCTATCGCTCATTGCCTCCGTGTGATTCCGGAATGTACCCAAAAACCACCGTTTTGCACGCCCTCTTGGACGTGGTAAGGTGGAAATCAAAGCACAGTGGGAATCACACAAGACTCTATGACGATCTCGGGTCAACAGACTACTCTGTACCAGTGTCACCAGAGAACTGCCATCTGACGTGAGGTATAATACCATCTGGGAGTTCTCGACGAGTCCGTCCAGTGTACCCAGTCTCCACTGAGCACCCGTATATCATATCTGATGTCAAACACTAATGGATATGGGATCATCCATCGCCCATCTGTATGGGTCGAGAAGGTATACGCTAGTCTACTCTGGTATATCGATGCCCCGTCTTGATACACCTACGACTAGGGACCTTGAAGGATGTACTTATGGACTACCATGTCCCCACTAGTATGATCCGCATCATAGTCTAGGTAGTCAAGTACACATCCTAAGAGCTTTACCAACATGTAGCAGAGAGACAATTAGTGTACACGTTAAGGTAAAGAGCAACCAGATAGCATACTATCATGTCGAGCAAGAAAGTCCTCCCTATATATGTCCAAGCATCCACTACAATATATATCCTATGTATAGTAATGGCCTCTAGGGCATACATATAACTAACAATTTTCTTACTAGAGACGTCCGCCACTGTGCAGTGTTATGCGCATCGCACAGCGACTTAACACGGTTTGGCATGCATTTCCTTCAGGTGTTTATATGTATAGTGTTGATGTATATCATATTGGTTTACGTATTGGATTTAGACATTGATGTCTTCCCCATGACTCCGATGATGGCAGGATGCTTGACGGAGTTTTGTTTTTGAGTTATCTGCTCATTGTTCATGCGCATGCATTGCGCTATGATGCGTTTTATGTATTGATGATTTCGGAGCCCCGACGACTTAGACTTTTTACTGAAATGTTTTAGTATTGAGGGGTTTAAATTTAAATTCGGGGACCGAATTTCTTTAAGGGGGGAAGATTGTAACATTTCAAAAAAATAATATATTATTTTTGGGGATTTTCGTAATTAAATAATAAAATATTGAATATTTTAATAAGGCGGTATAATTAAATACCGATAATCTGGGAAAAATTTGGAAAATTATGGAAATTACTAAAAAGAGAGTACTTTATATGATTTAAGCAAATTATGAGAGTTTATAATTTATTTGACACTAATTTTGTGCTAATCGCGATTAAAAATCACTAACCGGACTTTAAGCGTGTTTTGTGCACATGTCATTTTTTTAACACTTGTTACTTTTTCCTACATGTTTTGGGTGTATGGTTATTGTTTTGGGTTTACTATTGCAAGTAGAAGAAAAGGAAATATTAAAGAAAGGGGTATGGGCTTGAGAGAGAAGAGAGAGTGAGGTGTGGGGTTAGTTGACCAAGTCTTCATTCTCTTCATCTTCTTCATCTTTCTCTCCCTCTTCACTCACCATGGCAACACCTCCTCCCTCCCCCTCTTCAAGCTTTACTTCATCACTAAAAATCCATCAAAAGTCCCTCCCCACTTCACAAAAAATGTGCACAAGCTCTCAAGCAACCCTTTAGGCTAAGAAAGTTTGAGTTTTGGAGCTGTAGAGGATTCATGAGTGCAAAATGAGGTAATTATTCCGTCATTAGTGTAGAATTTCCATTTCTCTTGCATCCATGTTAAATTAGAACCGATATTGTGTGGTTTTGGGAAGTTTGAAAACTTGAATTGAGGATTAGGGTTTTAGTTGAACCCAAAGGTGAAATTAAGGCTAGTAGAGGATACACAACCCCTGTAGGGATTGTATTGTGGACTGAAACCATAGAATAAACCCAGGATATGAATTTAGAAACCCGATATCGAAAAAACTGTGAAATTTTGATGGTATTTGGAAATCTGCTAACACCCGGGTGACCTGAAAATTATTTTGCAAATACAGGGAGACAAGCAGGCAACCTAGACCCTATACCCAAAACATAAGCCCCTAATTCTTCACCCTGGCTGCAGATATATTCTTTCTGGCCGCAATTTGCGGCCAGAGCAGGGGTTCTGGGATCCATGTTGGTTCTGTAGCTTTAACTCCAGTAAACTAGACCCTTGGCATATGCAAAATTGGCTGATTTGACCTAAGGTAAAATCTGGGATCATTTTCTTGTGTTGGCGCATTGTTTTATGACTTGTTTTAACATGGATTTTGGTATTTGATAATTCGTTTCTGTCGGGTGGCGTTTGAACGTCAACGACTAGGGTTATTGGTTGTGTTTCCATGCAAGGCTATAGGTTTTTACCTATGAGTGTAGCGTGTGCCGTTTTTGGTTTTCCGATGTGATTTTAATTCGCATTTGCGATTGGATTATGTGTAGGTACCCCACGTGATGTCGAGACATTGATGATGAAGATGGCGACATCAGCATCGGCATACAAGGAGCAAGGTGAGTAGATATATCTACGGGGGGAAGTCGGGTGGATGGCGTATAGCACCCCCGCAGTTCGTAGTATAGTTGTGAGATATATATGGATATATATGTGGTTTATGATATGTGGATGTTCATCAAGATATGATTATATGTTCATGGTTAGTTTGGTGTTATTAGAAGTGAACTAGCATAGTTTCTTAGTCATGAACCCTAGAATAGGTTTACACCCATACACACACACACACACACTTGTGTACATTCATTCTTTTACCTGTGTGTATATGGGGATATGTATATATATATACATATGGGTATGGGACTATGTATATATATATACGTATACATATACACGGATTATGAGGATAGTGCTTGGGATTAGAGATGGGTCGATGAGATTGGGTTTGAGGCCGTGAGATTGGTGATGTGATATGGTTCATATTTGAGATACGACGTGATGTTTTAGCGGGTCCTTTCGACGTGGTGTTTTCATACACACTCATGCACATACATATGTGGCATTAGTGTTGTACTAGACGTAGATCGGTACCCCCGATCATGATATTTGATAAAGAGAATACCAGATGAATAATGTGATTGATATAACATTGACCCGTACCCAGATTTGGGATGCCGTACGACGGATTTACCGTACGAGTTGTGTATTGATGATAGATCCGCACTCTTGACATGAGGATGTCATATTATAGATATTGTATCGTATGGGATACTATTGAGGCGGGATCACCGACTGTTATTATATATATATATGTATGTATGTATGTATGTATGTATCGACTCAGATGTTAGGCGGTTTCCTTACCTCTCGATCAGCCCTTTTAGTTTAGCCCTGCAGTTTACTTTTAAATGGCAGATTAGACTTGAGTCATACCTATTTCAAACTAACGAATCGTGAATATTTTAAAGACAGGCTAAGGGATTCTACGGATATTTCAAAGGACGTACATTTTCTTAAAAACACCGTAGCTCTTATTTTCAAAAGACCACAATTCGTGTTATTTCAAATGGCAAAACTGTACGACTCATAATTAGACATATGCAGATTCGTTGTTATTGTATTTGATATTCAGCTCCCGCATATTCTTACTTCTCGCATCGCATTGCATGACTATATTGTGTTTTCATATGTTAATATTGAAATCATGCTGTTAGGACACCGGCACCATTACCGATAATGCATATGTTTCACATACACTTACTTGCCGGCTCACACACATCATCATCGGTAATTGCCATGTCACGTACACTTTAGAGAATACTATTTCATTGACATAGCTTGTTAGCTGATAGTTTTGACATGATATTAGTATACTTGCCTTATATGCCAGTTTAGACATTGCAGTTATTACTTGCTACTTCATGCATATTATTATTCACTGTTATGCAGTATTATGGAGTTTTATGCCTATATTCACCGTTTACTCGCTATTGATGATTGGATTTCGGATTTTCATGAGATTTCCTGGATTTGGGAGAAAACCGCAAGAATATGTATAAACTTCTCTCTCTCTCTCTTTAAAATGAAATGTGCGGTTTTCTCATGATGTATGAGTCGTCCACTATAAAGTTTTCTCGGTTATGAGATGGATTTCGAGACCCGATTAGAGGAGTTGGATGAACCGTATGCGGGTACATGGTGGACCCGGTAAGGTACCCCGGGGCAAGAAGATCGAGGTGTAGACGATGAGCCCGGTAGGGGCACACTGCCTACCGGTGATTTTACCTGACGCGTCGGATATCTGGAGGATACCGTTCGTGGTCGTGTGATTGATGTTAGGGGCCGATCCGGACTGACGGTGCCCTAGATAGTGAGATTTGAGACACTGAGATTTTGAGATATTGAGGTATTGAGGTATTGAGATTTGATGATACAGGCCAGTCCGGATAGCCGGAGCCTGAGATATTGAGATATTGGGATTTATGTTTTGTGTCGATGCTAGACACTGTTTATGTTGATTTCATTGATGATAGCTCGTTTTAAATATACAGAAATCTCACTAAGTTATGAAAGCAGTTTCTTCATTTACATGTATTCTGTTTTCATGCATTCATGCCTCATTCATATGATATGTTGCTACCTGAGCCACTGACACGAGCACTCGGTATTACACTTGGGTTAGATGTTTACCTTTGCCACCTTTTCATGCTTCAGACTTTATCATATTGAGGATATATTTATATTGATCGTATTGACCTAGGATTATGTCATACATACGATTTCTGCTCGGTGATGTTTTCTACTCCCGAGTTAGCAACTCACCCCCGTTGTGCTACAGTTTCTTGCATGTTTTGCCGTACATGGTTCGTTACGGCTTTGCTGACACACTGCTTCCTTTCCGGGTGATTTGCTTTGGTAGGTTGGTTCACTTGCATCGTGACCACCATTATACTTTGTATATTATTTGTTTCAGTCGTACCTAGTAAAACTGTAAGTCGATGTGCAACACCCCACGAGTTGTGGGGAGGCAGAAATATGAAAAACGATTTTGTTCTTGAAGCATACATCGACTAACCGAAGATCTTTGCTAAACGATAATTAACAACTGCAGGGTTCCTAGGCACTCTAGTGAGGTCTCCCAAGCCATCAACCATGGCAATTTCAAAAATTATGGTGCCTACAAACCCTAAACAACGGATCGTATACTAGATTTCTAGGCGAACAAGAACTAGTTAACAGTTAACTATATAAAATACGGAAATACAACCTTTGTAGATCCGGTGCTCCACCTCCATAGCTCCGCAACGAGGTTCTCTCCGCTGTCCAAATCGAATCTGGGCTCTAGGATCGGCTTCGTCGGAGAATGGGCAAGCTAGGTCGTCGATGTCCATGCCGAAGATGATCTACGTCGAAGCATCGATGAATCAAGCTCCACCTTCACCAAGTCATGAAACTTGTGAAGGAAACACACTCTACTACTTGGCAAGAGGTAGAGGATGAAGAAATAGGAAGTGGGTAGACTTTAGAATTGGATTTCTCACTCATTTCCAACAATCACCATTGATGGACTTCAAGCTTCTTCACTTGAAGCATGAAGAAGAAGAAGAAAGATATTATGATAAGTTAAAAGAAAATGAAAAGAAAATGAAATTCTTATCATAATTCTAACTAGAGTTAAGTGTAGAGAATGAATCATGGTTAGTGGGAATGGTTAGGGTTAAGGATGAGATAAGGATGGTTGACTTGAACAAAGCTTCATGAAGCTTCAACTAAAGTCCAAATCTAGCAACCATTCTTTTCTCTTTTCTTTTTATTTTCCAAAGTGAATAAACAAATAAATAAATGAATAAATAAGTAATGGAAAATAAAACCCTAACCATTCTTTTAACCATGGTTTATTCTTTGCACTTAACCAAGTAAACTTGTATCATCAAACATGATACAATCAAGTACACAAAATCATATCGCATATGTAATGTGCACACCCGAGCGAGAAAATCCATCTTAAGTAAACCGATACTAGTTGATGCAAAGCAATATATCAAATATATAAATATGCATTAAATCATTAAATCAACATTTGATTCAATGATCCGGTCATGCGCACATAACCGACTGGTATCTAATATATCGGCTTATCGAATCAACGCTTGAATCGATAACTAGGTTATATCGCATACAACCTTTCGATATATTTATCGCGAGAATAGAATACGGTATCACATACACGCATTATTCTCGGTCCCGCACATATCTCATATGCGCTCCTATTTCGTTTCGCTTGACCCAGGAAACCTCTGTGTAGGACTCTAAAGACTCGTCAATACGCCGGCAGCGGATGATGATCATATCAAACATCCACAAGCCGCAAGCGGTCTGCTAAACGTAACGGCCACCCGGGTATTGAGCGATCTGAAGATCGACGAGCAAGCCCGCTCACACTCCAGTGAATCCGACCAGTAACACTACCGTACAGTCCGGTCTGATCGTCTGATATGTCGCATATCTCGCCTAGGGGTGGTAAACGTCAGACCCCAATAGCTCAATAAGTCGTGTCGATATGAGGTCTATAACTGTTTGAGAAACTACTGGTAACACTTACCAGTAAATCTCAGCAACCCTGGCCAGGGATTTCCTGTTATAGCCAATCGAACACAGCGCAACATCAACCCCCATATACCGGGAGAGACGAATCCCCTCCTATCGCTCATTGCCTCCATGTGACTCGGGACTGTACCCAAAAACCACCGTTTTGCACGCCCTCTTGGACGTGGTAAGATGGAAATCAAAGCACAGTGGGAACCACATAAGACTCTATGACGATCTCGGGTCAACAGACTACTCTGTACCAGTGTCACCAGAGAACTGCCATCTGACGTGAGGTATAATACCATCTGGGAGTTCTTGGCGAGTCCGTCCAGTGTACCCAGTCTCTACTGAGCACCCGTATATCATCTCCGATGTCAAACACCAATGGATATGGGATCATCCATCGCCCATCTGTATGGGTCGAGAAGGTATACGCTAGTCTACTCTGGTGTATCGATGCCCCGTCTCGATACACCCTCGACTAGGGACTTTGAAGGATGTACTTATAGACTACCATGTCCCCACTAGTATGATCCGCATCACAGTCCAGGTAGTCAAGTACAGATCCTAAGGGCTTTACCAACATGTAACAGAGAGACAATCAGCATACACGTTAAGGTAAAGAGTAACCAGATAGCATACTATCATGTCGAGCAAGAAAGTCCTCCCTATATATGTCCCAGCATCCACTACAATATACATCCTATGTACAGTAATGGCCTCTAGGGCATACATATAACTAACAATCTCCCACTTGCACTAGGGCCATCTGTAGCAGTGGTTGTAGTATCTCATACTCAACCATCCCATAATAGTCTCTCTCTGGGAACAGGCCTTTGTGAGTGGATCCGCTGTGTTGTCCTCAGAATCTACTCTCCAAACCTCGATCACCCTGGAGATCAACCATCTCCATGATCAGGCGATGCTGCCTTAGAATAAGTCTGGATCACTGATGGGACCAGCGTTCCTCGGGATAAGCCACAACTCCATTGTCACACAATGGGAGGAATATAGTTCATCTCATGAACCATTATACATCCAAACAACCTCTTTGGTAGCATCTTAAGTAGCGATGTATCCTGCCTTTATCGTCTAGTATGTCACGGTATCTAGCTTGGAACTCTTCCAACATACCGTCCCTTTACTGAGGGTAAAGACAATGCCTGTGACTGACACTCAGTCGTCTTTATCACCCTGGAACAATTCCAGTGATTCTTCCCAGGATCGGTTGATACCGTCTCACTACAACTAGTGAGAATCCTAACATCCAATTAAATCTATCTCATAGATCCAAAATCCAGGATTTAGGAGGTATCACTTTAATCCTATATGGAGAATCTTTGTGATAAGCGGAGATTGATCGAGCGTAGCATAAGAAACTCCTTTCTTATCAAGAGTATGTCATCCACGTACTCTACGAGGATCGTCACCATACTCCCTACTACCTTTTTGTTTATACAAGGTTCATCTACCATTTTGATGATGTCAAACTCTTTGACTGCTTCATCAAAACAGATGTTCCAACTCCGCGATGCCTGCTTTATCCTATAAAGCATCTTGCACACGTTTCCGCTGCTCCCACTGTCTACGAAGCCCTCTGGCTGTGTACTTATAGACGCACTCTTCTAAATTATCATTTAGAAAAGCAGTCAAGACACCCAACCACCAGAGATCGTAGTCATGGTATGCAGCCGTGGTAAGTAGGATCTGGATGGACTTAAGCATAGGTACTGGAAAAGGTTTCATCATTATCCATGCCTGGTTAATGACGAAATCCTTTAACTAGTCTAGCTTTGAAAGTCTTAACCTTTCCATGTACACCAAGTAATCTTCTCAAGATATACTTGCTCCTGATGGGGATTTAACCCTTCAGACATAGCAACCAAAGTCCATACTTTGTTGGCATATAAGGATTCCATCTCAGATCGCTAAGCATCCAGCCATTCTTACAGAGTCCCACTCCTGATGGCCAGCTCGAAACTAGTTGGGTCATCATCTCATGATGCAATCCTCGCTCCCACTGTCATAGAGAAACTGAAGTATCTCTCAGGTGGGTGAGGAACCCTACTAGATCGGCGGAGAGGCTGAGGTTCGTTGGTTTCTATTGAATCCTTCGGTTCTACCAAATCATCTGCTGTAATTTGTATAGCTGGAACACTTCCAGTTCTACATAACCGATCTTGCCTCGAGCTTGTCCGGATTTTGCTTTTAGACATAGGCCGGACAACCCCAAATCTTAACAAGCTTAAGACATGGGCTCTTCCCTTTCCATATCATATATGAAGTGGTAGGCAACTGATTTGATTCGAACCCTATTCAATAGGTATGCAACTTCGTAAGTGCATAACTCCCAAAAGGAAAAAGGTAACTCAGTATTACTCATCATAGAGCACACCATATCAAATAGGGTGTGATTGCTCCGCCCCGATATACCATCGTGCTATGGTGTATACGGAGGAGTAATGCTGAGAGAGAATATCATTCTCCTTTAGAATATTCCAGGATTTCCGTGCTCAAGTATTCTCCTCCTTGATCACATCAAAGGACATAATACTTATACCCGTATTCTGGTTCTCTACTTCTCGCTTATATTCTGTGAATATCTCAAAAGGTTCGGACTCATGTTTCAACAGGAACATAGGTCTGAATCTTGAGAGATTATCAGAGAATGTAATGAAGTATAAAGAATCAGTCCTGGCATTTGTAGACTGGGGACCTACATACATCAACATGTATCATCCCAAGAGTTTACCAACTCTTTCTCTGTTTCCAGTAAACGGAGCTGTGGTCATCTTTTCTTTGTGACATGACTGGCGAGTTTCACAAGATGTAAATTCAAACTGATTTAAATATGCATCTTTATGTAACTCAAGCTAGTCGGGTCACATTGATCTGACCTAGTCTACAATGCCTCAAGAAGAATTCGTTCATTTCTGAACTCTTCCTCTTGTGTGTGTTCCGTATACTAAGAACTGTAGTTTGATTTAGAACATCAACGCTTTTAGATAACGTGCCTGATACGATCAACTTTTGATATAGGAAATGTTCAAAACATTATCCAACAATACAAAATTTTATCATTTCTTTACTAATAAAGAGATAGATATGATTTTGTATATCAGGTTCGGTATCTAATAACATTTGTTCAGAATCAATGTATTCTGGTAATACAGGGTGACAGTGACCAACAGACTTGGCTGCAACACTTGCCCCGTTTTCTGCCTCATGAAACTTATCACCCGTTCTCAGTTCTCTACCTTTCTGTAGCCCTATGTAACACATTACATATCTGGGATCCTGATCTGGTATCATATACCCAGGACGTAAAGGATACTGAGAAACAGTTCTGTGTAACGAACACACCCGAAGATGATGCATCAGCATGCACTCTCTTCGTTTGGGCGGCACGGGAAATCTGGTATTCCCCAATTTCCTGCTCTGTCTTATAACATTTATAAGTTGGAGCGGGACCAACGTTCCCCAGCTCAGTATAACAAGCGGGTTCGGTCAATAATCCGTATTATTATCTTGATTAAGGCGTGATATGGTCGCTACCTGGAGAGAGAGAGAAGAAAACACTCAGCGTGCGCTCTGTCAAGAATAGATTGGTTATTATTTTATCTAATCAGGATGGCTCCCACTGCTTTTTATCAAATCTTCCTTCAAACCCTAAAAGGAAAGACTAGCCGGGATTAATTACACACTACAAGTTCGCCAATCTTTCAGCCAGGCCAGTGTCGGTACTTTGAGGGAGGTCTCCCGTGCTTTCGCACGAACCTAATTAATGTAAACCTCGTTTTCCCAGAGGCGTAACCCCGTTGACACCTTTCTAGACACCTACTTGATCGGCTAATTGTAATGTATAAAACTCTCCCAGGAGTAACACTTACTCGCAGCGGGTATCGGGATCCAACTATCTCATAGAAGGTATGCAATCTCATTGCAAATTTCAACACTTGAAATTCCCGATAATGTTTTGCCCCTAGCTCGCTATGACCTTGACGGAGGCTAAACAACCCATAGTCCGCTAGTCAAGTTCAACCCGTCATTTCCTGATTGAATTAAACCCACCCGCACGACCCTTGACGGAGGCCAAACAACGCCGTACGAATACCCTAATCCAATCGCATCATATGCTAGCAGATAAGCACTAGTTAGCTACCGTACACTACGCCTTAACGGAGGCCAAACAACCGCAGCACGAATACTAACTAGTACGTATCTGAAATGACGGAGGGCTACGACAGGTTTTTCTGAAAACCTATTGCGTAATGAACTTGATATCGTTGTAGGATCGAATGAATTTTGAAATGGAGTGTTTTTGAGGCTTTTCTAGTTTTGCTAAAGGAGTCACTCCCGGTGAAGGGATCGTCGGTCCTTTCCTCGTCGAATGAGGTGCGGGATATATCATATATATCGCTGTGCAAAGCAGAACTCTTAAAAGCAATCAAAAGACAAACCGAGTGTGTAGCATCTGCCAGTTGTTGCTAAAGGAATCACTCCCGGTGAAGGGATCTCGGTCCTTTCCTCATCGAATAAGGTGCAGGATATATCACATATACCGCTGTGCAAAGCAAGAACTGTAGCTACCTGTTTTATTTTGAAATTCGATTCTACAACATCTTAGGTTTCTTTTATTTTCATTAATCACATTAATGAAATCCCATCATTTAAGTACCTAAACATCACAGATAGATATGACGTACACTTATGCCATCCGCATTCGCCTCGATGTCCCCTCGTGCATCGTTAGGTTAGGTAACTAACGACAGAGCAGGGCAGGGCTAGCGCGGGTGTAAAACATAAGTAACGTCTATATAATATATCATATATACTATATACTATATCCATCACAGAAATATCACATGATCTCATCACAGATATCGCAGCAGAAGAAATATATGAAATATTGGATATACTAGGACGTCCGTGTTTTCAATACGAGCCAGTATAAAACACGGATTCCACGGTCGTGATGAATAGCCAAACCCACACCCCTAGACCCCTACGAGAGCGGCAAGCAACCCTACCAATTCTGGAGTTAGGAGACCCGGACTCGACTCCTCGAGTTGGTCTCCCACTGGACTCCAGAACCCGGTTACTTGTGCCCTCCTCCTTGGGTCTATCCTAGTGCGGAAAAGTAAATAATATACAACAGGTGACAACTTCCGCAACCTGGAAGCGCCCCAATAAAAGAATATTACATACAAGTTTTTACATGAATAAAAATGAAAAACACTCATCTCACATAAAAACCCCCGGCTATTCAAACACGACGATCCAATATAACATATCCAGCAACACATAACATCACATGTCATCAACGTAAGTAAATATGCGCATCCCAATTGTCGTTGACTTATAGCAACGAAACCTGGCGATATCACATATTACACTTACGGTCACAGAAAAGAAAGTGTAAAACTACAACAGTTGGAATCCGCAATCACCTCAGACATCACATGCCTGACCAAATGAATTCCTTAGACATCGCATGCCTAACAATTATAAACCCCGCATTTTAGTCTCAAAATCGAAAACTCTTTTCAATATCAAGTCGGGCAATTCAACAAGATTCCCGACATCCTGATCGAATGCTCGTCGCAAACTTCAGTAGGCGGCCGCACCCCCGATACCGTCGACGAAGTGCACCAAGGCGGAACACCGCTACCGCGAGCACCCGGACGGATGCTTTCGGCGACGGGGTTCTCCTACAGTCACTTGGTCGGGGCAATGGGGTAAGGCTGTCTATTAAGTTTACCCGGCGAGTATCCGCGTACGCTACGTGATTGCGACGGACTTTTGATCACATCAAAATTCCATGGCAACCGATCAAGTGAGACTAAAGTGCTATGTTTATAACATTCATTTAGTTATCACATAACTACTTGTGAATTCCAATTATTGTATCCCATTCCAGATAAATAGAAAATGCTAAACTTTTCGATCGAACAATCGAACACCCAAGTTTTCCCGAAACTGATCAACACATGAAACAAGTCTAACAACATTCCGTTCGTGCCTCAGTACCAACGATCCAGCCGTAGAAGGGTCAAGCCAACGCCTCACATGTGGCACGCCGTACTGCCCCAAACCCGAAGGTTCAAAGGGCAGTTCAAGACGGTCACATAATCGAGTTAAGGTTTGTGTCTTCTAGAGGGACCATCGCGTTACTTGCACTACTTAGAACGTCGTTAAACTACGGAAAAATCCAACACTTGGAAATTTCCCGACAGGGGAAAAATTGGGTATTTATATCCGGTCGAACTTTTTAACATATTCTAAAATTTATCCGGAAAGCCACACAGACAAAATTTGATATCCCGATCGAAACACCGAAGCTCCAAAACATTCCAGATTATTCAACACTTGAATAAATTTTTTAAAAATATCCAGAGAACTCAGCACAACTAAATAGGAGTCACTGTGCAAACCCAACCACAGAAGACGACAAAATGGCCGCCCTTCCGCCGCACGAGCCATGCTCGTGCCGCGGTAGCGCGGCGCTTTAATGGAGTTAGGGCTACGGGTTGCACAGTTACTCTTAGATTTTCCTGCATGTTTTTCTGAATATTTTTAATGTGGAAAAAGACCAGATTTTAAAAATTGTACAGAGAGCATGTTTTGGGTTTCGGTTTTGTGTCGTTCGGACTTCAATTTCCGTCTGGACTTCGCCTAAGGCTCTAGCTAGGCTCTGATACCACTGCAGGGTTCCTAGGCACTCTAGTGAGGTCTCCCAAGCCATCAACCATGGCAATTTCAAAAATTATGGTGCCTACAAACCCTAAACAACGGATCGTATACTAGATTTCTAGGCGAACAAGAACTAGTTAACAGTTAACTATATAAAATACGGAAATACAACCTTTGTAGATCCGGTGCTCCACCTCCATAGCTCCGCAACGAGGTCCTCTCCGCTGTCCAAATCGAATCTGGGCTCTAGGATCGGCTTCGTCGGAGAATGGGCAAGCTAGGTCGTCGATGTCCATGCCGAAGATGATCTACGTCGAAGCATCGATGAATCAAGCTCCACCTTCACCAAGTCATGAAACTTGTGAAGGAAACACACTCTACTACTTGGCAAGAGGTAGAGGATGAAGAAATAGGAAGTGGGTAGACTTTAGAATTGGATTTCTCACTCATTTCCAACAATCACCATTGATGGACTTCAAGCTTCTTCACTTGAAGCATGAAGAAGAAGAAGAAAGATATTATGATAAGTTAAAAGAAAATGAAAAGAAAATGAAATTCTTATCATAATTCTAACTAGAGTTAAGTGTAGAGAATGAATCATGGTTAGTGGGAATGGTTAGGGTTAAGGATGAGATAAGGATGGTTGACTTGAACAAAGCTTCATGAAGCTTCAACTAAAGTCCAAATCTAGCAACCATTCTTTTCTCTTTTCTTTTTATTTTCCAAAGTGAATAAACAAATAAATAAATGAATAAATAAGTAATGGAAAATAAAACCCTAACCATTCTTTTAACCATGGTTTATTCTTTGCACTTAACCAAGTAAACTTGTATCATCAAACATGATACAATCAAGTGCACAAAATCATATCGCATATGTAATGTGCACACCCGAGCGAGAAAATCCATCTTAAGTAAACCGATACTAGTTGATGCAAAGCAATATATCAAATATATAAATATGCATTAAATCATTAAATCAACATTTGATTCAATGATCCGGTCATGCGCACATAACCGACTGGTATCTAATATATCGGCTTATCGAATCAACGCTTGAATCGATAACTAGGTTATATCGCATACAACCTTTCGATATATTTATCGCGAGAATAGAATACGGTATCACATACACGCATTATTCTCGGTCCCGCACATATCTCATATGCGCTCCTATTTCGTTTCGCTTGACCCAGGAAACCTCTGTGTAGGACTCTAAAGACTCGTCAATACGCCGGCAGCGGATGATGATCATATCAAACATCCACAAGCCGCAAGCGGTCTGCTAAACGTAACGGCCACCCGGGTATTGAGCGATCTGAAGATCGACGAGCAAGCCCGCTCACACTCCAGTGAATCCGACCAGTAACACTACCGTACAGTCCGGTCTGATCGTCTGATATGTCGCATATCTCGCCTAGGGGTGGTAAACGTCAGACCCCAATAGCTCAATAAGTCGTGTCGATATGAGGTCTATAACTGTTTGAGAAACTACTGGTAACACTTACCAGTAAATCTCAGCAACCCTGGCCAGGGATTTCCTGTTATAGCCAATCGAACACAGCGCAACATCAACCCCCATATACCGGGAGAGACGAATCCCCTCCTATCGCTCATTGCCTCCATGTGACTCGGGACTGTACCCAAAAACCACCGTTTTGCACGCCCTCTTGGACGTGGTAAGATGGAAATCAAAGCACAGTGGGAACCACACAAGACTCTATGACGATCTCGGGTCAACAGACTACTCTGTACCAGTGTCACCAGAGAACTGCCATCTGACGTGAGGTATAATACCATCTGGGAGTTCTCGGCGAGTCCGTCCAGTGTACCCAGTCTCTACTGAGCACCCGTATATCATCTCCGATGTCAAACACCAATGGATATGGGATCATCCATCGCCCATCTGTATGGGTCGAGAAGGTATACGCTAGTCTACTCTGGTGTATCGATGCCCCGTCTCGATACACCCTCGACTAAGGACTTTGAAGGATGTACTTATAGACTACCATGTCCCCACTAGTATGATCCGCATCACAGTCCAGGTAGTCAAGTACAGATCCTAAGGGCTTTACCAACATGTAACAGAGAGACAATCAGCATACACGTTAAGGTAAAGAGTAACCAGATAGCATACTATCATGTCGAGCAAGAAAGTCCTTCCTATATATGTCCCAGCATCCACTACAATATACATCCTATGTACAGTAATGGCCTCTAGGGCATACATATAACTAACAACAACTACCATAGAAGTTCTAAACTACTATGTAAAGAGATTATACCTAGTGATACGTGTCCTTCATCTTTACGATCTCTTCGTCCTCCTCGACCTCCTCCAAGTGATAGATGATCCACCCAAGAACCCTAATCTAAGCTTCACCTCAAGACTTGAGGTAACTAAGTTTCTCTAGTTGCTAACCAAAGGGACTTAGGTCATATAGAGTTAGGTTATGCGATGTTTAGTCTTTTCTAGCCCTTGTACTCAACTCATGAGTGGTAGGATTAGAGCTTGAAGAAAGAGAGAGCTTGAGGAGAGAGAAGGTGAACTAGAATTATGAAATGAAAATTGCTTCTCACTTAATATATCAAGCATAATGAAATATCAAGAAAATGAATAATAATAGATTATTCATCATGCTTCATAAATGAATATGAGTGATTCACTATGTGAGTCATTAAGCATTTAATGATGTATTAATGACATAGTGAATCACACAAATGAGTCACAATTTGCATTTAATGAAAATGCCACCTTAACCCTTTTAGTCACCATCCTTCTAGAAGCTTCCCGGAAAATTACGAGAACGCCCCTCGCATCCGTGAAAACACGGAAAAACTTTAGACTGTATAAATCCAATAACCCGATACTAGAATCTGGCTTAAACCAAAGCCGGCTAGTAAAAACTGTCCGAATGTCGTACGTGCGTTTAAACACGTATGCGTCCGAACCCTTTGTCGTAAAACCGTACGACCTCTATATCATTTCTCCTGGAGTTGGGAAAACTCTGTGTGGGACTCTAAAGACTCGACTACTACGCTGGCAGTGGGTTTAACCACAGACCGCAAGCGGCACTAGCTGTACGTAACGGTCCCCAGGTAGATGTCGATAAGAAGGCCGGTGAGGATACCCATCCGAACTCCTACTGAGCCTGTGCGTGACAATATCCGTGCAGTCCGGTCTGTTCGTCTAAGAGTATCGCATGTATGTTCTAGGGAGGTGGTAAACGTCAGACCCCTAATAACCGTACAAGTCGTGTCGGTATGGCTTTATCACCATCCGAGAATCTACTGATCAATCTATCAGTAATTCTCAATCAGCCCTGGCCAGGGACTTATGGTAATGACCAACCGATCACTGTGCGATATCAACTCCCTATACCGGGAGAGACGAATCCCTAACAGTCACTCACTGCCTCCACGTGGCTCGGGACTGTGCCCAACTAAAACCTGTTTACACGACTCCTTTGAACCGTGGTAGGGTAGTAATCAAAGCACAGTGGGAACTCACACGATATAAATGACGACTTTAAGTCAACGGACTATCTGCACACATGTCACCTGAGAACTGCTATCTGACGTTAGGTATAAATACCATCCAGTCAGTTCTCGGTGAGTCCTGTCCGGTGTACTCACACCCAGTGAGCATCTGTATATAATCTTAGGTGCACTCTACCAATGGCTGCGGGACCAATCCATCGCCCCTCCTCAGGGTCTAGATATGTATACACCAGTCTACTCTGGAGTATCGATGCCCAGTCTCGATACTCCTGCGACCGGGGCATCTAAGGATGTGCATATTGACTATCTAGCTCCCACTAGTATGACTGCCATCATAACGCCGGAAGTCAGGAAAACACCCTATGGGCTTTATCAACACGTATATATATATATATATGAATACTACGCAAAATATATCATACGTTAAGATAAAGACAAACCAAATAGCGTACTATCATATTAAGCAAGACTGTTATGTACATACATATCCCCAGTATCCTATACAATGAAGGCCTCTAGGGCATATATATCCAACAATCTTCCACTTGCACTAAGGCCTATAATTGGAGCAATGAGTACCCACTGTCTTCACTATATCCAGTTGCTGGAGTACCGCATGCCCAACATCTCAAACAACCTCTCGAACTGAACTTGAGGGATGGCCTTTGTGAATGAATCTGCCGTGTTGTCTTTTGTATCCACTCTCCATACCTCGATCTCCCGACGATCAACGATCTCCCTGATCAGGTGAAAACGCCTTAAGATATGCCTGGATTTCTGATGGGATCTGGGTTCCTTCGCCAATGCTACGGCCCCATTGTTATCACAATACAAAGGTATTGGATTGGCAATGGACGGAACTACCTGAAGTTCAGAGATGAACTTCCTCATCCAGACAGCCTCTTTTGCGGCTTCACTAGCAGCTATATACTCAGCCTCCATAGTTGAGTCTGCGACGGTATCCTGTTTGGAACTCTTCCAACATACCACCCCTCCATTGAGGGTAAACACAAAACCTGAAATGGATTTAGAATCATCATTGTCACTTTGGAAGCCGGAGTCGGTAAAAGCCTCTACCTGGAGGTCCCTATTACCGTAAATCAAGAACATCTCCTTAGTCCTTCTCAGGTACTTGAGAATGTTCTTTACCGCTATCCAATGTTTCTCTCCTGGGTTAGAATGATACCTGCTTACCACACCAAGTGCGTAAGCTACATCCGGTCTTGTACATAACATTGCATACATTATAGATCCTACCGCCGAAGCGTAGGGTATAATGCCCATGCGATCCCTCTCTTCATCAGTCTTTGGAGACATCTCTTTGGAGAGGGTGATCCCGTGACAAGCGGGCATGTTACCGTACTTGGAATCTTCCATACTAAACCTCTTTAGTATAGTGTCAATATACCTGGACTGTGAAAGTCCCAACATTCTATTAGATCTATCACGATAGATCTTAATGCCCAAAATGTAGGTTGCATCACCCAAGTCTTTCATGGAGAATTTCTGTGACAAGAAGAGCTTTACTGATTGTAGCATAGAGAAAGCATTCCCTATCAGTAGTATGTCGTCGACGTACAAAACGAGGAAGACTACTGCTCCTTCTACAATATTCCTATAAATACATGGTTCATCTATATTTTTGATAAAGTCAAACTCTTTGACTGTCTCATCAAAGCAGATGTTCCAATTTCGCGATGCTTGCTTTAATCCATAAATAGATTTAAGCAACCTGCACACTCTTCCGCTGCTCCCACTGTCTAAGAAACCTTCTAGTTGATCCATGTAAACACTCTCTTCTAAATGTCCATTTAGAAAAGCTGTTTTTACATCCATTTGCCAGATTTCATAGTCATGGAAGGCAGCAATGGCAAGCAGGATCCGAATGGATTTAAGCATAGCTACAGGTGAAAAGGTTTCATCATAGTCCAATCCTGGTCTTTGACGAAAACCTTTTGCAGCGAGTTTAGCTTTGTAGGTTTCCACTTGTCCAAGTGCACCAATCTTCTTTTTGAAGATCCATTTGCATCCAACTGGTTTTACCCCAGGAGGAGCAACTTCTAAAGTCCATACTTTATTGGTGTACATGGATTCCATTTCGGATCTCATAGCATCCAGCCACTTCATTGAGTCAATACTCGTGATAGCCTGCTGAAAACTAGTAGGCTCATCATTATCGATGATGCAATCCTTTCGATCCCCATCTAGAAGAAAACCATAGTATCTCTCTGGAGGATGAGAAAACCTACTAGATCTGCGGAGTGGCGTTGGTTCGTCATGTTCTATTGAAGTCTGAGGTTCTTCTAAGTCCTCGGTAGCAGTTTGAGGTTCTGGAATTTCTTCCAGCTCTACCGCGCTCCCACTAATTTCTTTTGCAAGAAATTCGCTCTCTAAGAAGACAATGTGGCGAGCGACAAACACCTTTTGTTCTTCAGTGTGGTAGACCATGTACCCCCTTGAATGTTTGGGGTATCCTATAAACTTGCACAAAACCGATCGTGACTCGAGCTTGTCCGGTCTATGCTTTTTAACATATGCCGGACACCCCCATATCTTGATGTACTTAAGATATGGTCTCTTCCCGCTCCACATTTCATATGGAGTGGTAGGCACAGACTTAGTTAGAACTCTATTCAATAAGTATGCTGCTGATTCTAGAGCAAATCCCCAGAAGGAAAGTGGCAACTCAGCACTACTCATCATTGAACGCACCATATCTAATAGCGTGCGATTCCTCCTTTCTGATACACCATTATGCTGAGGTGTATAAGGCGGAGTAAGCTGAGAGAGAATTCCATTCTCTTTTAAGTATTCAAGGAAACTGGTATTTAAGTATTCTCCACCTCGATCAGATCGAAGTGTCTTGATGCTTTTACCAGTTTGTTTCTCTACTTCATTTTTATACTCCTTAAACTTCTCAAAGGCCTCTGATTTATGTTTCATTAAGAACACATGTCCATACCTAGAGAAGTCATCAGTAAAAGTGATGAAGTAGGAGTGACCGCTTCGCGCATGTGTAGACATTGGACCACATACATCACTGTGTACAAGTCCCAAGAGTTCAGTAGCTCTTGCTCCGTGTCCGGAGAACGGAGATTTGGTCATTTTTCCTTTGATACATGATTGACAAGTTGCATATGATGAATATTCAAATGGATCTAGATATCCATCTTTATGTAACTTAGTCAACCTTGTTTCGTTTATATGACCAAGTCTACAATGCCATAAGAAGGCTTGATTTGAATCTGTAGCCTTTCTTTTAAGTGTGTTTTGAATATTGAAAATTCGAGGTTGATTAAGTATGTATATGCCGTTTTCCAGTGTGCCGTACCCGATCAGTTCTTGATTTAGGAGAATGTTCATGACATTACTTTCAAGCGCAAAATTATATCCTTCATTAGATAACAAAGATACTGATATAATATTACACAACATACTGGGAATACAAAAACAGCTGTACAATACCAAAATATGCCCACTAGTCAACCCTAAGTGATACTCTCCTATTGCAACAGCATCTACATGCATTCCATTGCCCATCCGGAGAGTCATATCACCTGCCCCCATTAATCTACTATTTCTCAGATCCTGCAATGAATTACAGATGTGAGAACCAGAACCGGTATCAAGTACCCATGATGTAGAGTTTACTGAAAGACAATTTTCGATTTCGAACACACTTGAAGCAGAAGCAACCGCTTGCTTCGTGTCCTTTTCCTTGAAGGCCATACAGTCCTTCTTCCAGTGCCCTTGCTTGTGACAATAATGGCATTCGTTTATATCCGCTTTCACCCTTCCTGTCTTGTTCTTTCCCTGCACCTTCTTGACCCCACCTTTCGGTTTGAAGGCTTTCATCTTCTTCTTCCCTTTAGCTTTCGCTTTAGATTTAGAAAAGGATGATTGGCCAGCATACAGAACGGGGGCCTTCTCCTTTTTCAAGGAGGTCTCTGCTACCCTCAACATGTTGAGGAGCTTTGGAAGATCAGCTTCCATTTCGTGCATGTTGAAGCTAAGCACGAACTGAGAGAAGGTGTGGGGAAGGGACTGCAAAATCAAGTCGATATACAAATCGTTCTCTAGCACACATCCAAGGTTTGCGAGTTCCTCAATGAGGCCGATCATTTTGAGGACGTACTCTCCTACAGGCGATCCTGGAGCTAACCTCATCTGGAAGAGTTTCCTTGAGGTCTCGTACCTTGCGATACGGGAGTGCTCTCCATATAATTCCTTAACATGGAGAAAGATGGATACAATATACATACTCTCGTGCTGTTTCTGGAGTTCATTGTTCATGGACGCCAACACGATACACTTAGCTCGCTCATAATCCAGATCCCAAGTTTTGCGAACTTCCTTGTCGACAATTGAGGAATCTGGTCCAGGGATAAGGGGAGGAACAGCGGTGGTAACATATGCTACTTTGTCATAAGTCAGTGCAATGTTGACGTTCCTTAGCCAATCTTTATAGTTCTGCCCGGTCAGTATATTTTTTCAAGTAATAGTTTTAGTCCAGTCATGGTAGCTGCCAGAGAGAGAGAAAAGAAAACACTCAGCATATGCTTCTTGCAAGTTTAGATTGGTTATTAGTTTATCTAAACAGGATGGCTCCCACTGTTTTCTCAAATCCTTCTTCAAAACCTAAAAGAAGAATTAGTCAGGATTTAATCACATGTCACAATACTTGCTTAACCTTTCAGCCATGCCAATGTTAGTACTTCGAGGGAGGTTTTCCAACGCTTTCGCGAAGTTCCTTAATTAAATAACCTCTTTTTCCTGGAGGCGTAGCCCCTCTAACACCTTTCTGGACACCTACTTGGTTTATAGCATTGATTGTTGAGTGAGAATGTTTCCCGAGAGTAATCCTACTCATCAGTGGGATCGGGATCCAACTATCATTGCATGATGTACTAGATGGAAGCCACTCTAATCACCATACTCCAGAAGGTATGCTAAATCTGCAAGTTTCATTTATGTTTGAAACTCCCGATGTGATTTTTATACCCCAAGCTCTTATAGACCTTGACGTAGGCCAACAAGTCATAAGACGCAAGTCAAGTTCTACCCGTCGTTGTCCTGATTAATTTAGGTACATCGTACATGCCCTTGACGTAGGCCAACAAGGCTGTACGTCTGTCCTATACTAATGCATCTATATATACAACAAATAAGCAGACCACACTGCTACCATCCACTATGCCTTGACGTAGGCCAACAAGCATAGCATGAATACGATGTGCTGTCTATTTGAAACGACGGAGGGTTACGGCTGGTTTTTGGCAAAAAAACCGTTAACGTAATGAACTTGATATGATCGAAGGAACCATGATAGCTTTTATTAAATGGAGTGGTTTAAGCTCCGCATTTAAAATTTGCTTTTTGAAGAAAAACCGAGTGGTTTTAGAAATTGTTCCAACGATTTAGTTTAGGTTTTATTTTTCTTTGCATTAAAAAATAATGCGTCCCATCTTTTAACCTATCATTACAGATAACAACGAAAATACAACGTCCTCTTATGCTATCCGTATTCGCCACGGGGTCCCGTCATCACCCGTTAGGTTACTTAACTAATGGCAGAGCGGGGGCTGGGCTAGTGCGGGTGTAAAACATAAGTGACGTCTAAATAGCTATCATAAATAGATATTGTACATTCGTCAGACGCAATAATAGGCATTCCAGATCACAAATAAACAATATTGGATTTGCAAGCAATCCGCGTTTCTTTTGAGCCTGTAAGAAAAGACGGATTACACAGTTGTGATGAATAGCCATTACCCCACCCCAGACCCCTGCGGGTACGGCAAACTACCCGCCAAGTACCCGAAGTGAAGCGGTCTCCCTCAACAACGTGAGTAGGCCACTAAGCACTTCGAAATACCCGGTAGTTTGTGCACCCCACCTTAGGTCTATCCTAGGAGCAAAAACAGTAAAAAGAAATAATACAACGGTGGCTACAACCGCAACCTGGATGTGCCCCGCAAAATAATATTACAACTTATTACAATTACATCGAATGAATTAATACAATAACCCATCACACAACCCGGCTAATCATCACAACAGTCCAATACAGTTCATATCCACAAACAGTTAAAAAACATTACAGATATGTGCAACCCCCTGCCAACCGACATACTAGCAGTTAGGGGAGATTTACGAACACATAATACAGTTCACAGATATAATCAAACAAGCAAATATCGTATAATTTCGATCGATTAAACACATTAAATTCTACTCCAAATCTTCTCTGTAAATTTGAAACCTGAGCAAAAAATAAACAATACCAGAAAATACAAAATATCACAAAAGATGCACAGAGGAAAACTGGGCTGAATCGGCTCCAACTCGGCTGCGGATCCGCGGCGGATCGGTGGGATCGGCCACTGTTCCGCGGCTCAGTAGCCGATTCAGGAGCCCATTTTTCTTCTGTGTTCTTATATTTTCATGTAGGGTCTTCTGGAGGAACCTGAAAAATTTTTGGACCTCATTTAAAAATCGACAGAAACTATATGATATCCGTGTATTTTCCGATTTGTTTTCCGTTCGAAATTCATACGACTTTGCAAGTGAGTTAATTATTATTTAGTGAGGCTCTGATACCACTGTAAGTCGATGTGCAATACCCCACGAGTTGCGGGGAGGCGAAAATATGAAAAACGATCTTGTTCTTGAAGCATACATCGACTAACCGAAGATCTTTGCTAAACGATAATTAACAACTACCATAGAAGTTCTAAACTATCATGTAAAGAGATTATACCTAGTGATACGTGTCCTTCGTCTTTACGATCTCTTCGTCCTCCTCGGCCTCCTCCAAATGATAGATGATCCACCCGAGAACCCTAATCCAAGCTTCACCTCAAGACTTGAGGTAACTAAGCTTCTCTAGTTGCTAACCAAAGGGACTTAGGTCAAATAGAGTTAGGTTATGGGATGTTTAGTCTTTTCTAACCCTTGTACTCAACTTATGAGTGGTAGGATTAGAGTTTGAAGAAAGAGAGAGCTTGAGGAGAGAGAAGGTGAACTAGAATTATTAAATGAAAATTGCTTCTCACTTAATATATCAAGCATAATGAAATATCAAGAAAATGAATAATAATAGATTATTCATCATGCTTCATAAATGAATATGAGTGATTCACTATATGAGTCATTAAGCATTTAATGATGCATTAATGACATAGTGAATCACACAAATGAGTCACAATTTGCATTTAATGAAAATGCCACCTTAACCCCTTTAGTCACCATCCTTCTAGAACCTTCCCGGAAAATTACGAGAACACCCCTCGCATCCGTGAAAACAAGGAAAAACTTTAGACTGTATAAATCCAATAACCCGATACTAGAATCTGGCTTAAACCAAAGCCGGTTAGTAAAAACTGTCCGAATGTCGTACGTGCGTTTAAACACGTATGCGTCCAAACCCTTTGTCGTAAAACCGTACGACCTCTATATCATTTCGCCTGGAGTTGGGAAAACTCTGTGTGGGACTCTAAAGACTCGACTACTACGCTGGCAGTGGGTTTAACCACAGACCGCAAGCGGCACTAGCTGTACGTAACGGTCCCCAGGTAGATGTCGATAAGAAGGCCGGTGAGGATACCCATCCGAACTCCTACTAAGCCTGTGTGTGACAATATCCGTGCAGTCCGGTCTGTTCGTCTAAGAGTATCGCATGTATGGTCTAGGGAGGTGGTAAACGTCAGACCCCTAATAACCATACAAGTCGTGTCGGTATGGCTTTATCACCATCCGAGAATCTACTGATCAATCTATCAGTAATTCTCAATCAGCCCTGGTCAGGGACTTATGGTAATGACCAACCGATCACTGTGTGATATCAACTCCCTATACCGGGAGAGACGAATCCCTAACAGTCACTCACTGCCTCCACGTGGCTCGGGACTGTGCCCAACTAAAACCTGTTTGCACGACTCCTTTGAACCGTGGTAGGGTAGTAATCAAAGCACAGTGGGAACTCACACGAGACAAATGGCGACTTTAAGTCAACGGACTATCTCCACACATGTCACCTGAGAACTGCTATCTGACGTTAGGTATAAATACCATCCAGTCAGTTCTCGGCAAGTCCTGTCCGGTATACTCACACCCAGTGAGCATCTGTATACAATCTTAGGTGCACTCTACCAATGGCTGCGGGACCAATCCATCGCCCCTCCTCAGGGTCTAGATATGTATACACCAGTCTACTCCGCAGTATCGATGTCCAGTCTCGATACTCCTGCGACCAGGGACATCTAAGGATGTGCCTATTGACTATCCAGCTCCCACTAGTATGACTGCCATCATAACGCCGGAAGTCAGGTGTTCATATCATAATATTGCATTATTATATTCCCCATTCTTATGCATTTTACAATAAAACAGGTACTTTTGACGCATGTCTGCTACATATTATAGGTTACAGGTTCTTGGACAGAAAACAGTGAAAACGATGAAAAGACGATGCAAAAGTGTACTTTGACCAACAAACAGAAGACTCTTGATCAAGCCTACATCAAAGATAAAATTCACAAAGTACAAGGCAATGCAAGGTCTAAGATTACAAAGCGAACGGTTAAAAATCCACCGCAATTGTTCACTGGAGATCTGGAAGAAATAGAGAAGCCAAATTGAATAAAGATCCAAAGAAATAAAAAGCCCAAGAAGCCCAGAATTAGTTCCAAAATTTCCAGATATAAAATTTTACCAAAACTTGAAGTCTACTTTGACTAGGTCTTCCTAAGGATATTTTGGTAAATGCAGACGTGCGAATCAATTGTAACCTAGGGTTTCCTATCCTCTATAAATAGGAACTCTAAATCATTGTAAAAGCTATGCCTCCCTTCATTAATAAATTTCAGCATTCTTTTGGAGAGCATCATTTTTTGTAAGTTCTTTATTTTCTGCCCTAGGTTAATTTTCTATTCTTGCCCTAGATAAATTTAATTCCTTGCCCTAGTTAATCTTTTATTCTCTGCCCTAAATAAATGTATTTTAATTCCCTAATGAGTGAGTAGTCTCCTCGCTTGTTAGGGTTAGATCTGGGGAAGGTTTGAGAGACGAAGATCTCTCATCCCCTTTCTTGCCCGTCATATATTTTCATAGGACTCTATGCATACATGCACATACCGCTCCCTACGGCACCCTATCCCTCGAGGTAGCGGTGATATCGTAGTATAAAGGCCCGGTTGCACGTGTTTTCCATGGAGGTTAGGGTAAGGATAGGTAAAGGAAGGACAAGAAACTAGAGGAAGAAAACATCTTCCCGATGATTCTAATCCCTTTTATTAATAATTACCATAACACCTAATTAGATCTTCATATGGGTATAGAAAGTGGTGAGATTTATAGACTTTCCAAACTTAACCTAAAGCTAATCCTAGCAAGACTTAGATATAGATTAATTTAGTTTTTCTAGATTTAATAATCAATCCGAACACCCTTCGAAATTAACTCGTTAGCACGATTAGGAGAATCACAACATCCCTGTGGACCGACCCGTACTCACCGGCTAGCTTCATGCGACGCCGTTCTTGATTGCGGTAATAGATAGTTTTTGACATAAAATCAAATGGCGCCGTTGCCGGGGATGGCGTAAAATTTCCTTTTTGCAATTTCGGGTTAATCAAAATTAAAAAAATCATAAAAATCTGAAGAAAAAAAAATATAAAAATATATCATCTGTTATTTTTGGAAAGGGTATTTTTGTGTGAATTTTGCAGGATCTACGAACAAATTCGGATTTGGAAATCTACAGAGATCAAAACAGCAAGTATCAAATTCGAACAAACAGAGAAATATCACAACAGAAAACAGAAGAAATTTGGAGGACCGGGTCAACAAGTCAACCGCGCGATCTGAAGAGCAAAAAAAAAAAGCCTTGCGACCCCATTCCGGCCACGGAACCGCCGCCAGATCCTACCTGCGACCGCGGAACCGCCGCGTTTTGGTCGGAAAAAAAAAGGTGCAGAAGCGCGGTAAAAAAAAAAACAGTTCCGCTACTGCAATTCTCTGTGAGTTTTCTCTCTCCTCCTCTGCAAATCTCCGATATATCTTCTGAAAAATCTCCTGCAGGATTCTTTGCGCTTAAAAAAATCTTTTTCTTTCCAAATAACAAATCTTATGCAGGATTCGTTGCGCTATGCTTAAAATAATAATTGATTGCAAGTGATCTTTTCTGATTTGCATATCCTTAATCTTTTTGCTAAAGATATCTTTCCAAATAAAGAGCAAGAGAAAAAAGGAAAATTTTAATTAGAAAACTTGCAAACTTTGAAATTCAAAAAAAAAAATATATTTGATTGCAAATGATTTACTATTTTGCATATCTTTAATCGGACTTTAAGGGGCTTTTGACCAATTCAGATTGGGTGGGGATTTCATCACCCTTCCCAGGACCCCAGAAATCACATAAGACATTTGCATTGACCATATCTTAATTAAAAAATATTAGACTCAGCCCTAAGGACTTCGAGCTCAATAGGACAGAGGACTAGTTATAGGCATCAGCCGTTAATCTTAACCTGACTTTGCGGTGTCTAGGCAAGTGTGTTCAAGGCGAGTGGTTACTTAATTAGGACCGCTACTTGTAGCGGGGAGCCTCCCACTCACCTGGCACTTACCTGGCCGCAATTGGCGGTGAAGAGGCGGTTTGAGGTCCTATTTCTAGCCGTTTGGAACAGTTAGGAGCTGTCTAGCTGACCTAGGTGACCCTAGATCTAGGCCTGATTGTGCATTTTTGACTGATCGAAAGTTTGTCTTAGCCCTTTATCGAAAATCTTTTTTGCAAAAAGTTCCAAACAAATAAAAAAAAGGAAAAATCTTTTATAAAAACTTGCAAAAACTTGTCACTAAAAATCTTTGCACCACCTACCTACTTTCTCTTCTCTTTCTTCTAGCATGGGTCCCCCACATCATAAATCTCTTGCCGAACTTTGGTATCCCGAACCTAACTTTGCGTTGTATGTCAATTGTTTCGGTCGATTTAAGGAAGATCCCTCCGTGCCTAAAATTTCTTTGAAAGATCAAATAGAAGCGTCTAGGAGAAACAGTTTGACTTTTCAACCCACTTTGTGTCAACCAAATCAACCTTTACCACCTCCATATGTTGATACCACTTTTTTAAGTCCTGCTGTAACTCCTAAACCGATGTCCATTGCTGAGCATATTGCTCAATCTCGTAGCCGATCTTTCACCCCTCTCCACTCATCTAGTTCTAGGGATCCATAAGACTATTCACCTTTTTATCCACATGTTGACCCTACCCCTGTCCAACCACCCACTTCCTACCAGTCCTACCCGACTTTCCCACCTTCACTAGACACTGTTTCTACACAGCCATTAGGGAGTTTCACATATCCAAACAATTTCGAATCTTTTACTGAAACCCCCTTACCACCCAAGTCTAGTTTGGAAGAGTCGTTGGAGGCTTATATCTTAGCAACTAACAAAATGACTAGGAATGTGGAAGCGTCCGTGGCCGCCCTTATGCAACCTAGTGAACCGGTAGCTAGTTTCCCGCTAGCTCCAAATTTTTCAATGTATAAGGAAGCAGTTGGACAGAGTGAGAATGAGAGAGGATTTCCAAATCAAACCTACCCATACCCAACTGAATCCAACAACTCCAATTTTCAAACATGTGTCCAAAATGATGAGTTGTGCGACTTTGTAGTGCTTGATTTGCCAAATTGTGAAGAACCCCTTTCGAGTGAAACAACACCTAATCCGTTTGACCTTTACACCTCCACTCTAGAACCTAAATTGATAAATATCCATACTTTTGATGAGGTGTCTAAAGAAATTGATTTTCACTTGATTGAGGATATAGACGCCGGGAATATTTCGGATGATGAACCTGTCGATTTGATTGAAATTTTATGTTCAACTCATCATCCCGAGTCATTAGATGTTTCTCCTGAACTTCATATGCGCCTGAATTTTGAGGAGAATTATAAGGATAGTATTGAGGAGAGTTTTGAGGATCATATTGAGGTTGAACCATTTTTGTTTGATGTGTCTGATTTTCCAATTCATCCTCCTGAACCTTTGACTGTTATATCACCCTCCCTCCTTTATATCGTTCCGACCACGCCTAATATCACGCTTGAAGACTGTGAGCTTGAAAAATTTTCCTTTGAATCTGACACAGTTCTCACAGCCGATAACACTTACGAGTGTTTCATTTTTTCGGACGATATTGATGACTCACCGCCCGAGTTTGAGTCCTTTACATTTTCAGATGAGTTAGTTGAACCATCAGACTCGGTTGCTTACAGTAGTTTCGAACCATTGATGGAATCTTTTAAGTTCGAGACAGTTTACTACGGTGAGAATGAGACTATCCCTAATTCACTCCCTTTCGTCCTTCCTATCGTTCCGACCATACAAGAGACCGTTACGCTTTCATCTCCAATACCAAGTTCGGCGTACCCATGCTTTCTTGCGAATCTTGATGAATTTGACCCCATTTCTCGACGGGTTGATAGGTTAGCGCAATCGCTTTTAACACATCGGTCATCACAAATTGCGCTAATTTATTCACTCGATTTACACCCTCAAGATCGTACTACACTTCTTTCTCTTTTCCGCCCCTCTTCTCCCCCACCGAGACCGTATCCCGTTTCTACCTCCACACGGTCTCGTGTGCTTCTCATCTCTTTTCTTTCCACTCCATTCTTTCACCAACTCGACCATTACCACGATACGATTTTTGAATGGTTGGTGCTAACCTTTGGCTTGTGTAAGGCCAAACTTAAGTTTGGGGGGAACCTTGTTGTATATATGTACATATATATTGAACGATAAGATTTTTTTTGTTTTCTTTTTCTATAAAAAATAAAAAAAAAATATTTCAAAAAATAAAAAAATATATATATAAAATATTTTTATAAATAAATAAACAGGAGAGTGCCGGCATTTTGACCCTCTTGGTGTAGCATGACAGTGAGGACACTGTCAAGTTTAAGTTTGGTGGTATGCTCGGTAAGTCTTCTTCCTTCGCATTCATGTGTATATTTTTGCATTTGCATACTTATTTGAAAATCCATAAAAATTGAAAAATTATAAAAATTATTGTATTCAATTTTGGCCTTATTTTGACTTGAGTTTGACAAATAGGTTAACTAGCTAGGAATAACTAGATCTTAGACTTAGTAAATTAAAACCCCTAAAAATAACCTTCTTTAAAGTTTAACGGTAGAAAGTATATGTCTTTGTAGTTTATTAAAAAATAGGCAAATTTCGAGTTGACTTCTTGGGCTAAGTTAAAACAAGGGAAGAGTATTGATATTTTTATTAGAGTATAAGTTTGAAAGATAATTCATATTTTAAGTCTAGATTCTGAAAATATATACCCTACAATTTGCACAAACACGCACCTTGAAATTTGGAATAGTAGAGGAGACCTTGAAATGCTCTTGTCTAAAGTCCTTAGTACGAAGAAAATAAAAGAAAAAAAAAGTGAATGAAGAGAAAAAAAAAATGAACACTGGTTTTTGTGATTACTTAAGGCTGGAAAAATAGAAAAATATTTAGCGAGGGTGCTTCATCACCTAGTGCCTTAGACCAACTGGTTTGGGAGTCACTACTAAAAGCCTTGGGTGTTGCAAGACTAGGAATTACGCTTTAAAGTGCAAACGCATTTTGTAATCGGTAGTTGGTACCTCAAGAAGTATTAACGATCGCATGAAGGATGTGTAAGCAAAATTCAATTAAAAATTCACCAATTAATAAGTATTTTGGACAACGGACAAGAGTATGATTGCTTGATTTGAATTTCCAAGTGTAGGGATGATATATACACACACGTAGGGGTATGTGATTGGGATTTAGATGAGAGAAAGGAGTGAAGAATAGAACTTGTATCTTTAGTAAGAGTTGATAAAAATTCCTAAGTGGAGATGGAACCCTAGAAGGAAAACTTAAGAGATGCCGAAAGCTAAGTAAGTCTATAAAACATATATAATCTTAAGTTAAATGATGAGGAAGTGTGAAGAATATGGGTGGATAATTTACGAGTCAACGATAATAGAATTCCTTGTTAGAAAACCTAATTGGAAAACAAAAGTCAATGGGCCTAATTGATAGGATTTTGTGGGTGTAATCGGCTGAAAATCCTCAGAAGACAACACTCCTCCTACTCGGGACACCTAGAGGTTTAACGGCTTGTTGCACATGCTCAGTGCAATCGCGTTTCCCTGCGAAAGTGCGGTTAGGTTTTTGTAGAGAATAAAAAAATAAGTTTGCTCGAGGACGAGCAAAAGATAAGTTTGGGGGTATTTGTTCATATCATAATATTGCATTATTATATTCCCCATTCTTATGCATTTTACAATAAAACATGTACTTTTGATGCATGTCTGCTACATATTATAGGTTACAGGTTCTTGGACAGAAAACAGTGCAAACGATGAAAAGATGATGCAAAAGTGGACTTTGACCAACAAACAGAAGACTCTTGATCAAGCCTACATCAAAGATAAAATTCACAAAGTACAAGGCAATGCAAGGTCCAAGATTACAAAGCGAACGGTTAAAAGTCCACCGCAATTGTTCACTGGAGATCTGGAAGAAATAGAGAAGCCAAATTGAATAAAGATCCAAAGAAATAAAAAGCCCAAGAAGCCCAGAATTAGTTCCAAAATTTCCAAACATAAAATTTTACCAAAGCTTGAAGTCTACTTTGACTAGGTCTTCCTAAGGATATTTTGGTAAATACAGACGTGCGAATCAATTGTAACCTAGGGTTTCCTATCCTCTATAAATAGGAACTCTAAATCATTGTAAAGGCTATGCCTCCCTTCATTAATAAATTTCAGCATTCTTTTGGAGAGCATCATTTTTTGTAAGTTCTTTATTTTCTGCCCTAGGTTAATTTTCTATTCTTGCCCTAGATAAATTTAATTCCTTGCCATAGTTAATCTTTTATTCTCTGCCCTAGATAAATGTATTTTAATTCCCTAATGAGTGAGTAGTCTCCTCGCTTGTTAGGGTTAGATCTGGGGAAGGTTTGAGAGACGAAGATCTCTCATCCCCTTTCTTGCCCATCATATATTTTCATAGGACTCTATGCATACATGCACATACCGCTCCCTACGGCACCCTATCCCTCGAGGTAGCGGTGATATCGTAGTATAAAGGCCCGGTTGCGTGTGTTTTCCATGGAGGTTAGGGTAAGGATTGATAAAGGAAGGACAAGAAAATAGAGGAAGAAAACATCTTCCCGATGATTCTAGTCCCTTTTATTAATAATTCCATAACACCTAATTAGATCTTCATATGGGTATAGAAAGCGGTGAGATTTATAGACTTTCCAAACTTAACCTAGACCTAATCCTAGCAAGACTTAGATATAGATTAATTTATTTTTTTTAGATTTAATAATCAATCCGAACACCCTTCGGAATTAACTCGTTAGCGCGATTAGGAGATTCACAACATCCCTGTGGACCGACCCGTACTCACCGGCTAGCTTCATGCGACGCCGTTCTTGATTGCGGTAATAGATAGTTTTTGACATAGAATCATCAGGCAAACACCCTATGGGCTTTATCAACACGTATATATATATGAATACTATGCAAAATATATCATACGTTAAGATAAAGACAAACCAAATAGCGTACTATCATATTAAGCAAGACTGTTATGTACATACATATCCCCAGTATCCTATACAATGAAGGCCTCTAGGGCATATATATCCAACAAAAACTCCATCAACCAGACTTGTATTATTTGATAGATATAGAAGACCAGTGTTTATTCTTTTGACCTTAGAGTCGCGCGTTGTATTATTATGGGTTTCCATGCTGTTTTGAGTTTCATTTTGAGTTTTGATCCTCGCCCTTCGACGTTGTATATTATATTGCTTACGTGGTTGTGACCATCGATTGACGAAGAGCTAGCTCCCACTTGGGGATGCCTTTTATCATTCAGGTATATATTTATCATGTTATACCCCATTCGGGGCCAGTATTTACAAAGGAAACTCTGCCGAAATTTTTAGAAAAGACTTGTGACTTTAAAAATGCATACTTCGGCTTATGATACTAAACTACTTGTTTAAAAATTGGTTTTTCCTCCACTCTACTGCTTTACTTGGTTTTGATTTCTGGGTTTTGGCTTACTTAGATTACGTGCGCCTCGAGACGTTTCGTAATTTAAGTGCCGGACATGTTCCGTACTTTTCGGGTCGTGACACACCACCACGACAAGCTCCTCCTCCTTCCTCACCAACCCATTAAGCGGCCGAGCTTCCCTTTCCCAAACCCGAGCACCCACTGCAACCTAGCTCACCAACAGTCGCCGCCGCTACAGCCGCCGCCGCCGACCACCACCCTCTTCACCGTCCGTGAGCACCGTCGACCACCAACACCTAATTCCTCTCTCAAACCCATCCCAAATCCTTGAACTGAGCCTCTGCCATCGCCTTCACTCTGTCGCCTGAACTACCACAGCTACCTCGTTGCAGCCCGTGCCGCCACCATCGTCGTCGACTCGTGCCGCCACCATCGTCGCCGGTCATCACCTTCGCCTCATCGAGCCCAAGCCACTCTGCCACGCACCCAAGCCCTAGCCGCTACCAAGCCTTCAAGCTCAAGCCAAACAACCATCATTTCATCGAACACTGATGATGCTCGATATCGGTGATCTCCCTGATCATGACACGTGGCAGATGACGTGTCCTGAAGCTTGCAAGAAAGGGCTTACAGTGGCCGACCAGACCGCTCCTATGCCCGTCTTACAAACAACCTTTGGCTTGTCTCCGAGCCTCCTGCACAACTGGCCTACTCGGCCTTCTCATCTCGCCTCCGGGCTCTAGCGGAACCAGGATAGCTCGGCCTCCCGCTCATCCCCGAGCCTCCGCCGAGCTTATCTTCCTCGGTCCTATCGACCGACCAACGGCACCGACCGCAGGCGCATTCGCCTCACCTTCGTGAATCTCGCCTTGCGCGAGATATCCGCCGGCCACGTCCCGTGTTCCACGCCATCACGATCCTCTATTAACAAGCCTGCATCGCCATTAATGCGGGATCCCGCCTATCACGCGGGCGTGACGTTGGGAGCATAACAACCGGCGTGATTCTCGCGCCTGCCTGCCTGCTACCACCACTATATAAACCCCTCCTTCAGACGGTTCAAGCAAGTCATTTTCTCCTCATTAGGCCGTTACTCTGCTCGAATATCCGGTCTAACTTAATCGTCGGAGGGTCCTCGGTGGTACAACCACCCCGGGAATTCCTTGCAGGTAGCTCGGCCGCAACAACCTCAAACCCATTGAGATTCACACGCTTCAGAAGCCAACCTCCAACTCTAATCTCAGCCGTCCATCGTCGCTCCCAGAAGATCTACGGAAGGCAACATCTTGACGTGATCCAACATCCGTCAAACACCTAAGCCTTAGTTGCCTCCGTGTCATCATTATCGTCGTCGATTCGTCACCAGGAAAGTGAACCTCCTTCAGCTTTTCAAATCATGCTATATATATATATATATATATATATAGATATATAGATATATAGATATATAAGAATAATGGAGGAAAGATGCCATAGGAGGGAATTTCATTCTATGACGTCGAAAAAATACACCTTCCCTCATTTTTTCCGCCGGTCGGCACCCACTATCTTCATCGTTATCTTCTAAGATGTGAATACACCAAATTTCATGTGATTCTATAACCATTTCACCGTTGATTTAGCAATGTAAAAAGTTCTATTGTCGTTAAACCGTTAATTTTGAACCCACTAAATCAATGGTGAAATGGTTGTAGAATCACATGAAATTTGATGTACCCACATCTTAAATGATAACGATGAAGATGGTGGGTGCCGATCGTCGGAACAAATAAGAAAGCGTGTATTTTTTCGACGCCATAGGAGGAAATTGTAAGTCCATGTCACGCACCCCACGAACTTGCGGGGAGGCGGAATATATGAAAAACGATTATCAAAGCTTCGTAACACGGACTTGAGCGCATGAATCGTTTCTAAACCATTGCTAACTAACAACTAGAGGTTTAACTACTCGGATACGAAGTTATACCTCACGATACTAGTCCTTCGGGTCTTCATCGCGGTCCTCCACTCGTCGTAGGCTCCTTGGAACATCGGCACCTCAACGGCCTCCTCGAATCAAAGACGATCCACCCGAAAGCTCCTACGCCAAGCTTAATCTCAAACTTGAGATAACTAGGTTGCTTAAAGTGCTAATCTAAGCTACCTAGGGGATATAGAGTGAGGTTATGGATGTATTAGTCTAGCTAACCCTTGATCTCAACACATGAGAGGCTAGGGTTAGGGTTTGAAGAGAGAGTGAGCTTGAGGAGAGAGAAGGTGAAGATGAGAATGAAATGAGATAATGATGTTATCATAATATATATGAAGCATTATTATTTATCCAAAAATGAAATAATTGAATTAACAACCATGCTTCATAAATATCTATGAGTGATTCATCACCATGAGTCATTAAGCATTTATGATGCATTAATGACATGGATGAATCACACAAATGAGTCACTAATCTCATTTAATGCAATGCCACCTTATCCCCTTAGTCACCACTCTTCTAGAAGCTTCCCGACAAATTACGAGAATGCCCCTCCAATCCGTGAAAACACGGAAAAACTTTAGACTGTATAAATCCAATAACCCGATACTAGAATCTGGCTTAAACCAAAGCCGGCTAGTAAAAACTGTCCGAAAAGTCGTACGTGCGTAAACACACGTACGCGTCCGAACCCTTGTCGTAAAACCATACGACCTCTATATCGTTTCGCCTGGAGCAGGGAAACTCTCTGTGTGGGACTCTAAAGACTCGACACTACGCTGACAGTGGGTTTAACCACAGACCGCAAGCGGCACTAGCTGTACGTAACGGTCCCCAGGTAGATGTCGATAAGAAGGCCGATGAGGAAAACCATCCGAACCCCTACTGAGCCTGATATGACAATCTCCGTACAGTCCGGTCTGTTCGTCTAAGACTATCGCATATCAAGCCTAGGGGGCGGCAAGCGTCAGTCCCTTAATAGCTGTATAAGTCGTGTCGGAGCGAAGCCCATTACACCCTGAGAAGCTATTGGAACCTACCAGTATATCTCGCTTGCCCTGGCCAGGGACTTTGCGTAATGGCTCTCTGACACAGCGCGATATCATCTCCCAATACCGGGAGAGACGAATCCTATCTAACCACTACTGCCTCCAAGTGCTCGGGACTGCACCCAACTGCTACCTGTTTGCACGACTCCTTTGAGCCGTGGTAGGGTAGCAATCTAAGAACAGTGGGACACACTTGAGGCGAAGTAGCAGTGTCAAGTCTGCGGACTATGCTGTACTCATGTCATCTGGGAACTGTTAACTGACGACGGGTATAATACCAACCAATCAGTTCCTGTGCGAGTCCTGTCCGGTGTACCCGTAACCTAACGAGCACCTGTATACTATCTCCAGTACGACGTACTGATGGTTATGGGACAGACCATCTCCCCAACTGGGATGAGAAGCGTACACACCAGTCTACTCTGGAATATCGATGCCCTGTCTCGATAATCCTACGACTAGGGACATGTATAGGATGTTGCTTATAGACTACCCAGCCCCCACTAGTGTGACTGCCATCACAACGCTGGTAATCAAGCAAAGAACCTATGGGCTCTACTAATATGTATAATTGATACGTTACAAGAAACATATGCACGTATTAAAGTAGACACAAACCAAGTAGCATACTACCATTTTTAGCAAGACTGTATATACAACTGTGAATATCCCAAGCTTCCATTAAGTAATATACAATCTAGTATGATACAATAATGGCCCCTAGGGCATATACACTAACAATCTCCCAGTTGCACTAGGGCCATGAGCTGGCATATCGGAGACCTATCATCTCGAATAGCCTCTCGAACTGCGTCTGAGGAAGGGCCTTTGTGAATGGATCAGCTATGTTATTCTCCGTCTCTACTCTTTTCACCTCGATCTCCCGGCGATCTACGATCTCCCTGATCAGGTGATACCGCCTTAAGATGTGTCTGGACTTCTGATGGGACCTGGGTTCCTTCGCTAAAGCTATAGCGCCGTTGTTGTCACAATACAGAGGTATTAGACCAACACTGGAAGGAACCACCTGAAGTTCTGTGAGGAACTTCTTCATCCAGACAGCTTCTTTTGCGGCATCGCAAGCAGCTATGTACTCCGCTTCCATTGTTGAGTCAGCAACGGTCTCCTGCTTGGAACTCTTCCAACAGACCGCCCCTCCATTGAGGGTAAAGACATAACCCGACATGGACTTGGAGTCATCTTTGTCACTCTGGAAGCCGGAGTCGGCAAAGGCCTCCATCTGGAGGTCTTTTCCGCCATACACCAAGAACATCTCCTTAGTCCTCCTCAGGTACTTCAGAATGTTCTTCACGGCTATCCAGTGTTTCTCCCCTAGGTTTGCTTGATACCGGCTTACTACGCTCAATGCGTATGCTACATCTGGTCTGGTACATAACATCGCATACATTATAGAGCCTACCGCAGAAGCGTAGGGTATAATCGACATGCGATCCCTTTCCAAATCAGTCTTGGGAGACATCTCTTTGGAGAGGGTGATTCCGTGACAAGCCGGTAGGTTACCGCGCTTAGAATCATCCATACCGAATCTTTTCACTATGGTGTCTATGTACCTGGACTGCGAAAGTCCCAACATCCTTTTTGATCTATCACGATAGATCCGGATCCCCAGAATGTAGGTGGCATCACCCAAGTCTTTCATGGAGAATTTATATGACAAGAATCTTTTGACTGACTGTAACATAGGAATATCATTTCCTATTAGGAGAATGCCATCCACGTACAAGACGAGGAATACTACAGCTCTCCCTACAATCTTACTGTATATGCATGGTTCATCTGGATTTTTGATGAAGTCGAATTCTTTGACAGCATCATCAAAACAGATGTTCTAACTCCGCGATGCCTGTTTTAGTCCATAAATGGACTTAAGCAACTTGCATATATTACCGCTGCTCCCACTCTGAATGAATCCCTCTGGCTGATCCATATAGACGCTCTCTTCCAAATTTCCATTTAGAAAGGCCGTCTTTACATCCATCTGCCAGATCTCATAATCGTGGAAGGCAGCAATAGCAAGAAGGACCCGAATGGATTTCAGCATAGCCACTGGAGAAAAGGTTTCGTCATAGTCCAAACCAGGTCTTTGACGGAAACCCTTTGCAACAAGTCTAGTCTTATAGGTTTCAACCTGTCTATCTACACCAATCTTCTTTTTGAAGATCCATTTGCATCCTACGGGTTTTATCCCATCTGGAGCAATGTCCAAAGTTCATACTTTGTTAGTGTACATGGACTCCATTTCGGTCCGTATTGCATCCAGCCATTTTACTGAGTCACCGCTCTGAATGGCTTGCTGGAAGCTAGTAGGCTCATCATAGTCAATAGTGCAATCCTCTCTATCCCGGTCTATGAGAAAACCATAGTATCTCTCAGGCGGATGAGATTGCCTACTACTCCTACGGAGTGGCGTCGGGATGTCCTGTTCTCCTGAAACGTTACGATTTCGCATATGAAATGACACCCCTGAGTGGCGACGTTAAATCTGGAATTTACCGTTCATGTCGCATTGTAAAATTCAACGATCCAGCCGTAGAAGGGTCAAGCCAACGCCTCACATGTGGCACGCCGTACTGCCCCAAACCCGAAGGTTCAAAGGGCAGTTCAAGACGGTCACATAATCGAGTTAAGGTTTGTGTCTTCTAGAGGGACCATCGCGTTACTTGCACTACTTAGAACGTCGTTAAACTACGGAAAAATCCAACACTTGGAAATTTCCCGACAGGGGAAAAATTGGGTATTTATATCCGGTCGAACTTTTTAACATATTCTAAAATTTATCCGGAAAGCCACACAGACAAAATTTGATATCCCGATCGAAACACCGAAGCTCCAAAACATTCCAGATTATTCAACACTTGAATAAATTTTTTTAAAATATCCAGAGAACTCAGCACAACTAAATAGGAGTCACTGTGCAAACCCAACCACAGAAGACGACAAAATGGCCGCCCTTCCGCCGCACGAGCCATGCTCGTGCCGCGGTAGCGCGGCGCTTTAATGGAGTTAGGGCTACGGGTTGCACAGTTACTCTTAGATTTTCCTGCATGTTTTTCTGAATATTTTTAATGTGGAAAAAGACCAGATTTTAAAAATTGTACAGAGAGCATGTTTTGGGTTTCGGTTTTGTGTCGTTCGGACTTCAATTTCCGTCTGGACTTCGCCTAAGGCTCTAGCTAGGCTCTGATACCACTGCAGGGTTCCTAGGCACTCTAGTGAGGTCTCCCAAGCCATCAACCATGGCAATTTCAAAAATTATGGTGCCTACAAACCCTAAACAACGGATCGTATACTAGATTTCTAGGCGAACAAGAACTAGTTAACAGTTAACTATATAAAATACGGAAATACAACCTTTGTAGATCCGGTGCTCCACCTCCATAGCTCCGCAACGAGGTCCTCTCCGCTGTCCAAATCGAATCTGGGCTCTAGGATCGGCTTCGTCGGAGAATGGGCAAGCTAGGTCGTCGATGTCCATGCCGAAGATGATCTACGTCGAAGCATCGATGAATCAAGCTCCACCTTCACCAAGTCATGAAACTTGTGAAGGAAACACACTCTACTACTTGGCAAGAGGTAGAGGATGAAGAAATAGGAAGTGGGTAGACTTTAGAATTGGATTTCTCACTCATTTCCAACAATCACCATTGATGGACTTCAAGCTTCTTCACTTGAAGCATGAAGAAGAAGAAGAAAGATATTATGATAAGTTAAAAGAAAATGAAAAGAAAATGAAATTCTTATCATAATTCTAACTAGAGTTAAGTGTAGAGAATGAATCATGGTTAGTGGGAATGGTTAGGGTTAAGGATGAGATAAGGATGGTTGACTTGAACAAAGCTTCATGAAGCTTCAACTAAAGTCCAAATCTAGCAACCATTCTTTTCTCTTTTCTTTTTATTTTCCAAAGTGAATAAACAAATAAATAAATGAATAAATAAGTAATGGAAAATAAAACCCTAACCATTCTTTTAACCATGGTTTATTCTTTGCACTTAACCAAGTAAACTTGTATCATCAAACATGATACAATCAAGTGCACAAAATCATATCGCATATGTAATGTGCACACCCGAGCGAGAAAATCCATCTTAAGTAAACCGATACTAGTTGATGCAAAGCAATATATCAAATATATAAATATGCATTAAATCATTAAATCAACATTTGATTCAATGATCCGGTCATGCGCACATAACCGACTGGTATCTAATATATCGGCTTATCGAATCAACGCTTGAATCGATAACTAGGTTATATCGCATACAACCTTTCGATATATTTATCGCGAGAATAGAATACGGTATCACATACACGCATTATTCTCGGTCCCGCACATATCTCATATGCGCTCCTATTTCGTTTCGCTTGACCCAGGAAACCTCTGTGTAGGACTCTAAAGACTCGTCAATACGCCGGCAGCGGATGATGATCATATCAAACATCCACAAGCCGTAAGCGGTCTGCTAAACGTAACGGCCACCCGGGTATTGAGCGATCTGAAGATCGACGAGCAAGCCCGCTCACACTCCAGTGAATCCGACCAGTAACACTACCGTACAGTCCGGTCTGATCGTCTGATATGTCGCATATCTCGCCTAGGGGTGGTAAACGTCAGACCCCAATAGCTCAATAAGTCGTGTCGATATGAGGTCTATAACTGTTTGAGAAACTACTGGTAACACTTACCAGTAAATCTCAGCAACCCTGGCCAGGGATTTCCTGTTATAGCCAATCGAACACAGCGCAACATCAACCCCCATATACCGGGAGAGACGAATCCCCTCCTATCGCTCATTGCCTCCATGTGACTCGGGACTGTACCCAAAAACCACCGTTTTGCACGCCCTCTTGGACGTGGTAAGATGGAAATCAAAGCACAGTGGGAACCACACAAGACTCTATGACGATCTCGGGTCAACAGACTACTCTGTACCAGTGTCACCAGAGAACTGCCATCTGACGTGAGGTATAATACCATCTGGGAGTTCTCGGCGAGTCCGTCCAGTGTACCCAGTCTCTACTGAGCACCCGTATATCATCTCCGATGTCAAACACCAATGGATATGGGATCATCCATCGCCCATCTGTATGGGTCGAGAAGGTATACGCTAGTCTACTCTGGTGTATCGATGCCCCGTCTCGATACACCCTCGACTAAGGACTTTGAAGGATGTACTTATAGACTACCATGTCCCCACTAGTATGATCCGCATCACAGTCCAGGTAGTCAAGTACAGATCCTAAGGGCTTTACCAACATGTAACAGAGAGACAATCAGCATACACGTTAAGGTAAAGAGTAACCAGATAGCATACTATCATGTCGAGCAAGAAAGTCCTTCCTATATATGTCCCAGCATCCACTACAATATACATCCTATGTACAGTAATGGCCTCTAGGGCATACATATAACTAACAACAACTACCATAGAAGTTCTAAACTACTATGTAAAGAGATTATACCTAGTGATACGTGTCCTTCATCTTTACGATCTCTTCGTCCTCCTCGACCTCCTCCAAGTGATAGATGATCCACCCAAGAACCCTAATCTAAGCTTCACCTCAAGACTTGAGGTAACTAAGTTTCTCTAGTTGCTAACCAAAGGGACTTAGGTCATATAGAGTTAGGTTATGCGATGTTTAGTCTTTTCTAGCCCTTGTACTCAACTCATGAGTGGTAGGATTAGAGCTTGAAGAAAGAGAGAGCTTGAGGAGAGAGAAGGTGAACTAGAATTATGAAATGAAAATTGCTTCTCACTTAATATATCAAGCATAATGAAATATCAAGAAAATGAATAATAATAGATTATTCATCATGCTTCATAAATGAATATGAGTGATTCACTATGTGAGTCATTAAGCATTTAATGATGTATTAATGACATAGTGAATCACACAAATGAGTCACAATTTGCATTTAATGAAAATGCCACCTTAACCCTTTTAGTCACCATCCTTCTAGAAGCTTCCCGGAAAATTACGAGAACGCCCCTCGCATCCGTGAAAACACGGAAAAACTTTAGACTGTATAAATCCAATAACCCGATACTAGAATCTGGCTTAAACCAAAGCCGGCTAGTAAAAACTGTCCGAATGTCGTACGTGCGTTTAAACACGTATGCGTCCGAACCCTTTGTCGTAAAACCGTACGACCTCTATATCATTTCTCCTGGAGTTGGGAAAACTCTGTGTGGGACTCTAAAGACTCGACTACTACGCTGGCAGTGGGTTTAACCACAGACCGCAAGCGGCACTAGCTGTACGTAACGGTCCCCAGGTAGATGTCGATAAGAAGGCCGGTGAGGATACCCATCCGAACTCCTACTGAGCCTGTGCGTGACAATATCCGTGCAGTCCGGTCTGTTCGTCTAAGAGTATCGCATGTATGTTCTAGGGAGGTGGTAAACGTCAGACCCCTAATAACCGTACAAGTCGTGTCGGTATGGCTTTATCACCATCCGAGAATCTACTGATCAATCTATCAGTAATTCTCAATCAGCCCTGGCCAGGGACTTATGGTAATGACCAACCGATCACTGTGCGATATCAACTCCCTATACCGGGAGAGACGAATCCCTAACAGTCACTCACTGCCTCCACGTGGCTCGGGACTGTGCCCAACTAAAACCTGTTTACACGACTCCTTTGAACCGTGGTAGGGTAGTAATCAAAGCACAGTGGGAACTCACACGATATAAATGACGACTTTAAGTCAACGGACTATCTGCACACATGTCACCTGAGAACTGCTATCTGACGTTAGGTATAAATACCATCCAGTCAGTTCTCGGTGAGTCCTGTCCGGTGTACTCACACCCAGTGAGCATCTGTATATAATCTTAGGTGCACTCTACCAATGGCTGCGGGACCAATCCATCGCCCCTCCTCAGGGTCTAGATATGTATACACCAGTCTACTCTGGAGTATCGATGCCCAGTCTCGATACTCCTGCGACCGGGGCATCTAAGGATGTGCATATTGACTATCTAGCTCCCACTAGTATGACTGCCATCATAACGCCGGAAGTCAGGAAAACACCCTATGGGCTTTATCAACACGTATATATATATATATATGAATACTACGCAAAATATATCATACGTTAAGATAAAGACAAACCAAATAGCGTACTATCATATTAAGCAAGACTGTTATGTACATACATATCCCCAGTATCCTATACAATGAAGGCCTCTAGGGCATATATATCCAACAATCTTCCACTTGCACTAAGGCCTATAATTGGAGCAATGAGTACCCACTGTCTTCACTATATCCAGTTGCTGGAGTACCGCATGCCCAACATCTCAAACAACCTCTCGAACTGAACTTGAGGGATGGCCTTTGTGAATGAATCTGCCGTGTTGTCTTTTGTATCCACTCTCCATACCTCGATCTCCCGACGATCAACGATCTCCCTGATCAGGTGAAAACGCCTTAAGATATGCCTGGATTTCTGATGGGATCTGGGTTCCTTCGCCAATGCTACGGCCCCATTGTTATCACAATACAAAGGTATTGGATTGGCAATGGACGGAACTACCTGAAGTTCAGAGATGAACTTCCTCATCCAGACAGCCTCTTTTGCGGCTTCACTAGCAGCTATATACTCAGCCTCCATAGTTGAGTCTGCGACGGTATCCTGTTTGGAACTCTTCCAACATACCACCCCTCCATTGAGGGTAAACACAAAACCTGAAATGGATTTAGAATCATCATTGTCACTTTGGAAGCCGGAGTCGGTAAAAGCCTCTACCTGGAGGTCCCTATTACCGTAAATCAAGAACATCTCCTTAGTCCTTCTCAGGTACTTGAGAATGTTCTTTACCGCTATCCAATGTTTCTCTCCTGGGTTAGAATGATACCTGCTTACCACACCAAGTGCGTAAGCTACATCCGGTCTTGTACATAACATTGCATACATTATAGATCCTACCGCCGAAGCGTAGGGTATAATGCCCATGCGATCCCTCTCTTCATCAGTCTTTGGAGACATCTCTTTGGAGAGGGTGATCCCGTGACAAGCGGGCATGTTACCGTACTTGGAATCTTCCATACTAAACCTCTTTAGTATAGTGTCAATATACCTGGACTGTGAAAGTCCCAACATTCTATTAGATCTATCACGATAGATCTTAATGCCCAAAATGTAGGTTGCATCACCCAAGTCTTTCATGGAGAATTTCTGTGACAAGAAGAGCTTTACTGATTGTAGCATAGAGAAAGCATTCCCTATCAGTAGTATGTCGTCGACGTACAAAACGAGGAAGACTACTGCTCCTTCTACAATATTCCTATAAATACATGGTTCATCTATATTTTTGATAAAGTCAAACTCTTTGACTGTCTCATCAAAGCAGATGTTCCAATTTCGCGATGCTTGCTTTAATCCATAAATAGATTTAAGCAACCTGCACACTCTTCCGCTGCTCCCACTGTCTAAGAAACCTTCTAGTTGATCCATGTAAACACTCTCTTCTAAATGTCCATTTAGAAAAGCTGTTTTTACATCCATTTGCCAGATTTCATAGTCATGGAAGGCAGCAATGGCAAGCAGGATCCGAATGGATTTAAGCATAGCTACAGGTGAAAAGGTTTCATCATAGTCCAATCCTGGTCTTTGACGAAAACCTTTTGCAGCGAGTTTAGCTTTGTAGGTTTCCACTTGTCCAAGTGCACCAATCTTCTTTTTGAAGATCCATTTGCATCCAACTGGTTTTACCCCAGGAGGAGCAACTTCTAAAGTCCATACTTTATTGGTGTACATGGATTCCATTTCGGATCTCATAGCATCCAGCCACTTCATTGAGTCAATACTCGTGATAGCCTGCTGAAAACTAGTAGGCTCATCATTATCGATGATGCAATCCTTTCGATCCCCATCTAGAAGAAAACCATAGTATCTCTCTGGAGGATGAGAAAACCTACTAGATCTGCGGAGTGGCGTTGGTTCGTCATGTTCTATTGAAGTCTGAGGTTCTTCTAAGTCCTCGGTAGCAGTTTGAGGTTCTGGAATTTCTTCCAGCTCTACCGCGCTCCCACTAATTTCTTTTGCAAGAAATTCGCTCTCTAAGAAGACAATGTGGCGAGCGACAAACACCTTTTGTTCTTCAGTGTGGTAGACCATGTACCCCCTTGAATGTTTGGGGTATCCTATAAACTTGCACAAAACCGATCGTGACTCGAGCTTGTCCGGTCTATGCTTTTTAACATATGCCGGACACCCCCATATCTTGATGTACTTAAGATATGGTCTCTTCCCGCTCCACATTTCATATGGAGTGGTAGGCACAGACTTAGTTAGAACTCTATTCAATAAGTATGCTGCTGATTCTAGAGCAAATCCCCAGAAGGAAAGTGGCAACTCAGCACTACTCATCATTGAACGCACCATATCTAATAGCGTGCGATTCCTCCTTTCTGATACACCATTATGCTGAGGTGTATAAGGCGGAGTAAGCTGAGAGAGAATTCCATTCTCTTTTAAGTATTCAAGGAAACTGGTATTTAAGTATTCTCCACCTCGATCAGATCGAAGTGTCTTGATGCTTTTACCAGTTTGTTTCTCTACTTCATTTTTATACTCCTTAAACTTCTCAAAGGCCTCTGATTTATGTTTCATTAAGAACACATGTCCATACCTAGAGAAGTCATCAGTAAAAGTGATGAAGTAGGAGTGACCGCTTCGCGCATGTGTAGACATTGGACCACATACATCACTGTGTACAAGTCCCAAGAGTTCAGTAGCTCTTGCTCCGTGTCCGGAGAACGGAGATTTGGTCATTTTTCCTTTGATACATGATTGACAAGTTGCATATGATGAATATTCAAATGGATCTAGATATCCATCTTTATGTAACTTAGTCAACCTTGTTTCGTTTATATGACCAAGTCTACAATGCCATAAGAAGGCTTGATTTGAATCTGTAGCCTTTCTTTTAAGTGTGTTTTGAATATTGAAAATTCGAGGTTGATTAAGTATGTATATGCCGTTTTCCAGTGTGCCGTACCCGATCAGTTCTTGATTTAGGAGAATGTTCATGACATTACTTTCAAGCGCAAAATTATATCCTTCATTAGATAACAAAGATACTGATATAATATTACACAACATACTGGGAATACAAAAACAGCTGTACAATACCAAAATATGCCCACTAGTCAACCCTAAGTGATACTCTCCTATTGCAACAGCATCTACATGCATTCCATTGCCCATCCGGAGAGTCATATCACCTGCCCCCATTAATCTACTATTTCTCAGATCCTGCAATGAATTACAGATGTGAGAACCAGAACCGGTATCAAGTACCCATGATGTAGAGTTTACTGAAAGACAATTTTCGATTTCGAACACACTTGAAGCAGAAGCAACCGCTTGCTTCGTGTCCTTTTCCTTGAAGGCCATACAGTCCTTCTTCCAGTGCCCTTGCTTGTGACAATAATGGCATTCGTTTATATCCGCTTTCACCCTTCCTGTCTTGTTCTTTCCCTGCACCTTCTTGACCCCACCTTTCGGTTTGAAGGCTTTCATCTTCTTCTTCCCTTTAGCTTTCGCTTTAGATTTAGAAAAGGATGATTGGCCAGCATACAGAACGGGGGCCTTCTCCTTTTTCAAGGAGGTCTCTGCTACCCTCAACATGTTGAGGAGCTTTGGAAGATCAGCTTCCATTTCGTGCATGTTGAAGCTAAGCACGAACTGAGAGAAGGTGTGGGGAAGGGACTGCAAAATCAAGTCGATATACAAATCGTTCTCTAGCACACATCCAAGGTTTGCGAGTTCCTCAATGAGGCCGATCATTTTGAGGACGTACTCTCCTACAGGCGATCCTGGAGCTAACCTCATCTGGAAGAGTTTCCTTGAGGTCTCGTACCTTGCGATACGGGAGTGCTCTCCATATAATTCCTTAACATGGAGAAAGATGGATACAATATACATACTCTCGTGCTGTTTCTGGAGTTCATTGTTCATGGACGCCAACACGATACACTTAGCTCGCTCATAATCCAGATCCCAAGTTTTGCGAACTTCCTTGTCGACAATTGAGGAATCTGGTCCAGGGATAAGGGGAGGAACAGCGGTGGTAACATATGCTACTTTGTCATAAGTCAGTGCAATGTTGACGTTCCTTAGCCAATCTTTATAGTTCTGCCCGGTCAGTATATTTTTTCAAGTAATAGTTTTAGTCCAGTCATGGTAGCTGCCAGAGAGAGAGAAAAGAAAACACTCAGCATATGCTTCTTGCAAGTTTAGATTGGTTATTAGTTTATCTAAACAGGATGGCTCCCACTGTTTTCTCAAATCCTTCTTCAAAACCTAAAAGAAGAATTAGTCAGGATTTAATCACATGTCACAATACTTGCTTAACCTTTCAGCCATGCCAATGTTAGTACTTCGAGGGAGGTTTTCCAACGCTTTCGCGAAGTTCCTTAATTAAATAACCTCTTTTTCCTGGAGGCGTAGCCCCTCTAACACCTTTCTGGACACCTACTTGGTTTATAGCATTGATTGTTGAGTGAGAATGTTTCCCGAGAGTAATCCTACTCATCAGTGGGATCGGGATCCAACTATCATTGCATGATGTACTAGATGGAAGCCACTCTAATCACCATACTCCAGAAGGTATGCTAAATCTGCAAGTTTCATTTATGTTTGAAACTCCCGATGTGATTTTTATACCCCAAGCTCTTATAGACCTTGACGTAGGCCAACAAGTCATAAGACGCAAGTCAAGTTCTACCCGTCGTTGTCCTGATTAATTTAGGTACATCGTACATGCCCTTGACGTAGGCCAACAAGGCTGTACGTCTGTCCTATACTAATGCATCTATATATACAACAAATAAGCAGACCACACTGCTACCATCCACTATGCCTTGACGTAGGCCAACAAGCATAGCATGAATACGATGTGCTGTCTATTTGAAACGACGGAGGGTTACGGCTGGTTTTTGGCAAAAAAACCGTTAACGTAATGAACTTGATATGATCGAAGGAACCATGATAGCTTTTATTAAATGGAGTGGTTTAAGCTCCGCATTTAAAATTTGCTTTTTGAAGAAAAACCGAGTGGTTTTAGAAATTGTTCCAACGATTTAGTTTAGGTTTTATTTTTCTTTGCATTAAAAAATAATGCGTCCCATCTTTTAACCTATCATTACAGATAACAACGAAAATACAACGTCCTCTTATGCTATCCGTATTCGCCACGGGGTCCCGTCATCACCCGTTAGGTTACTTAACTAATGGCAGAGCGGGGGCTGGGCTAGTGCGGGTGTAAAACATAAGTGACGTCTAAATAGCTATCATAAATAGATATTGTACATTCGTCAGACGCAATAATAGGCATTCCAGATCACAAATAAACAATATTGGATTTGCAAGCAATCCGCGTTTCTTTTGAGCCTGTAAGAAAAGACGGATTACACAGTTGTGATGAATAGCCATTACCCCACCCCAGACCCCTGCGGGTACGGCAAACTACCCGCCAAGTACCCGAAGTGAAGCGGTCTCCCTCAACAACGTGAGTAGGCCACTAAGCACTTCGAAATACCCGGTAGTTTGTGCACCCCACCTTAGGTCTATCCTAGGAGCAAAAACAGTAAAAAGAAATAATACAACGGTGGCTACAACCGCAACCTGGATGTGCCCCGCAAAATAATATTACAACTTATTACAATTACATCGAATGAATTAATACAATAACCCATCACACAACCCGGCTAATCATCACAACAGTCCAATACAGTTCATATCCACAAACAGTTAAAAAACATTACAGATATGTGCAACCCCCTGCCAACCGACATACTAGCAGTTAGGGGAGATTTACGAACACATAATACAGTTCACAGATATAATCAAACAAGCAAATATCGTATAATTTCGATCGATTAAACACATTAAATTCTACTCCAAATCTTCTCTGTAAATTTGAAACCTGAGCAAAAAATAAACAATACCAGAAAATACAAAATATCACAAAAGATGCACAGAGGAAAACTGGGCTGAATCGGCTCCAACTCGGCTGCGGATCCGCGGCGGATCGGTGGGATCGGCCACTGTTCCGCGGCTCAGTAGCCGATTCAGGAGCCCATTTTTCTTCTGTGTTCTTATATTTTCATGTAGGGTCTTCTGGAGGAACCTGAAAAATTTTTGGACCTCATTTAAAAATCGACAGAAACTATATGATATCCGTGTATTTTCCGATTTGTTTTCCGTTCGAAATTCATACGACTTTGCAAGTGAGTTAATTATTATTTAGTGAGGCTCTGATACCACTGTAAGTCGATGTGCAATACCCCACGAGTTGCGGGGAGGCGAAAATATGAAAAACGATCTTGTTCTTGAAGCATACATCGACTAACCGAAGATCTTTGCTAAACGATAATTAACAACTACCATAGAAGTTCTAAACTATCATGTAAAGAGATTATACCTAGTGATACGTGTCCTTCGTCTTTACGATCTCTTCGTCCTCCTCGGCCTCCTCCAAATGATAGATGATCCACCCGAGAACCCTAATCCAAGCTTCACCTCAAGACTTGAGGTAACTAAGCTTCTCTAGTTGCTAACCAAAGGGACTTAGGTCAAATAGAGTTAGGTTATGGGATGTTTAGTCTTTTCTAACCCTTGTACTCAACTTATGAGTGGTAGGATTAGAGTTTGAAGAAAGAGAGAGCTTGAGGAGAGAGAAGGTGAACTAGAATTATTAAATGAAAATTGCTTCTCACTTAATATATCAAGCATAATGAAATATCAAGAAAATGAATAATAATAGATTATTCATCATGCTTCATAAATGAATATGAGTGATTCACTATATGAGTCATTAAGCATTTAATGATGCATTAATGACATAGTGAATCACACAAATGAGTCACAATTTGCATTTAATGAAAATGCCACCTTAACCCCTTTAGTCACCATCCTTCTAGAACCTTCCCGGAAAATTACGAGAACACCCCTCGCATCCGTGAAAACAAGGAAAAACTTTAGACTGTATAAATCCAATAACCCGATACTAGAATCTGGCTTAAACCAAAGCCGGTTAGTAAAAACTGTCCGAATGTCGTACGTGCGTTTAAACACGTATGCGTCCAAACCCTTTGTCGTAAAACCGTACGACCTCTATATCATTTCGCCTGGAGTTGGGAAAACTCTGTGTGGGACTCTAAAGACTCGACTACTACGCTGGCAGTGGGTTTAACCACAGACCGCAAGCGGCACTAGCTGTACGTAACGGTCCCCAGGTAGATGTCGATAAGAAGGCCGGTGAGGATACCCATCCGAACTCCTACTAAGCCTGTGTGTGACAATATCCGTGCAGTCCGGTCTGTTCGTCTAAGAGTATCGCATGTATGGTCTAGGGAGGTGGTAAACGTCAGACCCCTAATAACCATACAAGTCGTGTCGGTATGGCTTTATCACCATCCGAGAATCTACTGATCAATCTATCAGTAATTCTCAATCAGCCCTGGTCAGGGACTTATGGTAATGACCAACCGATCACTGTGTGATATCAACTCCCTATACCGGGAGAGACGAATCCCTAACAGTCACTCACTGCCTCCACGTGGCTCGGGACTGTGCCCAACTAAAACCTGTTTGCACGACTCCTTTGAACCGTGGTAGGGTAGTAATCAAAGCACAGTGGGAACTCACACGAGACAAATGGCGACTTTAAGTCAACGGACTATCTCCACACATGTCACCTGAGAACTGCTATCTGACGTTAGGTATAAATACCATCCAGTCAGTTCTCGGCAAGTCCTGTCCGGTATACTCACACCCAGTGAGCATCTGTATACAATCTTAGGTGCACTCTACCAATGGCTGCGGGACCAATCCATCGCCCCTCCTCAGGGTCTAGATATGTATACACCAGTCTACTCCGCAGTATCGATGTCCAGTCTCGATACTCCTGCGACCAGGGACATCTAAGGATGTGCCTATTGACTATCCAGCTCCCACTAGTATGACTGCCATCATAACGCCGGAAGTCAGGTGTTCATATCATAATATTGCATTATTATATTCCCCATTCTTATGCATTTTACAATAAAACAGGTACTTTTGACGCATGTCTGCTACATATTATAGGTTACAGGTTCTTGGACAGAAAACAGTGAAAACGATGAAAAGACGATGCAAAAGTGTACTTTGACCAACAAACAGAAGACTCTTGATCAAGCCTACATCAAAGATAAAATTCACAAAGTACAAGGCAATGCAAGGTCTAAGATTACAAAGCGAACGGTTAAAAATCCACCGCAATTGTTCACTGGAGATCTGGAAGAAATAGAGAAGCCAAATTGAATAAAGATCCAAAGAAATAAAAAGCCCAAGAAGCCCAGAATTAGTTCCAAAATTTCCAGATATAAAATTTTACCAAAACTTGAAGTCTACTTTGACTAGGTCTTCCTAAGGATATTTTGGTAAATGCAGACGTGCGAATCAATTGTAACCTAGGGTTTCCTATCCTCTATAAATAGGAACTCTAAATCATTGTAAAAGCTATGCCTCCCTTCATTAATAAATTTCAGCATTCTTTTGGAGAGCATCATTTTTTGTAAGTTCTTTATTTTCTGCCCTAGGTTAATTTTCTATTCTTGCCCTAGATAAATTTAATTCCTTGCCCTAGTTAATCTTTTATTCTCTGCCCTAAATAAATGTATTTTAATTCCCTAATGAGTGAGTAGTCTCCTCGCTTGTTAGGGTTAGATCTGGGGAAGGTTTGAGAGACGAAGATCTCTCATCCCCTTTCTTGCCCGTCATATATTTTCATAGGACTCTATGCATACATGCACATACCGCTCCCTACGGCACCCTATCCCTCGAGGTAGCGGTGATATCGTAGTATAAAGGCCCGGTTGCACGTGTTTTCCATGGAGGTTAGGGTAAGGATAGGTAAAGGAAGGACAAGAAACTAGAGGAAGAAAACATCTTCCCGATGATTCTAATCCCTTTTATTAATAATTACCATAACACCTAATTAGATCTTCATATGGGTATAGAAAGTGGTGAGATTTATAGACTTTCCAAACTTAACCTAAAGCTAATCCTAGCAAGACTTAGATATAGATTAATTTAGTTTTTCTAGATTTAATAATCAATCCGAACACCCTTCGAAATTAACTCGTTAGCACGATTAGGAGAATCACAACATCCCTGTGGACCGACCCGTACTCACCGGCTAGCTTCATGCGACGCCGTTCTTGATTGCGGTAATAGATAGTTTTTGACATAAAATCAAATGGCGCCGTTGCCGGGGATGGCGTAAAATTTCCTTTTTGCAATTTCGGGTTAATCAAAATTAAAAAAATCATAAAAATCTGAAGAAAAAAAAATATAAAAATATATCATCTGTTATTTTTGGAAAGGGTATTTTTGTGTGAATTTTGCAGGATCTACGAACAAATTCGGATTTGGAAATCTACAGAGATCAAAACAGCAAGTATCAAATTCGAACAAACAGAGAAATATCACAACAGAAAACAGAAGAAATTTGGAGGACCGGGTCAACAAGTCAACCGCGCGATCTGAAGAGCAAAAAAAAAAAGCCTTGCGACCCCATTCCGGCCACGGAACCGCCGCCAGATCCTACCTGCGACCGCGGAACCGCCGCGTTTTGGTCGGAAAAAAAAAGGTGCAGAAGCGCGGTAAAAAAAAAACAGTTCCGCTACTGCAATTCTCTGTGAGTTTTCTCTCTCCTCCTCTGCAAATCTCCGATATATCTTCTGAAAAATCTCCTGCAGGATTCTTTGCGCTTAAAAAAATCTTTTTCTTTCCAAATAACAAATCTTATGCAGGATTCGTTGCGCTATGCTTAAAATAATAATTGATTGCAAGTGATCTTTTCTGATTTGCATATCCTTAATCTTTTTGCTAAAGATATCTTTCCAAATAAAGAGCAAGAGAAAAAAGGAAAATTTTAATTAGAAAACTTGCAAACTTTGAAATTCAAAAAAAAAAATATATTTGATTGCAAATGATTTACTATTTTGCATATCTTTAATCGGACTTTAAGGGGCTTTTGACCAATTCAGATTGGGTGGGGATTTCATCACCCTTCCCAGGACCCCAGAAATCACATAAGACATTTGCATTGACCATATCTTAATTAAAAAATATTAGACTCAGCCCTAAGGACTTCGAGCTCAATAGGACAGAGGACTAGTTATAGGCATCAGCCGTTAATCTTAACCTGACTTTGCGGTGTCTAGGCAAGTGTGTTCAAGGCGAGTGGTTACTTAATTAGGACCGCTACTTGTAGCGGGGAGCCTCCCACTCACCTGGCACTTACCTGGCCGCAATTGGCGGTGAAGAGGCGGTTTGAGGTCCTATTTCTAGCCGTTTGGAACAGTTAGGAGCTGTCTAGCTGACCTAGGTGACCCTAGATCTAGGCCTGATTGTGCATTTTTGACTGATCGAAAGTTTGTCTTAGCCCTTTATCGAAAATCTTTTTTGCAAAAAGTTCCAAACAAATAAAAAAAAGGAAAAATCTTTTATAAAAACTTGCAAAAACTTGTCACTAAAAATCTTTGCACCACCTACCTACTTTCTCTTCTCTTTCTTCTAGCATGGGTCCCCCACATCATAAATCTCTTGCCGAACTTTGGTATCCCGAACCTAACTTTGCGTTGTATGTCAATTGTTTCGGTCGATTTAAGGAAGATCCCTCCGTGCCTAAAATTTCTTTGAAAGATCAAATAGAAGCGTCTAGGAGAAACAGTTTGACTTTTCAACCCACTTTGTGTCAACCAAATCAACCTTTACCACCTCCATATGTTGATACCACTTTTTTAAGTCCTGCTGTAACTCCTAAACCGATGTCCATTGCTGAGCATATTGCTCAATCTCGTAGCCGATCTTTCACCCCTCTCCACTCATCTAGTTCTAGGGATCCACAAGACTATTCACCTTTTTATCCACATGTTGACCCTACCCCTGTCCAACCACCCACTTCCTACCAGTCCTACCCGACTTTCCCACCTTCACTAGACACTGTTTCTACACAGCCATTAGGGAGTTTCACATATCCAAACAATTTCGAATCTTTTACTGAAACCCCCTTACCACCCAAGTCTAGTTTGGAAGAGTCGTTGGAGGCTTATATCTTAGCAACTAACAAAATGACTAGGAATGTGGAAGCGTCCGTGGCCGCCCTTATGCAACCTAGTGAACCGGTAGCTAGTTTCCCGCTAGCTCCAAATTTTTCAATGTATAAGGAAGCAGTTGGACAGAGTGAGAATGAGAGAGGATTTCCAAATCAAACCTACCCATACCCAACTGAATCCAACAACTCCAATTTTCAAACATGTGTCCAAAATGATGAGTTGTGCGACTTTGTAGTGCTTGATTTGCCAAATTGTGAAGAACCCCTTTCGAGTGAAACAACACCTAATCCGTTTGACCTTTACACCTCCACTCTAGAACCTAAATTGATAAATATCCATACTTTTGATGAGGTGTCTAAAGAAATTGATTTTCACTTGATTGAGGATATAGACGCCGGGAATATTTCGGATGATGAACCTGTCGATTTGATTGAAATTTTATGTTCAACTCATCATCCCGAGTCATTAGATGTTTCTCCTGAACTTCATATGCGCCTGAATTTTGAGGAGAATTATAAGGATAGTATTGAGGAGAGTTTTGAGGATCATATTGAGGTTGAACCATTTTTGTTTGATGTGTCTGATTTTCCAATTCATCCTCCTGAACCTTTGACTGTTATATCACCCTCCCTCCTTTATATCGTTCCGACCACGCCTAATATCACGCTTGAAGACTGTGAGCTTGAAAAATTTTCCTTTGAATCTGACACAGTTCTCACAGCCGATAACACTTACGAGTGTTTCATTTTTTCGGACGATATTGATGACTCACCGCCCGAGTTTGAGTCCTTTACATTTTCAGATGAGTTAGTTGAACCATCAGACTCGGTTGCTTACAGTAGTTTCGAACCATTGATGGAATCTTTTAAGTTCGAGACAGTTTACTACGGTGAGAATGAGACTATCCCTAATTCACTCCCTTTCGTCCTTCCTATCGTTCCGACCATACAAGAGACCGTTACGCTTTCATCTCCAATACCAAGTTCGGCGTACCCATGCTTTCTTGCGAATCTTGATGAATTTGACCCCATTTCTCGACGGGTTGATAGGTTAGCGCAATCGCTTTTAACACATCGGTCATCACAAATTGCGCTAATTTATTCACTCGATTTACACCCTCAAGATCGTACTACACTTCTTTCTCTTTTCCGCCCCTCTTCTCCCCCACCGAGACCGTATCCCGTTTCTACCTCCACACGGTCTCGTGTGCTTCTCATCTCTTTTCTTTCCACTCCATTCTTTCACCAACTCGACCATTACCACGATACGATTTTTGAATGGTTGGTGCTAACCTTTGGCTTGTGTAAGGCCAAACTTAAGTTTGGGGGGAACCTTGTTGTATATATGTACATATATATTGAACGATAAGATTTTTTTTGTTTTCTTTTTCTATAAAAAATAAAAAAAAAATATTTCAAAAAATAAAAAAATATATATATAAAATATTTTTATAAATAAATAAACAGGAGAGTGCCGGCATTTTGACCCTCTTGGTGTAGCATGACAGTGAGGACACTGTCAAGTTTAAGTTTGGTGGTATGCTCGGTAAGTCTTCTTCCTTCGCATTCATGTGTATATTTTTGCATTTGCATACTTATTTGAAAATCCATAAAAATTGAAAAATTATAAAAATTATTGTATTCAATTTTGGCCTTATTTTGACTTGAGTTTGACAAATAGGTTAACTAGCTAGGAATAACTAGATCTTAGACTTAGTAAATTAAAACCCCTAAAAATAACCTTCTTTAAAGTTTAACGGTAGAAAGTATATGTCTTTGTAGTTTATTAAAAAATAGGCAAATTTCGAGTTGACTTCTTGGGCTAAGTTAAAACAAGGGAAGAGTATTGATATTTTTATTAGAGTATAAGTTTGAAAGATAATTCATATTTTAAGTCTAGATTCTGAAAATATATACCCTACAATTTGCACAAACACGCACCTTGAAATTTGGAATAGTAGAGGAGACCTTGAAATGCTCTTGTCTAAAGTCCTTAGTACGAAGAAAATAAAAGAAAAAAAAAGTGAATGAAGAGAAAAAAAAAATGAACACTGGTTTTTGTGATTACTTAAGGCTGGAAAAATAGAAAAATATTTAGCGAGGGTGCTTCATCACCTAGTGCCTTAGACCAACTGGTTTGGGAGTCACTACTAAAAGCCTTGGGTGTTGCAAGACTAGGAATTACGCTTTAAAGTGCAAACGCATTTTGTAATCGGTAGTTGGTACCTCAAGAAGTATTAACGATCGCATGAAGGATGTGTAAGCAAAATTCAATTAAAAATTCACCAATTAATAAGTATTTTGGACAACGGACAAGAGTATGATTGCTTGATTTGAATTTCCAAGTGTAGGGATGATATATACACACACGTAGGGGTATGTGATTGGGATTTAGATGAGAGAAAGGAGTGAAGAATAGAACTTGTATCTTTAGTAAGAGTTGATAAAAATTCCTAAGTGGAGATGGAACCCTAGAAGGAAAACTTAAGAGATGCCGAAAGCTAAGTAAGTCTATAAAACATATATAATCTTAAGTTAAATGATGAGGAAGTGTGAAGAATATGGGTGGATAATTTACGAGTCAACGATAATAGAATTCCTTGTTAGAAAACCTAATTGGAAAACAAAAGTCAATGGGCCTAATTGATAGGATTTTGTGGGTGTAATCGGCTGAAAATCCTCAGAAGACAACACTCCTCCTACTCGGGACACCTAGAGGTTTAACGGCTTGTTGCACATGCTCAGTGCAATCGCGTTTCCCTGCGAAAGTGCGGTTAGGTTTTTGTAGAGAATAAAAAAATAAGTTTGCTCGAGGACGAGCAAAAGATAAGTTTGGGGGTATTTGTTCATATCATAATATTGCATTATTATATTCCCCATTCTTATGCATTTTACAATAAAACATGTACTTTTGATGCATGTCTGCTACATATTATAGGTTACAGGTTCTTGGACAGAAAACAGTGCAAACGATGAAAAGATGATGCAAAAGTGGACTTTGACCAACAAACAGAAGACTCTTGATCAAGCCTACATCAAAGATAAAATTCACAAAGTACAAGGCAATGCAAGGTCCAAGATTACAAAGCGAACGGTTAAAAGTCCACCGCAATTGTTCACTGGAGATCTGGAAGAAATAGAGAAGCCAAATTGAATAAAGATCCAAAGAAATAAAAAGCCCAAGAAGCCCAGAATTAGTTCCAAAATTTCCAAACATAAAATTTTACCAAAGCTTGAAGTCTACTTTGACTAGGTCTTCCTAAGGATATTTTGGTAAATACAGACGTGCGAATCAATTGTAACCTAGGGTTTCCTATCCTCTATAAATAGGAACTCTAAATCATTGTAAAGGCTATGCCTCCCTTCATTAATAAATTTCAGCATTCTTTTGGAGAGCATCATTTTTTGTAAGTTCTTTATTTTCTGCCCTAGGTTAATTTTCTATTCTTGCCCTAGATAAATTTAATTCCTTGCCATAGTTAATCTTTTATTCTCTGCCCTAGATAAATGTATTTTAATTCCCTAATGAGTGAGTAGTCTCCTCGCTTGTTAGGGTTAGATCTGGGGAAGGTTTGAGAGACGAAGATCTCTCATCCCCTTTCTTGCCCATCATATATTTTCATAGGACTCTATGCATACATGCACATACCGCTCCCTACGGCACCCTATCCCTCGAGGTAGCGGTGATATCGTAGTATAAAGGCCCGGTTGCGTGTGTTTTCCATGGAGGTTAGGGTAAGGATTGATAAAGGAAGGACAAGAAAATAGAGGAAGAAAACATCTTCCCGATGATTCTAGTCCCTTTTATTAATAATTCCATAACACCTAATTAGATCTTCATATGGGTATAGAAAGCGGTGAGATTTATAGACTTTCCAAACTTAACCTAGACCTAATCCTAGCAAGACTTAGATATAGATTAATTTATTTTTTTTAGATTTAATAATCAATCCGAACACCCTTCGGAATTAACTCGTTAGCGCGATTAGGAGATTCACAACATCCCTGTGGACCGACCCGTACTCACCGGCTAGCTTCATGCGACGCCGTTCTTGATTGCGGTAATAGATAGTTTTTGACATAGAATCATCAGGCAAACACCCTATGGGCTTTATCAACACGTATATATATATGAATACTATGCAAAATATATCATACGTTAAGATAAAGACAAACCAAATAGCGTACTATCATATTAAGCAAGACTGTTATGTACATACATATCCCCAGTATCCTATACAATGAAGGCCTCTAGGGCATATATATCCAACAAAAACTCCATCAACCAGACTTGTATTATTTGATAGATATAGAAGACCAGTGTTTATTCTTTTGACCTTAGAGTCGCGCGTTGTATTATTATGGGTTTCCATGCTGTTTTGAGTTTCATTTTGAGTTTTGATCCTCGCCCTTCGACGTTGTATATTATATTGCTTACGTGGTTGTGACCATCGATTGACGAAGAGCTAGCTCCCACTTGGGGATGCCTTTTATCATTCAGGTATATATTTATCATGTTATACCCCATTCGGGGCCAGTATTTACAAAGGAAACTCTGCCGAAATTTTTAGAAAAGACTTGTGACTTTAAAAATGCATACTTCGGCTTATGATACTAAACTACTTGTTTAAAAATTGGTTTTTCCTCCACTCTACTGCTTTACTTGGTTTTGATTTCTGGGTTTTGGCTTACTTAGATTACGTGCGCCTCGAGACGTTTCGTAATTTAAGTGCCGGACATGTTCCGTACTTTTCGGGTCGTGACACACCACCACGACAAGCTCCTCCTCCTTCCTCACCAACCCATTAAGCGGCCGAGCTTCCCTTTCCCAAACCCGAGCACCCACTGCAACCTAGCTCACCAACAGTCGCCGCCGCTACAGCCGCCGCCGCCGACCACCACCCTCTTCACCGTCCGTGAGCACCGTCGACCACCAACACCTAATTCCTCTCTCAAACCCATCCCAAATCCTTGAACTGAGCCTCTGCCATCGCCTTCACTCTGTCGCCTGAACTACCACAGCTACCTCGTTGCAGCCCGTGCCGCCACCATCGTCGTCGACTCGTGCCGCCACCATCGTCGCCGGTCATCACCTTCGCCTCATCGAGCCCAAGCCACTCTGCCACGCACCCAAGCCCTAGCCGCTACCAAGCCTTCAAGCTCAAGCCAAACAACCATCATTTCATCGAACACTGATGATGCTCGATATCGGTGATCTCCCTGATCATGACACGTGGCAGATGACGTGTCCTGAAGCTTGCAAGAAAGGGCTTACAGTGGCCGACCAGACCGCTCCTATGCCCGTCTTACAAACAACCTTTGGCTCGTCTCCGAGCCTCCTGCACAACTGGCCTACTCGGCCTTCTCATCTCGCCTCCGGGCTCTAGCGGAACCAGGATAGCTCGGCCTCCCGCTCATCCCCGAGCCTCCGCCGAGCTTATCTTCCTCGGTCCTATCGACCGACCAACGGCACCGACCGCAGGCGCATTCGCCTCACCTTCGTGAATCTCGCCTTGCGCGAGATATCCGCCGGCCACGTCCCGTGTTCCACGCCATCACGATCCTCTATTAACAAGCCTGCATCGCCATTAATGCGGGATCCCGCCTATCACGCGGGCGTGACGTTGGGAGCATAACAACCGGCGTGATTCTCGCGCCTGCCTGCCTGCTACCACCACTATATAAACCCCTCCTTCAGACGGTTCAAGCAAGTCATTTTCTCCTCATTAGGCCGTTACTCTGCTCGAATATCCGGTCTAACTTAATCGTCGGAGGGTCCTCGGTGGTACAACCACCCCGGGAATTCCTTGCAGGTAGCTCGGCCGCAACAACCTCAAACCCATTGAGATTCACACGCTTCAGAAGCCAACCTCCAACTCTAATCTCAGCCGTCCATCGTCGCTCCCAGAAGATCTACGGAAGGCAACATCTTGACGTGATCCAACATCCGTCAAACACCTAAGCCTTAGTTGCCTCCGTGTCATCATTATCGTCGTCGATTCGTCACCAGGAAAGTGAACCTCCTTCAGCTTTTCAAATCATGCTATATATATATATATATATATATATAGATATATAGATATATAGATATATAAGAATAATGGAGGAAAGATGCCATAGGAGGGAATTTCATTCTATGACGTCGAAAAAATACACCTTCCCTCATTTTTTCCGCCGGTCGGCACCCACTATCTTCATCGTTATCTTCTAAGATGTGAATACACCAAATTTCATGTGATTCTATAACCATTTCACCGTTGATTTAGCAATGTAAAAAGTTCTATTGTCGTTAAACCGTTAATTTTGAACCCACTAAATCAATGGTGAAATGGTTGTAGAATCACATGAAATTTGATGTACCCACATCTTAAATGATAACGATGAAGATGGTGGGTGCCGATCGTCGGAACAAATAAGAAAGCGTGTATTTTTTCGACGCCATAGGAGGAAATTGTAAGTCCATGTCACGCACCCCACGAACTTGCGGGGAGGCGGAATATATGAAAAACGATTATCAAAGCTTCGTAACACGGACTTGAGCGCATGAATCGTTTCTAAACCATTGCTAACTAACAACTAGAGGTTTAACTACTCGGATACGAAGTTATACCTCACGATACTAGTCCTTCGGGTCTTCATCGCGGTCCTCCACTCGTCGTAGGCTCCTTGGAACATCGGCACCTCAACGGCCTCCTCGAATCAAAGACGATCCACCCGAAAGCTCCTACGCCAAGCTTAATCTCAAACTTGAGATAACTAGGTTGCTTAAAGTGCTAATCTAAGCTACCTAGGGGATATAGAGTGAGGTTATGGATGTATTAGTCTAGCTAACCCTTGATCTCAACACATGAGAGGCTAGGGTTAGGGTTTGAAGAGAGAGTGAGCTTGAGGAGAGAGAAGGTGAAGATGAGAATGAAATGAGATAATGATGTTATCATAATATATATGAAGCATTATTATTTATCCAAAAATGAAATAATTGAATTAACAACCATGCTTCATAAATATCTATGAGTGATTCATCACCATGAGTCATTAAGCATTTATGATGCATTAATGACATGGATGAATCACACAAATGAGTCACTAATCTCATTTAATGCAATGCCACCTTATCCCCTTAGTCACCACTCTTCTAGAAGCTTCCCGACAAATTACGAGAATGCCCCTCCAATCCGTGAAAACACGGAAAAACTTTAGACTGTATAAATCCAATAACCCGATACTAGAATCTGGCTTAAACCAAAGCCGGCTAGTAAAAACTGTCCGAAAAGTCGTACGTGCGTAAACACACGTACGCGTCCGAACCCTTGTCGTAAAACCATACGACCTCTATATCGTTTCGCCTGGAGCAGGGAAACTCTCTGTGTGGGACTCTAAAGACTCGACACTACGCTGACAGTGGGTTTAACCACAGACCGCAAGCGGCACTAGCTGTACGTAACGGTCCCCAGGTAGATGTCGATAAGAAGGCCGATGAGGAAAACCATCCGAACCCCTACTGAGCCTGATATGACAATCTCCGTACAGTCCGGTCTGTTCGTCTAAGACTATCGCATATCAAGCCTAGGGGGCGGCAAGCGTCAGTCCCTTAATAGCTGTATAAGTCGTGTCGGAGCGAAGCCCATTACACCCTGAGAAGCTATTGGAACCTACCAGTATATCTCGCTTGCCCTGGCCAGGGACTTTGCGTAATGGCTCTCTGACACAGCGCGATATCATCTCCCAATACCGGGAGAGACGAATCCTATCTAACCACTACTGCCTCCAAGTGCTCGGGACTGCACCCAACTGCTACCTGTTTGCACGACTCCTTTGAGCCGTGGTAGGGTAGCAATCTAAGAACAGTGGGACACACTTGAGGCGAAGTAGCAGTGTCAAGTCTGCGGACTATGCTGTACTCATGTCATCTGGGAACTGTTAACTGACGACGGGTATAATACCAACCAATCAGTTCCTGTGCGAGTCCTGTCCGGTGTACCCGTAACCTAACGAGCACCTGTATACTATCTCCAGTACGACGTACTGATGGTTATGGGACAGACCATCTCCCCAACTGGGATGAGAAGCGTACACACCAGTCTACTCTGGAATATCGATGCCCTGTCTCGATAATCCTACGACTAGGGACATGTATAGGATGTTGCTTATAGACTACCCAGCCCCCACTAGTGTGACTGCCATCACAACGCTGGTAATCAAGCAAAGAACCTATGGGCTCTACTAATATGTATAATTGATACGTTACAAGAAACATATGCACGTATTAAAGTAGACACAAACCAAGTAGCATACTACCATTTTTAGCAAGACTGTATATACAACTGTGAATATCCCAAGCTTCCATTAAGTAATATACAATCTAGTATGATACAATAATGGCCCCTAGGGAATATACACTAACAATCTCCCAGTTGCACTAGGGCCATGAGCTGGCATATCGGAGACCTATCATCTCGAATAGCCTCTCGAACTGCGTCTGAGGAAGGGCCTTTGTGAATGGATCAGCTATGTTATTCTCCGTCTCTACTCTTTTCACCTCGATCTCCCGGCGATCTACGATCTCCCTGATCAGGTGATACCGCCTTAAGATGTGTCTGGACTTCTGATGGGACCTGGGTTCCTTCGCTAAAGCTATAGCGCCGTTGTTGTCACAATACAGAGGTATTAGACCAACACTGGAAGGAACCACCTGAAGTTCTGTGAGGAACTTCTTCATCCAGACAGCTTCTTTTGCGGCATCGCAAGCAGCTATGTACTCCGCTTCCATTGTTGAGTCAGCAACGGTCTCCTGCTTGGAACTCTTCCAACAGACCGCCCCTCCATTGAGGGTAAAGACATAACCCGACATGGACTTGGAGTCATCTTTGTCACTCTGGAAGCCGGAGTCGGCAAAGGCCTCCATCTGGAGGTCTTTTCCGCCATACACCAAGAACATCTCCTTAGTCCTCCTCAGGTACTTCAGAATGTTCTTCACGGCTATCCAGTGTTTCTCCCCTAGGTTTGCTTGATACCGGCTTACTACGCTCAATGCGTATGCTACATCTGGTCTGGTACATAACATCGCATACATTATAGAGCCTACCGCAGAAGCGTAGGGTATAATCGACATGCGATCCCTTTCTAAATCAGTCTTGGGAGACATCTCTTTGGAGAGGGTGATTCCGTGACAAGCCGGTAGGTTACCGCGCTTAGAATCATCCATACCGAATCTTTTCACTATGGTGTCTATGTACCTGGACTGCGAAAGTCCCAACATCCTTTTTGATCTATCACGATAGATCCGGATCCCCAGAATGTAGGTGGCATCACCCAAGTCTTTCATGGAGAATTTATATGACAAGAATCTTTTGACTGACTGTAACATAGGAATATCATTTCCTATTAGGAGAATGCCATCCACGTACAAGACGAGGAATACTACAGCTCTCCCTACAATCTTACTGTATATGCATGGTTCATCTGGATTTTTGATGAAGTCGAATTCTTTGACAGCATCATCAAAACAGATGTTCTAACTCCGCGATGCCTGTTTTAGTCCATAAATGGACTTAAGCAACTTGCATATATTACCGCTGCTCCCACTCTGAATGAATCCCTCTGGCTGATCCATATAGACGCTCTCTTCCAAATTTCCATTTAGAAAGGCCGTCTTTACATCCATCTGCCAGATCTCATAATCGTGGAAGGCAGCAATAGCAAGAAGGACCCGAATGGATTTCAGCATAGCCACTGGAGAAAAGGTTTCGTCATAGTCCAAACCAGGTCTTTGACGGAAACCCTTTGCAACAAGTCTAGTCTTATAGGTTTCAACCTGTCTATCTACACCAATCTTCTTTTTGAAGATCCATTTGCATCCTACGGGTTTTATCCCATCTGGAGCAATGTCCAAAGTTCATACTTTGTTAGTGTACATGGACTCCATTTCGGTCCGTATTGCATCCAGCCATTTTACTGAGTCACCGCTCTGAATGGCTTGCTGGAAGCTAGTAGGCTCATCATAGTCAATAGTGCAATCCTCTCTATCCCGGTCTATGAGAAAACCATAGTATCTCTCAGGCGGATGAGATTGCCTACTACTCCTACGGAGTGGCGTCGGGATGTCCTGTTCTCCTGAAACGTTACGATTTCGCATATGAAATGACACCCCTGAGTGGCGACGTTAAATCTGGAATTTACCGTTCATGTCGCATTGTAAAATTCATAGTTAATTCAGTATAACTTTTAATGCGACGTTCTAGGACTTGCATCGAAGATAATTGGATAACCTACAAACCTCTGTAAGTTTTCACCGAATATTTCCATTTTACAATAATAAAAACTGAATGGAAATACGGTTCTAGACTGAAGTACAGAGTAATATTTTCTGTCAATGCCTGAATTAAAACATATATATCTCACTGTACAGATATGATAATAGGTGGAAACCCATATCGTTGCGTAGATAATCGAGTTATATAACTTTAGGTATTGGTTTCATTAAAATTAATTACGGTTTGATATTTTAAAAGTATTTTAAACTGTTTGTGTGTCCTGCTGTTTTCTGCAGTGACCATTTATACGTATTGACATTAAACAGAACATAACTCCCTATATACAACAGTTTTTACTGATCCGTCTGCTGCGTTGAAAACTTAAACGATAAACCTATTTTTTATTGACTGTATCAATACATAGTTCTGAACATAACTAATGGAAAAAATGCGTTCGAAGTTGGACTTCCAGTTCCGAAACTGAAACTCCAGCAGTGAACATCTGTTTTAAAATGATCATATCTCCTTAACCATGATGCCTATTGGTACGAAACCAATTTTAATATTTAGATAAATGAGTATACTTCATATGTCTTTTATATTGTTTTACCCGATTTTGCACGCTTGAATTATGATAAATTTTACAAACTGAATGACACTGGCTGCCCTTATTTAATTGAAATGTATTTACCGCATTCCTATCATATTGTGTGATTGCTTTACACTCAGTGATTAGTGACCTTTTTCATTGATGCTCTAGTGACTATAGTGCATCATCGAGTGATAAGTGGTATTGATTGGGTTATGGTAAGTACGTCAGTGAAATTGATTATAAGAGAAAGTGATATAAGTGATGTAGGGTTAGTAGGCACTCTAATAAGGTTCTACAAGGCATCAACCATACCCGATTTAAATTTTAGCCGTGCCGAACAACCCTAACCAAGATCTTTAAACTAGAGATTAGGCGAAACAAAGCATGTTGAACACTTTAACATCTAAGAGTTTGGGATTACAACATTTATAGTCCGGTCCTTCACTTCATAAGCTCCATGTTGTGGTCCCTTCGCTGCGATCATCAAGTTCCGGACTCTCAAGAGGCCCCACGAAGAGAAAGATGCATGCTTGCTTTCAATCTTCAATAACAAAGATGATCTACCTTGAAGTTTCTTTAGCACAAGCTCTCACTCACTAAGTGAAGTGAACACCCTAATCTAAATGGTTAGGATAGATTAGGATGATGAAGTAGGATTTTATCTCTCATTTATTATCATAATCTCACACTAATCCATCACCAAACCCAAAGCTAGAAAGCTTTGCAAGGAGGAAGAAGAAGAAGAATGAATAATAATCCTTTTGTGATGAATAATGAATTGTTATGATAACTACCAAATGCAACCATGGTTGACCAAAGAAAAGTCTAACCTATGTAGAGAGTTAACTAGGGTTAAAGGGTGTGGGTTGGGTTTGGAAATATCTTACAAAATATCAACACAAATATCTTTGCAAGAAATAAAGTAAAAACTTCTAGAAGCTTCTAGAAAACATTAACCCAAAACAAATCCTAACCATGTTTAATCTCCACTAATCATGTTGTATTAGTAATCATAACTTGTTACAATATTATATATCACATATATAATATTTATTGTAACAAAATAAAATAATACAATTAACATATATCGCATATATATCAATGTATTACCCGGTGAGAAAATGAATCAATAAAGCGAGCCTATATTAGTTAATGTAATTTAATATATCAAATATATATAATTATACATTAAATTATCGAATAAACACTTGATCTGATAATCCGGCTATTTCACAAATAACCGACTAATATAATCTGTATTAGTTCATCGAATCAACACTTGATCCGATGACCCGGCTATATCACATATACCCGGCCGATATCTCATATCGTGAGAATCTAATACGGTATCACATACACGTATTGTTCTCGGTTCCGCACATATCACATATGTGCTCCTACTCCATTTTGCCTGAGCTAAGAAACCTCTGTGTAGGACTCTAAAGAATCGTCAATACGCCGGCAGTAGGTGATGATCATATCAAACACCCACAAGCAGCAAGCGGTCAGCTAAACATAATAGCTACCCAGGTATTGAGCGATCAGAAGATCAACAAGCAAGCATGTACATTCTCCTGCGAATCCAATCAGTAACACTCCCGTACAGTCCGGTCTCGTCGTCTGATATGTCGCATATCTCGCCTAGGGGTGGTAAACGTCAGACCCCAGTAGATTGATAAGTCGTGTCGATATGAGGTCTATAACAGTTCGAGAAACTACTGATAACACTTACCAGTAAATCTCAGCAACCATGGCCAGAGATTTCCAGTTATAGCCAATCGAACATAGCACAACATCAACTCCCTATACCGGGAGAGACGAATCCCTTCCTATCGCTCATTGCCTCCATGTGATTCGGGACTGTACCCAAAAGCCACCTTTTTGCAAGCCCTCTTGGACGTGGTATGATGGAAATCAAAGCACGGTGGGAATCACACAAAACTCTATGACGATCTCGGGTCTACAGACTAACCTGTACCAGTGTCATCAGAGAACTGCCATCTGACGTGAGGTATAATACCATCTGGGAGTTCTCGGCAAGTCCGTCCAGTGTACCCAGTCTCTACTGAGCACCCGTACACCATCCTTGATGTCAAACACCGATGGATATGGGATCATCCATCGTCCATCATATGGGTCAAGATGCGTATACGCTAGTCTACTCTGGTGTATCGATGCCCTGTCTTGATACACCCTCGACTAGGAACAGTTATAGGATATACTCGTCGACCACCGTGGCCCCACTAGTATGATCTTATCATAGTCCCAGTAGTCGAGTACATATCCTAAGGGCTTTATCAACATGTAACACAGAGACAATCAGAATACATGTTAAGATAAAGTACAACCAGATAGCGTACTATCATGTCGAGCAAGAAAGTCCTCCCTATATATGTCTAAGCATCCACTACAATATACATCGTATGTACAGTAATGGATTCTAGGGCATACATATAACTAACAATCTCCCACTTGCACTAGGGCCATCTGTTGTGGTATCACATACCCAACAATTAGCTGTGGTTGAAGTATCTCATACTCAACCATCCCATAAAAGTCTCTACTGGGAAAAAGGCCTTTGTGAGTGTATCCGCGCTTTTGTCCTCTGTGTCTACTCTTCTAACCTCGATCTCCCTGGAGATCAACCATCTCCATGATCAGGTGATACTGTCTAAGAATTATATCTAGATTTCTGATGGGACGGGGGGTTCCTTGGCAAAAGCCACAACTCCATTGTCACACAATGGTTGGAACGAAGTTCATCTCATGAACTTATATCTATCCAGACAGCCTCTTTGGTAGCATCTTTGGTAACGATGTATCTTGCCTTTAATCGTCTAGTATGTCACGGTATCTAGTTTGGAACTCTTCCAACATACCGTCCCTCCACTGAGGGTAAAGACAATGCCTGCGACTGACATTCAGTCGTCCTTATCACCCTGGAACCTTTCCAGTGATTCTCCCCAGGATCGATTGATACCATCTCACTACATCTAGTGAGAATCCTAACATCCAATTAAATCTATCTCATAGATCCAAAACCCAGAATTTAGGAGGAATCACTTTGATCCTCTATGGAGAATCCTGGTGATAAGCGGAGATTGACCGAGCGTAGCATAGGAAACTCCTTCCCTATCAAGAGTATGTCATCCACGTACTCTACGAGGATCACCACTATACTCCCTACTACCTTTTTGTATATACAAGGTTCATCTACCATTTTGATGAAGTCAAACTCTTTGACTACCACATCAAAACAGATGTTCCAACTCCGCGATGCCTGATTTATCACATAAAACATCTTGCACGCGTTTCCGCTGCTCCCTCTGTCTACGAAGCCCTCTGGCTGTGTACTTACAAACGCTCTCTTCTAAAACATCATTTAGAAAAGCAGTCATGACACCCAACCACCAGATATCGTAGTCATGGTATGTAGCAGTGGCAAGTAGGATCTGGATGGACTTAAGCATAGCTTTGAAAGTCTCAACTTTTCCATGTACACCAAGTAATCTTCTCAAGATATACTTGCTCCTGATGGGGATTTAACCCTTCAGATAAAGCAACCAAAGTCCATACTTTGTTGATCACTAAGCATCCAGCCATTCTTATAGAGTCCCACTCCTGATGGCCTGCTCAAAACTAGTTGGGTCATCATCTCATGATGCAATCCTCGCTCCCACTGTCATAGAGAAAAGCGAAGTATCTCTCAGGTGGGTGAGGAACCCTACTAGATCGGCGGAGAGGCTGAGGTTCGGTAGAATCTATTGAATCCTTTGGTTCTACCAAATCATCTGCTGTAGTTTGTATAGCTGGAACTCCTTCCAGTTCTACCTCATGACCACTAATTTTTCCACAAGAAATTTCCTTTCACAAAGGTGGCATGTTGAGAAACAAAACATCTTTTGTTCCTCGGTTAGGTAGAAAATATTCCCTTGCGAATGCTTGGGATATCCAACAAACTTCTACAGATCTGACTTTGCCTCGAGCTTTTCCGGATTATGCTTTTAGACATAGGCTGGACAACCCCAAATCTTAACAAACTTAAGATATGGGCTCTTCCCATTACATATCACATATGAAGTGGTAGGCAACTGATTTGATTTGAACCCTATTCAATAGGTATGCAGCTTCTCAAGTGCATAATTCCCAAAAGGAAATAGTAACTCAGTAGTACTCATCATAGAGCACACCATATCACATAGGGTGTAAATGCTCCGCCCCGATACACCGACGTGCTGTGGTCTATACGGAGGAGTAATGCTGAGAGAGAATCTCATTCTCCTTTAGAATAGTCCAGGAATTTCGTGCTCTAGTATTCTCCTCCTTGATTTGATCAAAGGACATAATACTTATACTCGTTTTTGGTTCTCTACTTCTAACTCATATTCATTGAATTTCTCAAAAGGTTCAGACTTGTGTTTCAACAGGAACATATGTCTGAATCTTGAGAGATAAACAGTGAATGTAATGAAGTATAAAGAACCGGTCTTGGCATATGTAGACAGGGGACCTTCATACATCAGCATGTATCAATCCCAAGAGTTCACTAACTCTTTCTCTGTCTCCAATAAACAGAGCTATTGCCATCTTATCTTTATAACATGACCGGCAAGTTTCACAAGATGTAAATTCAAACTAATTTAAATATGCATCTAAATGTAACTTCAGCTAGTCGGGTCACATTGATATGACCTAGTCTACAATACCTCAAGAAGGATTCATTCATTTCTGAACTCTTCCTCTTGTGTGTGTTCTATATACTAAGAACTGTAGTTTGATTTAGAACGTCAATACTTTTAGATAACGTGCCTGAACCGATCAACTCTTGATATAGGAAATGTTCAAAACATTATCCAACAATACAAAATTATATCCTTCTTTACTAATAAAGAGACTGATATGATGTTGTATATCAGGTTCGGTATCTAATAACATTCGTTCAGAATCAATGTATTCTTGTAATACAGGGTGATAACTACTAAAAGACTTGGTTGCAACACTTGCACCGTTTCTGTCTCATGAAACTTATCACCCGTTCTCAGTTCTCTACCTTTCTGTAGCCCATGTAACAAATTACATATGTGGGATCCTGATCCGGTATCAAATACCCAGGACGTAAAGGATATTGAGAAACAGTTCTGTGTAATGAACACACCCGAAGAAGATGCATCAGCATACACTTTCTTCGTTTGGGCGGTTCGGAAACTCTGGTAATCCCCTATTTCCTGCTCTGTCTTATAACAATCATAAGTTGGAGCGGGACCAACGTTCCCCAGCTCAGTATAACAAGCGGATTCGGTCAATACATCCGTATTATTATCTTGATTAAGACGTGATATGGTCGCTACCTAGAGAGAGAGAGAAAAAAACATTCAGCGTATGCTCTTGCAAGATTAGATTGGTTATCTAATATATCTAATCAGGATGTCTCCCACTGTTTTAGTCAAATCTTCCTTCAAACCCTAAAAGGAAAGACTAGCCGGGATTAATTACACGCTACAAGTTCGCCAATCTTTCAGCCAGGCCAGTGCCGGTACTTTGAGGGAGGTTCCCCGTGCTTTCGCACGGACCTAATTAAAGTAAACCTCGTTTTCCCAGGGGCGTAACCCCGTTAACTTTCTAGACACCTACTTGATCGGCTAATTGTAATGTGTAAAACTCTCCCAGGAGTAACTCTTACTCGCAGCGGGTATCGGGATCCAACTATCTCATAGAAGGTATGCAATCTCATTGCAAATTTCAACACTTGAAATTCCCAATAATATTTTACCCCTAGCGTCCTATGACCTTGACGCAGGCCAATAAACCATAGTCCGCTAGTCAAGTTCAACCCATCATTTCCCGATTGAATTAAACCCACCCGCACGACCCTTGACGCAGGCCAACAAAGTCGCACGACTACCCTAATCCAATCGCATCATATGCTTTAGAAGATAAGCATAAATAGCTACCGAACACTACGCCTTGACGCAGGCCAACAAACGTAGCACCAATACTATGAAGTACTTATCTGAAATGACGGAGGGCTACGACGGGTTTTTAAGAAAACCCTTTGCGTAATGAACTTGATATCGTCGTAGAATCGAGTGATTTTAAATGGAGTCTTTTTTAGGCTTTTCTAGTTTTGCTAAAGAGGTCACTCCCGGTGAAGGGATCGTCGGCTCTTTCCTCATCGAATAAGGTGCAGGATATTTCACAAATATCGCTGTGCAAAGCAAAAACTATAGAAGCAATCAAAAGACAAACCGAGTATGCAGCATCTGCTAGTTACACTAAAGAGGTCATTCCCGGTGAAGGGATCTCGGCTCTTTCCTTATCGAATAAGGTGTTGGATGTTCTACAAGGAACACCGCTATGCAAAGCAAGAACTAGAGCTACCAGTTTTTAAACAAGTTTCTACAACATTTTTAGGTTTCTTTTATTTCATTAATCTCATTAATGAAGTCCCATTTTAATTATGCTTCACAAGCATCAGATATGAAACGAAATCAACAATATATAATATATATCTCATATATATAATATAAACATTCGTCTCAGGCAGTAATATGATCTCATCACAGAACATTGCAGCAGAAGAACATATATGAAATATTGGATATACTAGGAGGTCCGTGTTTTCAATACGAGCCTGTATAAAACACGGATTCCACGGCCGCGATGAATAGCCAAACCCACATCCCTAGACCCCTACGCGACAAGTTACACTGCCAATTCTAGGGTTAGGAGACCCGGTCTCGACTCCTCGAGATGGTCTCCCACTGGACCCTAGAACCCGGTTACTTGTGATCCCCGCCTTGGGTCTACCTAATGCGGAAAAGTAAATAATATACAATGGTGACATCATCCTCAGCCCGGAAGTGCCCCAATAAAAGAATATTACATACAATGAATTTTACATGAATGAAAAAGAAAAACTCTCATCTCACATAAAACCCCCGGCTATTCAAACACGACGATCCAATATAACATATCACAGCAACACATAACATCACCTGTCATCAACGTAAGTAAGTATGCATACACCGATTGTCGTCGATGTATAGCAACGAAAACCGGCGATACATCTACATACTACACTTACGGTCACAGAAAAGAAAGTGTAAAACTACAACAGTTTGAATCCGCAACTCTCTTAGACATCGTATGCCTAACCAAATGAATTCCTTAGACATCACATGCCTAACAATTATAAACCCCGCATTTTAGTCTCATTATCGAAAACTCTTTTCAATATCAAGTCGAGCAATTCAACAAGATTCCCGACATCCTGATCGAATGCTCGTCGTAAACTTTAGTAGACAGCCGCACCCCCGGATGCCGTCGACGAAGTGCACTAAGGCGGAACACTGCTACCGCGAGCACCCGAACGGATGCTTTTGGCGTCGGGGTTCTCCTACAGTCACTTGGTCGGGGCTTTGAGGCGTGGCTGTCTATTAAGTTTACCCGGCGAGTATCCGCGTACGCTACGTGATTGCGACAGACTTTTGATCACATCAGAATTCCGTGGCAGCCAATCATCTGAGACTGAACTGCTAGATTTATAACATTCAAATTAGTTATCTCATAACTACATGTGGATTCCAAATATTGTATCACATTCCAGATAAATAGACAATGTTAAACTTTCCGATCGAATAAACAAACACCTAAGATTTCCCAAATAGTTCTCAACACTTGAAATTAGTTTTTAAAACATCCATCACATGCCACAGTACCGATGGTCCAGCCGTGGAAGGGTCAAGCCAACGCTTCACATGTGGCACGCCGTACTGCTCTAAACCCTAAGGTTTAGAGGCGGTTCAGACGGTCACATAATCGAGTTAAGGTTTGTGTTCTTCTAGAGGGTCCACCGCGTTACTTGCACGACTTAGAACGTTCTTAAACTACGGAAAAATCCAACACTTGGAAATTTTCCGGCAGGGGAAAAAGCGAGTTATTGATATCCGTTCGAACTTTTTAACACGTTCTAAAAAATACCCGGACAAACTAAACGAAATTATACTTTCCGATCGAATCAACGAGCTCCCAATACAACCCAGAAAACTCAACACTTGAGTAAAATAAAAAATTCCCAGAAACAGGCAAAAGTACCTACGGATCAACTGTAGCAAAAACAAACCATCAATCCCCAATACCCGCCGCGGAACCGCCGCCAATACCCTAGTTTGGTCGCGGTTCCGCGGCGCAGTGAAGGATTTATGGTGTCGATTTTCACACCTGTCCATAAATTTACCTGTTGAATTTTCTGAGCATTTTTAATATGAAAAATGTTAACTTTTTGAAAAATTTCCAGAAACTAAGGTTTTACGGGTATTCGGAGTTCGATCGGACTTTAAATTTCGTCTAGACTTCGCCTAAAGCTCTAGCTTGGCTCTGATACCACTGTAGGGTTAGTAGGCACTCTAATAAGGTTCTATAAGGTATCAACCATGCTCGATTTAAATTTTAGCCGTGCCGAACAACCCTAACCAAGATCTTTAAACTAGAGATTAGGCGAAACAAAGCATGTTAAACACTTTAACATCTAAGAGTTTGGGATTACAACCTTTGTAGTCCGGTCCTTCACTTCATAAGCTCCGTGTTGTGGTCCCTTCGCTGCGATCATCAAGTTCCAGACTCTCGAGAGGCTCCACGAAAAGAAAGATGCATACTTGCTTCCGATCTTCGATAACAAAGATGATCTACCTTGAACTTTCTTTAACACAAGCTCTCACTCACTAAATGAAGTGAACACCCTAATCTAAATGGTTAGGATAGATTAGGATGATGAAGTAGGATTTTAGCTCTCATTTATTATCATAATCTCACACTAATCCATCACCAAACCCAAAGCTAGAAAGCTTTGCAAAGAGGAAGAAGAAGAAGAATGAATAATAATCCTTTTGTGATGAATAATGAATTGTTATGATAACTACCAAATGCAACCATGGTTGACCAAAGAAAAGTCTAACCTATGTAGAGAGTTAACTAGGGTTAAAGGGTGTGGGTTGGGTTTGGAAATATCTTAAAAAATATCAACACAAATATCTTTGCAAGAAACAAAGTAAAAACTTCTAGAAGCTTCTAGAAAACATTAACCCAAAACAAACCCTAACCATGTTTAATCTCCACTAATCATATTGCATTAGTAATCATAACTTGTTACAATATTATATATCACATATATAATATTTATTGTAACAAAATAAAATAATACAATTAATATATATCGCATATATATCAATGTATTACCCGATGAGAAAATGAATCAATAAAGCGAGCCTATATTAGTTAATGTAATTTAATATATCAAATATATATAATTATACATTAAATTATCGAATCAACACTTGATCCGATAATCCGGCTATTTCACAAATAACCGAGTAAGATAATCTGTATTAGTTCATCGAATCAACACTCGATCCGATGACCCGGCTATATCACATATACCCGGCCGATATCTCATATCGTGAGAATCTAATACGGTATCACATACACGTAATGTTCTCGGTTCCGCACATATCATATATGTGCTCCTACTCCGTTTTACCTGAGCCAAGAAACCTCTATGTAGGACTCTAAAGAATCGTCAATACGCCGGCAGTAGGTGATGATCATATCAAACACCCACAAGCAGCAAGCGGTCAGCTAAACGTAACAGCTACCCAGGTATTAAGCGATCAGAAAATCAACAAGTAATCCTGTACATTCTCCTGCGAATCCAATCAGTAACACTCCCGTACAGTCCGGTTTAGTCGCCTGATATGTCGCATATCTCGCCTAGGGGTGGTAAACGTTAGACCCCAGTAGCTTGATAACTCGTGTCGATATGAGGTCTATAACAGTTCGAGAAACTACTGATAACACTTACTAGTAAATCTCAGCAACCCTGGCCAGAGATTTCCAGTTATAGCCAATCGAACACAGCACAATATCAACTCCCTATACCGGGAGAGACGAATCCCCTCCTATCGCTCATTGTCTCCGTATGATTCGGGACTGTACCCAAAAGCCACCTTTTTGCACGCCCTCTTGGACGTGGTATGATGGAAATCAAAGCACAGTGGGAATCACACAAGACTCTATAACGATCTCGGGTCTACAGACTAACCTGTACCAGTTTCACCAGAGAACTGCCATCTGACGTGAGGTATAATACCATCTGGGAGTTCTCGGCGAGTCTGTCCAGTGTACCCAGTCTCTACTGAGCACCCGTACACCATCCTTGATGTCAAACACCGATGGATATGGGATCATCCATCGCCCATCATATGGGTCAAGATGTGTATACGCTAGTCTACTCTGGTGTATCGATGCCCTGTCTCGATACACCCTCGACTAGGAACAGTTATAGGATGTACTCGTCGACCACCGTGGCCCCACTAGTATGATCTCATCATAGTCCCAGTAGTCGAGTACATATCCTAAGGGCTTTATCAACATGTAACACAGAGACAATCAGAATATATGTTAAGATAAAGTACAACCAGATAGCGTACTATCATGTTGAGCAAGAAAGTCCTCCCTATATATGTCAAAGCATCCACTACAATATACATCGTATGTACACTAATGGCCTCTAGGGCATACATATAACTAACAAGTGAAAGCGTGATTGAATAGTGAAAGTGATACGTACTTGTACATAACCAATCTAATATGTGAACATATATTTTAACCTTGAATAAGGGGTAGTTGGGTAATGAATGCATGGCATGGCACGAGAGTCCATTTATAAATCACCTAACATGAATCTCGTGTGCCGTTGTCCCGTGGGTTTACGGGCCTTATACTAAACGTGTCGCAAGTCCGTGGCGTTTATCGGACTACTCTCGAATACACGCATACTTTAATTATTGAAATAAAAACAAACACGTTTGAGTAGAATAACTAAATGATTGGTTAGTGGCAAGGACATTGAGACTCAGAGACTGATAGGTTTAGTGACATGGACATTGCATCGATTACTGATTTGAAACACATGTTATACTGTTTACCTGTTATTTCATGCTCATGTCATTACTCTTTGTTTGCTACTTTATGCTTATTATTATTTCTTATATTATATATTGCTATATTTTGTCTGCCTGATGTTCATATCAGAATATTGCATTATTATATCGCCCATTTTTAATCATATTGCAAATAAATAGGTGCTTTTGACCCATATCTGCTAAATAGTTGCAGGTTACAGGTTCTCGGAACAATACAGTGAAATTCAGGAAAAGACGCTACAAATGTAAGACTATGACCAACAAATAGATGAATCTGCAAGATACCGCCTACCAGTTTAAGGAACAAACGAAGATCAATGAACAGTTCGATTGCACAAAGTACGAGGGCAGCATAAAGATTCAAGACTTCAACGCGAAGCTTACGGTAAAAGTCCACAAATTCTGCACTGATGGAAATCTGGAAGAAAGTGGAAAAGATTCTGAAGAACTAAGAGAAGAAAATAGAAGGAAACAACAACATAAAGCAACCCAGAAAAGAAGAGCCAAAGATCCCTCAAGTTGGCCGCGGATCCGCGGCCAAACATGGCAATCCGCCGCGGATCCACGGCCGTGCTGTGCACGTGTCGGTACAAAGTGTCGGTGGGTGTCGGTGCGTTGACCAGGCTTTCTTAGGGTAGTCATATAATTTTATATGTGGATCAGATGTAAACCCTAGGGTTTCTCCTATCAATAAATAGGAAAGCCTGCAGCCTCTTTAAGGGGTGGCTCTTTTGGGTGGCTCTTTTGAGATGCCTCTTTTTATCTTCTAGATCTAAATTTTAATTCATTTGTAATCGTCAAGAGTGCATCAATAAAGTAAGACTTTTTATCTGAATTTAATTCTTGCATTTTTATCCGTTCTTTTAATATCTGCTATTTTATTTTGTCTTTTATTATTTGCAACTTAGATAGTTTTTAAATTAAAAGATAAAAATGAATTCCATTGTTAATACTCTAATGAGTGAGTAATTCCTCACTTGTTAGGGTTAGGATTGGGAAGGTTTGAGAGAAGTAAATCTCTCTCTCTTCCCTTTCTTTGCCCATATAATTTTTATAATAGGACTCTTATTGGATATAGTGCCCTCAGAGTCAATTATTGGATCACAGGCACGTGATTGCAATGATTGAGGGAGGACCTATGCCGGTAGGACAGTCTTACTCAAGATGATAGTATGCTATCTGGTTTATCTTTATCATCGTGTACTGCTTTAGGTGACCTTACAGGTCGCTATTACGCGTTGATAGAGCCCTTAGGATTCTTGCTTGACTGCCAGCAGTATGATGGCAATAGTATATGTGGGAGCTGGGGTCTATAAGCACATCCTTAAAGCGGTCCCTAGTCATGGGAGTTTTCGAGACAGGGCATCGATACTCCGGAATAGACTAGTGTATACAGTCGAGACCCCGACGAGAGGCGGTGGCCGGTCTCATAAGCCATTGGTGTCAGTTGGTTCACCTAAGATGTATACAGGTGCTCATTGGGTTATGAGTACACAAGACAGGACTCGCCGGGAACATGCTAGTTGGTATTATACCTGACGTCAGATAGCAGTTCCCTGGTGACATGTGTACAGGTTAGTTCATCGACGTGAGATCGTCATTTGCCTCGTGTGAGTTCCCACTGTGCTTTGATTACTACCCTACCACGGCTCAAAGGAGTCGTGCAAACAGGTTTTAGTTGGGTACAGTCCCGAGCCACATGGAGGCAGTGAGCGGATCGGCAGGGGTTTCGTCTCTCCCGGTATTGGGGGTGAGATCGCGCTGTGTCTAGGAGAGCCATTACACGAAGTCGTTAGCCAAGGCATGAGATTTACTGGTAGGTATTCCAGTAGTATCTCAGGGTGTTCTGGGCTACACTCCGACACGACTTATACCGCATTTGGGAGTCTGACTTTTACCAACCCCTAGGCCCGACATGCGATGCTCATAGACGAACGGACCGGACTGTACGGATATTGTCACTGACAGGCTCAGTAGGGTGTCAGGATGAGTTCGCTCATCGACCTCCCTTTTGGTCAATACCTGGTAGCTCGTTACGTACAGCTAGTACCACTGACGTGCTAGTGGTTAAATCCACAGCCAAAGTATTGACGAGTCTTTAGAGTCCCCCACAGACAGTTTCTCAAGTTTCGGGCGAAACGTTGTAGAGGCCGTATGATATATGGCAGGGTCCGATCATATACGTGCAGTAGTGCACGGATCAAGATCGGGCGAATCATACTAATGGGCTTTGGTTTAAGCCGGATCCTAGTATTAGATTTGTTGGATTACTTTAGTCTCATCGCATTCGCATTCAGTCGGAATGCGGGTGCAGGTATGTATATACAGGTGAGGGGTATCCTTGTGATCCATCACGAGTTTACTTTAGATGTTGCCGTATCTTTTTGTTGTGGTAAACATTTGGATTAATGTTTGCATATGGAAATAATGAGCTAGAATTCATCATGAGATGCATTAAATGTGACATGGACATATATAGTGACTCATGGTCTCTTTTATTGTGAAAATGTCACATTAGTGTTTGATTTGTGGGTTGATTTGATGAGAGGAGAGAGAGGGGCAGCCAAGGGTGAGGTTGGCTCTTGTATTATTCTTCTCTTGCTCTCATTTTATCATACAACAACAAAAGAAAAAGGAACCTCTTCTTCTTCTTCTCCTTCCTCTAGCTCATTATCTCCATTAATGGCAACACCTCTAACCTCCATCCAAATCAATGGATGCAAGAGACAAAGTGATCACACACATTCTCTACATCACCTTGGACACGTCGGCTAGCACACTTCGTGCCCGAGTTGCTTCGGATGAAGCGGGAGCCCGTAAAAAGAATCGATGATGTGGTGCCCTTTCCGACGAGGAGATCGAGACCGGAGATGCCGCGAGGAGCTTGGGATGGTGGCCAAAGACCGAAGGACACGGATCGATCGGTATAGCTTTCCAACCCTCTCTCTAGATAGCTAGTTGTAGGTTAATGGTTCGATCCGGGTTTAAGCATACGATAGCGCCGGTTTCTAGTTTGAAAAATTTTCGTTTCCGTATTTTGTCCTCGGAAAGACGGCCGGGGCGCTACCGTATACTTACATGGTATCAGAGCCACGCCATTAACCTTTACTAGCTTACTCTAACGTATTTAAAATATCGATCGAACTAAAATTCCGAAACCGTGATTCCAAATTTATCAGTTTCTGTCGAAATTTTTTTGTGCTCTAAAAATTTTTTTGGGCATGTCAGAAAATTAGGCAGGGTTTTTAAGGAGAACTGAGAAAATTTGGCGAGCTGAACCTACTGTAGCGCCGTGGAACCGCGACCGTACCCACGCGTTGGCCGCGGTTCCGCCACAGTCCTGTAGCCACAATGCACCAAAATTTCTGAGGTGGTCTCTGACTTGGAAATGGGGTTTCTGGTAATTTTATTTTGGGACCAGATTTGTTTGAGTACTGGGTATTGTGTTTGGGGACCACTTCGGGAAATTTTGTCGATCGAAAATTTAAATATGTTAGTTCACAGTATTTACATTATATCTGCGACCGTGAATGCCATTTGATCGGTAAATCCTGTCTAATTGATATAGCCCTTTTAGACGGATTTGCAAACGTGACATTCACGTTGATGTTCTGTGTTGTGCTATGATGTTACGGATTTGTCGTGGTGGATAGCCTGGTGCAATGGTAGTACAGTTTGGCTGTATTTGTACATTTGATATTGCGGGGCGAGCGTCCGACATGTGGACTGCCGTCACTGCCTGTTTGTATATTATTCTTTTGGGGCACGACCGGGCTGAGGTCGATGTACCCGTTGTATATTTTACTTTCTGTACTAGGATTACCCCGTGGAGGGGTGCACGGGTAGCCGGGTTCTAGAGGGCAATGGGCCCGCATCTCATAGCTTTGAGACGGAGGAGGCTTCACTCTAGAATTGGTGGGCTATTCGCCGCACTCGTAGGGGGTACAGGTTGACCGAAGGAGGGGCGCTCAAGTTACCGGATTCCGTGAAGTGCTGGGTGGTCCATTCGCGTTGTTGAAAGGGGCTGCCTCGCTTCAGGTTTTGGCGGGTAACTTGCCGCACCCGTAGAGGTCTAGGATTTCATTGCACAGGCTATCCACACGACCAGGGAAACGTCGGGTTTCAGTAGCGGCTTTATGAAACCCGGGGATCCCAGATTATCTGTATTGTTCTGTGATACTTATTACTCTCTGTGATGTTGCTTTTATCACGCCTTGAGCAAATATTATATATTGATATATATACTAGTAGATGTTGTATATGTTTTACACCCGCGCTAGTCCAATCCCCGCTCTGTCGTTAGTTAAGTAACCTAACGGGTGATGACGGGACCCAGTGGCGAATGCGGATGGCATATACGTACATCGTATTTTCGTTCTTTATTGGTGTGATCAATTGATGGGACTGCGTTGATTCGGATCAATGCAAGCTAAACAAACCAGTTTGATGTTGTTGGAACATTTTTCAAAAAGCTGTTATTGCAAGGACGTTCTCTTTTGTTTTGCATAGTGGTATTCGGTTATGAATATCCAGCACCTCAGTCGACGAGGCAAGGACCGAGATCCCTTCACCGGGAGTGACCCCTTGGACAGAAGTTTGCGTCAGGGTAATAACTTCACTATAGTCGATTACTTTTTGCATTGCGTCGTGGAATTCAGTTGGAATATCCTGCACTTCATTCTACGGGGAAAGAGCCGAGATCCCTTCACCGGGAGTGACCTCTTTAGCAAAGGTTTTCGCCACTATATTTTTATAAAAAGCTATCCGGTTTCTTCAACGATATCAAGTTCATTACGTTAAAGGTTTTTCGCCAAAAACCATTCGTAGCCCTCCGTCATTTCAGACGGGTAGCACTTAGTATTCATGCTATGTTTGTTGACCTTCGTCAAGGCATAGTGAATGGTAGCTGCTTGTTACCTTTCTGTTGCATAGATAGATGCGTTGGTTTGGGACAGTCGTATAGCTTTGTTGACCTTCGTCAAGGGTTTATACGGGTGGGTTCAAATTAACCTAGACAATGACGGGTTGTCACGACCCGAAAGTACGGAACATGACCGGCACTTAAACTACGAAACGTCTCGAGGCGTACGTAATCTAAGTAAGCCGAAAGCCCAGAAATCCAAACCAAGAAAAGTAGTAGAGTGTAGGAAAACCAATTTAAATCAAATAGTTTGCAACATAAGCCGAAATATGCATTTAAAAATCACAAGTCTTTTCTAAAAATTTCGGCAGAGTTTCCTTTGTAAAAACTGACCCCAAACGGGTACAAAACCTGATAAAGCATATATAATAAAAAAATGCATCCCCAAGCGGGAGCTATCTCTTCGTCAATCGACGGTCACAACCACGCAAGCAATATAATATACAACGCCGAAAGGCGAGGATCACAACAGAAAAGAAAACTCAAAACAGCAAGAAATCCATAGAAATATAACGCGCGACTCTAACGTCGAAAGAATAAACAACACTGGTCTCTATCAGAAATAAATACATGTTTGGTTGATGGAACTTCTAGATACAACAGAATAATAATATACAAGGTATAAATGATGGGTACGATACAAATAAAACCCACCTACTAGCAAGTCACAAGAAAAGAAGCAGTGCCAGCAAAGCCGTAATGAAACCTGTACGGCAAAACCTGCAAGAAACTGTGGCACAACGGGGGTGAGTTGCCAACTCGTGAGTAGAAAAACATCTACGAACAGAAATCGCATGAACAACGCAATCCTAGGTCATATGATCATAATATATCCTCAAATCTATAACCTGCAGCCTAACAATGGCTAGGGTTTATCTCTAAACAACTGTACTACCAAGTGCTCGTGTCAGTGCCTCGGGTAGCAATATATCATATGGATGAGGTATGAATGCATGAAAACAGAATACCTGTATATGAAGAAACTGCTTTCATAACTTAGTGAGATTTCTTTTGTATAGTTAAAATGAGGTATCATAACGAAATCAGCATAAACAGTGTCTAGCATCGACACAAAACATAAAGCTCAATCTCAATATCTCAAGCTCGGTACCTCAATATCTCAAAATATCAATGTCTCAATCTCACTGTCTAGGGCGCCGTCAGTCCAGACCGGCCCCTAACATCCATCACAAGACTACGACGGTATCCTCCGGATATCCGACGCGTCGGGTAAAATCACCGGTCGGTAGTCTCCCTCTGCCAGGCTCATCGTCATCACCACGAGCTTCTTGCCCTGGGGTACCTTACTAGGTCCACCATGTACCCGAAATGGTTCATCCAACTCCTTGAATCGGGCTTCGAAATCCATCAGCAAACTCATAGTGGACGACTCATACATCATGGGAAAACCGCACTTTTCATTTAAAAAGAGAGAGAAAGAAGTTTATAAATGTTTTTGCGGTTTTCCCCCAAATCCAGAAAATCTCATGAAAATCCGAATCCAAATCCTCAATAGCATGTAAACAATGAATATAGGCATGAAAATCCATGAATGCGGCATAACAGTGAATAATAATATGCATGAAATAGCAAGTAATAACTACAATGTCTAAACTAGCATATAAGGCACGTACACTAATATCATGTCTAAACTATTAACTAACAACCTATGTCAATGAAATAGTATTTTCTGAAGTGTTCGTGACATAGCAATTACCGATGAAGATGTGTGTGAGCCGGCAAGTAAGTGTACGTGGAACATACGCATCATCGGTAATGGTGCTGGTGTCCTAACAGCATGATATCAACAATACAATATGAAATCACAATATAAGTATGCGATGCGGAGCGAACAGCAATAATGTGCGGGAACTGAATACTAAACACAACGATAACCAATCTGCATTTAATATGATATGAGTCATACAGCTACACTAAACTATAGGGCTGAGCTAACAGGCTAACTGAAGGTAAGGAAACCGCCTAACATCTGAGTCGATACATACACACACACACATACACACACACACACACACACATATATATATATATATTAGTCGGTGACCCCGCCTCGATAATATAACATCCGATACCATATCTATAATCAAATATTCCCAAGTCAAGAGTGCGGATCAAACATCAATATAAAGCTCGTACGTAAATCCGTCGTACGGCATCCCAAATCTGGGTAAGGTCAATACCACATTCATCATATTATTCATCTGGTATCCTCTTTATCAAAGATCATAATCCGGGTACTGACCTACGTCTAGTACAATACTAATATCATCAATATAATCATGATTTGACTACTGATCGTACAACCGATATCATCAGCACATATCATCATAAAGGAGTATACCTCGCCCAAGGCGATCCATTATAAATATCCTAGCATATCATATCTCATATCATGATCACATGCCGACTATTCTATTTATATCACTATTCACATGGTGTCGTCGTCCAAAAATCCGCTATAACATCATGACGTATCTCAAATACGAATCCTGCCATATCACCGATCTCACGGTCTTAAATCACTCCTCATCGACTCACCTCAAATCCCAAGTACTATACTCAAAACCAGTATATGATCACATAGTCCCATACCCATGTGAACACATAAAATATATAATCCCATATATGCACATATGAAAGAAGAATGTATGCAAGTACGGGTGTGTGTGTGTGTGTGTGGTGCAACCACTACTCTAGGGTTTCGCAACACTAAACCAATCCAATCACACCTAGAATCTATCTTTATCATCAATAATCTCAAACAATATAATCAATATATATGTGTGTATACGTATTCGTATACATCACCACGAACTGCGGGGGTGCTATACGCCATCCACCCGACTTCTTCCCGTAGATATAAATCTACTCACCTTGCTTCTTGTGTGCCGATGCCGATGTTGCCGTCTTCATCTTCATCGCCTCGACGCCACGTGGGGTACCTACAAGGATATCACAAACGCTAAAGCACATGGAAATCACATCGGAAAACCAAAACGGCATACGCTACGCCCATAGGTAAAAACCTATAGCCTCACATGCAAACACGACTAAAAACCCTTTGCCGTTGATGTTCAAACGCCACCAGACAGAAACGAATCACCAAATACCAAAATCCATGCTAAAACAAGTCGTAAACCATGCGCCAACTCAAGAAAACTAACCCAGATTTTACCCTAAATGGAATCAGACAAAATTGCACATGCAAGAGGTCAAGTTTACAGGGTAAAAGGCTACAGAACAAAAACGAGGGGGTTCCAACCTGCTCTGGCCGCAATTTGCGTCCAGAGGGATTAAATCTGCGCCAGGTTGAAGGGTTAAGGGTTGGGACTTTGTGTAGTGGTTCCAGGGTGCCTGCACATCTCACTGTCCAACCAAAATTATTTTAGGAGTCTCGGGGTGAAAGCAGATTTCCAAAAACAGTCCCAGATTTACAGTTTTTCTCGATATCGATTCACAAAATCCGTATTCTGGGTTAAATTCTCCGGTTTGGTCTAATATAACATCACACCAGGGGTTATAGTCTCTAATTACACCTCAATTCATCTTTGATTTCAGATCAAACCCTACCTAACTTGAATTTTCCAAAGTCCTCAAAACGACACAATATCGACATGAAACAAGTATAGATGCACAAGAAATCAAAATACTACTCTAAAGGTGCAGAATTTACCTCCTTTGGCAAGTCAAGAATTTTCTTGAGTTGCTCAAAGTCCTCAAGGTCCACTCTTTCTAGGTCCAATGTGTAGCTAGTGAACTTGGGAACAATTTTAGTGAAGTGGGATTGGGGTTTTGGAAGGGTTTTATTGGTGTTTTGGGGGATTGAAGAGGAGGAGAAACAAGAGCAGCAGCAGCCCATGGAGAAGGAGAGAGAAATGAGATGATGAAATGAGGATGATGGTTCAAAAAAAGAGAAGGGTTGACTCTCACTTTCTCTCTCATCATCATACCTTCACTTTATCTCTTTTTCTTTTCTTTTCCTTTTCTTTTTCTTCTCCCACCATGGTGAACCCTAAGCAATCATACACCCAAAACATGTAGGAAAATGTAACAAGTGTGGAAAAATGATATGTGCACATTTTTGCACAAAAATGCTAAAAACCCGATTAGCGATTTTTAATCGCGATTAGCACTAAATTAGCATATAACTAACCATAAAAACTTAAAAATGGCATAATTCCACAAAATACCCTATTTTAGAATTTTCCGTAATTTTTCCAAAATTTTCCCCATTTATCGGTATTTAATTATACCGAAATATTAAAATATTCATTAAAATAATATTAAATTATAAAAATTCTCAAAAATAATATTTTATTTTTTTTGAAATGTTACAATCTTCCCCCCTTAAATAAATTCGGTCTCCGAATTTAAATTTAAACCCCCAAATTCCAAAACATTTCAATAAAATGTCCAAGTCATCGGGGCTCCGAAATCATTAATACATAAAACGCATCATAGCGTAATGCATGCGCATGAGTAATGAGCAGATAACTTAAAATCGAAACTCCTTCAAGCGTCCCGCAATCATCGGAGTCAAGATAGAGACACGAATGCCAAATCCAAAGCAAAACCAATATGATATAAATCAGAACTATACATGTAAATATCAAGTCGATACCTGTAAATATCAGGAGGAAATGCATGCTAACTCTTTTAAGGTCGCTGTGCAATGCGCATAACACTGCACAGTGGCGGACGTCTATCGTTAGAAAATAACCATATACGTACATATCTTTTGTTTAATAAGTACGTTCCGCCGTTTTAAAACAATTCAGAAGGGTTTCCTTGTTTTGAACGTTTCGTGTCATATCGGACACGTAGGTAAATACTGAGACTATAGCTCGCTTTTTGGAAATCCCTTCGATAACTATCAATGCATGCAAAATATATCCAGGTACTGTTCTCTGACCAGTCCTGCTCGGTATGAAAACAAATCGCAAATATCATGAAAACGTACTGCTCCATAAGAAATCAATCCCAAAATATGCATATGAACACTACGTGCGTCTGGTGCGCACGGAAATCAAAATCCATATATGTGCCATACAGGTGCACAAAACAACATGTAAGTGCATCGGGTGTGCACGAAATATCTGTCAAGGGCAACAGGTGTGCCTGACAGCAAAAACAGGTGCATCTGACATGCACGAAGAATCTCGATTTAGTGCATCTGGTGTGCACCAAAATCGCATCTTAAAACCTGAGCTCAACATGCGCGAAAAATCCAAATCCGGTGCATCTATCATGCACGAAATTATGAAATCCAATATCAAGCACCGAAAATGCGCAAAATCCAATCAGGTTCATAAGGTGTACAAAACAAATATCGAGTATCACAATCGAAATCGAAGTCTAGTGCATCTAAATGCACAAAATGCGTATCACTGCACTGCAAGCATATGTGAACTATACCGAGTGCAAAAACCAAATCGTGTGCGTACATACGCACAAAATCAACTCAACTGTATGAAACCCATAAAATCATAAACATGAGAAACCAAGGCACGAAAACTATATCAAGTGCAACAACTGTGCAAAAAGCGTAAATACTCAGTAGGTGCAACCATCGTGCACGAAAGCAAATATCATGAAACTCAATCATCAAAATCAATCATGCGAATAGATCGCCCAAAATACCGAAATCAAGTATGGCGGAATAGTCCCGCTCAAGCACATCTTCTAAGAATCTCTGGCCAACTGTCGTGGTCACTCATGGCATGTCTCGTCGCCGATCCTAAAATCTGGTCTGCTGGTGTGCGTAACATGACCACTCCTGGGTCCAAGTCTTCTCGTAATTTATTCCATAAGGGTCCTGTCGAGGTCTCTCCCAATCTCATCTCTGCCTAACTGTCCGGAAGTCATCGTCCTTTACTATATCTGTTTCTTGTTCCGGAACGGTTGCAAACTCATCGTGATTCCTTCTGGAAGGTATATCCAAGTACGATGCCTCAGCATGCGTATCGCATCTCTGATGTCGGCGGAGTGGAATGTCATCTTATCCAGATCTGGTACGAACCTCTTACTCCACTTCCTCTAATGTCGACTGCTTCGGACTCGTCTCGTCGTGGCTACATAGACTGAGCTCCAACGGCTATCCTCGTATCTGGAGTCTCCCAAGAAATGCATCTCCCCACATAGCATCCGAATGAAGTCGAACCATTTGATCGATTTGTCAAAAACTCATAATCCCCCAAGAGCTCAACATCTTGGGTACAGTTTAATAGTATCGAGTACGTACCACAGCATCGATGGTCCAGCCGTAGAAGGGCAAACCCAAGCCTCACTAATGGTTCCGCAGAACTGCCGCAAACCCTAAGGTTCAAAGGCTTTCACACGGTCATTATGTCGAGTTAGGGTTTCATTCTTCTAGAGGGTCCATAGAATTGCCTGCATGTCTTTCCGAATACTTTAAACTTGGAATAATAGGTTTCTGACATTCGATCGTCTCTGTCGACTCTCAACGTCTCCGCGTGAAGTCGTCTCTGGCTGGAAACAAACTATCTGATGACCTCGCATCAGGGTAGCGAACGAACCACATGTCCTAGTCATTCATCCTCGATGACTAGCGACCTTTTATCATCTCTTAGTACAAATCGTACTGCAATAGCTCCAACATCTGGGGCGATATCTCGTCGTTCGCAGCAACAACTGGCTCACTCATCTGCATGCTGAACAGTGCCTCAATCATCATGAATAAGCAATACATCAACGGTCATCAAAATCTGGTTGGCCTCTATCAGTGGCTCAATCCTCTGGTGCTGATCTGCACGTCCGAGTAATCTCATACAGCGATCCATCAAACGCTCGTGGCGCGAAGACACAGTAAAAAGACACATCTGTGCAATCATGTGTCGCCGGAATTACGCCCTGGTCAGTCCTCGTTCGTGATGAGCTCGTGCTGACCGCAACTCTAGCCGTAGCTCTTCCTGCCCGTAATCGTGGCAGCAAAACCATACTGGTACCGATGAGGCTAGATCATGAATGAATATAATACTGAGCAAAGAAATGTACATCCTAAAGCTTCTTAAGCGGAGTAGCGTATCGTAAGTATGCCGCGGAACATACCCACAGTACGTCACTCTACTTTAGTCACCTATTCAATCAACCAAGGGTCATCCTACGCTCCGAAGGTAAATCCTAACGCTCTGATACCAACTTTGTCACGACCCGAAAGTACGGAACATGACCGACACTTAAACTACGAAACATCTCGAGGCGTACGTAATCTAAGTAAGCCGAAAGCCCAGAAATCCAAACCAAGAAAAATAGTAGAGTGTAGGAAAACCAATTTAAATCAAATAGTTTGCAACATAAGCCGAAATATGCATTTTAAAATCACAAGTCTTTTCTAAAAATTTCGGCAGAGTTTCCTTTGTAAAAACTGACCCCAAACGGGTACAAAACCTGATAAAGCATATATAATAAAAAATGCATCCCCAAGCGGGAGCTAGCTCTTCGTCAATCGACGGTCACAACCACGCAAGCAATATAATATACAACGCCGAAAGGCGAGGATCACAACAACAGAAAAGGAAACTCAAAACAGCAAGAAATCCATAGAAATATAACGCGTGACTTTAAGGTCGAAAGAATAAACAACACCGGTCTCTATCTGAAATAAATACATGTTTGGTTGATGGAACTTCTGGATACAACAGAATAATAATATACAAGGTATAAATGATGGGTACGATACAAATAAAACCCACCTACTAGCAAGTCACCTGAAAAGAAGCGGTGCCAGCAAAGCCGTAATGAAACCTGTACGGCAAACCTTCAAGAAACTGTGGCACAACGGGGGTGAGTTGCCAACTAGTGAGTAGAAAAACATCTACGAACAGAAATCGCATGAACAACGCAATCCTAGGTCATATGATCATAATATATCCTCAAATCTATAACCTGCAGCCTAACAATGGTTAGGGTATACCTCTAAACAACTGTACTACCAAGTGCTCGTGTCAGTGTCTCGGGTAGCAATATATCATATGGATGAGGTATGAATGCATGAAAACAGAATATCTGTATATGAAGAAACTGCTTTCATAACTTAGTGAGATTTCTTTTGTATAGTTAAAACGAGGTATCATAATGAAATCAACATAAACAGTGTCTAGCATCGACACAAAACATAAAGCTCAATCTCAATATTTCAGGCTCGGTACCTCAATATCTCAAAATATCAATGTCTCAATCTCACTGTCTAGGGCGCCGTCAGTCCAGACCGGCCCCTAACATCCATCACAAGACCACGACGGTATCCTCCAGATATCCGATGCGTCGGGTAAAATCACCGGTCGGTAGTCTCCCCCTACCAGGCTCATCGTCATCACCACGAGCTTCTTGTCCCGGGGTACCTTACCGGGTCCACCATGTATCCGAAACGGTTCATCCAACTCCTCGAATCGAGCTTCGAAATCCATCAGCAAACTCATGGTGGACGACTCATACATCATGGGAAAACCGCACTTTTCATTTAAAAAGAGAGAGGAAGAAGTTTATAAATGTTTTTGCGGTTTTCCCCCAAATCCAGGAAATCTCATGAAAATCCGAATCCAAATCCTCAATAGCATGTAAACAGTGAATATAGGCATGAAAATCCATGAATGCGGCATAACAGTGAATAATAACATGCATGAAGTAGCAAGTAATAACTACAATGTCTAAACTAGCATATAAGGCACGTACACTAATATCATGTCTAAACTATTAACTAACAACGTATGTCAATGAAATAGTATTTTCTAAAGTGTTCGTAACATGGCAATTACCGATGAAGATGTGTGTGAGCCGGCAAGTAAGTGTACGTGGAGCATACGCATCATCGGTAATGGTGCTGGTGTCCTAACAACATGATATCAACAATACAATATGAAATCACAATATAAGTATGCGATGCGGAGCGAACAACAATAATGTGCGGGAGCTGAATACTAAACACAACGATAACCAATCTGCATTTAATATGATATGAGTCATACAGCTACACTAAACTATAGGGCTGAGCTAACAGGCTAATTGAAGGTAAGGAAACCGCCTAACATCTGAGTCGATACATATATATATATATATATATATATATATATATATATATATATTAGTCGGTGACCCGCCTCGATAATATAACATCCGATACCATATCTATAATCAAATATTCCCAAGTCAAGAGTGCGGATCAAACATCAATATAAAGCTTGTACGTAAATCCGTCGTACGGCATCCCAAATCTGGGTACAGTCAATACCACATTCATCATATTATTCATCTGGTATCCTCTTTATCAAAGTTCATAATCCGGGTACTGACCTACGTCTAGTACAATACTAATATCATCAATATAATCATGATCTGACTACTGATCGACAGTCTCGTACAACCGATATCATCATAAAGGAGTATACCTCGCCCAAGGCGACCCATTATAAATATCCTAGCATATCATATCTCATATCACGATCACATGCCGACCATTCTATTTATATCACTATTCACATGGTGTCGTCGTCCAAAAATCCTCTATAACATCATGACGTATCTCAAATACGAATCCTGCTATATCACCGATTTCACGGTCTCAATCACTCCTCATCGACTCACCTCAAATCCCAAGTACTATCCTCAAATCCAGTATATGATCACATAGTCCTATACCCATGTGAACACATAAAATATATAATCCCATATATGCACATATGAAAGAAGAATGCATGCAAGTACGGGTGTGTGTGTATGTGTGGTGCAACCACTACTCTAGGGTTTCGCAACACTAAACCAATCCAATCACACCTAGAATCTATCTTTATCATCAATAATCTCAAACAATATAATCAATATATATGTGTGTATACGTATTCGTATACATCACCACGAACTGCGGGGGTGCTATACGTCATCCACCCGACTTCTCCCCGTAGATATAAATCTACTCACTTTGCTTCTTGTGTGCCGATACCGATGTCGCCATCTTCATCTTCATCGCCTCGACGCCACGTGGGGTACCTACGGATATCACAAACGCTAAAGCATATGGAAATCACATCGGAAAACCAAAACGGCATACGCTATGCCCATAGGTAAAAACCTATAGCCTCACATGCAAACACGACTAAAAACCCTTTGCCGTTGACGTTCAAACGCCACCCGACAGAAACGAATCACCAAATACCAAAATCCATGCTAAAATAAGTCGTAAACCATGCGCCAACTCAAGAAAACTAACCCAGATTTTACCCTAAAGTTTACAGGGTAAAAGGCTACAGAACAAAAATGAGGGGGTTCCAACCTGCTCTGGCCGCAATTTGCGACCAGAGGAATTAAATCTGCAGACAGGTTGAAGGGTTAGGGGCTGGGGCTTTGTGTGGTGGTTCCAGAGTGCCTGCACATCTCACTGTCCAACCAAAATTATTTTAGGAGTCTCGGGGTGAAAGCAGATTTCCAAAAACAGTCCCAGATTTACAGTTTTTCCCGATATCGATTCACAAAATCCGTATTCTGGGTTAAATTCTCTGGTTTGGTCCAATATAACATCACACCAGGGGTTATATTCTCTAATTACACCTCAATTCATCTTTGATTTCAGATCAAACCTTAAACCCTAACTTGAATTTTCCAAAGTCCTCAAAACGACACAATATCGACATGAAACAAGTATAGATGCACAAGAAATCAAAATACTACTCTAAAGGTGCAGAATTTACCTCCTCTGGCAAGTCAAGAATTTTCTTGAGTTGCTCAAAGTCCTCAAGATCCACTCTTTCTAGGTCCAATGTGTAGCTAGTGAGCTTGGGAACAATTTTAGTGAAGTGGGATTGGGGTTTTGGAAGGGTTTTATTGGTGTTTTGGGGGATTAAAGAGGAGAAGAAAAAAGAGCAGCAGCAGCCCATAGAGAAGGAGAGAGAAATGAGATGATGAAATGAGGAGGATGGTTCAAAAAAAGAGAAGGGTTGACTCTCACTTTCTCTCTCATCATCATACCTTCACTTTATCTCTTTTTCTTTTCTTTTCCTTTTCTTTTTCTCCTCCCACCATGGTGAACCCTAAGCAACCATACACCCAAAACATGTAGGAAAATGTGACAAGTGTGGAAAAATGATATGTGCATATTTTTGCACAAAAATGCTAAAGACCCGATTAGCGATTTTTAATCGCGATTAGCACTAAATTAGCATATAACTAACCATAAAAACTTTAAAATGGCATAATTCCACAAAATACCCTATTTTAGAATTTTCCGTAATTTTTCCAAAATTCTCCCCATTTATCGGTATTTAATTATACCGAAATATTAAAATATTCATTAAAATAATATTAAATTATAAAAATTCCCAAAAATAATATTTTATTTTTTTTTAAATGTTACACGGGTAGAACTTGACATGTGACTTATGATTTGTTGACCTTCGTCAAGGTCATAAGAGCATGGGGTAAAAATTAGATCGGGAGTTTCTAAAGAAACTGAAACTTTCCAGATATGCGCATACCTTCTGGAGTGTGATAACGTGAGTGGATTTCATCACGTTATCATGCGATGATAGTTGGATCCCGATTCCCACTGATGAGTTGGTTTACTCCTCGGGTGATCCCGACTAATTCTTCTTTCAGGTTTGGAGGAGAATTTGAGGTTACAGTGGGAGGTTTCCTGATTAGATAAATTGATAACCATTTTGATCTTGGTTAGAGTGCACGCTGAGTGTTTCTTTTCTCTCTCTCTTTGGCAGCGACCATGACCCGACCCTAGACTATGACTCAGTGACCAAGTTAACCGAACCTTCTTGAAACACTGGCTTTTGGATTGTCAGAGTTGCATACCTCATTGCCACTCCTACTTTTACCCTTTTCTCCAGAACACCCCGTATTACTACGAACATCCACTTACATTGGATAAAACCATCGTATGGTTATATACGAACTCGAAGGAACTTTTTCCAGATTCGAGGATGGTTTTTGGTTCTGGAGAAAATGAATAGGACTATTCAGTTGTCTTTTCCTTTTACCTTCTCTCAGGTTCCGAGTGCTCCTTAGATTAGGACGGTACACCTATTATGCTAATTGGATAGTCTTCTTCCAAACCATAGGCAGGTGCCGAACGGTAGGGAATGAAGAAAACTAATTAGCCTAACGATGGTGTACAGAAGGTATTAAGTAAAGACAAATAAAGGGATTAGCAAGAGGGCAAAGTAAATAGAGACTATTATTCACGACCAAACAAAGTATTTCATCGCCACTCCTACTTCACCTTTGTATTTCTCCGGGACACTCCGTATCACTACGAAGATCCACAGTTATCTGGATATTCCATCGTATGGTTATATACGAACTCGAAGGAACTTGTTCCAGTTCGGAGATGGATTCTGGTTCAGGAGAAATAGGAATAAGGTTTTATTCAGTTGTCTTTTATCTTTACCTTCTCTTGGGTTGCGAGTGCTCCTAGGATTAGGACAGTACACCCATTATGCTTATTGGATAGTCTTCTTCCAAACCATAGGCTGGTGCCGAACGGTAGGGAAGGAAGAAAACCATTTGGCCTAAAGGTGGTGTACAGAAGGTAATGACTAAAGACATATAAAGGGATTTGGAGAGATGACAAAGGAAATATACGGTTACAGTTGTAAATCTGATAATGGAAGAGGCATTACTAAGAATACCCGGATACCCTTTCGAAACATTTACATATTTCAGTTTCACTGTGTATTGTTAAAAGAAAACTGATTTCCCAATTAGTCCTTGCTCCAGGGTATGTATTTACCAGGTTTGATTCTCACATCTGTATGGTGTTACAGATGATGAGTGGGAGTAAGTTATTGGGAATTGGGTGATCATCCTCATTATATCGGGATTCGTTGTAATTGGTGATATTTGAGGAAATCGCCTGGGTTGTTTGCCGGACGGCAAATATTTGGTTTTGAATATCCGTTGTTATGCACCAATTTCAAATTGAAATATCTGTACGTTTATTTTCATAAAGTGAGATATAACTTTTTGAAATTATGTCGATGACATTTACCTATATCAGTGGATGGTTAGGTAAGAAGTATTAAACAGCGGTGTAATTCTTCTTAACCATAAGTACAGTTTTCAACCTACGACACACAGGGTTTGAGTTATTAGACTCAGGGGATTTATACAGAGGATTGTATATTGTCCAGTGTCCATTAAGACAGAGGGGTTGGTCCTCGTACTATATTCTGTTTACTTATGACTTCTCTAGTTTTTAGACAAGTGTTTCGTAGAAATACAAGGTCTAAGTTTTGAGAAGTTATAGGTATAAGAATAAAGTAGAGAACCAGGCGTTGCAAGTATCAGGATTCTTCAAGGTGATCGAAGATGTAGATACTTGTGTATGGTATTCAGTTAATAGTAATGATTAAGAGAACTTACTTCATTTTCAGGTTACTCATAATTGGAAGCACTCCTAAGTTGAGTAATGTTGATCAGCCTCTCTCCATTTAGTTGACTTGCACTGGAGACAGCTGCATGATTTGAATTTGGTTCCAATTAAATCAGTGCCTCTGTTTCTATATTGGATATAGAACGGTTCATATCTTAACGATGTTAAAGTACGGGGAGTTGTCCGGCTTTTGCTTAAAACCAGAATCTGGATAATTCAAGGCACGTTTCTGTAATGGCTGTTTGTGGGTTGACCCGGGCTATGACGAGGGTTGACTTTCTACCATCTGGAAGATCAGTAGTGATATTGTTCTTGACTCGCCACAGTTTTAGTAAAATGGAATTTTCAGAAAACAGTAGTGGGAGTATGGTAGAACTGGAAGTGATTCCAGAACCGCAAACGATTACTGAAAATTTGATAAGAACCTAAAGATTCAATCTGGTTTGACATTCCATTGGCCACTCCTCAGATATGGTGGGTAACCTCAGACACCCGAGAGGTACTCCGGTAGCCTCAAGGACGGTGACATGGAGGTTCTTGTTCACCCAGACTTGCCATTGCTGTTGTTCCAAGCTATGAGACCCGGCAGGAGGATGAGTATAGCGTCGTTCTGAACTAGCTTTAGAAGTGTACATGTATATGATTCTGCCAGAGGGTTGTCGTAGTCAGTGGGAGCAGCGGAAGCATTGGTGGACAAGTAGCTTATGTCTATTTATGGACTAAAGCAGATATAGCGGAGATAGATCATCTATTTCTGATGTGACAGTCATAGGTTTGACTTCATCAGAATAGGGGATGGATCTGTTAAGAAGGTAGTAGGGTGTGATGTCCTGGTATTTGGATGACATACACAGAGTAGGAAGTGAAATTCCTATACTACGGTCGGTTATACTTTGGTTGTCATACAGTGGTTTCTCCACAAAGGATATAGATATAATATCAGACATTCTGGTTACTAGATCTATGGTTTTAGATCTAGATTTGGGTAGTTTCCCAATCTGGGTACTTAGACAGCATTCTAAAGGTGTTTTAGAATGGACGACTCCTGGCATGGTAGTGTACCAGCAGGTGATGGAGTCACCCTCTCTAAAAGTGTCTTACAAACTAAAGGGGAGAGGGATGTGTATGATTGGTAGATCACTTGCTTAGGAAATTGAGTCAAAGATGTCAAGTACCACACCAGATGTTGTTTTTGCATGAGCTGCAATAAGTTGATATTGATCCAATCCTGGAGGAACGTTCGGAAGCAGTTTTAGAACATAAGTGGATGTTCTAGTGATATGATAACAACTGCCTCTTTTAGGAGACGGTTATCATTTCAGGCTTCCAAGGTGACCTGGATGACAGAGTGACTGTCATAGTTATAGTTTTCCCACTGACGAGGGGCAGTAGTTTGGACAGGAGGTCCAAGCGGACACTGAGGGATGCATGGCGCAGGATACCGATTAAATTCAGTTGACGATACAGTCTAAGAAGTTTGGATTTGGAGTTCATTTATGAACTAGGTCCCATCAGACATCCAAACTTATTCTAAGACAGGTATTGCTCATTTCGGGAGATGGCTTTCTCCGCGAACTTGAGATAAAGAGAGACATAGAAAGAAACATCAGGGCGGATCCACTCACTAAGGCTATTCCTCAAACGCAAAATAGTTTCGCAAACAGGCTTTGTGAAACTGATTAGTATAGGAGTTGGGTGTTCGGTATCACACGGGGCTGTGAGTATGCGATATCGTAATAATTAGCCTTGAGTGCAAGTGGGAGATTGTTGGATATAGTGCCCTCAGAGTCAATTATTGGATCACAGGCACGTGATTGCAATGATTGAGGGAGGACCTATGCCGGTAGGACGGTCTTACTCAAGATGATAGTATGCTATCTAGTTTATCTTTATCATCGTGTACTGCTTTAGGTGACCTTACAGGTCGCTATTACATGTTGATAGAGCCCCTAGGATTCTTGCTTGACTGCCAGCAGTATGATGGCGATCATATACATGGGAGCTGGGGTCTATAAGCACATCCTTAAAGTGGTCCCTAGTCGTGAGAGTTTTAGAGACAGGGCATCGATACTCCGGAGTAGACTAGTGTATACAGTCGAGACCCTGACGAGGGGCGGTGGCCGGTCTCACAAGCCATTGGTGTCAGTTGGTTCACCTAAGATGTATACAGGTGCTCATTGGGTTATGAGTACACCGGACAGGACTCGCCGAGAACATGCTAGTTGGTATTATACCTGACGTCAGATAGCAGTTCCCTGGTGACATGTGTACAGGTTAGTTCATCGACCTGAAATCGTCATTTGTCTCGTGTGAGTTCCCACTGTGCTTTGATTACTACCCTACCACGGCTCAAAGGAGTCGTGTAAATAGGTTTTAGTTGGGTACAGTCCCGAGCCACATGGAGGCAGTGAGCGGATCGGCAGGGGTTTCGTCTCTCCCGGTATTGGGGGTGAGATCGCGCTGTGTCTAGGAGAGCCATTACACGAAGTCCTTGGCCAAGGCAGGAGATTTACTGGTAGGTATTCCAATAGTATCTCAGGGTGTTCTGGGCTACACTCTTACACGACTTGTACCGCTTTTGGGGGTCTGACTTTTACCAACACCCTAGGCCCGACATGCGATGCTCATAGACGAACGGACCGGATTGTACGGATATTGTCACTGACAGGATCAGTAGGGTGTCAGGATAAGTTCGCTCATCGACCTCCCTTTTGGTCAATACCTGGTAGCTCGTTACGTATAGCTAGTACCACTGACGTGCTAGTGGTTAAATCCACAGCCAAAGTATTGACGAGTCTTTAGAGTCCCCCACAGACAGTTTCTCAAGTTTCGGGCGAAACGTTGTAGAGGCCGTATGATATATGGCAAGGTCCGATCATATACGTGCAGTAGTGCACGGATCATGATCGGGCGAATCATACTAGTGGGTTTTGGTTTAAGCCGGATCCTAGTATGTTGGATTACTTTAGTCTCATCGCATTCGCATTCAGTCGGAATGCGGGTGCAGGTATGTATATACAGGTGAGGGGTATTCTTGTGATCCGTCACGAGTTTACTTTAGATGTTGCCGTATCTTTTTGTTGTGGCAAACATTTGGATTAATGTTTGCATATGGAAATAATGAGCTAGAATTCATCATGAGATGCATTAAATGTGACATGGACATATATAGTGACTTATGGTCTCTTTTATTGTGAAAATGTCACATTAGTGTTTGATTTGTGGGTTGATTTGATGAGAGGAGAGAGAGGGGCAGCCAAGGATGAGGTTGGCTCTTGTATTATTCTTCTCTTGCTCTCATTTTATCATACAACAACAAAAGAAAAAGGAACATCTTCTTCTTCTTCTTCCTCTAGCTCATTATCTCCATTAATGGCAACACCTCTAACCTCTATCCAAATCAATGGATGCAAGAGACAAAGTGATCATACACATTCTTTACATCACCTTGGACACGTCGGCTAGCACACTTCGTGCCCGAGTTGCTTCGGATGAAGCGGGAGCCCGTAAAAAGAATCGATGATGTGGTGCCCTTTCCGACGAGGAGATCGAGACCGGAGATGCCGCGAGGAGCTTGGGATGGTGCCAAAGACCGAAAGACACGGATCGATCGGTATAACTTTCCAACCCTCTCTCTAGATAGCTAGTTGTAGGTTAATGGTTCGATCCGGGTTTAAGCATACGATAGCGCCGGTTTCTAGTTTGAAAAAGTTTCGTTTCCTCATTTTGGCCTTGAAAAGACGGCCGGGGCGCTATCGTACACTTACAACTCTATTTAAATTAACCACACACCGCTCACTACGGTACCCTATCCTATTAACGGTGATTCCCTAGTTAGACCGGTTGTGATTGATTTAAATAGATGTTAGGGCTAAGAGTTAAGAAAGGACGGATAAGGACCAAAAGGAAGAAACTAAGTTTCTTCCTAGTCGTGCTAATCCCCTTTGCTGACTATTACCCTAACACCTATATTCTTCACTAGGGCATTGAAAACAGTGGGTAGAATTCATTTTCCAAACTAACCTAATCCTAACCCTAGCAAGACTTTTAATCAATTTAATCTCATTCTTAAATCGTAAAACAAAACCTGATTTGATCGGATTAACTCGTTAGAACATAAAGAAAAGGAATCTATCTCCCTGTGGACCGACCCGTACTCAACCGGCTAGCTACCAAGTGACACTGTTATTGATTGCGGTATATTCTTAATTCTTTGATTCGAAACGCGCACACGAAAATCTCTACCAATCACCTGACGATCTGAGTATGCATGCTCAGCGTGAGAAGTGGATTTAGCCCAGATGAGAACCTACCCTGCTTTGAGGATATTGCGGGGATCTAGACCAATGGCATCAGCTTCATAGTTTCCTTTGTTACTATCTAGTTAGTTGTTTCCTTTGAGGTTACAGTCGTGTATCCGTTACACTCTGATTCATTCAAATGTGATTAACTTAGTGACTGCATTTCTCTTTGTGATTACTGCTTACCATGCAATACTAGAAGCCGAAGTGTGACTATGGCGGGATTATTCCTTAACCGTAAGAGTATGGCTGACCTAGTCACCTCTCGTATTCTATATTTTGGGAAGCGGTGCATGATAATATACCTTCTGGCTGAGAAGAAGAGCATGTAATTCCTCGATTGAAAAAGGAAGGCCACCATGAGTGTGGATGACAGTTGAAAAATCGGCATACTCATGGCCGAGCTCACGAAGCACGAAGTGGAGGTAGTCATCTGATTGGACTGGACGGCCAATTGTAGCGAGTTGATCGACGATGGTTTTTGCTGCATGAAGGTATTCCGTGATAGAGCACGATCCCTTTTTAAGGGACCGAACTTTCGTGAAGGGTGATTAAATGGGCTTGACTTTGAGAAGCAAGTGTTTGCTCAAGAGAGTCCCACACGAGCTTCGAGGTTGAAAGACCAACCACTTGAGCTAGAGCTGAGTTAGATAGAGTGTTGAGAAGCCATCCTAACGCGAGTTGATCATGCATAATACATTGCTTGTAGGCAAGATTAGGCGATGAAGTTTTCTTTCCTTTTGTATCGGCGACGAGGAGATTTTTCGGTGGGCATGCAATCATGCTTGCAACATATGGCCAGAGTTTGTCGGCATACAAAAATGGTTGCACACATGCTTTCCAAAATAAGAAGTCGTTTCCATCAGGACGAGTTGTAAGGATGGGAAGGATGGAGGAAGAGATGTTGGAGGTGAGAGAAAATTTAATAAGAGAGGGATTATTTAATAAGGATTTTAGAACCGGAACTCTTCTGATACCATGAAAGAATTAAAAGCCTCTCCTTCTTAACGAGAGAAAAATGAAAATGTTTCACAATTTATAGAGTTTAAATTACAATAATATTTACATTTTGAATATCTAAGATATTATTCACATATGATATGATTTTTGAATTTCTACCATTTCTATAAAGATTTGAATATAATCAAATCTTCTTATTCAAACTTTTCTTAGCACAGGAGATTTATTTTGAGTGCTTTCTATTTCCTCTCTGATTTAATTCTTTGCAAATCTCTTGATTCCTCCTTTCCATTTGTGTCATCCAGGAGTCAACTTTGCTAACAATTATGTTGTGATGGTGATTTAGATCGATGATTGCCACTGCGTTTCAACGACCACTAGTCATCCTTTATGATCACGTGGCTTGAAGATTGTTTTGGTCGGTCATCTCTACATATTGGTGCCAAGCCAAACATAAGGCTATTTTCGGTATAGGTCTCTTACAAACCAATGAACAAGTAAAATAAGGAATTGAGGACGTGTAGTGAAAATATTCTAAAAATTGATAAAATAATGCAGAAAGAAAAAGAAAGAATTTACCAGTCGTGGCCGGGGAATACTATTCCTTACTACTAAAGGTTATCGTTGACACCAAAAATATTAACAAAATTAAAAGATCTTAAATTTACCATTTGCGAATATCTTTCGAGTCGGATATCCCCTAAATACGGGTATCTCCTAAAATACGGATACCTCCATATGCAGGTATCTATAAATGTGGGAATTTCATTTGACATGCCCGCTTTGATGGAGCGGTTACAGGTTTCTTTAGAGACACTCGCCACATAAGCGGTTATTACATGCAAGTGGGAGAGTTATTCTCTTCCCTCACTTCTCTCAAAATGAAGGGATAGTTTATAACTACTCCCACACATATATATCCCGAAGCAAAGAGAGAAAAGGGTGTCCCCTCATTATTCAACAAAAAGAGACTCTCATTAACAAGTTTTTTGAAGACTCGACGATTGGTGCTCTCGGCTGTAAAAAAAGAAAGAAGAAGAACAGAGAAGGTGGGAATTTGATGAAAGCCTTTCTTTTGAGAGTCGTTCTTCTTTTCTTTTTAAATTTTGACATGGGATACTTATGATTGAGGGCTTAAAGAAATTCTCATCAATTCCTACAATCAAGAAATCCTAGATAGACCTAGGAACATGATTCACTTCATGTTCATTGACAAACTAAGATTATGAAAATAGTCCCTTTAGAATACAGGGGAAACCTATGTTCTTCATAAATAAGAATATAGACCGTAAATGCATATTCTTCATAAAACTTAAAAAAAACAAGAGGAGACTTTATCCAAATTTTAATAAATTCAAAGCAGATTTTCGGATTGAATCTGGCTGCCCCGACATATCTGAGCAAAACAGACACAACTCTCATCCGAGAGTATCAAATCTTGATCTATTCTAAGCGTATGAAAGCTGATTAAATAAGTTTCGCAACGAGACTATACATAAAGATAATTGGGCATGAAATAATAGATTTTCGGATATCTCAAAAGATATCTGTAGATTCGCGGGTGGAATCTGCCTGCTTCGACACATGTTAGCAAAACGGCCATAACTCTCACCTGAAAGTTCCAAATCACGATCCGTTTGAAGCGTGTGAAAGTTAACTCACTAAGATTCGAAACATGACCATGCATTGATATGAAAACTTTAAAACTTATGTATTTAACTTAATTTTAAATATAGAGTAAAATTCTATGTTCATTTCAAAATCAATTTGAACATAAAATGTATACTTATGTTCATACAGCTTAAGTACGGCCAACTCATACCAACATGAGAAAATTGGGTATCTTAAAAGATATCGGCAAATGGGATCGGGTATTTCTAAAGTTATCCACAAGGGAGATCATATATCTTGAAAGATACCCACAAATCGGGTATCTTGAAAGATACCCGCAAATTGAGTCAGGTATCTTGAAAGATACCCGCATGTCGGGTATTTCAAAAATACTTGCAAATATTGAATTGGGTCAGGTATCTTCTCCAAAAATATCCGCAAGTATTAGTCCGGGTTGGGTATCTTTTCTAAAGATACCCACACATCGGGTATAGCTCCTAAAAAGATATCCGCATATATCATGTTTGGTCGGGTGTTCCTTTCAAAGATATTTGCATCTCTTGTAAATAGGGTTTGGGCCTCATGAAGAGTTATCCATCGCTCTTTCAATTAAATTATGTTGTGGGTCTTATGCTTTTGCTTAAACTGTCTAAGTTTAGGTCCCATAAATGGAAGTCCCCACTTTGTCATTAAAAATGATAGCAGCTTCAATATCCCCTCAAAATGCATTTGTATCTTTTGTAATTCTTTTGTATAAGTCTTGAGATATAAAGAAATGCATATGCTGTAAACAAACCAATATGAATGAAACCTTTTTTGATGACTATTTTATGTTGCATTTCTTTCGCAAGTACTTTTATATGTTATGTGATTTTTTCTTTAATTGATGTTATTTAAAGCAACTAACAAGGTATCATGTCTAGGTTAAGACCTGAGACAATAGAGTATAATTAACGGTAAGTTCTTGTGCTTATCGGAAGTCTCGAACCCCACGATCTTCTGGTCAAATTTTTAAACTTTCAAACTTGTTTTGTTTAAACTCTTTCTTTTCTTAAGGATGCGATCGTTAGAGGTCATAAAAAGGGTAAACAATTATGTGATTTAACTCATGATAAAAGATGATTTGTATGATAAAACAAATAATTTTTATTGCTTTTTTTATTTTAAGAATTTTATGATGAATGCAATAAAAACCTCAACTAAATGCAATAGAGGGAAAAAAAGAAAGAGGATAAGAGAAAGCCTGATTATTGCTGCGCGCGAAGCACCTGAGAAAACCTCCGCGATCCCCCAAGTGTCTGAAATGGAAAACGATAGCGAATTTTTAGAGCTTTGGCCTCCAAAGAAGAATGGAAACTCTAGAGGCTCGAGGGATGAGAAACAATGAGCTCATAGCTCCTTTTATATTGTAGAGGTCGAGTTTAGGGTAAATCTGTCGACTGAGCGACCAAAGCGGTCTCAGGGTCTGTGCGGTTGACTGCCGACCACACAAATCATGATTTTTCCTGATTTTTGACCAATTTACATATGTAGTAAATCAATTCAAATCTTTACAAACTTGCTCTTGGGTATGTTGTGGTTGTGTGACCGATGGCTGACGCATAGTCCGCTGCCTTTTAGGGGGTGCGGTCGACCATCGACTGCACACTCTAAAAGGAATTTTTTTTGTCTGCAAGCTTAGTTGTAGAAATTCATTATAAATTGAGTGCACAGGTCATTTTGACTGTAAGATTTGATTTCCAGATTTTTTGATCGATTAAATACCCAAAAATAACCTGAAATAAATAGTATTTATCATGTGCGGTTTATGGGGGCTACACGGAATTTATACTACTTTTCCAAGATTTTTGTATTTTACGAAAAATCCTTTTAGAATGTTGAAAAATCAACATATCCTACGTGTGTTCTATTCTATGGCATATCGCACATAAGTTAAAGTTGTTATTTTCATTTAAAAATTCTTTACAAAATAGTTTCAGTACTTTGGTTCAAATTCTTCATTTTATTTTTGATATATTTTTTACATACTATAGAGCCAGTATCATAGGATTCGATCAAAATGATGTATCGACACCGAGGATTTTAGAATCGAATAAAAGCTTATAGCAAAATGATAATCTAATATGGTAAATTTTAAATTTTCTCTCTAATGTCTTGTAGGTTCGTTGGTTATTCCGCTAGCATTTATATAAATGCTGATTTCTGGTTCAAAGTGATGTTCATTTGTTTATGCCAGCCAAGGAGCTGTATATAGATGGATTCAGACATGTTTTAGCATCCATTAAAATTGGAAATTTGGAGCATGCCCGCTTGACCTGCAACCCTTAACGAACACGGAGGATTCGGATCCTATCCGAGCCTACCCAACCCGATCCGACCCAAGAAAAATTCTTGAGAAAACAACTCAGTCTTAGGGCACCACACCTGCATCTGATGAATCCCTAAAAGATCAAGGGTTTATAACAACACAAAGCCTTCTCTTCTGATCCCTCAACTCAGTTTCTTCCCTCGCTCCTCCTCATCATCATAAATGGTAATTCTAGTTTCTTCTCTTCTATGCGATCTCTTGTTCAATTGATTTTCGTCTCAAAATTGCTTCTTTTTTTTTCCCGTTCCCTTTTTCATCTTAGGGCACTGAAATGGCTGTGAATCCAAAGGCGTATCCTTTGGCGGATGCGCAATTAACGATTACGATATTGGATCTTATTCAACAGGCTGCTAATTACAAGCAGCTCAAAAAGGGCGCCAATGAAGGTAGCCACTCTTTCAAATCTCGTCCAAAATCGATTTTTTAATCAAATCCGAGGTGTTGATGAGCATGGTTTGTATTTTGTTTTTGAAATGAAATTACAGCGACAAAGAGTTTGAACAGAGGGATATCTGAGTTTGTTGTTATGGCTGCTGATACCGAGCCGCTCGAGATCCTACTCCACCTTCCTTTGCTTGCTGAAGACAAGGTATCGACCTACTTTTTACATTTTTAAATAAAAAAAAAGATGTTTAATGTTTTATGTTTTATGTTGTTGTTGTTGTTTATATTGCGAGGATTAGTGGCATTCTTGATTGAATTTTGTTAAGAACATAAAATATGGTGTAGGGTATTGAAGAACATAAAAATATACATTTCTGAAGTAATTTCATCTACTTCTTGCATAAACAAAACAAACAAACAAAATTGCTTGATAGTAAGAAGGCCTCATCCTTTGAAAGTAATAATGAAGAACACATAAACAATCAGTATTTTCTTTTTGTTCCTTGTGCTACATGCCTTCTTCCAACCCATGTCAAGAGGAAGAGAAATAGCCATGTCATATAGGATCCACGTCATCATCATGAAGCAACTTCCTAACCTTTTTCTTTTCCAACAAACCAAACACTTAGGCCTATTTCCTGTACTTCTTTGGTAAATCATGTCAAATAAACAGGCCCTAATCAATAATTTTTTGTAATGTCACATGCTTCAAGAATAATGTAATCTTAGTATGCTTCTTTTACGTCTTTTGGTACATCTAGCCTATTACTTTATTGCTATAACGTGTCATGTTACAAACATCAATTTTGATAAATGATCAAGAGGACATTATAAAAACTCAATTAAAGGTGGGACTATATTTTTAAATTTTCCACAAACTTCTTTTTAATATCGCATGCCGCTGAGCTGCTCTATGGGAATAATCAGGCAATTGTTCGCAATGAATGACGTTAAAATTATGCTATTGATTAAGGAAATTTTCTTACATGATGAAGCTTCTTACTAATAAGCGTAGATTACAACAATGTGGTTATCACTTTGAAATTAACTAGAAAGGCCAAATTTAAATACGTTGAAACTGATATTGTATCTATTGGAAGTTTTCTATTAGGATTTTCATCTTCCATTGCTAATAGATACACCGTCATATTTTGACATAAATATATATGTGAAGTAATCAATACTTTGAAATGGATGTTTTTTTTAAGTGTATATACATAATGTCTATGCCATGCCATTGCCATTAATTTAAATGTGTCTGCTTAGATGCCTAGGTCAATTCCACCACTCCTGTTTAAATGAAAGGCAGCATGCTATATACTCATTGTAACTATGCTTTTCACTCCCTTTGCTTTACACCTGTGTTACGTATAAAATTCAGGCTAGCTGCTTTGTACCGGAACTTGTTTGGAAACTTGAATGACACTTAGAGAACCGCTAGAATACCTCACTTCAACTCAGTTTTCCCCCCTTCCAAAACAATTCTGCTAATGCAAAAAGATTTTTCAGCATGTGTATATAGAGAGTGCATATTGTTTGGTGTTTTCAATGTATAGGGAGATTAAGGGATTTGAGGTTTTGGATCTATATGCTTAAATTTATTCAGCAAAAGGCTAGTATGAAACTTATGCATTTAGAAAGGATTTAGAAAGGAAGGAAAAAGAGGCGAACATACAATAAGTCCTGAAAATATTTTCTTTTTTTAATAAGAGCCTGCTCGCTAATATAGCGTGTTAATTACTTGTTGAAAGCGCTGCACACTTCACAGATAGTAGCTACCTCGTAGAGCCCTTTGTGTTTGCTCTATTTGTAATACAGTGATCCAAGGGTGTAATTTCAACATTGAAGTATTATAGCCACTATTATTATAATGTTTTAGAAAAATAAACATGTCACAAGTTTTTAATCATTAGTTACCTAACTCGGTTTTGATATCACTATAAAATGTGTGATGTGTCAGAATGTTCCCTATGTTTTTGTTCCTTCGAAACAAGCGCTTGGCCGAGCCTGTGGAGTTACAAGGCCTGTGATTGCCTGCTCTGTGACCAGCAATGAAGGGAGCCAATTAAAAAGCCAGATCCAACAACTCAAGGTATTTTCTTTCAGTCCTCCCTTAAAGTGCGCAATATTAGGCTAAATTTCACCAAAGTAACCCTTGCAGACTTACAGTCACTATTTCAAGTGTTTTTAAAACTACAATTCCACTGATCCTGAGCTTTGTTTTATGAATTCCCACCCACCCCCGCCCCACAGAAAAAAAACAACTAATTAAAGTACCCTTAAATATAGCACTTGGACTAAGGTGGTGCTTAGTTGGGCGCGGCTCGACTCCAACAGTGATAAAAAAAATGTGTTTGGTGCCAAGCAGTATTGCTCCAACAATGTAGTTGGAAACAATTGAGCGCAGGTGCTGGAGTTCAAAAGAGGAATAGGCAGTTATTGCGTTGCAGATTTGCAACTACATACTAACAAACACATACTTTGCAAAACATACAAGTACATTTTATCCAAATAAAGGAATGGCGTTGCAACTGCAGTAAACCTGGACGTGCTTGCAAATGCGATGCTTTTCCAACTACGAGCAACTAAACGCGCCCTTAGGGTAATATAAAAACCTTAATATAAATTGATTAACGCTCGTAGTTGAGGATAGTTTAGTGAAATTAATCCATTCAGTTTCTATTCCTCATTGGCTTTCCATGTGACAGCCAGAATGCAATTGCAGTTGCTGGCAAGTAAAATTAAAAAAAAAACTAAAAAGACTTTAAAGTTAGTTAACTGCATAATGCTTTTCATCGGTAAGGATATTTCAGTGAAATCAATCCATTGATTTATGATTCAGTTTCTATTCCTAATTGGGTTTCCCTTTGTGACATCCAGGATGCAATTGAGAAGCTCCTAATCTAAATGTTGAAATCTTTCAGCATGATAGGCCCTCACAAGGGAGGCTTGGACTGATAGCATGATTTTGTCTGTATCGTGGAATTGGACTAGTGTTCTATTATGGTTTGTTATTGAAATGCCCAAGGATTGTGATGCTTTATAATAGACTTATTGCGTTACATCTCTCAATTCTTGCTTTGTGTGAATTTTGTGCTAGCATGACACACTGACTGCACCCTTTAGATTGATAGTTATGCCTATCTTGATTGTCGGAGGCATATATTGGAAATTTTTGGAAGATCTGATTCTTGATTTTATTCTTTTCTGAGTGTAGCTGTAGCCTCGCAGAATTGTTTTCATCTTGTTTCATGTGAGCGCATTTGTCTCCTAAAGCTAATAAATGAAACAAAGCATGATTTCTGTAAAGAATCAGTCTTCAATGAATTGCAAGACTCCGTATGGTTCAGAATCTCCAAAGTGGTGGCAAGTCATTGTTCAATTAGTTCTAACAAGTGCATATTTATACTTTGAAATTGCTCTGTAGGGTGAAGCATGTACAGATAAGTTTAGCATGAGATCCTTTGAATGGGTTAAATGGGCCGGGTCGCCAGCAGCCTTATCGCCAGGGTGAGCCTCAGCCCATGGTAAGTTTGGTGGGCCTCAGCCCATGGGTCTGCGGTCTATTCCAAGCCCATTATATTCTTTGCTATTAAAATAACGGCAGCTCAGTGAAATTGAATTTGGATTTTAATTTCCTCAATATTATTTATTATGGAGAGGACATCTTATATTGAATATTATATATGAGAACAATTTAGCTATTTGATATATAAAATGCAAATTGAAACAAGAAAAATCTATGTTCCGCAGTATGCCTGGAATGGAAATGCAAATTTTAAAATGCAAGCTGTTAAAACAGATTTTGGTTTACTCTTCATTGGAAGAAAGAATCTCCATTTGTTCCTTTTGTTTTCAGTTTTTGTAGTCATTTAGTCGTCTCTCTCTCCCTCTCTCGGCACACACTGTTATAATGCAAACATAAGGTGGGAGTGCGGCACTTCTGGTCTCAATTCAGAAAAAAAAAACCTAGAAAAATGAAAAAATTCCTTAATTCTTAGATAATGCCTCGTCATCATATATATTTAATAAAAAATTAACCTTGGGAATAAATAATGTAATTTAAACGGGGCTATTTACTAAAAGCCCTCCATACTTCGCTAATTACTAAAAAGCCCCATACATTGTATTTATTTAAAAGACCCCATCCACTTGAATTGGACTAAAAAGCCCCCCCCCACTAGTTTTCCATTCAAAATTAACATCCCTGGAGCTTGAGCTGCTCTCACCTTCTTGGTATCCAAGTAGTTTTTTCTTAAAAAAAGTACCAACAACCCCTCTTAGTTGAAGATTAGGATTTAAAACAACTAAAATCTCACTTTCATTTCGAATAAAATTGCCCATTGACTCCGAGCTTGCAATTGAAGGGACAATAACACTCGATAGGCTCGTTGCTGGAGAACGTTGAGAAAGACAAGCAATTTTCATGATTAATTTGATAGATCGAAAATCTAACCCTAAAGGCAATTTGGCAAAAAAAATTGGGAAGAAGAAAAGGAGCTGAGACTTTTGAGACCCATCCCGATACTTACCATTATCCTTTTAACGGAATAATAAAAGATATAAAAAAGATATTCTTTTTGGCCCGTTAGGGTGGTGCAATTTAAATGTGCGTGGTATTTTAATTTAAGTAAATACAAAATATAAGGAGGCATTTTAATAATAATAAGAGAAGCATAAAGGTTTTTTTTTTTTATAGTAAAATGCCTATTTAAATAACAACATTTAAGTATGATCACGTGCATCAAGACGTGTCCAAAACTAGTTTTTTTTTGTTTTGTTAAAAAAATATATTTTTTTACACAATATATATGATCATTTGGGCATTTCAATTCTTCCTTTTGATGGCGATTCTATGAAAGAGCGATCTTCAAAGCGACGGCCCCCAAGGGTCAACATAAATTTACCATGCATCTTTAGGTATTTGATCTCGACCTCTTCATCTTTAATACAAAATCGTTGCGTTTTGAAATTGTTTGAAGGCGTAGATCAGATGAATCATCAATTTACAGTTTCACTTTTACCGTGCAGTTCTTATTATTCTTAGTGTTTTGGATCCTGCAATGAATGGAGGAGAAATTCTGGAAGTTGATAGGTCTGTGATCGAGAACATGGTAGTGTGCTTTCTCTTTAATTTCCGGCTATTATTTTCTTGATCTTACTCCTTTTTTTGGTCTGAAAAATCTGGGTTTTGTGGTCTATGATGATGATTGAAGCATGCATATATACATACAGTAGAACTGATTAGCTTTTGTTCAATAGTTGCATGTACGTACATGCTCGATGCATAAGCTTAATTTTTTAATGTTTAACCAGACATACAGGGTCTTTTGTTTAATGTACGATAATGTGATATTTTGTAGATATTTTATGCATGAATTGCTGAAATGATATTATTATACGCTTTATTTAGTTCACATGCCTAAATGTTTTGATTTTACTATTTTGTTCTTCTAGAATTTCAATATATTTTTATCCGTGGGCCTTTATATTGTGAAGTTTGAAACGTACATTTTACATCCTTAGCATCTGTGTCATCGTTATCCATTAATGCTTTCCATATATTTAGTTCACATCCGAATCCGACACGATACCCGGATCACGCAGCGGAAAGTTATCTTACGGCCTACACAAACATAAGATAAGAAAAACTTGCTCCGATGCGAAAAGGGCCACTAGTAAAATAGGGGGTTGCCCCTACGGATATTAGAATCCGTAGGGGTAGATTTAACTTGGCCCTACGGATTAATCCGTAGGGCTAAAAGGTTGCCCCTACGGGCCCAGACGTCCAAGAATAAAAATATTAATTCTTAATTTGGTGTTTGCCCCTACGGAGCCGCAAACAAGGGACCTACGGGTATATCCGTAGGGGCAACTAAATATCAAATTACTAAAGCACAGATCGATCGCCTACGCTCACAATTTCTTTCTCTCTCGATCTCGATCGCGCGCGAAAACAATTCCTCGTCGCCACCGTCGTCCTCCTCGTCGCCACCGGCGTTCTCGTCGCCACCGCCGTTCAGGTCGTCGCCACCGCCGTTCGGGTCGTCGCCACCGCCGGTCAGGTGAGTAAATCTTGAGGTAAATTAAAGAATTTTTTGATTAACATACGTGCTGGGTCTGAGGTCGGGGGATTGCGCGCGCGCGAGTTGAGGTTCGGCAGGGGTCGCGGTCGGGGTCGGGGTTGGGGTTAGGGTTAGGGTTAGGGTTAGGGTTGGGGTTCGCTGCCGCTGGGGCTGGGGCTGGGGTTAGGGTTTGCCTTAGGGTTGGTGTTGGGGTTTAGCTGGCCGCGCTGGGGTTAGGGTTAGGGTTAGGTTGGGGCGGGGCTGGGCTGGGGCTGGGGGCTGGGGCTGGGGCGGGGCTGGGCTGGGCTGGGGCTGGGGGCTGGGCGTGGGGCTGGGGCTAGGGTTAGATTGGGGTTAGGGTTAGGTGGATTGATGACAACAAAATACATGGATGGATCGATGAATTTAGTGATGTTATGTGTCCCGCCAACATAGGAAATTCAAACGTATACTCCGTTTTCTCATCTTAAAACTAGCAACCAAAATGTGACTAAAAAATCTTTCTAAATATATTTGAAACACATTTATTAGTTGGGTTGAATATTTGTGATTCCATTATATTATATTGTAAGATGCAGAAATTGTATCCTAAAACTACTTGATCCAATCATCCAACAAATACATTCATAAGATACTTATTAATTTTCCTGTATCTTGTATTGAATCGTAAGATTGATTTGCATGTCGTAAGATATTTGACAACACTAGGATGTCTTTCATAAAACAGAAAGTAAATTGGTGTAGGGAGAAAGCTGCTTGATGGGTGGTGACTGGGTCCATTCTTTCTTCATAATCCCCTTCAACTCTATGCCTTTCAATTATTGTGGGAAAATTAGATATTACTTGAGTGATCATGATATCATTTTTTTTGAATATTTCTTCCGAGAATTTATGCATGGTCTTGACATTGAACTTTATCATACTCCTTAATATTACTTTAGTGATTGATAATATTCAATAAGCTTATGTTGTTGACCCAAATTAAGTAAGGGGGTTAGTCAATTGGAATTGGTGTTTGGAACTTTGAAGTATATTTTTAATGGGATAGGTTTATTTGGTGTCAGTCAAATAAAATGAGAAGTAGAACCTTTTATTGTTAGTTATGAATGAATCTAATATTGGAAGTTGATGGTTTCAGTTAGAACTTTTTTGGTATATGATAGATTTCCGCCTACCAAAATCGTTCCATCCAAAAAGTGAATACAGTGGAACTTCTGTTCTCCTTGCCCATCCACTTTTTCTCTCTGGAAATTTGTAGTCTATATAACTATCTAAAATGTATTTGCTAATACAATTATTTTAACCTGACATACTAAAATATTATTATATTGTTTATGTTATCAATAAGTTATTAGTAGTATTCTCTTGATTGGTAAAAGGGGCATGGGCGTTCGCTCTATACATTCTTAATGGGATAGAAGCCTACCCCCCACAGCCGAAACACACACATACAACAAGAATACACAACAAACGCATAATTACAGAGCGATTCGAGATGTTCGGGTTAAAACCAATATATGATACTCGATGATAATATGAAACCTTCATATCCCCATCGAAACTCATATATGAAACTAAAAGCGCCACTTAGTCCCCGTCTATCGGTTAACATACGTGCGATGCTCGTCGTGACCTAGAACTATATGAAGGTTGTTAAATATCGGACAGTATAGCTCGATACTAACAACCACCGTATAGTCTACGCGACGAGAAAATTCAATCGTATGGTAACCCATAGATTTGTCCCGTGTGGACAAGTTAAGAATGTATAAAGCAAACGCCTTCATTCACTTGTGTTTTCATCCGTTTCGAGATATTTCGTCGGTACCTTTCCGCTGGTTCTCCGTGTACAAAGATAGATTAGATGTTCATTTCAACGTTGTTTCACAGCTTTGAAATGATTATCTATTCTATTACAGTGTACTCGGAGAACAGCGGGGAGGTGCTGCCGAAATTTACTCGAAACGGTTGAAAGCACAAGTGATGGGCGTTCGCTCTATACATTCTTAATGGGATAGAAGCCTACCCCCGACAGCCGGAACACACACATACAAACGCATAACTAGAGAGCGATTCGAGATGTTCGGGTTAAAATCAATATATGATAATATGAAACCTTCAGATTCCCATCGATACTCATATATGAAACTAAAAGCGCCACTTAGCCCCCGTCTATCGGTTAACATACGTGCGATAATTTATTCTTTTCAACGACAAACGCACACACAAAGCATATACACGGATTTTCTCCTTTGTCAGTAACTATCCCGTTCTTATATTTCTCAATATAGTCAGCATAACTTACAATTTATATGTTATTCAGTCTAACATGGCCCATGAGTACGTCAGAGTTAAGGACTGGATGTATGTGGATTGGAAACAACGTATGCAACCTAAGTTTGTCCCAGGAGTTGCTGCTTTCCTTGAATTTGCACGCGCACATAATAAGATCATAATAGAGAAGATTCTTTGTCCGTGCGATAGATGTGGCAATAAGTACTGGCAGAAGGTAGAATTGGCAGAGCTTCATATTGTAAAACATGGGTTTACTAGACTTTATTCAACTTGGAAATATCACGGGGAAGGAGAAGAATGCAGTACTGCGGTAGAAGAAGAAGGAGAACACGATAATGCGGCAGGAGAAGAAGAAGAATTCGGTAATACGGCAGGAGACGGAAATTTATTTCCATCAGAAGAAATGGAGAATATGGTAGAGGCTGCCCTAGGTGAATCTGTTCGTACCGAAAATGACATTCCTTCCGGTCAAGGACCGCGTGCGGATAAATATGAAAATTTCATGAATGATGCTAGGAAACCAATTTATGAGAATGCGAAGTATTCCACCCTCTCATGGTTCGTCCAACTTTTCCAGATTAAGTGCCTAAATGGATGGAGCAACAAGTCATTCACAATGCTTCTTTCGTTCTTGAAAGATTCTATGCCTCCGGGAAATAATGTGCCCGAAAGGTGGTACGAAGCCCAGAAGATGATGTCTGATTTGGGTCTAAAGTGCGAGAAGATTCAAGCATGTCCTAAAAATTGTGTGTTGTACCGGAAAGAGAATTCAGATTTGAAAGAGTGTCCAACATGCGGAGAGGCCAGGTATAAGCCGAAAGATTCTGATAAAAAGCCTGATATACCTGTGAAGATAGCACGATACTTTCCCATAACACAGAGGCTACAGAGGCTATTCAGGTGCAAGAAAACAGCCGAGGCAACTGAACGTTGTGCAAGAAAACCGGTCCTCATGCCGAGAGGTTCGGCCGGTATTTGGGGGACGAGAGCCGGATCGTGAAGAACTATCCACTTCACGTTGAGTAGGGCGAGCAGCACCAGCGCTCATTCGCCCTCTTCTTTGATCAGGCTCGGGTATGTATTAATATATATTTTCATTTGATCTATCCAATATATTTATTATTAACACTTGCAATCTAATAACAATGTTTTTTTTGTATTTTCAGTTGGATTACGATTTTCAGCCTGTAGCCGACCCGGATCACCCGGGGAGGGTGCTCGACCTTCATGCTCTGTACAATGGCCTGATGAAGAACATGCAGGCCAAGGTCCGATACAACAGGAATGAGCTGAAGGCCGACTGCTACTCCCTGTGGATGGCGACCCCCGAGGCAGAGAGAGCGGCCCTCCTATCTACTCCGGCGTTTGCGAGAGTCGACGTAGAGACATGGCCTCTATTGTGCGCTTATTTCGACTCCGAACGCAAACAGGTATGTATTTTAAATTTAATTCATTATTTATGATATAATTTATTTCTTTGTGTTTCTTAATTAGAAAACTAAATGTTAATGCGTTGTGCAGAAACAGGCCGCTCAGAATACGGAGAACAGGAAGTCGGCGAAGAGGGGTCGCCCCACTTACATAGGTGACTCGAGGAACATTACTCGAGCCATGGAGTTATCGGTAAATTAAGAGTTATTCTCTAATATTCTGCAATATTAAGATTTATTCTCTAATATTTCTAATATTAAGAGTTACTTTCTAATATTGCAGACATCTCGGACCGTGGCGTCAGGTGGTACACCGAGCGTGCTGTCCGCATATCTTGCCGTCCACGGCACCTCGACAGATCCCGCCACGGGCGAGTTTCGATATCCCGACGTCGCTACCCAGGAGTACTGCGTAAGTGTTAATATTTTTTCTACCCAAATTTGAAATTTTAGTTTTGGAAGGTTCAAGTTTAAATTTTATACTTATACTTTACTGCTTAATGTGGGTGTAGGAGCGGGTGGTTGAGCAGGCCCAGGCCTCGGGGATCGATTTTACCGGACAGAACGATCCGAGGCTGCTGACCCCAGTTCTGGACGCCGCACACGAAGGGCACCACGGAGGTTGGGAGAGAGGCCGGGGATTGGGCCCCAGCAGGGCCCATATGAGGTTGGACTCCACCCCGGCGGTTACTTCCTCCGTCTCCAGTGACCGGCATGTCCATCAGGAACTGGATAGCTTGAGGGCCACCGTTCAGGAGTTGAAGGAGATGCTGGTATGTATACTAGTTTATAGTAAAATATCATTTCATATTATATACATATCAACATATCCATAATTAGTACGTAGCTTGAGCTTATTTGGTGTTAGACTTAAGTTTGATTAATCATACATACATATGTAATTAAAATAAACAACGCTTTTCCAAACTAGATATCCAAACAGGGTTTCGAAATAACTTAATAATGATACTGTAACATTTTCAAAAATATAAAATATTAATTTTGGGAATTTTTATAATTTAATATTATTTTATTGATTATTTTAATATTAAATGCAAATAAATAGGAAAAATGTTAGAAAAAATTATGAAAAATTATGGAAAATTCTAAAATAGGGTAAATTAGTGGATTATGGTATTTTTAAGTTTTTGTGATTAGTTTGACAATAATTTAGTGCTAATCGCGATTAAAATCGCTAATCGGGTTTTTTGGCAATTTTGTGCAAAACTTGCACATATCACTTTTTCTACACTTGTGCATTTTTCTAGCCATGGTTTTCTTTTGGGATTACTATTGATGTGAGAAGGTTTGGATTTTAAAAGAAAAGGAAAAGAAAGGAAAATATAATGATGAGGGTAGGTGAGAGAGAGGTGGACTTTGACTTAGCATACTTAGCCATTCTCCTCGTTTTCTGTGCACAGCCCCTGTTCCTCTAGTGTTGACCCAGGGTACTTCTAGTTTTGACAGATTCTATCTAGGGTGAAATCTGGGACATATATCCTAAGTTGCTATTTTGGATTCGTGTTTCCGTATTCCGTATTTTTGATTCTGAAATGGTGGAATGTGTTTTGCCTTGACTAATTGTCGTTTATACGACGATGTAGAGGATTTATTGATGGTTTTGAAGGCGTGCCATAGGTTCTCACCTATAGGCCCCTTATCGTATCGTTTTGGATTTCATGCGCCGTTTTAGATTGGATTTGGTTTTAATGCGCATATACGATATTTTGATGTGTAGGTACCCATGAAGACTTCGGGACGACAAGCAAATACGTGGTGACGTCCGCAATTGGTGATGCAAGGTGAGTAGATTATATCTACAGGGGGAAGTCGGGTGGATGGCGTATAGCACCCCCGCAGTCCGTAGATAGATTACTATGTAGTTTATTGTGATATTAGGTGTATTGTGGATAATGTAGGGTTAGAAGTGACTAGTGTAGTTCATAGTCGCGAACCCTAGGGTAGAATTACACCTACACACACACCCTTGCTTATCACTTGTACTTGCACTGTGATTGATGATATGTGATGACTTTGGAGATGAGTCGATGATGTGGGCTGGGTGCCCTGGGATCGATGATTTTATACGATTCATATGTGGGATATGACTTGTGATTCTTGCGGGCTTGGGATATGTGTTTACCCCCGCATGCATACTTACTGAGGTTACCGTTTTGTACTAGACATAGAGTAGTACTCCAGACTATATGATCTGACGATGGTGATATCTGTTATGTGATGAGACAGTGAGATACTGACCCCTACCCAGCTATGGGGATGCCGTACGATGATTTACCGTACGAGCCGATATTGATGATAGATCCGCACTCATAACTCGAGGATATCTTATGATATGACATTGAGGCGAGATCACCGACTATATACTTTTATACATGTATCGACTCAGATTTAGGTGGTTTCCACACCTACCCCTCCTGATTGACCGGATACTTAGATGTAGTTTGCATAGTAGATACTTCACTGTGGTGTTGACTACTAGATATCTGCATTTTCCTGCTATTCGCATTGCTGGCATATGTTCATTGCTATATTATTATCATGCTGTTAGGACACCAGCACCATTATCGATGATGCGTATGTTTCACGTACACTATTTGCCGGCTCACACACTTCATCATCGATAATTGCCATGCCACTACACTGTAGTACTGTTGCATTCATGATATGATTACTGCTTGGCATATTGTACACATGTACCTGTACACAAACATAGATGATTCTGGCTTGATTGAGATTGAGGACCGCAAGATATTCTTTAAACTGATTCATTCTAAAGGAGCGGTTCCTCCCGACATATGTACATTACTATTCCATGTTGCATGATTTCCGATATGATTATCTCTCTTTACATGTCGCATACATCATGGATTGATTGCATAGCACATTGCATTGGATTTACTTCTTGATGTGGATTTTCATGTGATTTCTGATTTTGAGGACCGTGGGATTATTTAAGAAAAGATGTTCTTTTATGAAAACCCGGTACCTCGTGATATGATATTTGGGTGCGTCCACCACGCGTTTTCTCGGTGCTGAGACGTGTGCTTGAAACCCGATTCGAGGAGTGATGATCCGTTTGCGGGTTCGTGGTGGGCCCGGTATGGTTCCCCTCGGCGAGATGATCGATGGGTTATGCCGATTGAGCCTGGAGGCGGGCGAGTACCTACCGGTGATTGTATTTGAGCTCGGCGGATATCCGGGGGATACCGCCTGGAGCCGAGAGATGGGCGTACTGCCGGGGGCCGACGGGCCACTACCGCAGACGGAGCCCAGAGATGGACATGGGTTGACTCGTGCTGCCGGGGCCGAGGGCCGATACCGCAGACGGAGCCCCATATGGATGAGGATTTACGTGTCGATGCTTGGCACGGGTTTCATGATGTTTTCCATGATATTGTTTATATCCTCATACTTGCATACATGATGCTTACTGTCAGTGGGTGACAGGTGGACGGGTTCCACATATATACAGACATGGATCATATACAGACTGGATTTACACTTGTCATACTTCATTTGTATATATAACAGGGTATGAGGGCGCTGTTATATATACCCTTACACCAATATTAGTGGTATGAGACGCTAATATATGTGTATTGATATCATTGATATTTCATCATACTTACCTCATGCAGGCATACCTTACACTGATGACATGTTATTACCTGAGTACCTGGCACTACATACATGATTAGATGTTACCTTGCCACCTTATTACACTCAGATGCACTCTTGTGGATTGTATTACTGATCGTTGACTTAGGTTTATGTCTTGCATTCGGTTTCTGCTTGTAGATATTTCTATTCACGAGTTGGCAACTCACCCCCGTTGTGCCACAGTCCTTGCAGGTTCTGCCGTACAGGTTTCATTGCGGCATTTCTGGCACACTACCTTCTTGCGGGTGATTTGCTTTGGTAGGTGGATTCTTTCGCATCAAGAATCACCATTTTATTCATGTATTTCATTGTATCTAGAAATTGTCCATCAACCAAAAACTTGTATATTCTTTCAGACTTAGAGACAGTGTGGTATTATTCGACCTTAGAGTCGCGCTTAGTAGTATTGCGGTTTTCTTGCTGCTTTTTGAGCTTTCCTTGATTTTGATCCTCGCCACTTGGCGTTGTATATTATCATATCATCGTGTGGTTGTGACCGTCGATTGACGAAGAGCTAGCTCCCGCTTGGGGATGCCTTTATCATTTTATATATTGTTATTCATGTTGTACCCCATTCGGGGCCAGTTTTACAAGAGAAACTCTGCCGAAAATTTTAGAAAAGACTGTACGGTTTTCAAATGCACATTCGGCTTAGTTATTTAAAAACCTTGATTTCAAACATGTTTTTCTTCACTTCTTTAAACCAGTTTTCTTTACTTATTCTCAAAAATGGTTTTAGATTTCTGGGCTTTTGGCTTACTTGGATCAGATGGAGTCCTATAGACTTCATATGGTTCAAGGGCCAGTCACGTGCTCTTTCGGGTCGTGACAAAGTTGGTATCAGAGCGCTAGGTTGACCTTGGTTCGAGTCTAAGTTTGACTATGTGGAGCCTAGGGAGTTGTTTATATACGGAACTTAGGCTTGACCTTACGGAACTTAGACTTGGTCGAGGGGGTGTAAACCCGAACTTTCGTCGTTTTAGGATGACCCTTGGTTGATGGATTTGGTGACTAAAGTAGAGTGACGTACCGTTGGTATGTTCCGCGGCATACTTACGACACGCCACTCCGCTTAAGGAACCTTAGGATGTACATACTTTCGAGATCAGTGATTCTCTTTATATCCAGGATTATTCATCCATTTGAGATCCCCGATTCTATTAGTTTCATGATCATACCTTCATTGATACTGTTCCTTCCTATGATCATGTATCCACTTTGGATCTGTTGTTTCCCTTCTTGCCACTGATGTGCTCTCTTTGATACTCGATTGAGATTCCTGTCACCGTGTTTGAGCGCAGTTTGGGCTGCTGCTAGGGTTACGGCCGGTGTGAGCTCGTTTGGTACGAGGGCCGACCTTTGTGTTTTCTGGTGACATGGGAACGTCTCGAGTTAGTGTTGGTGATTGTGACCTCTAGTGGAGGCGAGTGCTTGGTCTTGCACCGGATGATCGGGCCTTTGTTAGAGCTGCCAGTTGAGAGAGGACTGTTGATGTACAGCATACCTCAGAGATGGTGATGTCGCCTACCGTGCAGACAGATGGACCAGCTGTCGCTGAGATTGACAGGGTGTTGCTTTCGGAGCTTACGAGCTGAGATTGCCGGAGCTTTCAGGCAGTTATGCGACAGATGATAGCTAGTCTACCCGATTTGAGAGACGAAGGTGATTCGTCCGATTTTGCGCCAGAGCGGGCCCAGTTGAGTTGAAGATTTCCAGTGTGGAGAGTCTTACTCAGATCTAGAGCAGGCTGATTCAGAGATGACCGCTTATGTATTGCCTTTCCTGGAGGATTGAGGCGTTGTTCGGCGTACAGGCATATGAGCCAGTTGTTGCTGCAAATGATGAGATATCGCCCAGATGATTGGAGCTACTGCAGCATGAGCATGTTCTTAGAGAGATGATAGCGAGTTGCTAGTCACCGAGGATGGATGACTAGGACGCGTGGTGAGTTCGCTTACCCCGATGCGAGGTCATCAGGTGGATTGATTCCAGCTAGAGACGACTTCACGCAGATTCGTTGAGAGTCGATTGAGACGATCGAATGTCAGGAGCCTATTTTCCAAGTTTAAAGTATACGGAAAGACATGCAGGTGATTCTATGGACCCTCTAGAAGAATGAAACCCTAACTCGACTTAATGACCGTGTGACAGCCTTGGAACCTTAGGGTTTACGGCGGTTCCGCGGCGCCATTAGTGAGGCTTGGGTTTGCCCTTCTACGGCTGGACCACCGACGCTGTGGCATGTACTCGATACTATTAAACTGTACCCGAGATGTGAGCTCTTGGGGGATTATGAGGATCTGACGAGTCGATCGGATGGTTCGACATCTTTCGGATATCGTGATGGGACACTGCTTGGGAGACTCCAGGTGCGAGCATAGCCGTCGGAGCGCAGTTCGTGCAGCCATGATGAGACGAGTCCGAATCAGTCGATACTGATGCAGAGTGAAGAAAAGAGTTCGCAAGATATTTCGACGAGATGACGTCCCACTCCGCCGACATCAGAGATGTTATACGCACCCAGAGGCGTGGTATATGGATATACCTTCCAGAAAGAAGCGCGATAGGTATGCAGCCGTTCCGGAATAAGCTTTAGCTTCAGCATTGGATGATGACTTCCGGGCATTTCGGCAGGATTGAGATTTGAGAAAGGAACCTCGGCAGGACCTTTCTGGAGTACGATACGAGAAGACCTAGACCAGGAGTGGTCGTGTTGCGCACACCCAGCAGGCCAGAGTTCGGCATTGTCGACGAGGTAGTTGACCAAGTTCGGATAAAGGAACTTACCCAGATGCGTTGCGAATGGATCAAGGACGGACAAGTGATGAGTATTCCTCCGATGGTTGGGACGTGTTTCCGAGGACCAGTTCGGCCTGACATCTGCTACAGAATGATGAAGCTACAGAGTACGCGATTTCGAGTCCGTGTGAGAGACTTCAGATTGACCGTGGCCGAGAGCAGTGCAGTGTATAGTAGCTTGGCGTGACGTCATAGTGGACGACGATGGAGACAAGTGGAACCAGAGGTTCGTGTGAGACACTGACGAGCTGTCATTGCTTCCCGTCGAAACTAGAGACCTGATATGCTTACAGAAACGTTGGGATGTGACCAATTTCCGAGAAATGTTGTGCTGAGGACACAGATGTCTTTCCAGCGAGAAGAGATAGTACAAGAGAGCCAGCCTCTGTACAGATCGGCATAGGCATGATTGGAAGAGACCTTGAGCAGGATTCCTTCCAGGACATTGCTGCAATGATGTTTGCGCCCAGGATCAGATGTGTGACGTGCATTCAGATAGCCAGAGACCGACGTCAGTGATATGCTGCCTTACGAGTGGTCGTGAGGTTTGACCGAGAGGTGACCAGAAAAGTGCCAGAACGGAATCGTCCCCGTTAGCACACCTGACAGGGCCGATGAGCCGATTGACCGCGTGATAGGTAATCCGCAGAGAAGATAAGGACCTAGAGAGTCAGAAGACGCCAGACCGTGAGCAAGAGGCAGGTAGATATCCTGCGCTGCTAGCAGTGGATTACACTGACTCCTTCTCGACCTTGAAGGAGAAACTACCGAAGACGGTATTTATGATTTGTGATTTTGTGATTCGATTATCACGTATCCGTCATTTTGGATTTCGGTATTTTGGGCGTTCTATCTGCACGATCTAGTTTTGGTGACTGAGTTTCATGATATTGGTTTCATGCACCCACTGGATATTTATATATTTTGCGCAGAGTTTTCATGCATTTTAGTGTTAGGCTTTGATTCGTGCACGCTGATGCACACGGTTGTGAGATTTTCCTTGCGGTACCCTGATTTTGGTTTGAGCCGCATTATATCGTTGATTTTGACCCGGATTTTGATGGTTGATTTTTGCACTCCGTGCTGGCGATGTGCTTTACGCCTGTTCGGTGTTTGCTATTGGATTTCGTGATTTCCGTGCATGTTGAGTGCGCAGGGTTTAGATTTTCATTCGTGCACGATGGATGCACCGGTTTGGATTTTCGCGCATGTTGGGCGCATGTTTTTAGATACGATTTTGGTGCACGCCAGATGCGCTAAATCGGGATTCTTCGTGCATGTCACATGCACCTGATTTATTTTGCTGTCAGGCACATACGATGCCCATGACAGATGCTTCGTGCACACCCGTTGCACTTGGATGTTGTTTTGTGCACCTGTTTAGCACATATATGGATTTTTTTTTGATTTCAGTGCGCACCAGACGCACAGGATGGTGTTATGTTTAGATTGGATGTCTACATGTGTAGTTCCGATCCATATCATATCGGTTTTGTATTGGATTTGACATTGTGTTTTTTTTACATTGACTCCGATGATTGCGGGATGCTTGACGGAGTTTTGTTTTCGAGTTATCTGCTCAGTACCCTTGCGCATGCATTGCGCTGTGACGTTCTATGTGTTGATGATTTCGGAGCCCCGACGACTTTGGTTTATTACTGAGATGTTTTTGTATCTGGGGGTTTAAATTTAAAATTCGGGGACCGAATTTCTTTAAGGGGGGTAGATTGTAACATTTTCAAAAATATAAAATATTAATTTTGGGAATTTTTATAATTTAATATTATTTTATTGATTATTTTAATATTAAATGCAAATAAATAGGAAAAATGTTAGAAAAAATTATGAAAAATTATGGAAAATTCTAAAATAGGGTAAATTAGTGGATTATGGTATTTTTAAGTTTTTGTGATTAGTTTGACAATAATTTAGTGCTAATCGCGATTAAAATCGCTAATCGGGTTTTTTGGCAATTTTGTGCAAAACTTGCACATATCACTTTTTCTACACTTGTGCATTTTTCTAGCCATGGTTTTCTTTTGGGATTACTATTGATGTGAGAAGGTTTGGATTTTAAAAGAAAAGGAAAAGAAAGGAAAATATAATGATGAGGGTAGGTGAGAGAGAGGTGGACTTTGACTTAGCATACTTAGCCATTCTCCTCGTTTTCTGTGCACAGCCCCTGTTCCTCTAGTGTTGACCCAGGGTACTTCTAGTTTTGACAGATTCTATCTAGGGTGAAATCTGGGACATATATCCTAAGTTGCTATTTTGGATTCGTGTTTCCGTATTCCGTATTTTTGATTCTGAAATGGTGGAATGTGTTTTGCCTTGACTAATTGTCGTTTATACGACGATGTAGAGGATTTATTGATGGTTTTGAAGGCGTGCCATAGGTTCTCACCTATAGGCCCCTTATCGTATCGTTTTGGATTTCATGCGCCGTTTTAGATTGGATTTGGTTTTAATGCGCATATACGATATTTTGATGTGTAGGTACCCATGAAGACTTCGGGACGACAAGCAAATACGTGGTGACGTCCGCAATTGGTGATGCAAGGTGAGTAGATTATATCTACAGGGGGAAGTCGGGTGGATGGCGTATAGCACCCCCGCAGTCCGTAGATAGATTACTATGTAGTTTATTGTGATATTAGGTGTATTGTGGATAATGTAGGGTTAGAAGTGACTAGTGTAGTTCATAGTCGCGAACCCTAGGGTAGAATTACACCTACACACACACCCTTGCTTATCACTTGTACTTGCACTGTGATTGATGATATGTGATGACTTTGGAGATGAGTCGATGATGTGGGCTGGGTGCCCTGGGATCGATGATTTTATACGATTCATATGTGGGATATGACTTGTGATTCTTGCGGGCTTGGGATATGTGTTTACCCCCGCATGCATACTTACTGAGGTTACCGTTTTGTACTAGACATAGAGTAGTACTCCAGACTATATGATCTGACGATGGTGATATCTGTTATGTGATGAGACAGTGAGATACTGACCCCTACCCAGCTATGGGGATGCCGTACGATGATTTACCGTACGAGCCGATATTGATGATAGATCCGCACTCATAACTCGAGGATATCTTATGATATGACATTGAGGCGAGATCACCGACTATATACTTTTATACATGTATCGACTCAGATTTAGGTGGTTTCCACACCTACCCCTCCTGATTGACCGGATACTTAGATGTAGTTTGCATAGTAGATACTTCACTGTGGTGTTGACTACTAGATATCTGCATTTTCCTGCTATTCGCATTGCTGGCATATGTTCATTGCTATATTATTATCATGCTGTTAGGACACCAGCACCATTATCGATGATGCGTATGTTTCACGTACACTATTTGCCGGCTCACACACTTCATCATCGATAATTGCCATGCCACTACACTGTAGTACTGTTGCATTCATGATATGATTACTGCTTGGCATATTGTACACATGTACCTGTACACAAACATAGATGATTCTGGCTTGATTGAGATTGAGGACCGCAAGATATTCTTTAAACTGATTCATTCTAAAGGAGCGGTTCCTCCCGACATATGTACATTACTATTCCATGTTGCATGATTTCCGATATGATTATCTCTCTTTACATGTCGCATACATCATGGATTGATTGCATAGCACATTGCATTGGATTTACTTCTTGATGTGGATTTTCATGTGATTTCTGATTTTGAGGACCGTGGGATTATTTAAGAAAAGATGTTCTTTTATGAAAACCCGGTACCTCGTGATATGATATTTGGGTGCGTCCACCACGCGTTTTCTCGGTGCTGAGACGTGTGCTTGAAACCCGATTCGAGGAGTGATGATCCGTTTGCGGGTTCGTGGTGGGCCCGGTATGGTTCCCCTCGGCGAGATGATCGATGGGTTATGCCGATTGAGCCTGGAGGCGGGCGAGTACCTACCGGTGATTGTATTTGAGCTCGGCGGATATCCGGGGGATACCGCCTGGAGCCGAGAGATGGGCGTACTGCCGGGGGCCGACGGGCCACTACCGCAGACGGAGCCCAGAGATGGACATGGGTTGACTCGTGCTGCCGGGGCCGAGGGCCGATACCGCAGACGGAGCCCCATATGGATGAGGATTTACGTGTCGATGCTTGGCACGGGTTTCATGATGTTTTCCATGATATTGTTTATATCCTCATACTTGCATACATGATGCTTACTGTCAGTGGGTGACAGGTGGACGGGTTCCACATATATACAGACATGGATCATATACAGACTGGATTTACACTTGTCATACTTCATTTGTATATATAACAGGGTATGAGGGCGCTGTTATATATACCCTTACACCAATATTAGTGGTATGAGACGCTAATATATGTGTATTGATATCATTGATATTTCATCATACTTACCTCATGCAGGCATACCTTACACTGATGACATGTTATTACCTGAGTACCTGGCACTACATACATGATTAGATGTTACCTTGCCACCTTATTACACTCAGATGCACTCTTGTGGATTGTATTACTGATCGTTGACTTAGGTTTATGTCTTGCATTCGGTTTCTGCTTGTAGATATTTCTATTCACGAGTTGGCAACTCACCCCCGTTGTGCCACAGTCCTTGCAGGTTCTGCCGTACAGGTTTCATTGCGGCATTTCTGGCACACTACCTTCTTGCGGGTGATTTGCTTTGGTAGGTGGATTCTTTCGCATCAAGAATCACCATTTTATTCATGTATTTCATTGTATCTAGAAATTGTCCATCAACCAAAAACTTGTATATTCTTTCAGACTTAGAGACAGTGTGGTATTATTCGACCTTAGAGTCGCGCTTAGTAGTATTGCGGTTTTCTTGCTGCTTTTTGAGCTTTCCTTGATTTTGATCCTCGCCACTTGGCGTTGTATATTATCATATCATCGTGTGGTTGTGACCGTCGATTGACGAAGAGCTAGCTCCCGCTTGGGGATGCCTTTATCATTTTATATATTGTTATTCATGTTGTACCCCATTCGGGGCCAGTTTTACAAGAGAAACTCTGCCGAAAATTTTAGAAAAGACTGTACGGTTTTCAAATGCACATTCGGCTTAGTTATTTAAAAACCTTGATTTCAAACATGTTTTTCTTCACTTCTTTAAACCAGTTTTCTTTACTTATTCTCAAAAATGGTTTTAGATTTCTGGGCTTTTGGCTTACTTGGATCAGATGGAGTCCTATAGACTTCATATGGTTCAAGGGCCAGTCACGTGCTCTTTCGGGTCGTGACAGATACGAATTCGAATAATACACAGTTCTTACACGCTTCTTATACACGTTATGTCCAGATGCGACAGGGTAGATCGGCCGAGCCTCCACATGCATCTCCTTCGGCTGCGGCTCCGCAAGCCACTACATCGGCTGCGGTTCCGCAGACAGCTCCTGTAGCTCCACCGCCCACTCAGACTCCCGCAGCCGCGGCTCCGCAAGCGACTACTTCGACGGCGGCTGCGCAGACCACATCGCCAGCTCCACATGCCGCTCAGACTCCCGCTCGCGACGCATTGCAGAGTTTATTGACCGAGAAGCAGGCGCGCGTTATTCTAACGTTATTCAGAGGTGGAGCTGGACCGAACTAGGGTAACTTTTTGGTTCTTATTTTTTGAACATGTATTTATTTATATCACATTGTACTACATTTTGAAACGATATTGATATTGGTTTGTATTTATATCATATTCAGTTTTTGGGTTTCTTTTGTATATTATATATATACATGAGATGTGATTATGAATACTGCAATATATGATTTGATTGATGTATATAGTATTGTGCACAGGGCGGGAAAAAATCTAGCAGCCCATTTTTTAAAAAAAAATACAGAAAATATGTACCTACGGATTAAGCCGTAGGTATATATGTTGCCCCTACGGAGTTGTCCGTAGGGGCAAACTATCAAGAAACCTGATATTTTCCCCCCTGATCTCAGTGCAGGGTGTTGGGAGTGCCCCTACGGATATGTCCGTAGGGGCCACTGTCTATCCCCTACGGAGTTATCCGTAAGGGCAAAATATCAGGTTTCCTGATATTTTGCCCCTACGGCATAGTACCTACGGATATATCCGTAGGGGGTAGCACAAGGACCTACGGTTCTATCCGTAGGTACATACAATATATTCAAAAAAACATAAAAAATATATGATTTGATTGCCCCTACGGAGTAATCCGGAGACCCTGAACTTGCCCCTACCTGCATATATACATACAGTAGAACTGATTAGCTTTTGTTCAATAGTTGCATGTACGTACATGCTCGATGCATAAGCTTAATTTTTTAATGTTTAAGCAGACATATAGGGTCTTTTGTTTAATGTACGATAATGTGATATTTTGTAGATATTTTATGCATGAATTGCTGAAATGATATTATTATACGCTTTATTTAGTTCACATGCCTAAATGTTTTGATTTTACTATTTTGTTCTTCTAGAATTTCAATATATTTTTATCCGTGGGCCTTTATATTGTGAAGTTTGAAACGTACATTTTACATCCTTAGCATCTGTGTCATCGTTATCCATTAATGCTTTCCATATATTTAGTTCACATCCGAATCCGACACGATACCCGGATCACGCAGCGGAAAGTTATCTTACGGCCTACACAAACATAAGATAAGAAAAACTTGCTCCGATGCGAAAAGGGCCGGGATACATTTTCTGATTTCTTGACCCTATGATCATCGTCTTCTTCGTGACAGTCGATGTATTTGACCACGCGTGTTAATGCGGGAGAGATTTGAATCGATAACAGTTGGATTGCAGACTACGCTATGGAAAAGAACCCTTAGTTTCTTTGGTGGCTACAGACCAAAATTTCAGTCACTTCCATTAATCGTAATAAACCCATAGTGTATATATAGGCTAAGGGATAAGCCAATGGACTACCGGGGTTGCTTGGAGCCCAAACCCTCACTACTACAATAAGGGGTTGCCCCTACGACTACATGAATCGGTAGGGGCAACTTTTTATTGCCTCTACGGATTAATCCGTAGGTCCCCATGGTTGCTCCTACGGTGCCCTACAGATTAATTTAAAAATATTAAAACGTAATTTGTTATTTGGTCCTACGGAGCCGCAAAGAAGGCCCTACGGATTAATCCGTAGGGGCATATATGGGTTATTTATAAAAAAATAAAGCCCATAAATTTTCTCGCTCCCAAAATTTCCTTGCTCTCATTCGTCTCCCACACGCGCCTCATCGCCACCGCACTCCCGCGCGCGCCTCGTTGTCGCCGACATCATCGTCGACTTCCTCGTCGACGGTAGGAACTCTTGTCGCCGATCTCCCCCTTGCGTCGTCGGGACAGTAGAATCGCCGGGTTAAGGTTAGTAAATTTCATTTTTTAACTTATAATTATGCATTTATTTGTGTTATTGTTGATTATTGGGTTGCTACTAGGGCTTATAGTTAGGGTTCGGTCTAGGGTTCGGCCTAGGGTTACGATTAATTAGGTAGGGTTAGGGTTAGGGTTCAGTGTAGGGTTAAGGTTCGGTTCAGGAATAGGGTTAGGGTTAGGGTTAGGGTTCGGTTAGGTTAGGGTTAGGGTTAAATAAATTCGGTCCCCGAATTTAAATTTAAACCCTCAAATGCTAAAATATTTCAATAATCAACTCAAATCAACGGGGTTTCGAAATCACGGAGATACAGAAATACTGCAGCGCATCGCGTGCGCCTGAAAACGAGTATGAAACTCAAAATCGAACTCCGTCAAGCGTCATGCAAATTATCGGATTTGCATGCATATTCTCGGAGTTACAATGGAGATACAGATTTCGAAATCCACTATATACTACGTGTATAGTACGCATCCTTGGAAAAACCTTCAAAAACTGAAATAAACATATGCAAAATCTTTTCTGAATCGCCGTGTGATGCGTAACTCACGGCACAAGTGACGGACACTCATTTGTAAAGTAATAAATATATATTCATATAGGTTTTGATAAATATACGTTCCGCCCTTTTAAAATAACCCAAAAGGTTTTCCCTTTTTTTAACGTTCGTGTCGCTCACGGACACGTAGGAAATAGCAAGAATATAGCTCCTTTTTGAAAACCTCTTGTTAAATTTTTAATGCATGCGAAATACCCATGTACTGTCATCAGATCAGTCCTATTCGGCTACTATATAGTATAGTGCCCAATATGAAAACAAAGTGCTCAAGAGCAAAATCAGCCTCAAAACGTGTATCCAACAATCACGTGCGTCTGGTGCACACGGAAATCAAATCCAATACAAGTGCTACGATATGTACGAAAGTCAAAACTAAGTGCAACGGGTGTGCACGAAAACATCTGTCGAGTGCAACGGATGTGCACGACAACAACATCAAGTGCATCTAAAGTCCACGAAAGTCTCAACCCAGTGCAACTATCATGCACGAATAAAAATCCCAATCGAGTGCATCCGGTGTGCACAAAATCACATCTCATACCATGAGCCCAATATGCGTGAAAATCCAAATCAAGTGCATCCGACATGCACAAATGAAATCTAAATCAAGTGCATCCGATATGCACGAATAAAATCTAATATCAAGCGCCTAATATGCGCAAAAATCCAACTGAGCGCGTCAGGTCTGTAAAAGTATCTAGTGCAGTAGTACGCACGAATACGAACGTCAAATACAAACGCGCATGAAAACACAAATATGGTAAAACGAATGCTCAAAGATATAAATCGGGTGCAACTAATGTACGGAGTATAAATCTAGTGCAACCAATGCACGAAATACCCACCTGGTGCAACAAGCGCACAAAATGCGAATCTAGTGCAACAAATGCACGAAATGTGAATCTGGTGCAACAAATGCACAAAATGAAAATCTAGTACAACATATGCACGAAAGACAAATCCGGTATATCCAGTGCACGAAATAACAATCTGGTGCAATAAGTGCACGTAATTTATTAATAACTCAAATGCGTATAAAAAGCAATATCGAGTGTACTAAGGTGTATAAAATCCAAAAACGTGTGCAACTATATGCACAAAATCCGTATCAATGCACTGCAAGCACATATAAGCTATACCGAGTGCATAAATCAAATCGAGTGCGTACCATATGCAAAAAATAAAATCAACTGTATGAAATCCACGAAATCATAAATATGTGCAGCCAAGGCACAAAATGAATATCAAGTGCACTAGATATGCACAAATCGCAAATCAACACAACGGTGTATAAAAAATATATCAAGTGCAATAACTATGCACAAAATGTAAATACCCAGTAGGTGCAGCCATGGTGCACGAAAACACTATCATGAAACTCAATCATCAAAACTCAAATCCAAGCGATATAAGTGTGATACTCAGATCACAAACGCAAATCGCAATAAATGACATTGAGGTACACCTCCTACAATGTCGAAAAATGTCGGTGCGCCCAAAACTGGCAGAGCAAGAACATCCGCTTGCCTCCTGCTCACGGTCTGGCGTCCTCTGTCTCTGGGTCTTCATTTCTTTGTGGATTACCAATCTCGCAATCCATCGGCTCATCGGCCCGGTCCGGTGTACTAACAGAAACGATTCCGCCCTGACACTCCTCTGTCATCTCTCGGCCAATTAGTATGACCCCTCATAAAGCAGCACGTCACTGGCGTTGGCCTCTGGCCCTCGGAATACACATGACACAACTGATCCTCAGTGTAACTCTTATCGCAGCAGTGTCCTGGAAGGAACCTGCTCAGGGTCTCTTCTGATTTCGTCTATGCCGAACTATACGGAGGTTGGTACTCTTACATAATCCTTTCTCGTCTTCTGGACATCTGCGTTCTCAGCACTGCATTTCCTCGGGAACTGGCCATATCCCAACACCTCTGTATACATATCAGGTCCTCTGGCATCAACGGGGAGTGACAACAGCTCGTTAACATCTCGCACGAATCTCTTGTTCCACTCGTCTTTATTATCGTCCGCTTCGACTGTCACGTCATGCTATCTGCGTACTGCAATTGTCTCGGCTACAGTCAATCCGGAATCTCTCACACGGACTCGAAATCGCGAACTTGGTATCTGTTGGAGATAGTGCCCTCAGAGTCAATTATTGGATCACAGGTACGTGATTGCAATGATTGAGGGAGGACCTATCCCGGGACGACAGTCTTACTCGAGATGATAGTATGCTATCTGGTTTACCTTTATCATCGTGTACTGTTTCAGGTGACCTTACAGGTCGCTATTACACGTTGATAGAGCCCCTAGGATTCTTGCTTGACGACCAGCAGTATGATGGCGATCATATATGTGGGAGCTGGGGTCTATAAGCACATCCTTAAAAGGTCCCTAGTCGTGGGAGTTTCGAGACTGGGCATCGATACTCCATTAGTAGACTAGTGTATACAGTCGAGACACCGACGAGGGGCGGTGGCCGGTCTCACAAGCCACTGGTGTCAGTTGGTTCACCTAAGATGTATACAGGTGCTCATTAGGTTATGAGTACACCGGACAGGACTCGCCGGGAACCTGCTAGTTGGGATTATACCAGACGTCAGATAGCAGTTCCCTGGTGACATGTGTACAGGTTAGTTCATCGACCTGAGATCGTCATTTGTCTCGTGTGAGTTCCCACTGTGCTTTGATTACTACCCTACCACGGCTCAAAGGAGTCGTGCAAACAGGTTTTAGTTGGGTACAGTCCCGAGCCACATGGAGGCAGTGAGCGGATCTTCAGGGGTTCGTCTCTCCCGATATTGGGGGTGAGGTCGCGCTGTGTCTAGGAGAGCCATTACGCAAAGCCCTCGGCCGAGGCAGGAGATTTACTGGTAGGTATTCCAGTAGTATCTCAGGGCGTTCTGGGCTACACTCCGACACGACTTGTACCGCTTTTGGGGGTCTGACTTTTACCAATCCCCTAGGCCTGCCATGCGATGCTCATAGACGAACGGACCGGACTGTACGAATATTGTCACTGACAGGCTCAGTAGGGTGTCAGGATGAGTTCGCTCATCGACGTCCCTTTTGGTCAATAGCTGGTGGCCCGTTACGTATTGGCTTATTCCTCTGACGTGCTAGTGGTTAAATCCACAGCCATAGTATTGACGAGTCTTTAGAGTCCACCACACTTTCAGTTACTCAAGCTTTCGGGCGAAACGCTGTAGAGGCTGTATGGAGATATGGCAGGGTCCGATCAGATACGTGTGGTATTGCACGGATCAGGATCGGACGGATATTACTAGCCGGCTTTGGTTTAAGCAGGATCCTAGTTTAGTACAGTGTAGATTTTGTCTCATTGCATTTATATCCGGTCGGAATACAGATGCGGGTGTGTATGCACAGTATCGGGGTTTTCCTGTAATTTATTACGGGACCAGTTTTCTGGAGTTGCCAGTTTGCATTCCGTTCCAGCCGGTTTTTCTTTGTTCTTTCCCGGCCGGACTTTTCCGATGGAGGGGGTTATTTGCAAGTTTGCAAATAACACATTGTGGAGGGGTTTCTTGCAAATGTTTTGATTATGATGGCATCTTTTCTTTTCCACCATCATTTGATTCACTTGCATTAATTGTGATAAGAGAGGGTATGGTTTGGATGTAAGTTTGTAATGATAATGTTTGGATATGGTTACCCTTTCTCTTCTCCTACCATCACCTCCCTTCATGCTACAAATTCTTTCCTCCACCATTCTTACAAAAGGATGGCCGGCCACATTTGGTTTGAAGATGAGAGAAATTTCCATTTTGTTGTAGCACATATTTCATCATCTCATTCTTCTAGTTTTGGAAAAATGAAAGCACCATTTTTTCTTAACCTCATTCCTCCATCAAGGCAACATAACCCCAAAGAGACAAAGCACTACACATTCTACAGCAAATCTTGGGCGCGTCGGCTAGCCAACTTCGCGCCCGAGTTGCCTCGGTATTGAGGTGGGAGCCCGTAAAAGATACAGACGATGTGGTGCCCTTCCGGCAAGGATGCGACGACCGGAGTTTCCGCGGGAGATCGGGACGATGACGAGAAGACCGGAGGACTCGGATCACTCGGTATATCTCTCACCCTTTCTCTTTTTAGCTAGTATCGGTTGATGGTTACGATCCGGGTATATTGTCCGCGGTAGCGCCAGTTTAAAGTTAAGAAAAATTTTGATTCCGCATTTTGGCCTCGGATAGACGGCCGGGGCGCTGCCGTGGCGCAACATGGTATCAGAGCCATGCCATTAACCTTGCCTAACTTGTTCTAATGTGTTTTACTTATCCGATCGACCAAAATTCCAAAATCCGCGTTTTGCATGCATCAGTTTTCTGTCGATTTTTTCCGGGCTCGAAAAATTTTTCAGGTTGTAGAAAATTTATGTACATGAAGTTCTAAGAAAACTGCAAAAATTTGGTAAGCTGATCCTTCCAGAGGATCGCGGAACCGCGGCAATGACCCCTCTTTTGCCGCGGTTCCGCCGAAGGATGTTCCCTTCATTTTACCATTTCTTTGCAGTGGGCTTTTGGGCTTAAGATAGGGGTTTTGGAATATTAAAATTGGGCCCAGAATTTCTGTGAGTGCTACAGTATTGCTTGGGGGCCCACTTGTTAATTTTTGATCGATCGGATATTTTAAACACATTATTTCACAGTATTTACATTATATCTGCGACCGTGAATGTCACTTGATCGGTAAATCCTGTCTAACTGCTGTAGCCCGGTTAGACGGATTTGCGAACGTGATTTTCACGTTGATGTTCTGTGTTTATGCTGTGTTGTTGCGGATCGGTCGTGGGGGATAGCCTGGATGCAATGCTAGCACAGTTCTGTTTTATATGTACATTTGATATTGCGGGGCGAGCGTCCGACATGTGGACTGCCGTCACTGCCTGTTTGTATTATTCTTTTGGGGCACGGGCAGGTTGCGGTCGATGTACCCGTTGTATGTATATTTTACTTTCTGTACTAGGATTACCCCACGGAGGGGTGCACGGATAGCCGGGTTCTAGAGGGCAACGGGCCCGCATCTCATGGCATTGAGACGGAGGGGGCTTCACTCTAGGCTTGGCGGGCTATTTGCCGCACTCGTAGGGGGTACAGGTTGACCCAGGAGGGGTGCCCAAGTTACCGGATTCCATGAAGTGCTGGGTGGTCCATTCACGGTGCTGAAGGGGGCTGCCTCGCTTCAGGTTTTGGCGGGTGACTTGCTGCGCCCGTAGGGGTCTAGGATTTCATTGCACAGGCTATCCACACGACCAGGGGAACGTCGGGTTTCAGCAGCGGCTCTGTGAAACCCGGGGCTTCCAGATATCTGTATTGTTCTGTGATGCTGTACATTTCTGTGATGTTGCATTTTATCACGCCTTGAGCGAAAATTATATATTGGTATATATATTAGTAGATGTTGTATATGTTTTTCATCCGCGCTAGTCCAGTCCCCGCTCTGCCGTTAGTTAGCTAACCTAACGGGTGATGACGGGACCCAGTGGCGAATGCGGATGGCATATACGTACGTCAGTATATTTTCGTTCTTTGTGGTGTGATCAATTGATGGGACTGCATTGATTCGGATCAATGCAAGATAAACAAACCTAATCTGATGTTGTTGGAACACTTTTTCAAAAAGCTGTTATTGCAAGGACGTTCACTTTTGTTTTGCATCGTGGTATTCATTTGGAATATCCTGCTCCTCAGTCGACGAGGCAAGGGCCGAGATCCCTTCACCGGGAGTGACCCCTTGGACAGAAGTTTGCGTCAGGGCATTAACTTCACTATAGCCGATTACTTTTGCTTTGCATCGTGGTATTCAGTTGGAATATCCTGCACCTCATTCTACGGGGAAAGTGCCGAGATCCCTTCACCGGGAGTGACCTCTTTAGCAAAGGTTTTCGTCACTATATTTTTATAAAAAGTTATGCAGTTCCTTCAACGATATCAAGTTCATTACGTTAAAGGTTTTTCGCCAAAAACCAGTCGTCGCCCTCCGTCATTTCTTACAAGTATTACTTAGTATTCGTGCTGCGTTTGTTGACTGTGTCAAGGCGTAGTGTGCGGTAGCTAAGTAGTGTTTGTTTGCAGCATATTAATGGGATTGGTTAGGACAGTCGTGCGGCCTTGTTGACTGTGTCAAGGGCTCGTACGGATGGGTTTAATGCAATCCAGGACAATGACGGGTTGAACTTGACTAGGACTCTTTGATTTGTTGACTGTGTCAAGGTCACTTGGGTCCTAGGGGTAAAAATCACATCGGGAGTTTCAAAAGAACTGAAACTTGCCAGGCATACGCATACCTTCTGGAGTGTGGTGACATGAGTGGATTCCGTCATGTTATCATGCGATGATAGTTGGATCCCGATTCCCACTGATGAGTTGGTTTACTCTTCGGGTGACCCCGACTAATTCTTCTTTCAGGTTTGGGGAAGAATTTGAGGTTACAGTGGGAGGTTTCCAGATTAGATAAAGTGATAACCATTCTGATCTAGGTTAGAGTGCACGCTGAGTGTTTCTTTTCTCTCTCTCTCTGGCAGCGACCATTGACCCAACCCTAGACTATGACTCAGTGACCAAGTTGACCGAACCTTCTTAACACAGGCTTTTGGATTGTCAGAGTTGCAAACCTCATTGCCACTCCTACTTTTACCCTTTTCTCCAGGACACCCCGTATTACTACGAACGTCCACTTCCATTGGACAAAACCATCGTATGGTTAGATACGAACTCGAAGGAATTCGAGGATGGTTTCCGGTTCTGGAGAAAACGAATAGGACTATTCAGTTGTCTTTTCCTTTTACCTTCTCTCAGGCTGCGAATACTCCTTGGTTTAGGAGTAGTACACCTATTACGCAAATTGGATAGTCTTCTTCCAAACCTTAGGCTGGTGCCTAACGGTGGGGAATGAAGAAAACCAATTAGCATAACGATGGTGTACAGAAGGTATTAAGTTAAGACAAAGAAAGGGATTAGCAAGAGGGCAAAGTAAATTGCGACTGTTATTCACGACCAAACCGAGTATTTCTTCGCCAAACCTAAATCACCTTTGTATTTCTCTAGGACACTCCGTATCACTATGAAGATCCACAGTTTTTTGGATACTCCATCGTATGGTTATATACGAACTCGAAAGGAACTTGTTCCAGTTCGGGGATGGATTCTGGTTCAGGAGAAATAGGAATAAGGTTTATTCGGTTGTCTTTTATCTTCACCTTCTCTCGCTTTGCGAGTGCTCCTAGGATTAGGACAGTACACCCATTATGCTTATTGGATAGTCTTCTTCTAAACCATAGGCTGGTGCCGAACGGTAGGGAAGGAAGAAAACCATTTGGCCTAAGGGGTGTGCAGAAGGTAATGACTAAAGACATATAAAGGGATTTGGAGAGATGGCAAAGAATTATACGGTTACAGTTGTGAATCTGGATAATGGTAGAGGCATTACTAGAAATACCAGGATACCCCATCGAAACATTTCAATGTTTCAGTTCAACTGTGTACTGTTAAAAGAAAACTGATTTCCCGATTGGACACTTGCTCCAGGGTATGTATTTACCAGGTTTGATTCTCACATCTGTATGGTTTTACAGATGATGAGTGGGAGTAAGTTATTGGGAATAGGGTGATATTTGAGGAGATCATCTGGGCTGTTTGCCGGTCGGCAAATATTTGGTTTTGAATATCCGCTGTTGTGCACCAATTTCAAATTGATATATCTGTACGTCTATTTTCATAGAGTGAGATATACCTTTTGATATTATGTCGATGACATTTACCTATATCAGTGGATGGTTAGGTAAGGAGCATCAAACAGCGGTGTAATTCTTCTTAACCATAAGTACAGTTTTCAACTTACGACGCACAGTGAAAGAGTTGTTAGACTCAGCGGACTTATACAGAGTATTGTATGTTGTCCAGTGTCCATTAGGACAGAGGGGTTGGTCCTCATACTATATTCTGTTTACTTTTAACTTCTCTAGTTCTTAGACATGTGTTTCGTAGAAACACAGGGTCTAAGTTTTGAAGAGTTATAGGTATTTGAATAGAGTAGAGTACCAGGTATAGCAAGTATCGGGATTCTTCAAAGTGATCGAAGATGTAGATACTTGTGTATGGTATTCAGTTGATAGTAATGATGAAGAGAAATTGCTTCTCTTTCAGGTTACTCATAATTGGAAGCATTCCTAAGTTGAGTAATGCTGATCGGCCTCCTTCCATTTAGTTGACATGCACTGGAGATAGCTGCATGATTTGAATCTGGTTCATTTAAATCAGTGCCTCTGGTTCTATATTGGATATAGAACAGTTCATATCTTAACGATGTTAAGGTACGGGGAGTTGTCCGGCTTATGATTAAAACCAGACACTGGACAACTCAAGGCACGTTTCTGTAATGGCTGTTTGTGGGTTGACCCAGGCTATGACGAGGGTTGACTTTCTACCATCTGGAAGATCAATAGTGATATTGTTCTTAACTCGCCACATTTTAAAAAGAAATGGTTATTTTTCAGAAAGCAGTAGTGGGAGTATGGTAGAACTGGAAGCGATTCCAGAACCGCAAACGATTACTGAAGATTTGATAAGGAACCTAAAGATTCAATCTGATTTGACATTCCATTGGCCACTCCGCAGATAAGGTGGGTAACTTCAGGCACCCGAGAGGTACTCCGGTAGCCTCAAGGACGGTGACAGGGAAGTGTTGGGGTAAAAATTTACACCCCGGTTGACCAAGTCAAAATCAAAGTCAACCCCAAGCCAAGTGGGCCCAAGCCCAGATCCAGTGGGCCCATGCCCGGGTCGAGCCAGAACATGAAGCGGCCGGCCTCCCCCCATGCTAAGATAAAAATTTTGTAATAAATAATTTTGTTGCATTTCTTTTATGGATAAATGTAAGAAAAATAGGCATAAAGCCAAATTTTTGTAAAGCCCATGGCTTATGTGCAAAAAGAAATGGCACATGAGCCACAGGATAGGCAAAATGCCATTTTGTGAAGCCCAAGGGGCTATGTGTAAAATGTATAGCCTATAAAGGCAAAACATAATGAAAATATCTCATAACTTTTTCTCTCTCTAAAAATTTCCAGATCTGAGATCTTTTCTTTTTCTTCAAGGTTCCAAAACCTTTCTCTTTCTCTTGAATTAAATCAAGAGTTTTACTCTTCTTTTTATAAAACAAATTAGTTTTTCACCACAAAACCCACAAAGGGGAACTTGGATCTATCATTAAATCTCAAAAAGAAGAGATTTTTAGATCTCACATCTCTTGAGCCAGCCAACAGAGGAGGAAGAAGAAGAACCCATTTCCCCAACCAAGACATTTTCCTTTTTTCAGGAGTTTAACTCCACAGTTTCTGGGGCTAAAAGCCATCTTTTCCTCGCCGGCGCGCTAGCGCTCGAGCGCAAAGCACCTACGTGCCGACACGTGGCGTATTTGCGCTCCAGCGCACTGCGCGCGAGCGCAAAGCGCCCACATGCCGACACGTGGCGCGCGTGATTGCGCTCCAGCGCACAGCGCTCATGCGCAAAGCGCCCACGTGCCGACACGTGGCGCGCGCGCTTGCGCTCCAGCACGCTTGCGCTCCAGCGCGCAGCGCTCTTGCGCAAAGCGCCCACGTGCCGACACGTGGCGCGCGCGCTTGCGCTCCAGCGCGCAGCGCTCATGCGCAAAGCGCCCACGTGCCGACACGTGGCGCGCGCGCTTGCGCTCCTGCGCGCAGCGCTCATGCGCAAAGCGCCCACGTGCCGATACGTGGCGCGCTTGCGCCTGAGCGCACAGCACCTAAGCGCACAACGCTCAAGGCGCTGGCCCCACGCATCCCTTGGATGCCTTTTCCCCTCTTTTTTTGTACATACATACATATATACATATGTATACAAATTTATACACACACGTACTCCACGACACTGTCCCTGTTAGAAAAAAATTTCTAACGGGACGCTGCCCTGCACCCCGCAAGGGGGCTGCTAGCCCCCTTGACCCCCATCCCGCTATCCGGGTAGCGGGACCCCCGTAAAAACTCTGCGTGGCTCCCGATATATCCAAAACCCCCCTTTCAGAACAGAACACACGTACACTGCACATTGAGTTCGCACGACCAGCTTAACCCGTTAATCGAAGGTTCCCTCGCCCCAAAGGCGAGGGGTAATTAACGGCAGCTTAGTCCGCGGCTGCCGGAGATTCGGATTCCCACAATCATTAAACCCCAGCCTACCCTAGGCAGGGGGAATCTGTAGTACGCCTGAGACGCGTGCGCGTATTCCCATCTCAATGGGGTGACAAAAAACACCCTACAGGAAGTTCTTGTTTACCCACACTTGCCATTGTTGTTGTTCCAGGCTGCGAGACCCAGCAGGAGGATGAGTATAGCGTCGTTCTAAACTAGCTTTAGAAGTGCACGTCTATATGACTCTGCCAGAAGGTTGTCGTAGTCAGTGGGAGCAGCGGAAGCATTGGTGGACATCAGGCTTATGTCTATAGACTAAAGCAGATATAGCGGAGATAGATCATCTATTTCTGATGTGACAGTCATAGGTTTGACGTCATCAGAATAGGGGATGGATCTGTTAAGAAGGTAGTGTTAGTTGTATGTATGCCCTAGAGGCCAGTATTGTACAGATTATGTATATTATATTGGATGCTTGGACATATATAGAGATGACTTTCTTGCTCGACATGATAGTATGCTATCTGGTTGCTATTTATCTTAACATGTACACTAGTCTCTTTATACTGTCTTATAGTTACATGTTGGTAAAGCCCTTAGGATTTGTACTTGACTACCTAGACTATGATGCAGATCATACTAGTGGGGACATGGTAGTCCATAAGTACATCCTTCAAGGTCCCTAGTCGTAGGTGTATCGAGACGGGGCATCGATATACCAGAGTAGACTAGCGTATACGCTTCTCGACCCATGTGATGGGCGATGGATGATCCCATATCCATTGGTGTTTGACATCAGAGATGGTGTACGGGTGCTCAGTGGAGACTGGGTACACTGGACGGACTCGCCGAGAACTCCCAGATGGTATTATACCTCACGTCAGATGGCAGTTCTCAGGTGGCACTTGTACAGATTAGTCTGTAGACCCGAGATCGTCATAGAGTCTTGTGTGATTCCCACTGTGCTTTGATCTCCACCTTACCACGTCCATGAGGGCGTGCAAAACGGTGGTCTTTGGGTACAGTCCCGAATCACATGGAGGCAATGAGCGATAGGAAGGGTTTCGTCTCTCCCGGTATTGGGGGTTGATGTTGCGCAGTGCTCGATTGGCCGTAACAGGGAAGTCCCTGGCCAGGGCTGATCAGAGATTTGCTGGTAAGTGTTACCAGTAGTTTCTCGACTCGTTACGAGCCTCACATCAGCACGACTTATCGGGTTATTGGGGTCTGACGTATACCACCCCTAGACTTGATATGCGACGTATCAGACGAAGAGACCGGACTGTACGGTAAGTGTTACTGGTCGGATTCGCAGGAGTGTGAGCGGGCTAGCTCGTCGATCTTCTGATCGCTCAATACCCGGGTGGCCGTTACGTTTAGCAGACCGCTTGCGGCTTGTGGGTGCTTGATATGATCATCATCTGCTACCGGCGTATTGACGAGTCTTTAGAGTCCTACACAGAGGTTTCCTGGCTCAAGCGAAACGAAATAGGAGCGCATATGAGATATGTGCAGGACCGAGAATAATGCGTGTATGTGATACCGCATTTCATTCTCGCGATATATGTTTCGATTGGTTATATTCGATATGACCTAGTTATCGAATCATTGATTCGATAAATCGATACATTGGTTTCTAGCCGGTTATGTGCGACATGACCGGATCATTGAATCAAATGTTGATTTAATGATTTAATGCATAATTATATATTTGATATATTGCATTGCATTAACTAGTATTGGTTCACTTTAAACGGATTTTTTCTCACTTGGATTGCACATTGTATATGTGATATACTTTTGTGCACTTTTTGTATCATGTTTGATGATACTTGATCATATGGTTAAGTGAATAGAATTAAACCATGGTTATTTTGTAATTAGGGTTTTCCATTTTTATTTATTCATTTATTTGTTTATTTATGTGGATAAATTCAAAATGAGAATGGTGGCTATTCTTGTTTCTTATATGAAGCTTCATGAACCCTTGACTTTAGCAACCATTCTTATCCTTTTGCTTAACCCTAACCCACTCTAATCACCATGGTTAATTCTCTACACTTAACCTTAGTTAAGTTATGATAAATATTGAGTTTATTATTCATTTAACTCAAGTTATCATAATATTCTAGCTCATCTTCTTCTTCTTCTTCTTCTTCTTCAAGTGAGCAACCTTGATGCCATCAATGGCATCTTGTGATCTAGTGAGCAAAATCCAAATCTAAAGTGAACCCATCTCCTATTTCTTCACCCTCTACCTCTTGCCAAGTTGTTTTGGGTGTTTACTTCACAAGTTTCACAAGTTTGTGAAGTCGGAGCTTGAGTTTGTGCAACCTCGACGTAGATCGTCTTTGACACGAAGCCGACGACCTATTCCGCACGTTTCTCCGATGAAGCCGTCACGAGAGTTCAAGCTTCAAGATAGACAGCGAGAGGACGCCCTTGCGGAGCCGTGGAGGTGGATATCCGGATCTACAAAGGTTGTAATTTCCATATCCTTATAGTTAAGTGTTAACTAGCTTTTAGTTTCGCCTAGAATTCTAGCAAACGATCCGTAGTTGGGTCTCTCGGCACCGTTAAAATTTTAATATGGCATGTTCGATGCCTTGTGTGACCTCATTAGGGTGCCTAGGAACCCTACAGTGGTATCAGAGCCTAGCTAGAGCCTTAGGTGAAGTCCCGACGACGTTTGAAACCCGATCGAACCGAAATCCAAAACCTAAAAATGCTCTCTGGACTTTTTCTAAAAATTTGGATTTTTGTCAATTAAAAATATGTAGAAAATCAAGCAGGGTGTTATTAGAATTACTGTGAAATACGAGGGGGTAACTCAACTTTTCCACCGTGGAAGGGCGGCACATGCTAGGCATGTGCGGCGGTTCCGCGGCCTTACTATTCCCTTGTTTAATATTTTCTGCACAGTAACTCTTGTAATATAATGCTATATTTTCTGGAACATTTTTATTGTGACTCTACAGAAGAGTATTTTAGGGTTGTATAGGAAATCCATGATTCCATCGGATTATCAAATTTCGTCTTTGTGTTTTTTCAGATAACTGTAGAATATGTTAAAAAGTTTGACCGGATACAAATACCCAACTTTTCCCCTGCCGAAAAATTCCAAGTGTTGGACTTTTCTGTGGTTAAAAGACGTTCCAAGTAGTGTAAGTAACGCGATGGTCCCTCTAGAAGACACAAACCTTAACTCGATTATGTGACCGTCTTGAACTGCCCTTTGAACCTTCGGGTTTGGGGCAGTACGGCGTGCCACATGTGAGGCGTTGGCTTGACCCTTCTACGGCTGGACCGTTGGTACTGAGGTATGAAGTGAATGTCTTTGAACCTATTTCATGTGTTGATCGGTGTCGGGAAAACTTGGGTGTTCGAATGTTCGATCGGAAAGTTTAATATATTCTATTTATCCGGAATTGGATACAATAATTGGAATTCACAAAAGGTTATGAGATAACTGGATGGATGTTATAAATCTAGCGGTTTAGTTTCATTAGATATCGAAAAGAGTTTTCGATAATGGGACTAAAATGCGGGGTTTATAACCGTTAGGCATGTGATGTCTAAAGAGGTTGCGGATTCCAATTGTTGTAGTTTTACACTTTCTTTTCTGTGACCGTAAGTGTAGTATGTTCATATCGCCGGTTTCGTTGCTATACGTCAACGACAATTAGGGTATGCATACTTACTTACGTTGATGACATGTGATGTTATGTGTTGCTGGATATGTTATATTGGATCGTCATGTTTGAATAGCCGGGTTTTTTTTATGTGAGATGAGTGTTTTTCATTTTCATTCATGTAAAAACTTGTATGTAATATTCTTTTATTTGGGGCACTTCCAGGTAGCGGAAGCTGTCACCCTTTGTATATTATTTACTTTTCCGCATTAGGATAGACCCAAGGAGGGGAGCACAAGTAACCGGGTTCTGGGGTCCAGTGGGAGACCAACTCGAGGAGTCGAGTCCGGGTCTCCTAACCCTAGAATTGGCAGGGTTGCTTGCCGCTCTCGTAGGGGTCTAGGGGTGTGGGATTGGTTATTCATCACGACCGTGGAATCCGTGTTTTATACTGGCTCGTATTGAAAACACGGACGTCCTAGTATATCCAATATTTCATATGTTTATTCTGCTGCGATATCTGTGATGTGATTCTGTGATGGATATAGTATATAGTATATATGATATATTATATAGACGTTACTTATGTTTTACACCCGCGCTAGCCCTGCCCTGCTCTGTCGTTAGTTACCTAACCTAACGGTGCACGAGGGGACATCGAGGCGAATGCGGATGGCATAAGTGTACGTCATATCTATCTGTGATGTTTAGGCATTTAAATGATGGGACTTCATTAATGTGATTAATGAAAGATAATAAACCTAAGATGTTGTAGAATCGAATTTTAAAATAAAACAGGTAGCTACAGTTCTTGCTTTGCATAGCGGTATATATGATATACCCTGCACCTTATTCGATGAGGAAAGGACCGAGATCCCTTCACCGGGAGTGACTCCTTTAGCAATAACTGGCATATGCTACACATTCGGTTTGGCTTTGATTGCTTTTAAGAGTTTTTGCTTTGCACAGTGATATATATGATATATCCCGCACCTCATTCGACGAGGAAAGGGCCGACGATCCCTTCACCGGGAGTGACCCCTTTAGCAAAACTGGAAAAGCCTCAAAATCACTCCATTTCAAAACTTCATTTGATTCTACAACGATATAAAGTTCATTACGCAAAGGGTTTTTAAAAACCTGACGTAGCCCTCCGTCATTTCAGATAAGTAATAGTTAGTATTCGTGCTGCGTTTGTTGAATCAGTCAAGACGTAGTGTGCGGTAGCTGATTACTATTTATCTGTTTATGCATATGATGCAGATTGGATTAGGATAGTCGTGCGGCCTTGTTGACTTAGTCAAGGGTCGTGCGGGTGGGTTTAATTCAATCAGGAAATGACGGGTTGAACTTTACTTGCGGTCTATGGTTTGTTGACTCAGTCAAGGTCATAGATCGCCTGGGGCAAAATATTATCGGGAATTTCAAGTGTTGAAATTTGCAATGAGATTGCATACCTTCTATGAGATAGTTGGATCCCGATACCCACTGCGAGTAAGAGTTACTCCTGGGAGAGTTTTACACATTGCAATTAGCTGATCAAGTAGGTGTCTAGAAAGGTGTTAACGAGGTTACGCCTCTGGGAAAACGAGGTTTACATTAATTAGGTTCGTGCGAAAGTATGGAGGACCTCCCTCAAAGTACCGACACTGGCCTGGCTGAAAGATTGGCGAACTTGTAGTGTGTAATTAATCCCAGCTAGTCTTTCCTTTTAAGGTTTGAAGGAAGATTTGATAAAAAGCAGTGGGAGCCATCCTGATTAGATAAGATAATAACCAATCTGATCTTGCACGAGCATACGCTAAAGTGTTTTCTTCTCTCTCTCTCCAGGTAGCGACCATTTCATGCCTTAATCAAGATAATAATATGGATGTATTGACCGAACCCGCATGTTATACTGTGCAGGGGAACGTTGGACCCGTTCTATCTTATAAATGTTATAAGACTGAACAGGAAACAGGAGAATATCTGGATTCTCACACCGCCCAAACGGAGAACATGCATGTTGATGCATCATCTTCGGGTGTGTTTGTCATTGAGAACTGTTTCTCAGTTCACCTTACGTCCTGGGTATTAGATACCGGGTCAGGATCCCATATATGTAAGATGTTACATGGGCTGCGAAAAGGTAGAGAACTGAGAAAAGGTGAACATTCCGTTCATGTAGGGAATGGGGCAAATGTTGCAGCCAAAGCAGTTGGCATATATCACCTAGTATTACCAAATGGTGATACATTAGTCCTGAATGAGTGCTATTATATACCGAACATGATGTGCAACATTATATCAGTTTCTTTATTAAGTAAAGAAGGTTATAATTTTGTAGTAAAGGATAATGTTATGAACATATTCCTAGATCAAAGGTTGATTGCATCAGGCTCGCTACATAATGGCATATTCATTCTCAATCAAAATACAGTCTTCAATATACAAAACACACACAAAAGGAAAAGCTCAGAAATGAACGAATCCTTCTTGTGGCACTGTAGACTTGGCCATATCAATGAGACACGACTAGCTAAGTTGCATAAGAACGGATATTTGAATTCATTCGAATTATCATCTTATGACACTTGCCATTCATGTCTCAAAGGAAAAATGACCAAAACTCCGTTTAAAGGACACGGAGAAAGAGTTACTGAACTCTTGGGACTGGTGCATGGTGATGTATGCGGTCCAATGTCTACACACGCCAGAAATGGTTCTTCCTACTTCATTACATTCACTGACGATCTCTCTAGATACGGGCATGTGTTCCTGTTGAAACACAAGTCTGAAGCTTTTGAGAAATTCAAAGAATATAAGCACGAGGTAGAGAACCAAACGGGCAAAAGTATTAAGGTTCTTCGATCTGATCGAGGAGGTGAATACTTAAGCAGTGAATTCCTGGATTATCTAAAAGAGAATGGGATTCTCTTTCAGCTTACTCCTCCTTATACACCACAGCACAACGGTGTATCGGAACGAAGGAATCGCACCCTATTAGATATGGTGCGTTCAATGATGAGTAATGCTGAGTTACCTATTTCCTTTTGGGGGTATGCGCTTGAGACAGCCATATACCTATTGAATCTGGTTCCATCTAAATCTGTACCTACCACACCATATGAGATATGGAGTGGGAAGAGACCATATTTTAAGCGAATTAAGATATGGGGTTGTCCGGCCTATGTGAAAAAGCAAAATCCGGACAAACTCGAGGCACGATCAGTCCTTTGCAAGTTTGTGGGATATCCTAAGAATTCTCAAGGATATTTTTTCTACCAAGCGGAGGAACAAAGAGTGTTTGTTGCTCAACATGTCACCTTTTTGGAAAGGGAATTTCTTGCAAAAGAAATTAATGGCAAAGAGGTAGAGCTGGAAGAGGTTCCAGCACCACAAACTGCAACTGACAATTTAGAAGAACCAGAGGATTCAGTGGTGCCCGACGTACCCCAGCCTCTCCGCCGATCTAGTAGGGTTTCTCGTCCACCTGAGAGATACTATGGTTTTCTCATTGATGGTGGTAGTGAGGATTGCATCATGGAGGATGATGACCCAACTAGCTTCGAGCAGGCCATCACGAGTGGGGACTCAGTGAAATGGCTGGATGCTATGCGGTCCGAGATGGATTCCATGTACACCAACAAAGTATGGACTTTGGAAGTTGCTCCTGAAGGGGTAAAACCCATTGGAAGCAAGTGGATCTTCAAGAAGAAACTTGGTGTAGATGGGAAAGTGGAGACTTTCAAAGCTAGACTTGTAGCAAAGGATTTTCGTCAAAGACCAGGTGTGGACTATGATGAAACCTTTTCTCCAGTGGCTATGCTTAAATCCATCCGAATCATGCTTGCCATTGCTGCCTTTCATGACTACGAAATCTGGCAAATGGATGTTAAGACCGCCTTTCTAAATGGTGATTTAGAAGAGTGCGTATACATGACTCAGCCAGAGGGCTTCGTAGACAGTGGGAGCAGCGGGAAGGTGTGCAAGCTGCTTAAATCCATTTATGGATTAAAGCAAGCATCGCGGAGTTGGAACATCTGCTTTGACGTCGTTATCAAAGAGTTTGATTTCGTCAAAAATCCAGATGAACCTTGTATTTATAAGAAGGTGGCAGAGAGTAAGGTTGTCTTCCTCGTATTGTACGTGGACGACATACTCTTGATAGGAAATGATATTCCTATGCTGCAATCGGTCAAGCTCTTCTTATCACAAAGATTCTCAATGAAAGATCTTGGTGATGCCTCCTGCATATTGGGAATAAGGATCTATAGAGATAGATCCAAACGGATTTTGGGATTGTCCCAATCCAGGTACATTGACACCATACTAAAGAGGTTTAGTATGGAAGAGTCCAAGCGTGGGAACTTACCCACGATCTCTGGAGTCACTCTCTCCAAAGAGATGTCTCCCAAGACTGATTTGGAGAGAGCTCGCATGCAAGGGATACCCTATGCTTCGGCAGTAGGCTCTATCATGTATGCGATGCTATGTACCAGACCCGATGTAGCATACTCACTAAGTGTAGTGAGCAGGTATCAAGCTGATCCTGGAGAGAGTCACTGGACAGCTGTGAAGAGCATTCTCAAGTACTTACGAAGGACTAGAGATATGTTCTTGGTGTATGGTAACGGAGAACTCCAAGTGGAGTCCTTTACCGATTCCAGCTTCCAGAGTGATAAGGACGACTCTAAGTCGCAGTCGGGTTTTGTCTTTACCCTTTACGGAGGGGCGGTTAGCTGGAAGAGTTCCAAGCAGGAAACCGTGGCAGACTCGACGATGGAGGCTGAATACATCGCTGCCAACGATGCTGCTAAAGAAGCTGTCTGGGTCAAGAAGTTCATTACTGAACTTGGAGTGGTTCCATCCATTGAGCATCCAATACCTTTGTATTGCGATAACAATGGAGCGGTGGCTTTGGCCAAGGAACCCAGGTCCCATCAGCGATCCAGGCATATTCTGAGGCGGTATCACCTGATCCGGGAGATAGTTGATCGCCGGGAGATCGAGGTCAGGAGGGTTGACACGAAGAACAACACGGCGGATCCACTCACGAAGGCCATTCCCCAGATACAGTTTGAGAGACTCTTCGGGATGCTCGGTATGAGATACTACAGCAGCTGGCCCTAGTGCAAGTGGGAGATTGTTAGTTGTATGTATGCCCTAGAGGCCAGTATTGTACAGATTATGTATATTATATTGGATGCTTGGACATATATAGAGATGACTTTCTTGCTCGACATGATAGTATGCTATCTGGTTGCTATTTATCTTAACATGTACACTAGTCTCTTTATACTGTCTTATAGTTACATGTTGGTAAAGCCCTTAGGATTTGTACTTGACTACCTAGACTATGATGCAGATCATACTAGTGGGGACATGGTAGTCCATAAGTACATCCTTCAAGGTCCCTAGTCGTAGGTGTATCGAGACGGGGCATCGATATACCAGAGTAGACTAGCGTATACGCTTCTCGACCCATGTGATGGGCGATGGATGATCCCATATCCATTGGTGTTTGACATCAGAGATGGTGTACGGGTGCTCAGTGGAGACTGGGTACACTGGACGGACTCGCCGAGAACTCCCAGATGGTATTATACCTCACGTCAGATGGCAGTTCTCAGGTGGCACTTGTACAGATTAGTCTGTAGACCCGAGATCGTCATAGAGTCTTGTGTGATTCCCACTGTGCTTTGATCTCCACCTTACCACGTCCATGAGGGCGTGCAAAACGGTGGTCTTTGGGTACAGTCCCGAATCACATGGAGGCAATGAGCGATAGGAAGGGTTTCGTCTCTCCCGGTATTGGGGGTTGATGTTGCGCAGTGCTCGATTGGCCGTAACAGGGAAGTCCCTGGCCAGGGCTGATCAGAGATTTGCTGGTAAGTGTTACCAGTAGTTTCTCGACCCGTTACGAGCCTCACATCAGCACGACTTATCGGGTTATTGGGGTCTGACGTATACCACCCCTAGACTTGATATGCGACGTATCAGACGAAGAGACCGGACTGTACGGTAAGTGTTACTGGTCGGATTCGCAGGAGTGTGAGCGGGCTAGCTCGTCGATCTTCTGATCGCTCAATACCCGGGTGGCCGTTACGTTTAGCAGACCGCTTGCGGCTTGTGGGTGCTTGATATGATCATCATCTGCTACCGGCGTATTGACGAGTCTTTAGAGTCCTACACAGAGGTTTCCTGGCTCAAGCGAAACGAAATAGGAGCGCATATGAGATATGTGCAGGACCGAGAATAATGCGTGTATGTGATACCGCATTTCATTCTCGCGATATATGTTTCGATTGGTTATATTCGATATGACCTAGTTATCGAATCATTGATTCGATAAATCGATACATTGGTTTCTAGCCGGTTATGTGCGACATGACCGGATCATTGAATCAAATGTTGATTTAATGATTTAATGCATAATTATATATTTGATATATTGCATTGCATTAACTAGTATTGGTTCACTTTAAACGGATTTTTTCTCACTTGGATTGCACATTGTATATGTGATATACTTTTGTGCACTTTTTGTATCATGTTTGATGATACTTGATCATATGGTTAAGTGAATAGAATTAAACCATGGTTATTTTGTAATTAGGGTTTTCCATTTTTATTTATTCATTTATTTGTTTATTTATGTGGATAAATTCAAAATGAGAATGGTGGCTATTCTTGTTTCTTATATGAAGCTTCATGAACCCTTGACTTTAGCAACCATTCTTATCCTTTTGCTTAACCCTAACCCACTCTAATCACCATGGTTAATTCTCTACACTTAACCTTAGTTAAGTTATGATAAATATTGAGTTTATTATTCATTTAACTCAAGTTATCATAATATTCTAGCTCATCTTCTTCTTCTTCTTCTTCTTCTTCAAGTGAGCAACCTTGATGCCATCAATGGCATCTTGTGATCTAGTGAGCAAAATCCAAATCTAAAGTGAACCCATCTCCTATTTCTTCACCCTCTACCTCTTGCCAAGTTGTTTTGGGTGTTTACTTCACAAGTTTCACAAGTTTGTGAAGTCGGAGCTTGAGTTTGTGCAACCTCGACGTAGATCGTCTTTGACACGAAGCCGACGACCTATTCCGCACGTTTCTCCGATGAAGCCGTCACGAGAGTTCAAGCTTCAAGATGGACAGCGAGAGGACGCCCTTGCGGAGCCGTGGAGGTGGATATCCGGATCTACAAAGGTTGTAATTTCCATATCCTTATAGTTAAGTGTTAACTAGCTTTTAGTTTCGCCTAGAATTCTAGCAAACGATCCGTAGTCGGGTCTCTCGGCACCGTTAAAATTTTAATATGGCATGTTCGATGCCTTGTGTGACCTCATTAGGGTGCCTAGGAACCCTACAGGTAGTAGGGTGTGATGTCCTGGTTTTGGATGACATACACAGAGTAGGAAAGGAAACTCCTATAATACGATCGGTTATACTTTGGTTGTCACACAGTGTTTTCTCCACACAGGACTTGGATATTATATCAGACATTCTGGTTACTAGATCTATGGTTTTAGATCTAGATTTGGGTGGTTTCCTAATCTGGGTACCTTGACAGCATTCTATGAGTATTTAGAATGAACGACTCCTGGCACGGTAGTGTACCTGCAGGTAATGGAGTCACCCTCTCTAAAGGTGTCTTATAGACTAAAGTAGAGAGGGATGTGCATGATTGGCAGATCACTTGCTTAGGCAATTGAGTCAATCATGAGATGTCAAGTACCACACCAGATGTTGTTCTTGCACTAGATGCAATAAGATGATATTGATCCAATCCTGGAGAAACAATCGGAAGCAGTTTTAGAACATAAGTTAATGTTCTAGGGAATTGATCTCCTTTATGAGACGGTTATCGTTCCAGGCTTCCAAGGTGACCTGAATGACAAGGAGGTTGTCAGAGTTATAGTTTTCCCTCTGACGAGGGGCAGTATTTTGGACAGGTGATCCAAGGCAATACTGAGGGAGGCATGGCGCTGGATACTGATTAAGTTCAGTTGACGATACAGTCTAAGAAGTTTGGATTTGGAGTTCATTTATGAGCTAGGTCCCATCAGACATCCAGACATTCTAAGACAGGTATTGCTCATTTCGGGAGATGGTATTCTCCGCGAACTTGAGATTTAGAGAGACATAGAAAGAAACATCAGAGCGGATCCACTCGCTGAGGCTATTCCTCGAACGCAATAGTCTCGCAAACGAGCTTTGTGAGACTGACTAGTAGAGGAGTTGGGTGTTCGGTATCACACGGGCTATGAGTATGCGACATCGCAATAATTAGCCTTGAGTGCAAGTGGGAGATTGTTGGAGATAGTGCCCTCAGAGTCAATTATTGGATCACAGGCACGTGATTGCAATGATTGAGGGAGGACCTATCCCGGGACGACAGTCTTACTCGAGATGATAGTATGCTATCTGGTTTACCTTTATCATCGTGTACTGTTTCAGGTGACCTTACAGGTCGCTATTACACGTTGATAGAGACCCTAGGATTCTTGCTTGATGACCAGCAGTATGATGGCGATCATATACGTGGGAGTTGGGGTCTATAAGCACATCCTTAAAAGGTCCCTAGTCGTGGGAGTTTCGAGACTGGGCATCGATACTCCATTAGTAGACTAGTGTATACAGTCGAGACCCCGACGAGGGGCGGTGGCCGGTCTCACAAGCCACTGGTGTCAGTTGGTTCACCTAAGATGTATACAGGTGCTCATTAGGTTATGAGTACACCGGACAGGACTCGCCGGGAACCTGCTAGTTGGGATTATACCAGACGTCAGATAGCAGTTCCCTGGTGACATGTGTACAGGTTAGTTCATCGACCTGAGATCGTCATTTGTCTCGTGTGAGTTCCCACTGTGCTTTGATTACTACCCTACCACGGCTCAAAGGAGTCGTGCAAACAGGTTTTAGTTGGGTACAGTCCCGAGCCATATGGAGGCAGTGAGCGGATCTTCAGGGGTTCGTCTCTCCCGATATTGGGGGTGAGGTCGCGCTGTGTCTAGGAGAGCCATTACGCAAAGCCCTCGGCTGAGGCAGGAGATTTACTGGTAGGTATTCCAGTAGTATCTCAGGGCGTTCTGGGCTACACTCCGACACGACTTGTACCGCTTTTGGGGGTTTGACTTTTACCAACCCCCTAGGCCCGCCATGCGATGCTCATAGACGAACGGACCGGACTGTACGGATATTGTCACTGACAGGCTCAGTAGGGTGTCAGGATGAGTTCGCTCATCGACGTCCCTTTTGGTCAATAGCTGGTGGCCCGTTACGTATTGGCTTATACCTCTGACGTGCTAGTGGTTAAATCCACAGCCATAGTATTGACGAGTCTTTAGAGTCCACCACACTTTCAGTTACTCAAGCTTTCGGGCGAAACGCTGTAGAGGCCGTATGGAGATATGGCAGGGTCCGATCATATACGTGTGGTATTGCACGGATCAGGATCGGACGGATATTACTAGCCGGCTTTGGTTTAAGCAGGATCCTAGTTTAGTACAGTGTAGATTTTGTCTCATTGCATTTGTATCCGGTCGGAATACAGATGCGGGTGTGTATGCACAGTATCGGGGTTTTCCTGTAATTTATTACGGGACCAGTTTTCTGGAGTTGCCAGTTTGCATTCCGTTCCGGCCGGTTTTCCTTTGTTCTTTCCCGGCCGGACTTTTCCGATGGAGGGGGTTATTTGCAAGTTTGCAAATAACACATTGTGGAGGGGTTTCTTGCAAATGTTTTGATTATGATGGCATCTTTTCTTTTCCACCATCATTTGATTCACTTGCATTAATTGTGATAAGAGAGGGTATGGTTTGGATGTAAGTTTGTAATGATAATGTTTGGATATGGTCACCCTTTCTCTTCTCCTACCATCACCTCCCTTCATGCTACAAATTCTTTCCTCCACCATTCTTACAAAAGGATGGCCGGCCACATTTGGTTTGAAGATGAGAGAAATTTCCATTTTGTTGTAGCACATATTTCATCATCTCATTCCTCCAGTTTTGGAAAAATGAAAGAACCATTTTTTCTTCACCTCATTCCTCCATCAAGGCAACATAACCCCAAAGAGACAAAGCACTACACATTCTACAGCAAATCTTGGGCGCGTCGGCTAGCCAACTTCGCGTCCGAGTTGCCTCGGTATTGAGGTGGGAGCCCGTAAAAGATACAGACGATGTGGTGCCCTTCTGGCAAGGATGCGACGACCGGAGTTTCCGCGGGAGATCGGGACGATGACGAGAAGACCGGAGGACTCGGATCACTCGGTATATCTCTCACCCTTTCTCTTTTTAGCTAGTATCGGTTGATGGTTACGATCCGGGTATATTGTCCGCGGTAGCGCCAGTTTAAAGTTAAGAAAAATTTTGATTCCGCATTTTGGCCTCGGATAGACGGCCGGGGCGCTGCCGTGGCGCAACAGTATCTTCATCACTCTGTAGAAGATATCTAGCCGAACACGTCCTCGGGAGCTCGTCCCAACCATCGGAGGAATACTCAATACTCGTCCGTTCTCGATCAACTCACAACGCATCTGGGTGAGTTCCTCAATCCGAAACTGGTCAACTTTCTGATCTCCTATCACATGATATCCGGACGATGTTAAACTTTTTGATCGATTCATCAAAGTCCCATAATTCCTCGAGAGCTCAACACTTGAGCATAGTTTAATAATATCCAATACATACCACAGTACCTATGGACCAGCCGTAGAAGGGCAAACCCAAGCCTCATTAATGGCACCGCGGAACTGCCGCAAACCCTAAGGTTCAAAAGCGGTTCCATGGGTATTATGTCGAGTTGGGGTTTCATTCTTCTAGAGGGTCCACAGAATTACTTGCATGTTCCTCCGAATACTTTAAACTTGGAAAAACGGGTTTCTGACATTCGTTCGAACTTTTTAACTTCACCTAGACAACATGTGAATACCCTTGGCCCGCACGCTAAACAATGCCTCAATCGTCAAGAATAGACGATATCACAATCTCTGAGGTATGCTGTACATGAACAGTCCTCTCGTGACTGGCAGCCTCTATCAATGGCCCGATCCTCCGGTGCAAAGTTGAACACTCGCCTTAAACAAGAGGTCACAACACAAGTACAAAATCAATATGTTCCCGTGTCACCAGAAAATACGATGGTCAGTCCTCATCCATGACGAGCTCGCCCTGACCGCATCACTAGCAGCAGCTCAATCTGCGCTCAAACCATGGTGACAGGAACCTCAAGCATGTATCGATTAAAATAGATCAACGGAATGAAAGGAATCAACAGATCTAGAATGGATACATGATCATAAGGAGGATGAAATCAATGAGGGTATGATCATGGAGGCAAATAGAATCAAGGATCTCAAATGGATGTATGATCAAGAGAACAAAGAGAATCACAGATCTCAAAATATGTACATCCTAAGCTTTCTTAAGTGGATTATCGTATCGTAAATATGCCGTGGAACATACGTACGGTACATCACTCTACTCAAGCTATCTACTCCATCAATCTGGGTCAACCTATGTACCGAAAGTTCGGGTTTAATACCCCCATGTTCAAGTCTAAGTTCCGTAAGGTCAAGCCTAGGTTCCGAAATAAATTACGTCCCAGACTCCACATAGTCAAACCTAGACTCGAATCAAGGTTAAACCTAGCACTCTGATATCAATTTTGTCATGACCCGAAAATATTAGCTCGTGACCGGCACTTAAATCACGCTACGTCTAAAGGCGCAACGTAACTTAAGTAAGCCGAAACCCAGAAACCTAAAACCTTTTTAAAGAAAATTGAAGAGATGAAGTTTTGAAATAAAGGTATGATGAAAATCAAATGTTTTCTTAAATGCATAAAAAGGGGACATGAAAAATGCAAGTGGGTTTTAGTAGTTGAAAAACATGTTTCGTCTTTTAAAAATTTGGGCAGCACCTCTTTTGTATATTTTGATTCAAAACCACAAATACATGATAATATAATAGGCATCCCCAAGTGGGAGCTAGTTCTTCGCCAATCGGCGGATCCACAACCACGCAAGTAATAAAACAAGTATACGACACCCAACGGCGAAGATCCACACAAAAGATAATGAATAAAGCAAGACATCAACCCACCAAGCGAACATATAACCCATCGCTCAAGCATCGCAACTTCAGGTCTTTCTAAGTCTTACTATTTATACAAATACTAATTTTGATTAATAGAGTTGACTAAATACAATATGAATAATAAATACAAGAGGGGTACGATCCAACATGTACCACCTACCAAAGCAAAACACCCGAATGTAGCTATGTGCCATCGATACCGCTACTGATCCATGCGGTCAACCTGCAAGAACTGTGGCATAACGGGGGTGAGTTGCCAACTTGTGAGTAGAAAATATCAATAGGTAGAAATCGAATAAACAACAATTTCCTAGGTCAACTATATCATGAAGGTAATACTATGATATCTAGGGTGTCTGTATCTGTATATGTGCCAACAACATAAATAAATGCCTATCAGTATGTGGATATCATCCAACTATATAATCAATGTCTGTATGCATGTGGATCTTATCCATGTATCCATCAATGATACAACAACGTCATGCATGTAAATATCATAAAAGCATATGCATGAAAGTATGAGGATATAAATCAACGTGTGTCCCTCGCGACACATCAAAAACATGGAACTTGAGTGTCCAGTATCGACACTCGAAACATCATGAAACTCGTGTCCAACATCGACACGTAAATCCTCATATCTCGGGCTCCGTCAGTCCGGATCGGCCCATGGGCTCCGTCTGCTAGATCGGCCCTCGGGCTCCGGCAGAACGGTCGACCCATATCCATCTCTCGACTCCGGTCTGTATCCTCCGGATAACCGCCGAGTCCAAATACTATCAGCGGTAGGTAGTGCTCCCCTTCCAGGCTCACCGTCCAACAATACGAGTCTTCTTGCCCCAGGGTACCTCACCGGGTCCACCATGTACCCGCAGATGGTGCCTACCGCTCCTCGAATCGGATTTCACATGCCAATCTTAGAACCGAGAAAACACATGGTGGACGCACTGAAATATCATATCAAGAGAAACCGGGTTTTTAAAACAATACATACTTTCCTTTTGAAACATAACCACGGTTCTCAAATCCAGAAATCTCATGAAAACAGCATATGTCAATGCGAATAATCGTAAAGCATGATGCATGCGACATATAACAGAATGTAAGCATATCCGTATATCATGCAACATGGAACAGTGATGTGCGCATGGGCATATCATCATAAAATGAGCATAGCAATATAATAGCATGATGTAGCAATTCTACTGTGTGAGTGACATAGCAATTATCGATGATGAAGTGTATGAGCCGGCCAATCTGTGTATGTGTAACATACGCATCATCGATAATGGTGTAGGTGTACTAGCACAGGTATATGAAATGCAATAAGAGTGACATGAACGTAGCATAAAGTAAATTGTATGCGAATGCTGACAGGTATACGTATCTAACATGACCGAGTCGGTGAATGTATCAATCGGCATCCAGCCTCACAACATCACGTACGGTATAATCCATCGTACGGCATCCTCTAGTCAATGGTATGGATCAATCATCATAAAACTTATCACGTACGGTAAATCATCGTACGGCGGCATTAAACAATTAAGGATCCTATCAACCTAAATGACAATGAGGGTACGGACCCCACGTCTCGTACGGCATATCACTCAAAATTCACAACATTATATATCTATATACCTATATTCCCGGGTCACATCCATAACAATCTCATATCAGGGGACCGGCAAAGGGATCACTCATCTCATATCGACTCGCATCCGTATACCGACATATCAATCAAGTCATCATATCATCTCGTATATCCCTTTCATCGCATTAAGTCATCTTACATATACATTCTAGCTTATTAATCTCAAATCAGTCATCTTATTAGTCTAAAGTTGTATTTATCAACCACATAAAATGCCCACTATAAACTCCTATTAATTCTCTTTACAACTACTTATCTATATCTAGTAATTCGCATCCTTAAATATCAATTCGGGACATCTTTCCTATCATACCATATGACCTAAACCATAAGCTATAACTTTAAGTCAATGTATTTCTTATCTCCCACTAATTCTTTAACTATATCCCTAAGTTTCTAAAATGGTTTCTTTAACCATATCCTATATATCGGTTTCCATCAAGTTGCGGGGGTGCTATACGTCATCCACCCGACTTTCCCCGTAGATATAAATCTACTCACCTTGATCCTTACTTGCCGAAGTCGATGACTCCATGCTCCATCGTCTCGGAATCCATATGAAGGTACCTACAATAATACATAATCGCAATCGCTATTAAAATCAAGTTCGGAAAACTAATACGGCACACGGTGCGCTCATAGGTTAGAACCTATAGCTTACGCATGCAAAACAATCATTGTTGTTGACGTACAAATGCCCAACAACCAAATACAATACCAAATACCAAAACCAAGCATTCCAAAAATACAGAAAACATAGCCAAAAACCACTCATAATATCTCCCAGATTCTCTCTAGGTAAAATGGGGATAAACAAACAGTATTACAGGGTAGTATATGGAGTGTGTGAGCTACTGGACCAATTCCAGCACCAGACACCCACATTTGGCCGGCCACATGGCCCCCAAATCCGGCGAGCTCGGCCAAATGGTGAGGGAATGGGCTCGTACTTGCAGGGTGGCTTTCTATTGGTCCCACTAGGTCTCTGGTATTGTTTGTCTTTCTCAGAATTACCCCGGGTCATCCCAGATTCCCTGTAGGCACACCAAATGTCACAAAACCGACATGGGTAATTTCTTAAGTCCGTATTTTGGTTTCTATACTCAATTCCAGCTCTTGAAATCAATTCCTAAGGCCTTGTAACAGCCATTACACAACTCAACCCTAATCCTTCTCTTGGCATTTCCAAACATCGCAATCCCAATCGATTTAACTCTAAACTACTATAGGATGCTAAGAAACTAAAAACTACACTAAATGAAGAGAATTATACCTCATTTGGGCAACTAAAGAAAACCCCAGAAGTCCAAAGTCTTCAAAATCCAACTTTTCTTGGTCCAATGTGTTGAGGATGGGATGTGGATCAATTTTAATGAAAAGAGTGCAGGGTTTTGATGAAGATTTAGAGATGGATCTTGGGGGTGAAGATGGAGGGAGATGAGGAGGAAGATGATGAGAAACAATAGGGGAAATGAAATGAATGGCTGCCCCCCTCTCTCTTATTCTCACTCTCTCTCAACTCATTTCTCACTCTCTCTCTCTCTCTCCAACCATTCTCTCTTTTATCCCTTTCTCTTTTTCTTTTCCTTTTTTAAAACTAAACCATATAATACCCCAAAACAACACAAGAAAACAACATGTAACCAAAATGCAACATGACATGGTGCACCAGCCATGAAAAACTGTAGAAACACGGTTTTGGCTTAATCGCGATTAGCAGTGGGCTAATCGGGTTTTTATTTAAACTGCATATAATAAATTTTTAAAATGCCAAATTCAATAAATATCTTTTTAAATGAGTAAATTATTTTAATCTCCAATTATTTCACAATATTTATACCTTTTTACGAGAACTCCAATTTCGCAAATCGGGTAGTTTTCGCGAAATATATTATTTTAATATTAAATTCCAAAAATAATATTTTATATTTTCTGAAATGTTACATATCCACTTCACGTTGAGTAGGGCGGCCAGCACCGGCGCTCATTTGCCCTCTTCTGGAAGGAGGCTCGGGTATTAATATTTATTTTCATTTGACTTATCCAATATATTTATTATTATTTAACACTTGCAATTTAATAACATTATTTTTTTGTATTTACAGTTAGATTACGACTTTCCGCCTGTACCCGACCCTGATCATCCTGAGAGAGTGCTCAATCTTCACGCTCTGTACCATGGCCTGATGAAGAACATGCAATCAAAGGTCCGATACAATAGAAACGAGCTGAAGATCGACTACTATTCCCTGTGGATGGAGACCCCCGAGACAGAGAGAGCGGCTCTCCTACATGCTCCGGCCTTTGCGAGAGTCGACGTAGATATATGGCCTCTCTTGTGCCAATATTTTGACTCTCAGCGCAAACAGGTTTGTAATTTAAATGTAATTCATTGTTTAGTATATAATTTATTTTTTTGTGTTGCTTAATTAGAAAACTAAATCTGAATGTGTTGTGCAGAAACATGCCGATTAAAATAAAGAGAATATGAAGTCGGCGAAGAGGGGTCTCCCCACTTATACAGGTGGCTCGAGGAATACTACTTGTGCCATGGAGGCATCGGTAAATTACAATAGATCTACTATGATATAATGTAATATTAAGAGTTATTTTATAATATATGTAAATTTTTTGTGAATTGCAGAGAGCTCAGACCCTGGCGCAGGATGGTACACCAAGTGTGCTGACCGCGTATCTTGCCGTTCACGGCACCTCGACAGATCCCGCCATGGGTGAGCTTCGATTTCCCGACACCGCTACCCAGGAGTATTGCGTAAGTGTTAATATTTATTCTAACAGGTTTGAAATTTTTGTTTTGAAAAGTTCAAATTTAAATGATATACTTATATTTTAATGGTTAATGTGGATGTAGGAGCGGGTGGTGGAGCAGGCGGAGGCATCAGGGATTAATTTTACTGGACAGACCGATCCGATGCTGCCGACCCCAGTCCTAGATGCCGCTTACGGAGGGCACCACGGAGGTTGGGAGAGAGGCCAGGGACTGGGTCCTAGCAGGGCCCATAAGAGGTTGGACTCCACTCCGGCGGTTACTTCCCCTACCCCCGTAAGCAACGTCTAGAGCATGATGTTGCCGCCTTGAAGACCACCGTCGAGGAGTTGAAAGAGTTTTTGGTACGTATACTACTTTATAGTAAAATATTATATCACATTATAGATAGTAACATATGCAATATTAGTAGCCTGAGCTTATTTGGTTGTAAACTTAGTTTTGATTAATCATACTTACATAGAACTGTCTAATTAAAATAAACCACGGTTTTCCAAACTAGATATCCAAACGAGGCCTAAGTCTCTAAGTATTCTTAGATTGGGGTTTCGCAATAACCTGATAATGATGCGAATTCGACTAAAATCTAATACACAGTTCTTACTCATTTATTACACACAAAATTGAACAGATGCGACAGGCTGCTTCGGCTGTGGCTCCACATGTATCTCCTTCAGCTGCGGCTCCGCAAGCCACTACATCGGCTGCGGTTGCACAGACCACTCCCGTAACATTTTGAAAATCGTTTAGGTGAAATTTCGGATAATCGGTAAAATAACTGGTGTTTTCCGTAAAAACCAAGATATGATTATCTTTCAACATAAAATTAAATATACCTATTCTAGCTATGTAATTGCTAGTATTTGGTATTTAATGAGACACTTATAAAATTTCTAGTTTACTAAAATATTTTCCGTAATTAATTATTTTAAAGATTATTTTAAGCCTTCACTAATACATTTAATTAGTGATAATTACAAATGAGAATGGATTAATACAAATTCTGTGAACCATGAAAACCTAGAATCTAGTTGTAACATATTCCTTCATCTAAAATTTTCCTCATGGTTCTAGATGTTTTTAGAATGCTAGATTAAAAAAAAATAGAAATTGATGTGAGGTGTTTTAATGAGGCTTGAGGGGTTTTTCTTGACTTGGGAAATTATACAAACACACATACACACCTACACACCTTGGCCGAATCCATGGGTTGCCCCCAAATCCCCAAGTCCCCACTTCATTTCCTTTTCAAAGCAAATAGAAATGAAAATAGAAAGAAAAGATTAAACAAAGAAGAGGTAGGGTGTTTAACTTGAGTTATGGACTTGTGTTGACTTCAACCCACTCACCTCACTCTCTCTCCCCTCTCCCTCACACCTTTTGGCCGAGCCCCCTCCCCTTTCCAGCAACCCCCTCCCCTTTGTTTCTCCTCTTCTTCTCACTACAAAAAAATCCCCAAAATTCCTTTTAAAATCAACAAAATCCTCATTAATTCTTCAATTAAATCGCTACCCATTTTTCCTAGGCCCAAGCTAGCATGAATTAAGGAGCAAGATGGCAATTTAGAGGCTATATTAGCATGCTAGATCTCAAACTTGTTGAGGTATAATCCTAAGCGATGGTTTGATTGTTGATAAATTACTTAATTTAGCTTATTAGGTGTGTAATTATGGATTTAATTTCAAGATTAAATATTCAAGAGAATGGTTAAATTAAGGTTAGGGTTTTATCACTTAATCATGATTACAATGTGTAGTCTAACATCTTAAGATTTACAAAACCCAACCTAGTTGCTAAATTGTTAATTGTTAAATTTAAATTGTCCTAATTATGATTTTTTGCAAACTAGATTTTTATAATTAATATAAATTGGTGAGATTAAAATCTAGTTAATGGTTGTGTGACCTAATTAAAAAATTAAGTGAATCTTATGGCCACTAAAATTGTTAAAACGTTTAGATTTGTGCTAAAACGGGTAATTGAGGCTTACTAGGTTTTTAGAAATAAATCGATTTGATTTATTTTGAGGTTTTGATGAGTTACAACTTATTTCATATAATAAATAGTGAGTTGTGAAACCACGATTGGTACGTTTGGATTTTAAGTTTGGGATTTTCACGTATAGTGACCCTCGTTGTAATTTGTGGCGTTGTCGCGGCGCGTTTGTGCACCAGGTGTGTGCGCGTCGAGTTAATGCACGTTGTTGACTTGTATTGTTCGTGTCCATGATTATTTATATTTATTCTCTTATTTCCTTGTGTATGTTGCTAGGATCGGGTGCAGAGGCGTCGGACGTGGCGCGGAAATGACAGAGATGAAATCAGATCAGATTAGCCAAGGCGTCCAGGTGAGTAGATGTATATCTACGGGGGAAGTCGGGTGGATGGCGTATAGCACCCCCGCAGTTTCGTAGTGTAGCATGCAAATATTATATATATATATATATATATATATATATATATATATATATATGTGTATTATGAGACTTGGATAATTAGTAAGGGAGGTTTTAGCAGATCATGAGTTAGTTTTAGCGTAACTAGAAGATAGTGCTTTTAGTTTAGTTTCTTAGTTACAAAACCCTAGAGTTAAGGTTTACACACATACGCATGCACACACGTATTATGTTTTGGCGTATATGATATATGTATATATATATATATATATATATATATGTATGTGGATGACTTGCTATATATATATATATACATATATACATATACGTATACACGTGTGATGAGGATAGTATATAATACTTGGTGATGAGTCGATATGATCAGGCATGATGCCGTGAGATTGGTTATGCGATTTGGGTCATGCTATGAGACACGACATGATATTATAGCGGATCGATGAGCGATGTGTTTTCATACACACGCGTATATATGTTGATGGTATCGGAATGTACTAGACTTTAGATCAGTACCCCTACTGTATGATATTATGATAATGATACCCGATGAATAATGAGGTATATGTGATATTGACCCGTACCCTGATTTTGGGATGCCGTACGATGGATTTTACTGTACAAGCTATAAATATGATGATTGATCCGCACTCTTGACTCGAGGATGTCGCATTATATATTTTATCGTACGTGACGCTATTGAGGCGGGATCACCGACTACTAGATATATCGACTCGGATTTAGATGGATTTCCTTACCTTTTCGACTAGTCTTTTAGTTTAGTCCTGTAGTTATTTGATAGAGGTTAGATTGGGCTCCTGTCATACTTATTTTCAGAAACTAACGAATCGTGAGTATTTTCGAAAGACAACCCGGGGAATATTACGGATTTCAAAGGATGTACCTTTTCTTAAAAGCACCGTAGCTCTATTTTCTAAAAACCACGATTCGTACTATTTTAAATGCCAAAACTGTATTATTCGCATATAGAAATTCATAATCTTAAGTGTTGCGTTTACTATTCATGCGCCGTTGTAATCATGTTCGCATCGCATTGCATGCTCATACCTGTGTTTCTTTTGTTATTATGAACCCATGCTGTCAGGACACCAGCACAATTACCGATGATGCGTATGCTCCACGTACACTTGCTTGCCGGCTCACACACATCATCATCGGTAATTTACATGTCACGTACACTCTAGAAAATATTACTTCATGGATATAACTGCTTGTAGATAGTTCCGATATCCAATTACTATGCTAGTTTAAATATTGCATTCTCTGCTTAAATACCATGCATGTATATGTATTCATTTGTCACGCGATATCATGGAGCTTTATGCCGATATTCACTGTTCACTGACTCGTGATTTTGAGATTTCGGATCTTTTATGAGATTTCTGGATTTGCGAAACCGCATGTGAATGTTTATAAACTTATGATTTGTTTTAAAGAGAAAGATGCGGTTTTCCTTGATATGATGTTTTCTCGATTTTGAGATAGTTACGAGCCGATCCTGTTCATGCGGAGCCCGAGATATTGAGATATTGAGATTTGATGATATGGGCCGATCCTGATCACGCGGAGCCCATGGGTCGATCCTGTTCATGCGGAGCTCGAGATATTAAGATATTTGGATTTGAGATGGTTATGGGCCGATCCTGTTCATGCGGAGTCCGAGATATTGAGATATTGAGATATTGGGATATATATTTTGTGTCGATGCTTGACACGGATTCTCTGTTGATTTCATTGATGATATTTCGGTTTTATACAAAAATTTCACTAAGATAAGAAAACAGTTTCTCATTCATGATGTATTTTGCTTTCATTTTTAGTGCACTCGTACATCATATATGTGACATGTTGCTACCTGAGACACTGACACGAATACTTGATATTACACTTATGTATAGATATTTACCCTTGCCATTATTAGATACTTCGGGTTATATATTGAGGATATTTTTATTGTATGACCTAGGAGAGAGTCATACATGCGATTTCTTCTCGGTGATGTTTTCTACTCACGAGTTGGCAACTCACCTCTGTTGTTCCACAGTTTCTTGCAGATTTGGCCGTACAGATTTCATTGCGGCTTGCTGGCACACTGATTCCTTCCGAGTGATTGCTTGGTAGGTGGGTTCACTTGCATCGTAACCACCGTTGCACTTTATATATTTCAGTTGTATCTAGTACACTCCATCAACCAGACTTGTATATTTGATAGACTTAGAAGACCAGTGTATATTCTTTCGACCTTAGAGTCGCACGCTTGTATTATTATGATTCTTCTCTGGTTTTCTTGAGGATGTTGGTTTTCTTCTGAGTTTTTGATCCTCACCCTTCGGCATTGTATATTATATTTCTTGTGTGGTGGTTTCCGCCATTTGGCGTAGAGCTAGCTCCCGCTTGGGGATGCCTTTATTCATTATTATGTATTTCTTGTGTTGTACCCGTTTGGGGGCTAATATTTACAAAGGAGACTCTGCCGAAATTTTCGGGAAAATATGGTGTTGCTTTTAAAATGTTTAATGACTTATTTTGTTAAAACTACTTGCTTTAAAACAAGTTTTCCTTCACTTATTTCTATAAAAATGGTTTAGATTTCTGGTCTTTTGGCTTACTTGAATTAGGTGGGGTCCTATAGACTTCACATGATTCAAGTGCCAGTCATGTGCCATTTCGGGTCGTGACAAAGTTGGTATCAGAGCACTGGGTTTAAGCTTGGTTCGAGTCTAGGTTTGACTATACGGAGTCTAGGGCTTATATTTATATTCGAAATCTAGGCTTGACCTTACGAAACTTAGACTTGGTCGAGGGGGTATTAGACCCGAACTTTCGTCGCATAGGTTAACCTTGGTTGATGGAGTAGGGGACTTAACTAGAGTGACGTACTGTGTGTATGTTCTGCGGCATACTTACAATACGCTACTCCGCTTAGGAAGCCTTAGGACGTACATTTCATTGCACCGTATTCTATTCGTTCATTCGATTTATCCTCATCGATATCGGTTGGTGGTTTTGTTACCACGATTGCATAGGCAGAGAGAGCTGCGGCTAGAGGTGCAGTCAGTATGAGCTCGTCTTGGATGAGGACTGACCAGGGCATAATTCCGGTGACACATGATTGCATAGATGTGTCGTTTTATTGTGTTTTTCGCGCCATGAGCGTTTGATGGATTTCTTTTACAAAAATTTCTCGAACGTGCAGATCAGCACCAGAGGATTGGGCCACTGCTAGAGGCCGGCTAGAATGTGATGACCGTCAATGCACCGTTTATTCTTGATTATTGAGGCATTGTTTAGCGTGCGGACGAATGAGCCAGTTGCTGCTGTGACCGACAAGATATCACCCCAGATGTTTGAAGCTATTGCAGCACGAGTTGTACTTAGAGATGTGATAGAAGATCGCTAGTCACCCATGGATGAATGACTAGGACACGTGGTTCATTTGCGTACCCTGATGCGAGGTCATCAGATTGATTGATTTCAGCTAGAGAAGACTTCACACAGGCACGTTGAGAGTTGATAGAAACGAATGAATATCAGAAACCCATTTTTCCAAGTTTAAGGTATTCGGAAAAACATGCAAGTAATTCTGTGAACCCTCTAGAAGAATGAAACCCTAACTTGACATAATGACTATGGAACCGCTTTTGAACCTTAGGGTTCGCGGCAGTTCCGTGGTGCCATTAATGAGGCTTGGATCTGCCCTTCTACGGCTGGTCCATAGGTACTGTGGCATGTACTGGATATTATTCAACTATGCTCAAGTGTTGAGCTCTCGGGGAACTATGGGATTTTGATGAATCGATCGAAAAGTTTATGTAACACCTTGGAATGCGATTAGTGGTTAATTAAGCGATAATGCGGATTTTTAGTAAAAAGTTTACCAAAATGGTTTTTAAATATTTTATAAAAATTAATGAATATTTTATTAGAATTTAATTTGGGCTTGCACACACATATGCATGATAACGTAGGGCTAATTTGGAGTTAAACCATGCTTAAGTAGCCATGGTGCATTAACCATTCCATTAGGGTAAAATGTAATTAATTAAGTAAATAAGTTTTCAAAAAAAATAATTTTAACTAATGATATTCTTTTGGGTTGACTTGGAGAAGGAGGAAGGGAGAGAGAGAGGGAATGATGATGCTTAAGCATGGGAGACAAGCATGCTTAGCATTAAATGAAGAGAGAGGAAGTGCATGCTTGCTCCCATACCCCCTTCTCACTCTCTCTCTATTCTTTTGAAATCCCATTTTCTTTCCTTCATATTTTCCTCTATTCTCTCCCCAAAACAGAAACTTTTCTGCCCCTTCACCAAAACCCAACCCCAATCTTCAAAAATCCTCACTACCCTCACCAAAATTCACTTCACCCTTCTCTAAACTTAAGCCAAAGCCATGGAGATCACTTGGAGCTTGGAAAGTTAGAGTTTTGAGTAAGTTTGGGAAGGTAGTTCTCTTCTTACTGTTAATTAGCTAGTTAACATGTTGTAGTGTCTTGTAGTTCCAGTTTAGAGCCATAAAGTGTTAGTTTTAGTGCCGATATCGTATTTTAGTGTTTTAGTTAAGAATTATAGCTATTTTGGGATCTGCTTTCACTCCCGATGCTTCAGGAAAAAGTTGAGTTTACTGGAGCATGTTCACTAGACCTAGACCACACACACACAAAGCACGAGACCCCTGTTCTTCTTTCAGGCCGCAATTTAATGTGTTATGGCCGCTATTTGCGGCCAGATGGGTGAACTATGTGTCGGGGTTTGGTGGGTAGGTGTCTGCTGTATATTTAAGATGTTTGGTATATGCAACTTTTCTTATTTCAGCTCATATCAAAATATAGAACCTATTTCCTTGTTTTAGTGCTTTTAAGTTTGCGCGACACGTACGTTATATGTGTGGGTTTGGTGGTTGCTGTGTGTCGCAGCGTGTCAGGTAGTTTCAGACGTTTGTACACACGTTTTAGTGTATCGGATGCACACGCGTTTAGCTTGCGACGCGAGTTTCTCATTCGGTCTTGATATCGCGTTTTTGCAGGATTTTAGCCTTATGTGTGTTGCTTTGTGTAAATTCTAGGGTCGCGGGCGAGGACTTCGGACGCCGCGAAGAAGGGGAAGCAGGTGGTCGGATACACGTAGATCGAGATCACCGGTGAGTAGATTTAACATTTACGGGGAAATCGCACGTATGGCGTTATGCGTTAGGGCTTGATAGGATATTGTAGTCGCGTGTTATATTCATATAGATATTGGTTGTGCATATGTACCATTGTAGCATACCCCTCTTTTGTTGCATATAGACATGGTATTTATGAAACACCGCACTGTTACTAACGGTTCATGCTGCACGAGCACTAATTGCATGCTACACGCACACCGTTAGTAATTGTCATGACACTCGCACTATAGAATTGCTATGAACCATACATTGTTTAGCTTACCTCATCATTGATGATTAGACATGATTCTATTCCTTTGTGTGCATACATATTGTGTACATCCATATTGGCACATATACATATTGTACACTCATGCTTGTGTATATACCACTTGTACATCCATATTGGCACACATACATATTGTACACTCATGCTTGCGTATATACCACTTGTACATCTATATTAGCACATATACATATTGTACACTCATGCTTGCGTATATACCACTTGTACATCCGTATTGGCACACATACATATTGTACACTCATGCTTGTGTATATACCACTTGTACATCCGTATTGGCACACATACATATTGTACACTCATGCTTGCGTATATACCACTGTTGGGGTCAAAATTTACACCCCGGTTGACCAAGTCAAAATCAAAGTCAACCCCAAGCCAAGTGGGCCAATGCCCGGGTCGAGCTCGAACATGAAGTGGTCGGCCTCCCCCCATGCCAAAATAAAATTTTTGTAATAAATAATTTTTGGTGTATTTCCTTTTTTTATTTCTATGAATAAATGTAAGGAAAATGGGCATTGTCACGTCCCAAAAGTACGGAACATGACCGGCACTTAAACTACGAAACGTCTCGAGGCGTACGTAATCTAAGTAAGCCGAAAACCCAGAAATCCAAGCCAAGAAAAGTAGTAGAGTGAAGGAAAACCAACTTAAAACAAGTAGTTTTAATAGCATAAGCCGAATTATGCGTTTTTAAAAACATCAAGTACTTCTTGAAAATTTCGGCAGAGTCTCCTTTGTAATTACCGGCTCCCAAACGGGATACAACATGAATGGTATACGAAATCAATAAAAAGGCATCCCCAAGAGGGAGCTAGCTCTTCGTAAATCGACGGTCACAATCACACAAGCAATATAATATACAACGCTAAGGGCGAGAATCAAAACTCAAAAGGAAACTCAAAACAACAAGAAATCCACAGAAATATAACGCGCGACTCTAAGGTCGAAAGAAGAATATCACTGGTCTCTATCTCAAAAATAAATACATGTTTGGTTGATGGAACTTCTAGATACAAAAGAGTAATAATATACAAGATATATAATGGGGGGTACGATACAAATAAACCCACCTACTAGCAAATCTCCCGGAAAAGGAAGTAGTGCCAAGAAAGCCGTAATGAAACCTGTACGGCAAAACCTGCAAGAAACTGTGGCACAACGGGGGTGAGTTGCCAACTCGTGAATAGAAAAACATCTACGAACAGAAACCGCATGAACAACGCAATCCTAGGTCATAAGATCATAATATATCCTCAAATATATAACATGCAGCCTATAACGATGGCTATGGTAAATATCTAACCCGAGTGTAATCCCATGTGCCCGTGTCAGTGCCTCAGGTAACAATATATCATATGGATGATGTATGAATGCATGAAACAGAATGCATGTACTGAATAAAACTGCTTTCATAATTTAGTGAAATTTCTGTACTTTTAAACATGAAGTATCATAATGAAATCAGTATAAACAGTGCCTAGCATCGACACAAAACAAATATCCAAATATCACGATATCTCGGTGTCGCAATCTCTGTACCTTGATATCTCAAATATCTCTGTATGTCTCAATCTCACTATCTAGGGCGCCGTCAGTCCAGACCGTCCCCTACCATCAATCTCAAGACTACGACGGTATCCTCCGGATATCCGACACGTCGGGTAATATCACCGGTCGGTAGTGCTCCCCTACCAGGCTCAACGCCATCATCTGCGATCCTCTTGCCCCGGGGTACCGCACCGGGTCCACCATGTACCCGAAACGGTTCCTCCACTCCTCGAACTCGGGTCTCGAAATCCATCAGCAAACTCATGGTGGACGACTCATACATCATGGGAAAACCGCACTTTTCTAAAAAAAAAGAAAGAATTTTATAAGTGTTTTTGCGGTTTTCCCCCAAATCCAGGAAATCTCATGAAAATCCGAATCCAAATCCTCAATAGCATGTAAACAGTGAATATAGACATAAAAATCCATGAATGTGGCATATCAATGAATAATAACATGCATGAAGCAGCAAGTAATATCTACAATGTCTAAACTAGCATATACGGCAAGTACACTAATATCATGTCTAAACTATTAGCTAACAACCTATGTCAAATGAAATAGTATTTTCTATAGTGTTCGTGACATGGCAATTACCGATGAAAATGTGTGTGAGCTGGCAAGTAAGTGTACGTGGTACATACGCGTCATCGGTAATGGTGCTGGTGTCCTAACAGCATGATATTAACAATAGAATATGAATCAAAAATAAGTATGCGATGCGGAGCAACAACAATAATGAGCGGGAGCTAAATACTAGACACAAAGATAACAAATCTATATTTAATATAAATCTAGTCTAACAACTACACTAAACTAAAGGGCTAAGCTAACTGGCTACTGAAGGTAAGGAACCCGCCTAACCTCTGAGTCGATACATATACCTATATATATATATGTTAGTCGGTGATCCTGGCTCAATAATATCACATCCGATACCATATTTATAATCAGACATTCCCAAGTCAAGAGTGCGGATCAAACATCAATATATAGCTCGTACGTAAATCCGTCGTACGGCATCCCCAAATCTGGGTACAGGTCAATATCTCATTCATCAATTATTCATCTGGTATCCTCTTATCCAAGATCATAATCTGGGTACTGATCTACGTCTAGTACGATACTAATATCATCAATATAGTCATGATCTGACTGCTGATCTACAGCCTCATACAAACCGATATCATCATCATATATCGTCATAAAGAGGTATACATCGCCTAATGCGACCTATGGTGAATATCTTAATATATCTTATCTCATATCACGATCACATGTCAACCATTCAATGTAAAACGCTATTCACATGTATCGTCGTCCCAAGATCCGCTATAATATCAGGACGTACCTTAAGTACGAATCCTGCCATATCACCGATCTCACAGTCTCAAATCATATCTCATCAACTCACCTCAAATCCCAAGTACTATCCTCAAATCCAGTATATGATCACATAGTCCCATACCCATGTGAACACATAAATATATATTCCCGTATAAGCACAAACGGAAGAAGAATGTATGCAAGTATGGGTGTGTGTGTATGTGGTGTGCAACCACTACTCTAGGGTTTCATAACACTAAACCTATCCAATCACACCTAGAATCTATCTTTATCATCAATAATCTCACACAATATAATCAATATATATGTGTATATACGTATTCGTATACATCATCACGAACTGCGGGGGTGCTATACGCCATCCACCCGACTTCTCCCCGTAGATATAAATCTACTCACCTGGTTCTCGCTCGCCGGTGCCGACGTCGCCACGTGCTTGCTTTTCGTCTCGAAGTCCACGTGGGGTCCCTACATATCATAACGCACCGTATCGCATTAAAATCCGACTCATGACCAAAACGACACATGAATCCCACATAGGTCAAAACCTATGGTTGCTTTCGCAAATCAACTCAAAAACCCTCGACATCGGCGTACAAACGTTGATTGATCAAGAAAAATACTAAACATACCAATCATGGTTTCACAAATCACTAATTATTAAATGAAATAGGTTAAAATTTACAAAAACCCCAAACTCATTTTAAAAGCTATTTTTCCAAAAACCTAGCAAGCAAAAATTTACCGTTTTAGTACAAAACTTGATGTTTTAACAATTCTAATGGCAATAATACTTATTAAACATCTTAAATAAGTCATAAAAATAATTTCCACAATTTAATCTCATTAAATTTCATTAACCCCAAAATTCTAGTTTACAATATACCCAATTTTAACAATTTTATAGCAAAAATGCACAAACAACAATTTAGCTTGGATTTTCATGAACTAAACTATTAAACTACAATTTAAAATGTTAATAATGTTATGAATACCCTAACTAGATTTTTATCTCACCAAAATATATATATTTTTAAAACCTAGTTTGCAATTTATATAATTATCACAATTAAAATTAACATAAAAGCAAACTAGCAACTTGATTTGATTTAGCATAACACTAATATATCAAATACATCACACAACCATAATCTCACAACACAAAACCCCAATTTGAATTCAAACCCCTCTCTTGAATTTCAAATCATGCACTTAGAACTAATTAAAAACCTATTTAAACATATAATTAAGCTAACCTAAAGCAATTGGCAACAATTTAAGAAAAAGGTTAGAACTATACCTCATGATCAAGAGATCAAACATGAATCTAGCACCAAAATCTTGGCCTCCAAAATGAAAACTTTTTACTAAGAATCATACTATAGTAGCCAAGAAATAATGGGTAAGGCTTGGATTTTGAATTAGCTTTGATTTTGCAAGGATTTTGAGGCAAAATTGTGGATTTTTGAGGCAAATTTGTGGGGGATTTTAGGGTAGGGGCTGCTGCTGGAAAGGGGTCAGCCATGGGTGAGGGGGTGAGGAGAGAGAGTGGGGAAGTGTTGAAGTCAAAAGACAAAAGCCCATGCCTCAATTAATTAACCCCATGCCTTCATATTCTTTCATTCTCTTTTCTTTTCATTTTATTTCAACTCTTAAAGGTGGGGACACTTGGGGAGTGCACTGGAAAATTTGGCCAGCATGAGGAGGAGGGCAATGTGGTGTGTGTGTGTGAAACAATGAACACCAAACGCCAATACAACATACACCATACTTCTTTGTTTAATAAATTCCTTTAATTTTCCTTTTTCTTTAAATTTTTTTTTAGAACCATCATGGAATTTCTTTTCATTTCAAAAACAACATGATAAATTTTGGTTTAATACGTTATGATGCACAAAATTTATTTCAACCCATTCCAATTTGTAATTTTCCCTAATTAAATGTATTAGTAATGGCTTAAAATAATATTAAAATAATTAATTTCGGAAATTTTTTCAGAAAATTTAAAATTTCACCAATGGCTCAATAAACACTAAATACTAATAATTACATAGCTAGAATATGTATATTTAATTTTATATTAAAAATATTTGTATTTTGACTTTTTACGGAAAACTCCTTTATTTTACCGATTTTCCGAAATTTCACCGAAACGATTTTCAAAACGTTACAGGCATAAAACCAAATTTTTGTAAAGTCCATGGCTTATGCGCAAAAAGAAATAGCACATGAGGCATGGAATAGGCAAAATGCCATTTTGTAAAGCCCAATGGGCTATGTGTAAAGTGTTTAGCCTATAAAGGCAAAGATAATGAAAATATCTAAAGGACCTTTTTTTCTCTCTCCCAAAAAGATCAAGATCTGTGCTCTTTCTCTTTCTTCAAGGTTCTAAAACCTTCTTCTTTCTTTTGAATTAAATCAAGAGTTTTACTCTTCCTTTTCCAAAACTAAATAGTTTTCCACCACAAAACCCACAAAGGGGAGCTTGGATCTTCCATCAGATCTTAAAAAGGAGAGATTTTTAAAATCTCAACCCTTTTGTTATCCAAGAGCCGGCCAACAGAGGAGAAAGAAGGAAACCCACCTCCAAAGACCCCACTTTGGGGAAAATCCAAGGCTCAAGGGGAGAAGCCCCTTCATCAGCTTCAAAAATATCTTAGGAGTTTAACTCCTCAAATACACACACATACACATACAAAATATTATGCATTTCTTTCTGGGAGTACAACTCCCAGTGAAGGGACCAAGTCCCTTTTGCCGTGCTAGCACCCAAAACGCGAGCGCCCGAGCGCTCACATATCTGGCAAGTGAGGCGATAGCGCTCAAAGAGCTAGCGTCCACGTGCCTGGCACGTGAGGCGCTAGCGCCCGAGCGTCCACGTGCCTGGCAAGTGAGGCGCTAGTGCAGAAAAAGCTAGCGCCCGAGCGCCCAAAGCGCCAGCACCAGCGCCTGAGTGCCCAAGCCCCCGCTTGCCGCGCATGTGAGGCGCTGGCGCTTTCTCCCATGCATCCTTTGGATGCCCTTTCCCTTTTTTTTATATACATATGTATATATACTTATACACACACACACACACACTCTACAATACTGTCCCCCGTTAGAAAAAATTTCTAACGGGGCGCTGCCCCGCACTCCGCAAGGGGGCTGCTAGCCCCTTTGACCCCCAGCCCGCTATCCGGGTAGCGGGACCCCCGTAAAAACTCTGCGGGGCCCCCGATATATCCAAAACCCCTTCAAAACACAACATTGCACATTGAGTTCGCATGACTTGTTTGACCCGTTAATCGGAGGTTCTCTCGCTCCAAAAGCGAGGGGTAATTAACGACAGCTTAGTCTGCGGCTGCCGGAAATTCGGATTCCCACAATCAATAAACCCCCGCCTACCCTAGGCAGGGGGAATCTGTAGTACGCCTGACAAGCGCACACGTATTCCCATCTTAATGTGGTGACGAAAAACACCCTACAACCACTTGTACATCCATATTGGTACATATACATATTGTACACCCATATTTACGTATATACCCACTTGTACATCCATATTGGTACATATACATATTGTACACTCATGCTTGCGTATATACCACTTGTACATCCATATTGGCACACATACATATTGTACACCCATACTTGCGTATATACCTACTTGTACATCCATATTGGTACATATACATATTGTACACCCATACTTGCGTATATACCCACTTGTACATCCATATTGGTACATATACATATTGTACACTCATGCTTGTGTATATACCACTTGTATATCCATATTGGCACACATACATATTGTACACCCATACTTGCGTATATACCCACTTGTATATCCATATTGGTACATATACATATTGTACACCCATACTTGCGTATATACCCACTTGTACATCCATATTGGTGCATATACATATTGTACACTCATACATGCGTATATACCACTTGTGCATCCATACCTACATACATACTTATTGCACATACATAGATGATGTTGGCTTTGGTTTTTGGAGAATTAGAGACCGCATTAGATATTTTCAAAACTGGATCCATTTAAAAGAGCGGTTTTCCCTTAATATGTCATATCACTGTTCCATGTTACATGATATTCGGATATGCTTACATTTTTATCATATGTCGCATACATCATGTTTTATGATTTTATGCATTGAGATATGCTGTTTTCATGAGATTTCTGGATTTGAGAACCGTGGCTATTTCAAAAGAAAATATGTACTGTTTTAAAAACCCGGTTTCTCTTGATATGATATTTCAGTACGTCCACCATGTATTTTCTCCGTTCTGAGACGTGTGACATGTGAAACCCGATTCGAGAAGCTGGATGAGGCCGATTGCTTGTACATTTTGGACCCGGTATGGTATCCCGGGGCGAGAACGGATTGTTGTGCTGTAGACGATGAGCCTGGCAGAAGGACTACTACCTACCGGTGATTGGTTGGACCTGGCGGTTATCCGGAGGATACTGACCAGAGTTGAGAGATGGATACGCGCCGACCCGTACTGCCGGGGCCGAGGGCCGATTCCGTAGACGGAGCCCGCGGGCCGATCCGGACTGACGGAGCCTGATACATGAGGATTTGCGTGTCGATGTTGGACACGAGTATTTCATGATATTTTCGAGTGTCGATCTTGGGCACTCATGGTTCCATGGGATTTACAGGATTTGAGGGCCGATTAGAGTGACGGCGCCTGAGTTATTGGGATTTGTGGTGTATTTGGTGGACACCGGGTAGTTTTCCCATGATGATGATTCGTGTAGATGATATTTTATTCCATGCTCAGCCTTCACAGATATACATTGCATCATGTTGTTGTAGTACCTGATAGAGTACTGATTGAATCATTATTTCCGTGTCGTGTTTTGAAAAGTGTAAAGATCACAACCAAAGAAATTTGTAAACCGCAATCAATTAACGATGTCTTTTGTAGGTTCGTTTAGCGAGTGCGGATCGTCCACAGAGAAAGTGTGATTTGTTCGAAATTGTTTTAGTTGAGTTGAAAATTAAAAGATAAAAGAAAATGATTCAATATTCGTGAAATTTAGTTTCAAGAATCATAAAGAAATAGATCTAAAATCAAGAATTACTAAAGATCAAGAAAATGTCCAAACCAATTGAATTCTTAAAATTTGTAAAGTAGCTTGTAGGAATCGATCAAATTAATAGTGATGATGAATACTAATGATTACTAATTATTATCTATTGAGGATTTTTTGCTAGATCGATGACGATCAACGAGGTTTAGGGATCTATTGAAGAAACTAGGGTTTCTCTGTCATTATCCCTTGTCCTTTCATTGATTATCATTCAAATTCTAGTCTCTAGCAAATTAAATCACCGATCGATGATCTCTAATTTGGAGCGAAGAAAGCGATCTTGCTCAAATTAGGTTTTCGATGATTCAATTTCCTAAAGTTTACAAATCTCATAAGACTTAAGAAACGTTCAAGAATTTCATCAATATCATCTACATATTCTCTCGATTCCGCTACAAACGGAGATTTCACTCAAACATCATGAAAAAGAAAAGAATCAAGAATCGGTAACTTTTCATAATGCAAGAATGTAAAGAAAAGCAAGATTTATAATTTTCACCTTTATTAATCGACGATTAGGTACAATTCACTCAAAGATTACAAGATTTGAGGAGGTAACTAGATCCGCCGAAATTAGCTTCGCATCGATTTTCTTGAGTCGCGGATCGTCGTGGATCTCTTGCTCGGATGAAGATCGGCGTTGCTTCAAAAGCTCGTTGAAGGCTTGCTTGAATCGGTATTCGATGAATCTTGATTTGGCTCAAATTGTATCACCCAAATTGATTTGAATTGATTTGGATTTTGCTAGAATTTTTACCCTAATTGATGAACAACCCTTGTAATGAAGCCATAGGTCCCCTTTTATAGTTTTCCTTTATCTTCCCCTAGAAGCTAGGTTGTTATGAAGCTTGCATAGGAAGTTAGGTAGTTGTAGGGAAGTTTTTAGATTAAGGTAGTTATCTAGCTTGCATGAGAAGCTTGGCTGTTGGTGCGACTTTGAAGCGTCTTGAAGAAGTTTGGCCGTTAAAAGAGAGCCTCTGCAAAAATTTTCCACCGCCGACGAGTCGAATCGGCCGCGAATCCGCGGCGGATCGGCCTGACTTGGCCGCGGATCCGCGGCCATATAGTGGACTCAGTGCTTCAAATTTTCAGGGTATTCTGGTGTTGGCTTTAGGGTTGTTTCCTGATGTCTGGAATCTTATAGTTCTTTCTAGTTTACCACCAGATCTTAAGTCTTTGACTTGCTGTATTTTATCGGCACTTTTAGCAATTTCAGTTCTTTAATCTGAAGAATTTCCTGTACACAATCTCGAGACAAGTGTTGAGATATAAAAATCATGCGAGTAATAATAAACACTTAATTTCCCTTTAGAATGTCGATTATAAGTATAACACAGGGTATTTTGTATTTTCCAGATGAATTCGTAATCTGTGTTATATTTACAATAAACACCTATATATGATTAATAAGAGTAGGGAAATTAACGTGTTGAGAATGCACTATTTTCGACTGATCAAATTCCCCCAAACTTAATTTTGGTCGTCTCGAGCAAACGTCTTTTATTTTTTATTTTTTTAAGAGAAGGAGAAAATAAAGAAAATGAAAAACTAATTAGCACACTTTCATAGGCAACACGATTGCACTGAGCACGTGCAACAAGTCTTTAAATCTCTAGGTGCCCCTAGTAGGAGGAGTGTTGTCTCTTGAGGGTTTTCAGCGGATTGTACCCACAAAATCCCATAATAAAAGGAAGACTGTGAAAATTACATGTAAAGATAAGAACTGTAAAAGAAAGACTTTGAAAATCAGAGTTTCCAACTAATACTAGCTTTTCGGTTGTCATGAGCCCTATCTTAATAGTCATGAAAAGATGTTAGAAATCACATCATCTCTCAATAAAACATCGTCTTTATTCTTCAATCCTACGTTTCTTCCAAACATTGATCATATACCCCTACGTGTGTGTATAGGATGTCCCTACACTCGGAGAATTCAATTCAAGTTATCATACTCTTGTCCATCTACCTCAGTACTTTTTAATTAATGAATATTTAGATGGAATTGCTCACACATTTTTCATGCAACCGTTAATACTTCTTGAGGTACTAATCGACCGATTACTCATGTGCTTGCAGATTAGGTGTATTTAATATTTTCTTCGTCTTGCAACACCTAAGGCTTAGCAGTGACTCCCAGACCAGTTGGTTTAAGGAACTAGGTGATGAAGCACCCTCGCTATATTTTTTTATTGCTGCTTTGGTGATAACAAAACCGGTGTTCATTTTTCTTTTCACTATTTTATTTTTTATTTTCCATTTATTATTTCCTTCATACTTTGGCTTTTAGACAAGAGCATTTCAAAGTATCCTCTTCTATCCCGAGTTTCAAGATGTGTGTAAGTGCGTATAGTAGGGTATCAACATTCAAATGTTTGGCTTCCAGAATAGAAACTACTTTTCAGACTTATTTTTATCCTCAGATTAGTGACATCTTTCATCATACTAACCCTTGGGACAACAGCTCATAACTACTTAATTACTAGTTTCGTTTAAGAAAACTTCTAACTTTCTTGGTTTTCTTATATTATTCTAATCTTTTGGATGTAATTTTTCACTTTCTAATCTTTTATTATAAAATTAAATATTAAATATTTTTATTTTTTAAATTTTTTTTAAATTTTTTATATGTTTTATATGTTTTGTGCTTATGCAAAGTATGATGAAAAGTGATGCGTAAATAAGCACAAACCTCCCCCAAACTTGTTTACAACAGTGTCCTCACTGTTGTCATCTGTTAAATCTCAGAAACCTGTAAACTTGGGGGGAAATTTATTAATCGGGGCAATAATATATGAACATGAAAATCTCCCCCAAACTTATTTACTCACCTCCAGTCGAAAGATGATACAGTATTTTTCAAGATATGGAGGTGAAACGGAGGAATTTTAGTCAAGATAAAGTGGCTCCTGTAAAAACAGGAGCTCCTCCGTGGGGTCAGTGGAAAAATACGGTTTTAGTCTATGCCCATTTACTTTGAAAATTGTACCGTTTTCAACATTTTCAACCTCAACTACCCCGTACGGGTATACATACCGTACAACAAAAGGTCCTTTCCACCGAGATTTTAGCTTACCCGCATGAAGATGGAGTCGTGAATCATAAATAAGGACTTGTTGACTAGGTGTAAAAGTTTTTCTCAAAATGTTTTTATCGTGAAATACCTTAATCCGGTTCTTTGCAATTACAGCATTATCGTAAGCTTCATCGCGGAGTTCGCCTAGCTCGTTTAATTGCAGATTCCGAAAGTTGCAGGCTTGATTTAAATCAAAGTTAAGTTCTCTAATGGCCCACATTGCTTTGTGCTCAATCTCGACCGGAAGGTGACAGGCCTTTCCAAACACTAGTCTGTAAGAAGACATACCTAGATCGGTTTTATATACAGTACGGAATGCCCAAAGAGCATCCGTCAATTTGGTTGACCAATATTTTCGATTTTTAGAAACAGTCTTCTCCAAAATTTGTTTGATTTGTCTATTTGAAAGCTCAGCCTGCCCGCTCGTTTGGGAATGATATGGTGTGGAAAGTTTGTGGTTGATTGCATATTTCCGCATCAAAGTCTTGAAAGACCGATTGCAGAAATGCGTCCCATTATCGCTAATAATAGCGCGTGGGTGTCCAAATCGTGAAAAGATGTTTTCTTTTAAAAACTTAATGACAACCTTTTTATCATTAGTGCGATAAGGAATAGCTTCCACCCACTTCGAAACGTAATCAACCGCAAACAATATGTATAAATTCCCCAAGGAGTTGGGAAAAGGACCCATAAAGTCAATACCCCAAACGTCAAAAATTTCAACCACCAAGATGGGTTGAAGTGACATCTCATTTCTCCGGGAAATCCTACCCGTGTGTTGACACTGTGTACAGATTTTGCAATGCTCAAATGATTCTTTGAACAAAGTCGGCCAATAAAAACCGCATTGCAAAACCTTCTCCGCCATCTTTCGAGGACTAAAGTGACCCCTACATGCCTGATCATGAAAAAAAGATAGAACACTCTTGAATTCATCGTTTGGAACACACCGGCGAATGACCTGGTCAGGACTATATTTAAACAGATATGGTTCATCCCAGTAAAAATGTTTTACTTAGGATAGAAATCGATGTTTGTCCTGTTTTGACCATTCACAGGGACTAAGTCCCGTAGCAAGATAATTCACAATATTCTCGAACCAAGGTTCAGTGGATACTTTCAAGAGTTGTTCGTCTGGAAAAGAATCATTGATTGGTGATTAATCCAAAAATTTGTAGTTTACCGTAATCAGAAACGGCGTCGCTTCGCAGCTAGCCGGTGAATACGGGTCGATCCGCAGGGATGTGTTAATTTCTGATTTTGTGTTATAACGAGTTGATTCAAATCATTGTTGGTTTTTTTTTATCGATTGAGTTTAAGACGAATTTATGTGATGAGAAAGAACTCATTAGGGTTAGGTCGAAGGTAGGTGTGTTGAGATCAATGTGTTCACCTCTTTCAATGTCGTGATTTAAGCTTTTAGGAAAGTCACAACAATCAATAGGAAAAGGGATTAGGATGATCGGGAAGAAACAAAGTTTCTTCCTCTAGATCCTTGTCCGTCTTTTCTTATTCATTGATGTGAGCTTCATGGACATCATATAAATCCGGCCTTTTATACTACGGAACACCGTTACCTTATAGGTAGGGTGCCGTAGGGGGCGGATCGTATATGTGTGCATGAAGGTTTCGTTTAAAAATAAGTTGACATTGAAGGAGGTGAGAGACATCCGTCTCTCACTCACTCCCTTGTTCCTAACCCTAACGAGCGAGAATTTTTACTCGCACATTAGGGAATTATAAGTAAGAAACATTTTTGTGTTTTATGTTTTAAATAGTTATCTTACGACAGATTTAGAAATTGGCTAACTAGCAATTAAATGATTCCTAGGGCAAGCAAAACAATTATACTAATGCAAGAATTAAATAAGATGAAAGACTTACGCGAAGAAGATGATGCTCTTGATTCCTCCAACAAATCTCACTTTTATTGAATATAAAGAGGCATACATTTTTTTAGATCTAGATTACAATTTATAAGTAAACAGAAGAGTTAGGGTTTCAGAGTCTCGCGCATGTTAAATTACAGATTTGACCCCTGAAAATCCTAACATCTGCACCGACGCAACTGCACAGAAGAAATCCACCGACACGGGCTCTGTATGGCCGCGGATCCGCGGCATTTGTTGGCTTGGGCCGCGGATCCGCGGCCCTTTGGTGGTCTTGGGCCACCAAATTTCTGTGCTTGGTTTCTCTTCTCTTGGGCTCTCTGTTTTCACTGTTCTTTTCTCTGTAGGGCTTTTTGTAATTCTTCAGATTCTCAATGAAACTAGTAGGGATCTTTTTGACCGTTTCACTTGACGTTCGTCTCGGCTTGAATAGGATCAGTGTGCTGGTTGGTCAAAAGTCCATTTCCTGTATCATCTTTGTCTTTTTCACTGTATTTGCTTCAAAAGTCTGTATCCTGTATCATGTAACAAACGATCGTCAAAAGCACCTGTTTACTTATAAATTGCACAAAAGTGGGGTGTATGAATTGCAATATTATGATGTGAACAAATACCCCCAAACTTACCTTTTGCTCGTCCTCGAGCAAACTTATTATTTTATTCTAATCTAGCCACACTTTCGCAGGGAAACGCGATTGCACTGAGCACGTGCAACAAGCCGTTAAACCTTTAGGTGTCCCTAGTAGGAGGAGTGTTGTCTCCTGAGGGTTTTCAGCGGATTACACCCACAAAATCCTATCAACTTGGTTTTTCGACTTTTGTTTTCCAATCAGGTTTTCTAATAAGGAATTCTATTATCGTCGCCCCGTAAATTATCCACCCATATTCTTCACACTTCCTTATTATGTAACTTAAGATTGTACATGTTCTATAGAATTACTTAGAATTCAGCATTTCTTAAGTTTTTCTTCTAGAGTTTCATCTCCACTTAGGAATTTCTATCAACTCTATTAAAGATACAAGTTTTATTTTTCATTCCTCTCTCTTATCTAAACTCTAATCACATATCCCCACGTGTGTGTAATTGTCACCTCTACACTTGGAAATTCAAATCAAGCAATCGTACTCTCGTCCATTGTCCAAAGCACTTAACTTTCGCTTACACATCCTTCATGCGACCATTAATACTTCTTGAGGTACCAACAGCCGATTACAAGATGCGTTAGGCCTTTAAAGCGTATTTCCTAGTTTTGCAACACTCAAGGCTTTTTAGCAGTGACTCCCAGACCAGTTGGTCTAAGGCACTAGGTGATGAAGCACCCTTGCTAATTAATTTTCTAGCCCTAAGTAATCACAAAAACCAGTGTCCATTTTTTTTATTCACCCCCCTTTTTTTTTCATTGTGCTAAGGATTTTAGACAGGAGTAGTTCAAGGTCTCTTCTACTAATCCAAGTTTCAAGGTGTGTGATTGTGCATTTTGTAGGGTACATGTTTTCAGAATTTAAACTCAAGTTAGGAACTATCTTTCGAACTTATACTTTAATAAAAGCATTAATACTCTTCCCTCGTTTTGAATTAACCCATGAAGTGAACCCAAAATTTGCCTATTCCTAAATAACCTACAAAGACATACACTTTCTACCGTTAAACTTTAAGCAAGGTTATTTTTAGGGTTTTAAATTTACTAAGTCTAAGATCTAGTTTTTCCTAGCTAGTTAACCTTTTTATCAACTCAAGTCAACTAACCAAAATTGAATACAATAATTTTTATAATTTTTTGAAATTTTCTCAATTTTTATGGGTTTTTCAGTTTTCTAATTTTTTTATTTTTTTTTTAAATTTTTAAATTTTTATGATTTTTTATAAAAATGCAATGCAGCAATTAAATATGCAAAAGGAAAATAAAGATATATACAATATGCAATGCAAAGGATAACTATATACATCGCCCTCTAATACCCCCAAACTTGAACAAAGCAGTGCCCTCACTGCCTGGCCCCACGTCGCGCTCGTGAGCGTGAACGTGATCTCTCCCCCCTAGCCAACAGTGTTTGTATCCCTCTCTCAATCTCCGTCAACCGACGGTCGTGCTCTCGGGCCGTTGCCCGAAACTCATCCCGCAAAGAGTCTAATCTCCTCATTGTTCTTCTCATTAATCGCGCATGTTCTTGGGGAGTTAACTCTTCCCCGCTCGAAGTTGAGCTCGAGCTGGGGGTGTGTGCAGGTACGTTTTCTCCCGGCTCTGTCCGTGTCCAAATATCTGTTAGTCTAGAGTAGGACGATGAGACGCCCTCTAAATGTGGTCGAACTAGGGTATCGTCTAACAAATATGCGTCAAATTCCTCGGCCGGGAGGAAATAACGGCAGAGTTGGGTCACGAGCATGGGACATGGATATACACTACCTCGTTTACCCGAACCTATGGAGTATAGCAAAACTGTGCAAATGTCGAATCTAGGGTTTTTCGTCATTAAAGTATGAACTACATGTAAGGAAGGGGTGAAAAAGGTTGTGTTGTGAGAACTTCCAAAAATATTGTTTTGTGCCCACCGGCACACAGTTAAAACATTCGCGAAGAGGGTCCGTGCTTGGATCCCCTTGCGCGGTTCTCGCGCACAGTCATTACCCATTAAAGGAATATAATCTTCAAAGCGAAGGGGTTGTTCGTGTGCCGGTACACGTGGTATTAGTGTAACCTCATGTATCATATCCCTATCAATGCGAATTTCATTATGTTCCCAATTCAGTTTAATATAGCCTAAGTTGTCTAGGCTATTCTCTTCCATTGACTCATAAAATTTGGTAACTAAGTTAGGGACAGCAAATGCAGAACCATGGTTATAGAGGAGGAAATTCCATCCCCTCTGTGCGATTTCGTGTGGGAAGTATGAACCATAGATCTCGTGTGCGAACACCGGTGAGAAATCTCTCTCGTACTGCATTTTGTGGGCCATTTTAAATTTCTACAGTGAAGTATATGTAATAACAGAGAGGAAACAAGAATATGTACCTCCCCTGAAAATTTCAGGGGGAGAAGAGTCGAGACGGCGGCGGATCAGCGGCGGGAGGCGGAGTATGCGGCGGTTGCGCGGCACTCTGGTGGCAGCTCTGCGAAATTTTTCTGGAGGGGACAGGAGGTGGTGGCTAGGGTTTGCTGAAGATGAAATATTTAGGGTATGAGGGCAGGAGGGCTCGGGTTCCATTATATAGGGGGAAAGGGGTGATTTACAAAAAACACCCTCTAAGGTGAGGGTTTTATTGGTAAATGCAGCTATTAATCTGTAAATTTGCAATTAAGTCCAAAAAAATATTATTTTTTATTTATTTATATTATCTTATTTTTATGGTATTTTGGAAATATACATACAAATGATATACACACCCCCAAACTTATCTGAAATAGTGTCACTGGGAAACAAAGTTTGGGGGTGAAAGCGGAGGAAGATCAATCAGTGTAAATCGGCCCCTGCAAGAACAGGAGCTCCTCCGAAGGATCCGTAGTGAAGAACGGTTTTAGTCGATGCCCATTTACCTTAAATAAGGTACCGTCTTCAGGGTTCTCAAGATCAACCGCACCGTGCGGATAAACGGTGCGGACCACAAAAGGTCCTCTCCATCTGGACCTGAGCTTACCAGGATGCAAGTGTAACCGAGTGTCATAAAGTAGAACCTGTTGACCAGGTTCAAAGGTTTTTCGTAAAAGGTGTTTATCGTGGAACACCTTGGCTTGGTTTTTAGCAATTATGGCATTGCTATATGCCTCATCCCTTAGCTCCTCCAACTCATTCATTTGCAGCTTTCTGTTGCTGCCCGCATCTCCTAAAGACAAATTTAGCTCTTTGATAGCCCAGAAAGCTTTGTGCTCGATCTCCACTGGGAGGTGGCAGGCCTTCCCATACACAAGCCGATATGGAGACATACCAAGGTCGGTCTTATATGCAGTACGGAAAGCCCATAGTGCATCTATCAATTTAAGCGACCAATCCTTACGGTTTTTAGAAACCGTTTTCTCCAAAATTTGCTTTATTTGCCGATTTGAAACCTCGGCTTGCCCACATGTTTGGGGGTGATATGGCGTTGACAATTTGTGGGTGATAGCGTATTTACGCATTAAGGACTCGAAAGTCCTATTGCAGAAGTGAGAACCATTATCACTTATTATCGCCCGAGGGTGCCCGAATCGAGAAAATATGTGTTCTTTAAGGAATCGAACAACAACTTTATTATCGTTCGTTCGGCTGGACACAGCCTCGACCCACTTAGAAACATAGTCAACCGCCAACAGAATATACACATTTCCAAAAGAGTTAGGAAATGGTCCCATGAAATCTATACCCCAAACATCAAAAATGTCCACTACCAAAATGGGTTGGAGTGGCATTTCGTTTCTCCGCGAAATCCGGCCCAAATGTTGGCACCGGAAGCAAGTTTTGCAGTATTCAAATGCATCCTTGAAGAGTCGTGGCCAATAGAAACCACACTGCAAAACTTTTTCGGCTGTCTTCTTTGGGCCAAAGTGCCCGCCACATGCTTGATCATGGCAGAAAGACAACACGCTCTTGACCTCACTCTCGGGCACACACCGACGAATGATTTGGTCAGAACAGTATTTAAAAAGATAGGGTTCATCCCAGTAAAAATGCTTTACTTGGGACAAAAATCTAAGCTTATCCTGTTTTGACCAATCATTAGGAATCAGGCCGGTGGCTAAATAGTTTACAATATCGGCGAACCATGGTTCGCAAGAAACGGTCAAGAGTTGCTCGTCGGGAAAAACGTCAGTGATAGGAAGATCGAGCGTGGGCGAAGAAGGAAGTCGTGATAGGTGATCAGCTACTACGTTTTCACATCCCTTTTTGTCCTTAATGACAAGGTCAAATTCTTGCAATAAAAGGATCCAACGTATTAACCTAGACTTAGCATCCTTCTTCGCAAAGAGGTGGCGAAGAGCCGAATGATCAGTATAAACGACGACTGGAGAGCCGATTAAATAAGGCCGAAATTTTTCGAGTGCGAACACAACAGCTAAAAATTCTTTCTCTGTTGTTGTGTAATTAAGTTGGGCCTCATTTAGTGTTCGGCTGGCATAATAAATCACGTGCGGCATTTTATTAATGTGCTGTCCAAGAACAGCGCCAATTGCAAAGTCTGATGCGTCGCACATGATTTCAAAAGGGTGCGTCCAGTCGGGAGATGAGAGGATGGGCGCAGTGATGAGTGAATGTTTTAAGGACTCGAATGCTTCAGTGCACTTGGAGTCGAAAGCGAAGGTTGTGTCCTTGGCCAGTAAGAGAGTCAAGGGTCTAGCAATCTTGCTAAAGTCCTTGATAAACCGTCTGTAAAAACCGGCGTGGCCAAGGAAGGCTCTGATATCTTTGACGCACTTTGGGGGAGGTAGGTTAGAAATCACTTCGATTTTAGCCCTGTCTACCTCGATGCCGTTTTGCGAGATAACATGTCCTAAGACAATGCCCTCTCGCACCATGAAATGGCACTTCTCCCAATTTAATGTTAGGTTCTTATCCCTGCAGCGGGTAAGAACAGCGTCAAGATGGCGTAAACACTCGTCGAAGGAGTCGCCAAAGATGGAGAAATCATCCATAAAAATCTCCAAGAACTTTTCAACCATGTCTGAAAAGATCCCCATCATACACCGCTGAAATGTAGCGGGCGCGTTGCATAACCCGAAGGGCATGCGACGATAAGCAAAGGTGCCAAAGGGACAAGTAAATGTTGTCTTATCTTGGTCCTCTTTGGCGATGGGGACTTGATTGTAACCGGAATAGCCATCGAGAAAGCAATAGAATTCATGCCCTGCCAATCGCTCGAGCATTTGGTCAATGAAAGGTAAGGGAAAGTGGTCCTTCCTTGTTGCGGCATTGAGTTTCCTATAGTCTATGCATACTCGCCACCCAGTTTGGGTGCGAGTGGGAATCAACTCATTTGCCTCGTTTGTAATGACCGTAATGCCCGATTTCTTGGGCACGACGTGGATTGGGCTAACCCATTGGCTATCCGAGATAGGGTAAAAGATACCGCTATCCAGACATTTGACGATTTCCTTCTTAACCGCCTCTTTCATGATGGGGTTGAGGCGCCTTTGTGGATCTCGTGCTGGCTTGGCATCATCCATTAAGTGTATATGATGTTCGACTATGAGGGGACTAATCCCCTTAATGTCCGCCATAGACCAGCCGAAAGCTTGCCGATTGTTAATTAAGACCATCAAGAGAGCCTTCTCTTGCTCAAGAGCTAGAGAGGCTGATATAATGACGGGTAAGGTCTCATTATCACCTAGATATGCATATTTTAGGTGTGTTGGCAAAAGCTTTAATTCGAGTTTAGGAGGTGAAACAATAGATGGTAGCAAAGGGGTAATTGTTTCAAACTCGAATGATTCCATCAAAGGTTCGTACCGAGTGTACGCAACAGTGTCGGATGGTTCTACTAACTCATCCGCAAAAGCAAAAGACTCCAAATCAGGTGATGAGTCTTCGAAGTCGTCGACGAATGTAAAACATTCAAAATCGTTATCCGCCGCGAAAGCTGAGTCGGATTCTAGGAGGAACGCACTAGTGGCGTTAACATTGCTGTGGTCGAATAAAAAATTCTCGAACTCACAGTCCTCCTCCGCGATCTCATTGATCGAGCAAACGTCGAGTACGCTAGCATTGGGCTAAGTAGGCTGGCTTCCCAACTTGAAAATATTTAGCTCAATTGTCATATTGCCGAAAGATAAGTTCATTGAACCGTTACGACAATTGATCACTGCGTTGGAAGTTGTCAAAAATGGTCGACCTAGTATAACCGGAATTTGGTTCCGGGGGTTCGCAACAGGTTGTGTATCCATCACTATAAAGTCTACGGGGAAAATGAAATCCCCTACTCTTATTAACACATCCTCCAGCTCTCCCCTAGGATGAGTGATCGACCGGTCGGCCATTTGGAGAGTACAGTGAGTGGGCTTAAGCTCTCCAACGCCCAATTGCTCGTACACAGAATAGGGTAGCAAGTTGACGCTCGCGCCAAGATCTAATAGTGCTCTATTGATGTTTTTGTCCCCAATTGTTATCGAAATGGTAGGACACCCGGGGTCCTTTTGTTTTGGGGGTAAGGAATTTACAAGAGCATCGCTAATAGCACTAGCCACAAAAACTTTCTTTGGCACTTGCGACTTCCTCTTTTTGGTGCACAAGTCCTTTAAAATTTTGGCATATGAAGGAACTTGCTGAATTGCATCCAAAAGAGGGATGTTTATGCTAACCTGTTTAAACAGCTCGACAATCTTCTCCATTTGAGGAGTTGGTTTATTGGATCTCAACCTATTAGGAAAAGGAACATTTTGAAAAGTGGTTGAGTCCAACTTTTGTGGATCAGATTGTCGAGTTGGAACGGTACCTCGTGTAGATGTGTTCGTGTCGTGAGAATTAGGTCCGTTCAAGCTAGAAGAGGTAGAGCCATGTGAAGGGTGGAGAATAGGCTCTAAAGAAGAAGAAGAAGAAGAAGAAGAAGACCCACCGGCAGGGGTGTCATTGTTAATGCCCACATTGTTCCGCAACACTTTTCCCGATCTCAACGTGGTCACCGCATTCACATTATGATTTTGCTGATTGTGTGCAGCATGTGCGTGACCGGGGTTGGGCAACGGTTGAGACGGGAGTTTTCCTTTTTCGCGCTCGCTCAAAGCTGCATTGAGTTGTGCAATTTGTGCCTCAATAGATTTGATACTCTGATCGTGGGAGGTACTATTTTGCACTAAAGATTGAATAGAAGTCTCAAGTCTTGCTGTAGACTATGTAGATTGCTTAAGGAACGCATCTAGACTTCTTTCGAGCGAGCTAACCTTATCATTATTAGGTTGAACATAATTGTTTGGTTGGTAAGCATTGTTCGGCACAAAGTTGTTCACCTGATTAGGGTAAGGTTGTTGTTGAAATTGTTGCGGTTGATATTGAGTTTGCGAGGGTGCTTGTTGTTGTTGTTGTGGAGGAGGAGGTCTTTGAAAATTATTATTATTTCCTTGGAATTGTTGATTTTGGTTCCAAGCGAAATTTGGGTGACTCCTCCACCCCGGATTATATGTTGAAGAGTACGGATCGTTTCTTTGTCGTTGCTGAAATGCAGCATGGACTTGATCCTGTCCTTGTGTAGATGCATTATAAGGACACTCTTCGGTCAAGTGCGATGGATTCGCACAACAAGCACAGACAGTACGTGGGGGCATAGCAGGGGCAGGAGAAGACGATGAGATTTTGGTCTCGATCGCTTCTAGCTTTTTCGTAAGAGTGGCCATCTCGGCCTTCATGGCAATCGACATCTCGACTTGATGTATGCCTGCCCTAGATTGACCACCAGAAAATGACGTGGTCTTGGTGCTCTCCCACTGTATTGTCTGCTCACTGAGATCCTCGAGAAACTGCCACGCTTCATCACTAGACTTAGAGAGAAAATGACCTTGACAGATGGTTTCTAGCAACTGCTTCGTTGCTGAGTTCAATCCCTCGTATAATGTTTGGCAAAGTTGCCAACTCTCTATCCCATGATGAGGGCATTGAACTAATAGGTCCTTGAATCTCTCGAAGCACTTCCAAAATGGTTCAGACGGAAGTTGTGAGAATTGAATTATTTCATTGCGGATTCTGGCAGTCTTATGGTGAGGATAAAACTTTTTTAGAAAAGCTTTCACAAACTCATCCCAATTCCTAATAGAATGTGATGCGGTGCTATATAGCCACTTCTCGGCTAGGTCACATAAGGTGAAAGGAATGACCCTTAGCCTTATAGCTTCATCACTCAATTGGGTCGTTTTCATCATTGCGCACACATTTTGGAATTTATTAATAAAGATATATGCGTCTTCAGTTTCCAAACCGTGAAATTTCGGCAGCAAATTGATGAAATGTGGTTTAATCTCAAAATTGTCCCCATTTGCCGGTGGGGGTGAAAGACAAGTGGGTAAAGAAGTGCGGATGGGGTAGAAGAGGTCTTGGAGCGCAACTCGTGCGGGCGCTTCAACAGGCGGTTGGTTCGGGTTATTCGCACCTGGTGGAGGTGGAATCATTCCCGTCGGCAAGGTATTATTGGGGTTGAATCCCGACATACCTTCGGTGGAAGAAATTAAAGGTGAAGGTAAGAAAGTGGACGGATTTTCGACTTGGGTGTCGAAGGGTTCGTTGGTCGGTACCAACGAAACGCAGACTAATCGGGCGTCTGTATCCCTAGTCCAAACTGACATACACTAAAAGGGATAGTGCAGTCAGAAAAAAGAAAAACAGAAGTGGGGGTAAGATAACGTCAGTGAGGGAAAGTGGTGTGGTGAATTTTTAGGTTTTCTTTTTGCGACAAGTTGCAAGTTTTTGAAAAGTTTTATTTGTTTTTTTTATTTTTTTATTTTTTATTTGTGTGTGAGTTTTGCAAAGAGGTTTTTGAAAACGGACTCGTGACACAACCGTATCAACCACACATGCACAATCAGGCCTAGATCTAGGGTCGCCTAGGTCTACTAGACAGCTCCTAACTAGGGCTAGAAATAGACCTCAAACAGCCTCTTCACGGACAAATACGGCCAGGTAAGTGGGAAGGAACCACCACTGCAGTGGGCCTAATTAATAACCACTAGCCTAGACACCGCAGTGTCGGTTAGGATAAACGGCCGATGCCTACCCTAGTCCTTTTCCTATTGAGCTCGCTGTCCTTAGGTCTGAGTCTAATCTTTTTTAATTAAAGGTGGTCGATGCAAAATGCTTTAGGTGTTTTCTGGGGTCCTGGGAAGGGTGATGAAATCCCCACCCAATCTGAGTTTGGTCAAATAGCCCCTTAAGTCCGATTAAAATATGCAAAACAACAATTCACTTGCAATCAAAAATTTTTTTTTTTAGCGCGGCGCAAAGAAACCTGCAGAAATCTGTTATTTAGAAGGGGAAGAAAGACTTTTTACGCAAAGAACCCTGCAGAAAAGTTTACAGTGGAGATATGGAGGTTTCAGAGGGGAGAGAAAGAGAGAACTAACCCTGCAATTTTTGACACAGTGACAAGCCCTAATGGCCGCGGTTCCGCGGTCTGGGGTGCTCCTTGGCCGCGGTTCCGCGGTCTGATGATGAGTTCAAGCTCTGAAAATTTTTTTGGAGCTCTGTACTTGTGATTCCTCTATGTTTTTATGCCTCCTTTTCTGTTTTGACCTTCTGTAAAATTCCAGATCCAAAAGTTCTTGTCGTTCCTGCAAGATTCAAACGAGAAACCCTTCAAACAGATAAAAATAATGAAAAGAATATTTTTTTTTTTGTATTTTGTATTTTCAGATTTTTATAATTTTCAAATTTTATATCAACCCGAAATCATACAAAAAGAGAAAATTACGCCATCCCCGGCAACGGCGCCATTTGATTAATCCAAAAATTTGTAGTTTACCGTAATCAGAAACGGCGTCGCTTCGCAGCTAGCCAGTGAATACGGGTCGATCCGCAGGGATGTGTTAATTTCTGATTTTGTGTTATAACGAGTTGATTCAAATCGTTGTTGGTTTTTTTTTATCGATTGAGTTTAAGACGAATTTATGTGATGAGAAAGAACTCATTAGGGTTAGGTCGAAGGTAAGTGTGTTGAGATCAATGTGTTCACCTCTTTCAATGTCGTGATTTAAGCTTTTAGGAAAGTCACAACAATCAATAGGAAAAGGGATTAGGATGATCGGGAAGAAACAAAGTTTCTTCCTCTAGATCCTTGTCCGTCTTTTCTTATTCATTGATGTGAGCTTCATGGACATCATATAAATCCGGCCTTTTATACTACGGAACACCGTTACCTTATAGGTAGGGTGCCGTAGGGGGCGGATCGTATATGTGTGCATGAAGGTTTCGTTTAAAAATAAGTTGACATTGAAGGAGGTGAGAGACATCCGTCTCTCACTCACTCCCTTGTTCCTAACCCTAACAAGCGAGAATTTTTACTCGCACATTAGGGAATTATAAGTAAGAAACATTTTTGTGTTTTATGTTTTAAATAGTTATCTTACGACAGATTTAGAAATTGGCTAACTAGCAATTAAATGATTCCTAGGGCAAGCAAAACAATTATACTAATGCAAGAATTAAATAAGATGAAAGACTTACGCGAAGAAGATGATGCTCTTGATTCCTCCAACAAATCTCACTTTTGTTGAATATAAAGAGGCATACATTTTTTTAGATCTAGATTACAATTTATAAGTAAACAGAAGAGTTAGGGTTTCAGAGTCTCGCGCATGTTAAATTACAGATTTGACCCCTGAAAATCCTAACATCTGCACCAACGCAACTGCACAGAAGAAATCCACCGACACGGGCTCTGTATGGCCGCGGATCCGCGGCATTTGTTGGCTTGGGCCGCAGATCCGCGGCCCTTTGGTGGTCTTGGGCCACCAAATTTCTGTGCTTGGTTTCTCTTCTCTTGGGCTTTCTGTTTTCACTGTTCTTTTCTCTGTAGGGCTTTTTGTTATTCTTCAGATTCTCAATGAAACTAGTAGGGATCTTTTTGACCGTTTCACTTGACGTTCGTCTCGGCTTGAATAGGATCAGTGTGCTGGTTGGTCAAAAGTCCATTTCCTGTATCATCTTTGTCTTTTTCACTGTATTTGCTTCAAAAGTCTGTATCCTGTATCATGTAACAAACGATCGTCAAAAGCACCTGTTTACTTATAAATTGCACAAAAGTGGGGTGTATGAATTGCAATATTATGATGTGAACAATTGGCAGGGTCACAGGTGAAGAAGAGATGCGCGACAGATGGTCGGCTACAACGTTTTCACATCCTTTCTTATCTTTAATAACAAAATCAAATTCTTGTAATAGAAGGATCCAACGTATTAGCCTACCTTTAGCATCCTTCTTCACCAAAAGATGTTTCAAGACGGAGTGGTCAGTGTACACAACAATTGGTGAGCCGATCAAGTAAGGCCTGAATTTTTCTAATGCAAAAACAACTTCCAAAAGTTCTTTTTCGGTAGTTGTATAATTAATTTGAGCATCGTTCAGGGTCTTACTTGCATAATAGATCACGTGTGGTATCTTTTCAATGTGCTGTCTTAAGACTGCACCAACTGCAAAATCTGATGCATCACACATAAGCTCAAATGGGTGGTTCCAATCTGGAGATGATAAAACGAGGGCTGTAGCGAAAGAGTTTTTAAGTGAGTCAAATGCTCCCTTACAATCCGAGTCAAAGTGAAAGGTTGTGTCCTCGGCCAAGAGAAGAGTTAAAGATCTAGCAATTTTGCTAAAATTCTTAATGAATCTCCTGTAAAAACCTCCTTGGACAAGAAAGGATCGTATATCCTTGACGCATTTGGGATGAGGAAGGTTCTGAATGACATCTATTTTAGCTCTGTCAACCTCAATGCCTTTCCGTGGAATAACATGTCCAAGCACAATTCCCTCTTGGACCAAGAAATGGCATTTTTCCCAATTCAAGGTTAAGTTCTTCTCTTTACAACGAGTAAGAACTGCGTCAAGATGAGATAAGCAGTCAGGAAAAGAATCTCCAAATATCGAGAAATCGTCCATGAAAATCTCCAGAAATTCTTGACCATGTCCGAGAATATCCCCATCATACGACGCTGAAATGTAGTGGGAGCATTGCATAACCCAAAGGGCATGCGGCTGTAAGCAAAAGTACCAAAAGGACAAGTAAATGTGGTTTTGTCTTGATCCTTTTCGGCAATAGGGACCTGGTTATAGCCAGAGTATCCATCCATGAAACACTAATATTCCAGTTCAGCTAAGCGTTCCAGCATTTGGTCAATAAAAGGTAGAGGAATGTGGTCTTTGTAGGGTTGTTAGGCATGCTCACATAGGTCTATGAGGCATCAACCATGCCCGATTAAAATTTTAGCCGTGCCGAACAACCCGAAGCCAGATCTTTAAACTAGAGTTTAGGCGAAAACAAGCATGTTAAACTTTTTAACACTAAGTGAGAGGGATTACAACCTTTGTAGATCCGGTCCTTCACTTCATAAGCTCCGTGTTGAGGTCCCTTCGCTGCGATCATCGTGTTCCGGACTCTCAAGAGGTTCCACGAAGAGAAAGATGCAAGCTTGCTTCCGATCTTCGATACAAAGATGATCTACCTTGAAGTTTCATTAACATAAGCTAACACTCACCAAATGAAGTGAACACTCTCATCTAAAGGGTAAGGATAGATGAGAATGATGAAGTAGGATTTTTGCTCTCTTTTGTTTTCATATTCTCACTCACTTTTATCACTTAGCAAAAAGCTAGAAAGCTTTTTCCAAAAAGTAACTCAAGGAAGAAGATGATCAATCAACATGAAACCTTTTGTGATGAATAATGAAAGGATAAATATGATGATTAATGCAACCATGGTCAACTAAACCCATGTAGAGAATTAACTAGGGTTAGGGTTTGGGTTAGGTCAAGGAATGAGTCATAACAAAATATCTTTCACAAAACAAAACTAAACCTTCTAGAATCATCTAGAAAGCATTAACCCAAATCAAACCCTAATCTTGTTTAATCTCTACTAAACATGTTGCATTAGTTATCATATCATGTTACAATATTATATATCATATATACAATATATTTTGTAACAAAAGAAAATAATACAATTAACATATATCCCATATATATCAATGTATTACCCGAGTGAGAAAAAGAATCTTTTAGTGAGCTAATATTAGTTAATGTAATTTAATATATCATATATATTATTATACATTAAATTATCGAATCAACACTTGATCCGACAATCCGGCTATATCGCATATAACCGACTAATACGATGACCCGGCTATATCACATATACCCGGCCGATATCTCATATCGCGAGAATCCAATAAGGTATCACATACCGCATTATCCTCGGTCCCGCACATATCACATATGTGCTACTACTTCGTTTTGCCTGAGCCAAGAAACCTCTGTGTAGGACTCTAAAGAATCGTCAATACGCCGGCAGTAGGTGATGATCATATCAAACACTCACAAGCTGCAAGCGGTCAGCTAAACATAACAGCCACCCATGTATTTAGCGGTCAGAAGATCAACAAGCAAGCCTGTACATTCTCCTGTGAATCCAAATAGTAACACTCCCGTACAGTCCGGTCTCGTCGTATGATATGTCACATATCTCGCCTAGGGGTGGTAAACGTCAGACCCCAGTAGCTTGATAAGTCGTGTCGATATAAGGTCTATAACAGTTCGAGAAACTATTGATAACACTTACCAGTAGATCTCAGTAACCCTGGCCAGGGATTTCCGGTTATAGCCAATCGAACACAACGCAACATCAACTCCCTATACCGGGAGAGACGAATCCCCTCCTATCGCTCATTGCCTCCATGTGATTCGGGACTGTACCCAAAAGCCACCTTTTTGCACGCCCTTTTAGACATGGTATGATGGAAATCAAAGCACAGTGGGAATCACACAAGACTCTATGACGATCTCGGGTCAACAGACTACTCTGTACCAGTGTCACCGGAGAACTGCCATCTGACGTGAGGTATAATACCATCTGGGAGTTCTCGGCGAGTCCGTCCAGTGTACCCAGTCTCCACTGAACACCCGTACACCATACTTGATGTCAAACACCAATGGATATGGGATCATCCATCACCCATCATATGGGTCAAGATGCGTATACGCTAGTCTACTCTGGTGCATCGATGCCCTGTCTCGATACACCCTCGACTAGGAACAGTTATAGGATGTACTCGTCGACTACCGTGGCCCCACCAGTATGATCTCATCATAGTCCCAGTAGTCGAGTACATATCCTAAGGGCTTTATAAACATGTAACATAGAGACAATCAGAGTACATATTAAGATAAAGTACAACCAGATAGCATACTATCATGTCGAGCAAGAAAGTCCTCTCTATATATGTCCAAGCATCCATTACAATATACATCATATGTACAGTAATGGCCTCTAGGGCATACATATAACTAACAATCTCCCACTTGCACTAGGGCCATCTGTTGTGGTATCGCATACCCAACAATTTGCTGTGGTTGAAGTATCTCATACTCAACCATCCCATAAAAGTCTCTACTAGGAAAAAGGCCTTTGTGAGTGGATCCGCGCTGTTGTCCTCTGTGTCTACTCTCCTAATCTCGATCTCCCTGGAGATCAACCATCTCCATGATCAGGTGATACTGCCTAAGAATTATATCTGGATTTCTGATGGGACGGGGGTTCCTTGGCTAAAGCCACATCTCCATTGTCACACAATGGTAGGAACGAAGTTCATCTTATGAACTTATATATCCAGACTGCCTCTTTGGTAGCATCCTTGGTAACGATGTATCTTGCCTTTAATCGTCTAGTAAGTCACAGTATCTAGCTTGGAACTCTTCCAACATACCGTCCCTCCACTGAGGGTAAAGACTGCCTGCGACTGACATTCAGTCGTCCTTATCACCCTGGAACCTTTCCAGTGATTCTCCCCAGGATCCATTGATACCATCTCACTACAACTAGTGAGAATCCTAACATCCAATTAGATCTATCTCATAGATCCAAAATCCAGGATTTAGGAGGTATCATTTTGATCCTATATGGAGAATCCTTGTGATAAGCGGAGATTGACCGAGCGTAGCATAGGAAACTCCTTCCCTATCAAGAGTATGTCATCCACGTACTCTACGAGGATCACCACCATACTCTATACTATCTTTTTGTATATACAAGGTTCATCTACCATTTTGATGAAGTCAAACTCTTTGACTACCACATCAAAACAGATGTTCCAACTCCGCGATGCCTGTTTTATCATATAAAACATCTTGCACACGTTTCCGCTGCTCCCACTATCTACGAAGCCCTCTGGCTGTGTACTTATAGACGCTCTTTTCTAAAACAACATTTAGAAAAACAGTCATGATACCCAACCGCCAGATATCGTAGTCATGGTATATAGCCGTGGTAAGTAGGATCTTGATGGACTTAAGCATAGCTTTGAAAGTCTCAACTTTTCTATGTACACCAAGTAATCTTCTCAAGATATACTTGCTCCTGATGGGGATTTAACCCTTCAGATAAAGCAACTAAAGTCCATACTTTGTTGGTGTATAAGGATTCCATCTCAGATCCCTAAGCATCCAGCCATTCTTACAGAGTCCCACTCCTGATGGCCAGCTCGAAACTAGTTGGGTCATCATCTCATGATGCAATCCTCGCTCCCACTGTCATAGAGAAACCGAAGTATCTCTCTGGTGGGTGAAGAACCCTACTAGATCGGCGGAGAGGATGAGGTTCGTTGGAAAATACTGAATCCTTTGGTTCTACCAAATCATCAGCTGCAGTTTGTATAGCTGGAACTGCTTCCAGTTTTACAGAGCTGACCTTGCCTCGAGCTTGTCCGGATTTGCTTTTAGACATAGGCCGGACAACCCCAAATCTTAACAAACTTAAGATATGGGCTCTTCCCTTTCCATATCACATATGAAGTGGTAGGCAACTGATTTGATTTGAACCCTATTCAATAGGTATGCAGCTTCTCAAGTGCATAACTCCCAAAAGGAAATAGGAAACTCAGTAGTACTCATCATAGAGCACACCATATCACATAGGGTGTTATTGCTCCGCCCCGATATACCATCGTGCTATGGTGTATACGGAGGAGTAATGCTGAGAGAGAATCTCATTCTCCTTTAGAATAGTCCAGGATTTCCGTGCTCAAGTATTCTCCTCCTTGATCTCATCAAAGGACATAATACTTATACCCGTTTTTGGTTCTCTACTTCTAACTTATATTCATTGAATTTCTCAAAAGTTCCAGACTTGTGTTTCAACAGGAATATATGTCCGGATCTTGAAAGATAATCAGTGAATCTAATGAAGTACAAAGAACCTGTTTTGGCATGTGTAGACAGGGGACCTTCATACATCAGCATGTATCAATCCCAAGAGTTCACTAACTCTTTCTCTGTTTCTAATAAACAGAGCTATGGTCATCTTATCTTTGTGACATGACCGACAAGTTTCACAAGATGTAAATTCAAACAAATTTAAATATACATCTTAATGTAACTTCAGCTAGTCGGGTCGCATTGATATGACCTAGTCTACAATGCCTCAAGAAAGATTCGTTCATTTCTGAACTCTTCCTCCCGTGTGTGTTCCGTATACTAAGAACTGTAGTTTGATTTAGAACGTTAATGCTTTTAGATAACGTGCTTGAACCGATCAACTCTTGATATAGAAAATGTTTAAAACATTATCCAACAATATAAAATTATATCCTTCTTTACTAATAAAGAGACTGATATGATATTGTATATCAGGTTCGGTATCTAATAACATTTGTTCAGAATCAATGTATTCTGGTAATATAGGGTGATAGTGACCAACAGACTTGGCTGCAACACTTGCACCGTTTCTATCTCATGAAATTTATCACCCGTTCTCAGTTCTCTACCTATCTGTAGCCCATGTAACAGATTACATATGCGGGATCCTGATTCGATATCACATACCCAGGACGTAAAGGATACTGAGAAACAGTTCTCTGTAATGAACACACCCGAAGATGATGCATCAACATGCACTTTCTTCATTTGGGCGGCACGGAAAATCTGGTATTCCCCAATTTCCTGCTCTGTCTTATAACAATTATAAGTTGGAGCGGGACCAACATTCCCCAGCTCAGTATAAAAAGCGGGTTCGGTCAATACATCCGTATTATTATCTTGATTAAGGCGTGATATGGTCACTACCTGGAGAGAGAGAGAAGAAAACACTCAGCGTATGCTCTTGCAAGATTAGATTGGTTATCTAATATATCTGATCAGGATGTCTCCCACTGTTTTAATCAAATCTTCCTTCAAACCTTAAAAGGAAAGACTAGCCGGGATTAATTACACGCTACAAGTTCGCCAATCTTTTAGCCAGGCCAGTGCCGGTACTTTGAAGGAGGTCCCCCGTGCTTTCGCACGAACCTAATTATAGTAAACCTCGTTTTCCCAGGGGCGTAACCCCGTTAACACCTTTCTAGACACCTACTTGATCGGCTAATTGTAATGTATAAAACTCTCCCAGGAGTAACTCTTACTCGCAGTGGGTATCGGGTTCCAACTATCTCATAGAAGGTATGCAATCTCATTGCAAATTTCAACACTTGAAATTCCCGATAATTCTTTTACCCATAGCGTGCTATGACCTTGACGCATGCCAAACAACCCATAGTCCGCTAGTCAAGTTCAACCCGTGCATTTCCGGATTGAATTAAACCCACCCGTACGACCCTTGACGCACGCCAAACAACGCCGTACGAATACCCTCATCCAATCGCATCGTATGCTAGCAGATAAGCACTAGTTAGCTACCGTACACTATGCCTTGACGCATGCCAAACTACCGCAGCACGAATACTAAATAGTACTTATCTGAAATGACGGAGGGCTACGCAGGTTTTTAAGAAAACCATGAGCGTAATGAACTTGATATCGTTGTAGAATCGAGTGATTTTAAATGGAATGTTTTTGAGGCTTTTCTAGTTTTGCTAAAGGGGTCACTCCCGGTGAAGGGATCGTCGGCCCTTTCCTCATCAAATAAGGTGCAGGATATTTCACAAATATCACTATGCAAAGCAAGAACTATAGAAGCAATCAAAAGACAAACCGAGTGTGTAGCATCTGCCAGTTTCGCTAAAGAGATCACTCCCAGTGAAGGGATCTCGGCTCTTTCCTTATCGAATAAGGTGCTGGATGTTCTACAAGGAACACCGCTATGCAAAGCAAGAACTAGAGCTACCAGTTTTTAAACAAGTTTCTACAACATCTTTAGATTTCTTTTAGTTTCATTAATCTCATTAATGAAGTCCCATTTTATTATACTTCACAAGCATCACATTTGAAACGAAATCTACAATATAACATATATCTCATATATATAATATAAACATTTGTCTCAGGCAGTAATATGATCTCATCACAGAACATTGCAGCAGAAGAACATATATGAAATATTGGATATACTAGGACGTCCGTGTTTTAATACGAGTCTGTATAAAATGCGGATTCCACGGTCGCGATGAATAGCCAAACCCACATCCCTAGACCCCTACGAGAGCGGCAAGCAACACTACCAATTCTAGGGTTAGGAGACCCGATCTCGACTCCTCGAGATGGTCTCCCACTGGACCCTAGAACCCGGTTACTTGTGCTCCCCGCCTTGGGTCTACCTAATGCAGAAAAGTAAATAATATACAATGGTGACATCATCCTCAGCCCGGAAGTGCCCCAATAAAAGAATATTACATACAAATGAATTTTGCATGAATGAAAAAGAAAAACTCTCATCTCACATAAAACCCCCGGCTATTCAAACGCGACGATCCAATACAACATATCACAGCAACACATAATATCTCATATCATCAACGTAAGCAAGTATGCGTATCCCGATTGTCGTTGATGTATAGCAACGAAGCCGGCGATACACCACATACTACGCTTACGGTCACAGAAAAGAAAGTGTAAAACTACAACAGTTGGAATCCTCAACCTCCTTAGACATTGCATGCCTAACTAAATGAATTCCTTAGACATCGCATGCCTAACAATTATAAACCCCGCATTTTAGTCTCATTATCAAAAACTCTTTTTAATATCAAGTCGGGCAATTCAACAAGATTCCCGACAACCTGATCAAATGCTCGTCGCAAACTTTAGTAGACGGCCGCACCTCCGGATGCCGTCGATGAAGTGCACTAAGCGGAACACCGCTGTCGCAAGCACCCGAACGGATGCTTTTGGCGACGGGGTTCTCCTACAGTCACTTGGTCGGGGCTATGGGGCGTTGCTATCTATTAAGTTTCCCGGCGAGTATCCGCGTACGCCACGTGATTGCGATGGACTTTTGATCACATCAAAATTCCATGGCAACCGATCAATTTGAGACTGAACTGCTAGATTTACAACATTCAAATTAGTTATCTCATAACTACCTGTGAATTCCAAATATTGTATCACATTCCAGATAAATAGACAATGTTAAACTTTCCGATCGATTAATCAAACACCCAAGATTTTCCCAATATATCTCAACACTTGAAATCAGTTTAAAAACATCCATCACATGCCATAGTACCAATGGTCCAGCCGTAGAAGGGTCAAGCCTACGCCTCACATGTGGTACGCCGTACTGCCCCAAACCCTAAGGTTTATAGGCAGTTCAAGACGTCACATAATCGAGTTAAGGTTTGTTGTCTTCTAGAGGGTCCGCCGCATTACTTGAATGACTTAGAACGTTCTTAAACTCGAGAAAAAATCCAACTTTTGAAAAATTTTCCGACAGGGGAAAAGGTGAGTTATTGATATCCGTTCGAACTTTTTAACAGTTTCTAAAATTATCCGGAAAAAATTAAACGAAGTTAAATTATCCGATCGAATCAACGAGTCCCCAATACAACCCAAGATAACTCAACACTTGAGTGGAATTAAAAAATTCCCAGAAAAAAATGACAAGAAAGGGCCTAAGAATAAATTTATGAAATATGAGGGACTAAGCCATAATTTTGGCCGCGGAACCGCCGCCAAACCCTTGGTTTAGCCGCGGTTCCGCGGTCATATAATAGAATTAGTAGTCCGTACTTCACAGTAATTCTTAGTTTTTCCTGCTCTATTTTCTGAGCATTTTTAATTCATAAAAAATCACATTTTCAGAAAATGTCCAGAGAAGGGTTCAAATTAGGGTTTCGGGGTTCGATCGGAGTTTAAACTTCGTCTAGACTTCGCCCAAAGCTCTACCTTGGCTCTGATACCACTGTAGGGTTGCTAGGCATGCTCACAAGGGTCTATGAGGCATCAACCATGCCCGATTAAAATTTTAGCCGTGCCGAACAACCCGAAACCGGATCTTTAAACTAGGGTTTAGGCGAAAACAAGCATGTTAAACTCTTTAACACTAAGTGAGAGGGATTACAACCTTTGTAGATCCGGTCCTTCACTTCATAAGCTCCGTGTTGAGGTCCCTTCGCTGCGATCATCGTGTTCCGGACTCTCGAGAGGTTCCACGAAGAGAAAGATGCAAGCTTGCTTCCGATCTTCGATACAAAGATGATCTACCTTGAAGTTTCATTAACACAAGCTAACACTCACCAAATGAAGTGAACACTCTCATCTAAAGGGCAAGGATAGATGAGAATGATGAAGTAGGATTTTTGCTCTCTTTTGTTTTCATATTCTCACTCACTTTCATCACTTAGCAAAAAGCTAGAAAGCTTTTTCCAAAAAGGAACTCAAGGAAGAAGATGATCAATCAACATGAAACTTTTTGTGATGAATAATGAAAGGCTAAATATGATGATTAATGCAACCATAGTCAACTAAACCCATGTAGAGAATTAACTAGGGTTAGGGTTTGGTTTGGGTTAGGTCAAGGAATGAGTCATAACAAAATATCTTTCACAAAACAAAACAAAACCTTCTAGAATCATCTAGAAAGCATTAACCCAAATCAAACCCTAATCTTGTTTAATCTCTACTAAACATGTTGCATTGGTTATCATATCATGTTACAATATTATATATCACATATACAATATATTTTGTAACAAAAGAAAATAATACAATTAACATATATCCCATATATATCAATGTATTACCCGAGTGGGAAAAAGAATCTTTTAGTGAGCTAATATTAGTTAATGTAATTTAATATATCATATATATTATTATACATTAAATTATCGAATCAACACTTGATCCGACAATCCGGCTATATCGCATATAACCGACTAATATGATGACCCGGCTATATCATATATACCCGGCCGATATCTCATATCGCGAGAATCCAATACGGTATCACATACCGCATTATCCTCGGTCCCGCACATATCACATATGTGCTCCTACTTCGTTTTGCCTGAGCCAAGAAACCTCCGTGTAGGACTCTAAAGAATCGTCAATACGCCGGCAGTAGGTGATGATCATATCAAACACCCACAAGCTGCAAGCGGTCAGCTAAACGTAACAGCCACCAAGGTATTGAGCAGTTAGAAGATCAACAAGCAAGCCTGTACATTCTCCTGTGAATCCAAACAGTAACACTCCCGTACAGTCCGGTCACGTCGTCTGATATGTCGCATATCTCGCCTAGGGGTAGTAAACGCCAGACCCCAGTAGCTTCATAAGTCATGTCGATATAAGGTCTATAACAGTTCAAGAAACTACTGATAACACTTACCAGTAGATCTCAGTAACCCTGGCCAGGGATTTCCGGTTATAGCCAATCGAACACAGCGCAACATCAACTCCCTATACCGGGAGAGAAGAATCCCCTCCTATCGCTCATTGCCTCCATGTGATTCGGGACTGTACCCAAAAGCCACCTTTTTGCACGCCCTTTTGGACGTGGTATGATGGAAATCAAAGCACAGTGGGAATCACACAAGACTCTATGACGATCTTGGGTCAACAGACTACTCTGTACCAGTGTCACCGGAGAACTGCCATCTGACGTGAGGTATAATACCATCTGGGAGTTCTCGGTGAGTCCGTCCAGTGTACCCAGTCTCTACTGAGCACCCGTACACCATCCTTGATGTCAAACACTAATGGATATGGGATCATCCATCGCCCATCATATGGGTCAAGATGTGTATACGCTAGTCTACTCTGGTGCATCGATGCCCTGTCTCGATACACCCTCGACTAGGAACAGTTATAGGATGTACTCGTCGACTACTGTGGTCCCACTAGTATGATCTCATCATAGTCCCAGTAGTCGAGTACACATCCTAAGGGCTTTATCAACATGTAACATAGAGACAATCAGAGTACATGTTAAGATAAAATACAATCAGATAGCATACTATCATGTCGAGCAAGAAAGTCCTCCCTATATATGTCCAAGCATCCCTTACAATATACATCATATATACAGTAATGGCCTCTAGGGCATACATATAACTAACAGTCTTTCCTCATTGCGGCATTGAGTTTTCTATAATCAATACATACACACCACCCGATTTGAGCGCGTGTCTGGATTAACTCATTTGCCTCATTTGTTATGACCGCGATGCCAGATTTCTTAGGGACTACATGAATTAGACTTACCCATTGGCTATCAGAGATTGGGTAAATGATACCACTGTCAAGACATTTGATGATTTCTTTCTTCACTGCATCCTTCATGACGGGGTTAACTGTCTCTGTGGTTCTCGGGTTGGCTTGGCTTCATCCATCAGATGTATATGATGTTCAACTATTAAGAGACTAATCCCTTTGATGTCAGCCATAGTCCAACCAAACGCCTGCCTATTAGATCTCAATATCGTCAAAAGCGTATTCTCTTGCTCTGAGGCTAGAGAAGCTGATATGATAATAGGTAAAGACCCATTCTCACCTAAATATGCATATTTAAGGTGAGAAGGTAAAAATTTGAGATCTACTGTCGGCGGAGAAACAATAGAAGGTGGGGTAAAAGAATGACATTCGGAGTCACGAAGAAGCTCGTAGCCTGCAAAGGATACAGACTCGGAAAGTGATGAGTCAAAAGTGTCAGACTCAGGAGTGGAAAGAGTGTCCTCACTAAGATGTGAAAGATCAAACATTGATGTGCTAGTATCGTCGAGATCTTCAAAGCAAAGTTCATCAACTTCGCAGCTTTCGGGAGCTATCTCGTGGACAGAACAGACATCAAGTATGTGAGGAGAGGGTTCAGACGGCTCACTTCCAATTTTATAAATGTTCAGTTCAATTGTTATTTTTCCAAAAGATAGGTTCATAGAACCGTTTCGACAGTTAATGGCAGCATTGGAAGTGGCAAGAAATGGTCGACCCAGAATCACCGGAATTTGGTTCCGTGGGTTTGCTACAGGTTGTGTATCAAGAACAATAAAGTCTACAGGGAATATAAATTCCCCGACTTTTATTAACACATCCACTAGTTCACCCCTAGGTTTGGTGATTGATCGGTCTGCCATTTGGAGAGTGCAGTGAGCTGGTTTCAACTCTCCAATCCCTAACTGCTCATACACAGAGTATGGAAGCAGGTTAACACTTGCGCCCAGGTCAAGTAAAGCACGGTTAATGTTCTTACCCCCAATAGAAATTGATATCGTAGGACATCCTGGGTCCTTATGTTTCTTTGGTAACTGTGGGGTAAAAGCTGTGCTAACATTATTGGTCATGAAAACCTTTTTTGGCACTTGTGTCTTCCTCTTCCTAGTGCACAAGTCTTTAAGAATTTTCGCATAAGCGGGGACTTGTTGAATAGCATCTAGGAGAGGGATGTTGATGTTAACCTGTTTGAACATTTCCATAATCTTCTCCATATGTAGACTCGATTTGTTTTCCCTTAACCGATTCGGATAAGGAGCTTTAGCAATCATAGCTGGGTCCAACATTGGAGAAGGTGGTGTGTGTGGAACTGATCCCAGAATAGAAGTGGGGATCATCTTTGGTGGAATAGAAGAGGTATGTTGAGATGTCGAGCCTTGAGGAAAATGAAGAATAGGCTCGCAAGAAGGTGGTGGGGTAGACGAACAAGGATTAGAAGTAGAAGTGGGTGTGGAAGGAAAAGTGGAAGTGGAAGCCGGGGTGTTATTGATTAATTCTTCATGATTATCAATCTCTTCCCCGACTTGATTATTCAGCACTCTTCTAGATCTCAACGTTGTGATGGCATTCACATTGTAGTGTTGTGAATGTCCAGGATTCGGTAGGGGTTGAGACGGAAGTTTCCCTTTCTCTCTAGCACTCATTTCGGCATTTATTTGGGCAATTTGTGCTTCCATCGATTTAATACTCTCACTATGGGAGTCAGAGTTTTTCTGGATTTTATCGACAGAAGTCTTTATTTCAGCCGAAACTTGCATGAAATTTTTCAGAATCAAATTCATGGTTTGTGCGAGTGAAGAGGATTCATCAGTACCGGGCAATTGCAAAGAACTAGACGGTGCAGAAGTATTGATCGGATTTTGAAAGTTTTGTGATTGATAGGAGTACTGAGTCAGTTGTAGTGGTTGCTGTTGTTGTGGAGGGACCTTCTGAAAGTTGTTTTGGTTTGGAACCATGTTTTGATTTTGGTGTTGGTTCCAAGCAAAGTTAGGGTGATTCCTCCAACCCTAATTATAAGTGGAAGAATACGGATCGTTTCTAGGTCTTTGTTGGAAAGCAGCATTGGTATGCTCTTAACCTTGAAACGGAGAATTTAAAGGACATTCTTCCATAAGATGAGATGGATCAGAACAACATCCACAGACAGTTTTGGAGAGTGACATCTGATTTAGGGAGGCTGATAAAAATTTATGTTCTATAGCTTCGAGTTTCTTTTGCATTGCTGCCATTTCAGCTCTAACTCTTATGGAAACATCAAGTTGATGAATGCCACACCTAGACGATGACTGGTTTATACTCTCCCACTGTAAAGTTCTTTCAGCGAAATCTTCTAAAAATCTCCAGGCTTCACCATCATCTTTATTCATGAAGGTGCCTTGACACATGGATTCAAGGGTCTGTTTTGTTGTAGGATTAATACCCTCATATATGATTCTGTACAGACCCCATCTAGGAATTCCGTGATGAGGACATTGAACTAACAGATCCTTTAAGCGTTCAAAACATTTCGAGAATGGTTCATTTGGAAGCTGGGTAAATTGATTTATTTCGCTACGGACTCGAGCTGTCTTATGATTGGGGTAGAATTTCTTTAGGAAAGCTGTTACGAATTATCCCCAGTTTGAGATAGAATGTGCGGCTGTGTTATAAAGCCACTTCTCAGCTATATCGCACAAAGTGAACGGGAGAAGACGTAGACGCATAGCATCCACAGAAAGCTGTGAAGTACCCATCATAGCGCATACGTTTTCAAATTTGGTAATAAAGACGTATGCGTCTTCAGACTCGAGACCGTGAAATTTGGGTAAAAGATTAATGTACTGCGGTTTGATTTCAAAGTTGTCCCCATTGGCTGGTGGAATGGTAAGACAGGTCGAAAGAGGACCTCATATAGGGTAGCATCTCTCTTAGAGAGAGATGCGGGGCGGATTCTGCGCACCTGCGGACGGTGGCAGAGTAGCGTTAAAGAAGTTCGATGGAGAACTGTCCATCGAAGTGGGTGTGGTAGTGGGTGTAGAAAAAGTAGACGTAGAATTACCGACTTCGGAGTCGATAGGAGGAACGCGGACAAAACGGGCACTAGAATCCCGTGTCCAGCCAAGCATGCACTAAATGGTTTAGCACAAGTGGCAGCGTTAAGTGATAATTAAGGGAAAGATGAGTTGGTGTTTGGTTTGAAAAATACGGATTTTTCAAAAATTCACACAAACAATGCACAAGCAACCATAATTTTAGTGGTCACCTAGGTCAAGTCTCTAGACCGCTCCTAGACTTCCAGAAGACAAGTCGCAAGATAGATCCTCTACCGCCTCTTTGCTCCTTCTGTGGCCAGGTAAGTGCCAAATAAGTGGGAGGTTCTCCACTACGTAGGTAGTGTGCCTAATTAAGTAACCACTTGCCTTAGACACACTTGCCTAGACACAACAAAAGAAACGCGGATAAACAGTAGATTACCCACGACCTTCTTCTGTCCTAAATGAGCGCGATGGTCCTTAGAGTCATGTTTAGATATTTTTTAGTTAATGAGGGTAATGCGGATGCAAGTTTTGTGATTTTCGGGGCTTAGGAAGGGTAATGAAATCCCCACATAATCTGAATTTGGTCTTTTGCCCCTTAATTTCTGTGTTAAAATATGCAAACAACCAAGATCAAACACGCACAATTTTTCTTTTTGCGCCGCTGCGAATTTGTAAAGAATCCTGCAGAAATTGGTTAATGGAAAAGAGCAGGGAGGAGATAAGAAAGACAGAAAGGGACCTGAGAAGTTTGGTGCACTGAAACCCTAATCTCGCCGTGGAACCGCCGCGAGAAGCCCTCTATGGCCGCGGATGCGCGGTCTTCTGATGAGATTCCTGCACAAAAATTTCAGCAACTGCTCCTGTTGACTTACTGAACTCTCTGAGATGCTCTGAAAATTTTTCCTTTCGCTCCAGAGATTCCAGATCTCCCTGCAACAATTCACAACAAATCGTTAAGCGCTTAATGCGATTTTTGATCTAAAAATTATGATGGAATAATAAAATTTTTCAACTCAAATTGTAAAAACGAACAAATTAGCACACAATCCCCGGCAACGGCGCTATTTGATTGATTCGTTATTTCCGTGTCGTGTTTTGAAAAGTGTAAAGATCACAACCAAAGAAATTTTTAAACCGCAATCAAATAACGGTGTCTTTTGTAAGTTCGTTTAGCGAGTGCAGATCGTCCACAGAGAAAGTGATTTGTTCGAAATCGTTTTAGTTGAGTTGAAAATTAAAAGATAAAAGAAAATGATTCAATATTTGTGAAATTTAGTTTCAAGAATCATAAAGAAATAGATCTAAAATCAAGAATTACTAAAGATCAAGAAAATGTCCAAACCAATTGAATTCTCAAGATTTGTAAAGTAGCTTATAGGAATCGATCAAATTGATAGTGATGATGAATACTAATGATTACTAATTCTTATCTATTGAGGATTTGTTTCTAGATCGATGACGATCAACGAGATTTAGGGATCTATTGAAGAAACTAGGGTTTCTCCATCATCATCCCTTGTCCTTTCATTGGTTATCATTCAAATTCTAGCCTCTAGCAAATTAAATCACCGATCGATGATCTGTAATTTAGAGCGAAGAAAGCGATCTTGCTCAAATTAGGTTTTCGATGATTCAATTTCCTAAAGTTTACAAAACTCATAAGACTTAAGAAACGTTCAAGAATTTCATCAACATCATCTACCTATTCTCTGGATTCCGCTACAAGCGGAGATTTCACTCAAACATCATGTAAAAGAAAAGAATCAAGAATCAGTAACTTTTCATAATGCAAGAATGTAAAGAAAAGCAAGATTTATAATTTTCACCTTTATTAATCGACGATTAGGTACAATTCACTCAAAGATTACAAGATTTGAGGAGGTAACTAGATCCGCCGAAATTAGCTTCGTATCGATCTTCTTAAGTCGCGGATCGTCGTGGATCTCTTACTCGGATGAAGATCGGCGTTGCTTCAAAGGCTCGTTGAAGGCTTGCTTGAGTTGGTACTCAATGAATCTTGATTTGGCTCAAATTGTGTCACCCAACTTGATTTGTATTGATTTGGACTTTGCTAGAATTTTTACCCTAATTGATGAACAACCCTTGTAATGAAGCCACAGGTCCCCTTTTATAGTTTTCCTTTATCTTCCTCTAGAAGCTAGGTTATTATGAAACTTGCATAGGAAGCTAGGTAGCTGTAGGGAAGTTTCTAGATTAAGGTAGTTATCTAGCTTGCATGAGAAGCTTGGCCGTTGGAGGGAAACTTCTGGAGATTTCTAGGGACTTTGAAGCATCTTGAAAAAGTTTGGCCGTTAAAAGAGAGCCTCTGTAAAAAGTTTCCACCGCCGACGAGTCGAATTGGCCGCGGATCCGCGGCGGATTAGCCTAACTCGGCCGCGGATCCACAGCCATATAGTGGACTCAGTGCTTCAAATCTTCAGGGTATTCTGGTGTTGGCTTTAGGGTTGTTTTCTGATGTCTGGAATCTTATAGTTCTTTCTAGTTTACTGCCAGATCTTAAGTCTTTGACTTGCTGTATTTTATCGGCACTTTTCACAATTCCAGTTCTTTAACCTGGAGAATTTCCTGCACACAATCTCGAGACAAGTGTTGAGATATAAAAATCATGCGAGTAATAATAAAAACTTAATTTCCCTTTAGAATGTCGATTATAATTATAACACAGGGTATTTGGTATTTTCCAGATGAATTCATACTCTGTGTTATATTTACAATAAACACCTATATATGATCAATAAGAGTAGGGAAATTAACGTGTTGAGAATGCACTATTTTCGAATGATCAAGTACCTCGCATGATTGTTGCATACCCAGATTACCATATTGATGTTATCAGATTGCACATGTTAGAGTATCGCAGTACGTGCATACCTGCGATTACCTTTATATGTTATTTACTATTCACGAGTTGGCAACTCACCCCCGTTGTGCCACAGTGTTTGCAGGTTGACCCTCAGAGTAGTCACAGCAGGGCTACATCATTGTATCTTTTTGTTGCGGATCCCGCTACAGTTGGCGTGTGGGCCATTTTCCTTATAGGTGGGTTGCGGGTATCCACTTATATTTCATTGTACATTCTATTGTATCTAGTACTCTCCATCTATCATATCATGTATTGACTTAGAGACTAGATATGAGGATGATGTTGTATATTATTTTGTACTCTGGATGTCGAGCTCGTGTGAGCCGACTTTATTTATACAGTTTTATCTTTTATGATGTTTTTCACTTATATTGTTCATTTCTTCGCTACGGCGTCGTATATTAGTCTCATGGTGATTGTTTCCGCCGTTGGGCATGATTGCTCCCGTTTGGGGATGCCTTATCTATATTATATGTCATTTTACTTGTATCATGTCTTGTACCCGTTTCGGGGCTAGTTTTTACAAAGGAAGTGGTGCCGAAATTTTTAAGAAAATAACTTAAAGTTTAAAGATTTTTACTCGAGTTTTCTAAATGTTTTAAACCAATGTTTTCATCACTCACTACTTTTAAATGGTTTTGATTTCTAGGTTTCGGCTTACTTAATCGCGTTACGCCTGTAGACGTTACGTGGTCAAGTGCCAGTCACGGGCCGAATTCTGGGTCGTGACAAAGTTGGTATCAGAGCGTAGGTTTTACCTTTCGGAGTGTAGGATGGCCTTGGAATGATGGAGTAGGTAGCTGAAGCAGAGTGGCGTAACGTGTGTATGTTCCGCGGCATACTCACGACACGGTACTTCGCCTAAGTGACCTTAGAACTTATTGATTGAAATTCATTCGTGATTATATACATTCTTATGATTCGATTTCCGTATTCTTATCGAATCTTGTTTCATTTCCAGCCATTATGCCGCCGAAGAATATGAGGGTGCAGAGAGCGGCCGCGAGAGCCGAGATCAGAGTTGACTCGTCTGAGACGAGGACTGACCCAGGCGGTACGCCAATTGTACCGGAGCAGATTGATCCCCCTTCGACAGACCATATTGCTACGCTAGGGGCCGGTATGCAGGAGTTGCACCAGATGATGGGGTCGTTAGTTGAGGCCATTCGAGCGCAGAGACAGGAGGTTGTTCCACCTGTTGCGGGGACCGCGATGGTACCTACGGTTCAGGCAGTTGCACCTGCAGCTACAGAGGTGATCACAGTATCATTATCAGAGTTTATGAGGCTGAAGCCTCTGGTCTTCACAGGCACCGATGCAGCCGAGGACCCGCAGTCATTTATCAATCGGATGGCCAGGATATGTCGTTCACTTAGATGCTCCGACACGAGATGGGTGGAGTTCGCGAGCTTTCGTCTGGAAGGTCTTGCGCAGAAGTGGTGCGAATCTCTAGAGAAGAGCAGAGTCGCAGGTCTTCCTCCCATGACCTGGGTTGAGTTCGTGACGGTGTTTTTTGCCCGCTTTCTTCCATAGAGTGTCCGGGATGCTCGAGCGCGCAGTTTTAAATCGTTACGCCAGACTCCGGAGATGACAGTGGCAGAGTATGACCCACTGTTTACCGATCTATCTACGTATGCCCCGTATTTGGTAGCTACTGAGGAGATGCGGATCAAGAGGTTTGTTCGAGGCCTGCTTACCCATTTGTTCTTCGCCATTAGCGCACAGCATTGTGATACTTATGCAGCAGCCATGGATGCAGCCCTATTGGTCGAGGAGCGTCTTGCCGAGAGTTCGGTAGTTCCAGGATCGAAGAGGGTTCATACTGATACCTCAGCACAGAGACGACCGTTTAGGCGCCGCGACAGACTTCATGCAGGTGGCAGAGACTTAGGGCGATGCCGATTGTTTAGCTCTTATCCCCGGGAGGGTCAGCAGCAGACACCGTCTAAATGTTTCCGGTGCGGGAGTACCTATCATCGTGTTCGAGATTGTCCAGATTCACGTGAGGGCGAGACAGCCGTACCACATGTCACTTTACCACCTTCTCCACTTCAGAGAGCATTGCCTTTTGCACCTGCTGTTACTCCGTGTCAGACTTATGCACAGAGAGGTCGTGGTCGCGGAGGGTTCGTTCAGAGAGGACGGGGTGGCCGAGACAGAGGACAGCCAGTCGCCAGTCGCAGGTAGAGGGCAGGTACGGGTCTTTGCTTTGACACATCGGGACGTGCAGGTGTCCAATGCAGTGGTCTCAGGTACTCTTTCAGTATGTTGTGTAGACGCACACGTGTTGTTTGATCTGGGATCTACGCACTCGTATGTTTCCACACACTTCGTGCCGAGTTTGGGCAGAGAGTCTTGTTTGCTTGATCAGCCGCTTGTTGTGACCACTCCTGTGGGCGAGTCGTTTATTGCTAGACACGTGTTCCGCTTGTGTGTTGTCCATATTGGTGAGAGAGAGTTGTCCGTCGACTTGATCCTTCTTGAGATGTTAGACTTCGACGTTCTCCTGGGCATGGACTGGTTAGCTACGTGCTATATGTCTGTGGACTGCCGCGAGAAGACAGTTAGGTTTTGTTTTCCCGGCGAGTCAGTTTTTGTTGTGCGGGGGGACCGTGGTGCCGCCCCTCACAGCTTCATTTCAGTCTTTCGCGCTAGTCGGCTTTTGAGGAGGAGATGTCAGGGATTCTTGGCTTCCATTCGTGATACCGGAGTCACAGTAGATTCGTTGGACCGGGTTCCTATCGTACAAAAGTTTTCTGACGTCTTTCCCGATGAGTTTCCTGGATTGCCGCCAGAGCGTGAGATAGAGTTTTGCATTGATCTGATTCCCGGCACGGGGCCGATTTTTATACCGCATTACCGAATGGCCCCGGCGGGGCTTAGGGAGCTGAAGGATCAGTTGCAGGAGTTGCTAGATAGGAGACTTGTATGTCTGAGTGTTTCGCCGTGGGGTGCTCCTGTCCTGTTCATTAAGAAGAAGGACGGCAGTTTGCGTTTGTGTATTGATTACCGTCAGCTGAACCGAGTTACTGTGCGAAACAGATATCCCTTGCCTCGTATCGATGATTTGTTCGACGAGCTTCAGGGGGCGGAACACTTCTCGAAGATTGACCTACGATCAGGCTACCATCAGTTGCGAGTTCGGCAGGTGGATATTCCGAGGACGGCTTTTCGCACGCGTTACGGCCACTATGAGTTTTTGGTGATGTCGTTCGGACTCACCAATGCCCCAGCAGCGTTTATGGACTTGATGAACCACGTCTTCAGGCCGTATCTTGATCAGTTCATCATCGTATTCATCGACGACATCTTAGTGTACTCCCGGAGCCGAGAGGAGCACGAGCAGCACTTGCGTATTACGTTGCAGACCTTGAGCGAGCATCAGCTGTTCGCTAAATTCTCCAAGTGCGCATTCTGGCTCGACAGTGTAGACTTCTTGGGTCATATGGTGACGAGAGATGGCATATGTGTGGACCCGAAGAAGATCGAGACCATTCAGCATTGGCCCAGACCAACATCAGTTACGAAGATCCGCAGCTTCCTAGGACAGGCCGGCTACTATCGACGATTTGTTCAGGACTTCTCCCGTATCGCTGCACCATTGACCGGGTTGACCCGGAAGGGAGTTCCTTTTGTTTGGACGGAGGCGTGCGAGCATAGCTTTCAGCAGTTGCAGACTCGTTTGACTACGGCGCCGGTGTTATCATTGCCTTCGGGATCGGGCGGATTTGTGGTTTATTGTGATGCTTCTCGAGTGGGGCTAGGGTGTGTATTGATGCAGCATGATAGGGTTATCGCTTATGCTTCTCGGCAGCTGAAGAAACACGAACAGAACTACCCCACTCATGATTTAGAGATGGCTGCAGTGGTGTTTGCACTCAAGACCTGGAGACATTACCTATACGGCGAGGCGTGCCAGATATTCACAGACCACAAGAGCTTGAAGTACATATTTCAGCAGCGAGACCTGAGTCTGAGATAGCGCCGTTGGATGGAGCTAGTGAAGGACTACGATTGCGAGATCCTTTATCATCCGGGCAAGGCGAATATAGTGGCGGATGCTTTGAGTCGGAGGCCCGGAGGTAGTCTATCTTGTTTGAGCGCAGTGTAGAGGCAGTCGTCGGCAGATTGGCAGATTTTATGCGACAACCGAGTGCAGTTCGAGTTTACTCCGACCCGGGGACAGCTTGCGCATATTCGTGCACGTCCAAAGTTGCTTGACCATATCCGTGAGGCGCAGCCCAGTGATGACCGTCTTTCAGAGATCAGGGAGCAGGTTAGACAAGGCAGAGACTCCGAGTTCGTGATCGATGATCGGGGATACTGCGATTTGGGACTCGACTGTGCATACCAGATTCTCAGGGACCGAGGCATGAGATTCTCGAGGAGGCGCATCGATCGGTATACAGTGTTCATCCAGGTTCCAGCAAGATGTACCATGATCTGAGAGATGTTTACTGGTGGGAAGGGATGAAGAGGGACGTCACCGACTTCGTTTCGAGATGCCTGACTTGTCAGCAAGTCAAGGCCGAGCACCATAGACCCGCGGGAGAGCTACAGCCGTTGCCCATTCCGGAGTGGAAATGGGAGCAGATTTCTATGGACTTCATTGTGGGTCTACCCAGGACCAGTTGAGGGTACGACTCCATTTGGGTGATCGTGGATCGATTGATGAAAGCGGCTCACTTTCTGACAGTGAAGACCACTTTTGGATTTGCTTAGTATGCCCAGATATACATCGACGAGATTGTACGATTGCATGGCGTCCCGACTTGTATAGTGTCCGACCGAGGCACCCAGTTCACCAGCCGACTATGGCAGAGACTTCAGGAGGCTTTGGGCACCCGCTTGAGTTTCAGCACAGCATTTCATCCGCAGACCGACGGCCAGTCAGAGCGGACTATTCAGACTCTTGAGGACATGCTTCGAGCTTGTATTCTAGATTTCGGTGGCAGCTGGGATCGTCATTTGCCCTTGGTGGAGTTCTCCTACAATAATAGCTTCCAGGATAAGATTCAGATGGCACCTTTCGAGGCTTTATATGGGAGGAGATGTCGATCGCCCGTCTGTTGGACAGAGCTCGGCGAGAGCAGTATTTTGGGGCCGCAGATCGTACAGGAGATGAACGAGAAGATACAATTGATTCGAGATAGGATGAGGACAGCTCAGAGTAGGCAGAAATCGTATGCTGACAGACGCCGTCGCAGACTCGAGTTCGCCGTTGGCAATCATATTTTTCTGAGGGTCTCTCCGATGAAGGGCATGATGAGATTTGTGCGGAAAGGGAAGCTTAGTCCCAGATTTATTGGTCCCTTCGAGATCCTCGAACGTGTAGGCGCAGTTGCATATCGTTTGGCTCTTCCACCCAGCTTCCCGGATGTTCACCCCGTATTCCATGTGTCGATGCTTCACAGATACCTTCATGACCCTTCTCACATGATTCAGCACTAGACCGTTCAGCTTGAGCGCGATCATTCGTTCCTCGAGCAACCAGTAGTGATATTGGACCGGCAGGTGAAGAAACTTTGATCCAAGGTCTTGCCATCTGTGAAGGTTCTTTGGCGCAGCCCGAATGGTGAAGAGATCACTTGGGAGGCCGAGGGTGAGATGCGGAAGAAATTCGCTCATCTCTTTGAAGGTACGCCTAGTAAAAATTTTAAATTCGGGGACGAATTTCTATAAGGGGGACGATTGTAACACCTTGGAATGCGATTAGTGGTTAATTAAGCGATAATGCGGATTTTTAGTAAAAAGTTTACCAAAATGGTTTTTAAATATTTTATAAAAATTAATGAATATTTTATAAGAATTTAATTTGGGCTTGCACACACATGTGCATGATAACCTAGGGCTAATTTGGGGTTAAACCAAGCTTAAGTAGCCATAGTGCATTAACCATTCCATTAGGGTAAAATGTAATTAATTAAGTAAATAAGTTTTCAAAAAAAATAATTTTAACTAATGATATTCTTTTGGGTTGACTTGGAGAAGGAGGAAGAGAGAGAGAGGGAATGATGATGCTTAAGTATGGGAGACAAGCATGCTTAGCATTAAATGAAGAGAGAGGAAGTGTATGCTTGCTCCCATACCCCTCTCACTCTCTCTCTATTCTTTTGAAATCGCATTTTCTTTCCCTCATATTTTCCTCCATTCTCTCCCTAAAATAGAAAATTTTCTGCCCCTTCACCAAAACCCAACCCCAATCTTCAAAAATCCTCACTACCCTCACCAAAATTCACTTCACCCTTTTCTAAACTTAAGCCAAAACCATGGAGATCACTTGGAGCTTGGAAAGTTAGAGTTTTGAGCAAGTTTGGGAAGGTAGTTCTCTTCTTACTGTTAATTAGCTAGTTAACATGTTGTAGTGTCTTGTAGTTCCAGTTTAGAGCTATAAAGTGTTAGTTTTAGTGCCGATATCGTATTTCAGTGTTTTAGTTAAGAATTATAGCCGTTTTGGGATCTGCTTTCACTCCCGATGCTTCAGGAAAAAGTTGAGTTTACTGGAGCATGCTCACCAGACCTAGACCACACACACAAAGCACGAGACCCCTGTTCTTCTTTCAGGCCGCAATTTAATGTCTTCTGGCCGCAATTTGCGGCCAGATGGGTGAGCTGTGTGTCAGGATTTGGTGGGTAGGTGTCTGCTATATATTTAAGATGTTCGGTATATGCAGCTTTTCTTATTTCAGCTCGTATCAAAATCTGGAACCTATTTCCTTGTTTTAGTGCTTTTAAGTTTGCGCGACACGTATGTTATGTGTGTGGGTTTGGTGGTTGCTGTGTGTCGCAGCGTGTCAGGGTGGTTTCAGACATTTGTACACATGTTTTGGTGTATCGGATGCACACGCGTTTAGCTTGCGACGCGAGTTTCTCGTTCGGTCTTGATATCCCGTTTTTGCTGGATTTTAACCTTATGTGTGTTTCTTTGTTTAAATTCTAGGGTCGCAGGCGGGGACTTCGAACGCCGTGAAGAAAGGGAAGCAGGTTGTCGGATACACGTAGATCGAGATCACCGATGAGTAGATTTAACATCTACGGGGAAATCGCCCATATGGCGTTATGCGTCTGGGCTTGATAGGATATTGTAATTGTAAGTGCACGGCGGCGCCCCGGCCGTCAATCCGACGCCGGAATGCGGAAGCGGTGAAAAACTTAAATTTTGCGGACTTAGCAAACCGGCACCACCGCGCACTAAACACCCGGATCGTTACCATTAACAAGTCTAAGCTAACTAGAAGATGGGTTAGAGATATACCGACGATCCAAGTCCTCCGGTCTTCTCGTCATGGTCCCGATCTCCTGCGGAATGTTCCGTCTCCTCCTCGTCGCCGGAAGTGCACCATGTCGCCTACATCGTTTACGGGCTCCCACCTCAATGCCGAGGCAACTCGGGCACGAAGCCGGCTACTCGACGTGCCCAAGATTCGCTGTAGAATGTGTAGTAGAACTTGTGTCTCTTTTTGGGGTAGTGGAGGTTGCCATTGGTGAAGGAAAAGAGAGCTTAGAGAGAGGTGAGAAAAATGGAGCATACTCAAGAAGGAATGTCTCATATTTTTCTCCACACATCCAAATGAAAAATGAATCCCATTCCCTCTCTTGGAATGGCCGGCCCACACCCCCCCTTGTGTGATTGGAGAGAGAAAGAGAGAGCAAGGTCAAGGGGTGGGTGGAAGCAATGATGCAAGAGGGCATCAAGAAAGAATATGATCACAAGCAAAAACCACACACAACCACAACCATCATCAACAACCATGATGCTAACAAAGTCAAGCCATCATGAAGTATGAAGTCAAGCAAGTCAAAGGAGGGTGCTATCATGATACAACAAAATGCAAAGACCCCCTTCCACAAATGCCTATTTGCAACAATGCAAATAAGCCCTCCTCCACCAATCTTCGGCCAATGAACGGAACAATGGAAATCGGCCGAAACGGAAAGCAAACTGGCAACTCCAAAAACTGGTCCCGTAATAAATTACAGGAAAACCCCGATACTGTGCATACACACCCGCATTTGTATTCCGACCGAAATACAAATGCAATGAGACAAAATCTACACTGTACTATACTAGGATCCGGCTTATACCAAAGCCGGCCAGTAATATCCGTTCGATCCTGATCCGTGCAATACCGCACGTATGTGATCGAACCCTGCCATATAACCATACGGCCTATAGTACAAACTGTCCGATCCTGATCCGTGCAATACCGCACGTATCTGATCGGACCTTGCCATATCTCCATACGGCCTCTACAACCTTTCGCCCGAAAGCTGAGTAACTGAATGTGGGGGACTCTAAAGACTCGTCAACACCATGGCTGTGGATTTAACCACTAGCACGTCAGAGGTATATGCCAATACGTGACGGGCCACCAGCTATTGACCAAAAGGGACGTCGATGAGGAAGCTCACCCCGACACCCAACTGAACCTGTCAGTGACAATATCCGTGCAGTCCGGTCCGTTCGTCTATGAGCATCGCATGGCGGGCCTAGGGGGTTGGTAAAAGTCAGACCCCCAAAAGCGGTACAAGTCGTGTCGGAGTGTAGCCCAGAACACCCTGAGATACTACTGGAATACCTACCAGTAAATTTCCTTGCCTCGGCCGAGGGCTTCGTGTAATGGCTCTCCTAGACACAGCACGACCTCACCCCCAATACCGGGAGAGACGAACCCCTGAAGATACGCTCACTGCCTCCATGTGGCTCGGGACTGCACCCAACTAAAACCTGTTTGCATGACTCCTTTGAGCCGTGGTAGGGTAGTAATCAAAGTACAGTGGGAACTCACACGAGACAAATGACGATCCCCAGGTCGATGAACTAACCTGCACACATGTCACCAGGGAACTGCCATCTGACGTCTGGTATATGACCAACTAGCATGTTCCCGGCGAGTCCTGTCCGGTGTACTCATAACCCAATGAGCACCTGTATACATCTTAGGTGATCCAACTGACACCAGTGGCTTGTGAGACCGGCCACCGCCCCTCGTCGGGGTCTCGACTGTATACACTAGTCTACTAATGGAGTATCGATGCCCGGTCTCGAAACTCCCACGACTAGGGACTTTTTAAGGATATGCTTGTAGACCCCCAGCTCCCACTTATATGATCGCCCTCATACTGCTGGTGGTCAAGCAAGAATCCTAGGGGCTCTATCAACGTGTAATAGCGACGTGTCAGGTCACCTAAAGCAGTACACGATGATAAAGGTAAACCAGATAGCATACTATCATTACGAGTAAGACTGTCCTACCGGGATAGGTCCTCCCTCAATCATTACAATCACGTACCTGTGACCTAATAATTGACTCTGAGGGCACTATCTCCAACAATCTCCCACTTGCACTCAAGGCTAATTATTGCGATGTCGCATACTCACAGCCCGTGTGATACCGAACATCCAACTCCTCTACTAGTCAGTCTCACAAAGCTCGTTTGCGGAACTATTGCGTTCGAGGAATAGCCTCAGTGAGTGGATCCGCTTAGTTGTTTCTCTCTATGTCTCTCTATATCTCAAGTTCGCGGAGAAAGCCATCTCCCGAAAAGAGCAATACCTGTCTTAGAATGTGCCTGGATGTCTGATGGGACATAGCTCATAAATGAACTCCAAATCCAAACTTCTTAGACTGTATTGTCAACTGAACTTAATCAGTATCCTGCGCCATGCCTCCCTCAGTATTGCCTTGGACCACCTGTCCAAAATACTGCCCCTCGTCAGAAGGAAAAACTATAGCTCTGACAACCTCCTTGTCGTCCATGTCACCTTGGAAGCCTGGAATGATAACTGTCTCCCACATGAGGCTGTCGTTATCATATCCCTAGAACATGCACTTATGTTCTAAAACTGCTTCCGACCGTTTCTCCAGGATTGGATTAATGTCAACTTATTGCATCTAGTGCAAGAACAACATCTGGTGTGGTACTTGACATCTCACGATTGACTTAATTGCCTGAGCAAGTGATCTGCCAATCATGCCCGTCCCTCTCCCCTTTAGTCTGTAAGACACCTTTGGAGAGGGTGACTCCGTTACCTGCAGGTACACTACCGTGCCAGGAGTCGTCCATCCTAAATACTCTTAGAATGCTGTCAAGTACCCTGATTGGGAAACCACCCAAATCTAGATCTAAAGCCATAGATCTAGTAACCAATATGTCTGATACAAAATCCATATCCCATATGGAGAAAACACTGTGTGACGACCAAAGTATAACCGATCGTAGTATAGGAGTTTCCTTTCCTATTCTGTGTATGTCATCCTAATACCAGGATGTCACACCCTACTACCTTCTCAACAGATCCATCCCCTATTCTGATGAAGTCAAACCCATGACTGTCACGTCAGAAATAGATGATCTATCTCCGCTATATCTGCTTTAGTCTATAAATAGACATAAGCTTCCTGTCCACCAATGCTTCCGCTGCTCCCACTGACTACGACAACCCTCTGGCAGAGTCATATAGACGTCCACTTCTAAAACTAGTTTAGAACGACGCTATACTCATCCTCCCGCCGGGTCTCGCAGCCTGGAACAACAACAATGGTAATTGTGGGTAAACAAGAACTTCCCTGTCACCGTCCTTGAGGCAACCGTAGTACCTCTCGGGTGCCTGAAGTTACCCACCTTATCAGCGGAGTGGCCAATGGAATGCCAATCCAGATTGAATCTTTAGGTTCCTTATCAAATCTTCAGCAATCGTTTGTAGTTCTGGAATCACTTCCAGTTCTACCATACTCCCACTACTGTTTTCTGAAAAAGTTCATTTTATTTAAAACTGTGGCGAGTCTAGAACAATATTGCTATTGTTCATCCAGATGGTAGAAAATCAACCCGCGTCATAGCCTGGGTCAACCCACAAACAGCCATTACAGAAACGTGCCTTGAGTTGTCCAGTGTCTGGTTTTAAGCATAAACCGTACAACATCGTTAAGATATGAACTGTTCTATATCCAATATAGGACCAGAGGCACTGATTTAATTGAACCAGATTCAAATCATGCAGCTGTCTCGAGTGCATGTCAACTAAATGGAAGAAGGCCTGATCAGCGTTACTCAACTTAGGAATACTTCCAATTATGAGTAACCTGAAAGAGAAGCAAGATCTCTTTATCATTACTATTAACTGAATACCATATACAAGTATCTACATCTTCGATCACTTTGAAGAATCCCGATACTTGCTACACCTGGTTCTCTACTCTATTCAAATACCTATAACTTCTCAACATTCAGACCCTGTGTTTCCGCGAAACACCTGTCTAAAAACTTGAGAAGTCATAAGTAGACTGAATGTAGTACGAGGACCAACCCCTCTGTCCTGATGGACCCTGGACAACATACAATCCTTTGTATAAGTCCCTTGAGTCTGATAACTCATTCACTGTGTGTCGTAGGTTGAAAACTGTACTTATGGTTAAGAAGAATTACACCGCTGTTTAATGCTCCTTACCTAACCATCCACTGATATAGGTAAATGTCGTAGACATAATTTCAGAAAGGTATATCTCACTCTATGAAAATAGACGTACAGATATATCAATTTGAAATTGGTGCATAACAGCGGATATTCAAAACTAAATATTTGCCGACCGGCAAACAGCCCAGGTGATTTCCTCAAATATCCCCGATTACAATGAATCCCGATATAATGAGGATAATCACCCAATTCCCAATAACTTACTCCCACTCATCATCTGTAAAACCATACAGATGTAAGAATCGTACCTGGTAAATACATACCCTGGAGCAAGTGTCCAATCGGGAAATCAGTTTTCTTTTAACAGTACACAGCGAACCTGAAACATTGAAATGTTCCGATGGGGTATCCCGGTATTCTTAGTAATGCCTCTACCAGATTCACGACTGTAACCGTATAATCCTTTGCCACCTCTCCAAATCCCTTCATATGTCTTTAGTCTTTACCTTCTGCACACCCCTTTAGGCCAAATGGTTTTCTTCCTTCCCTACCGTTCGGCACCAGCCTATGGTTTGGAAGAAGACTATCCAAAAAGCATAATGGGTGTACTGTCCTAATCCTAGGATCACTCGCAACATGAGAGAAGGTGAAGATAAAAGATACCTGAATGTACTTTATTCCTATTTCTCCTGAACCAGGATCCATCCCCGAACTGGAACAAGTTCCTTTCGAGTTCGTATATAACCATACGATGGAATATCCAATAAACTGTGGATCTTCGTAGTGATACGGAGTGTCCTGGAGAAATACAAAGGTGATTTGGGAGTGGTAACGAAATATTTGGTTTGGTCGTGAATATCTGTTGCAATTTACTTTGCCCTCTTACTAATCCCTTGCTTTGTCTGAACTTAATACCTTCTGCACACCATCGTTATGCTAATTGGTTTTCTTCATTCCCTACCGGTCGGCACCAGCCTAAGGTTTGGAAGAAGACAATCCAATTTGCGTAATAGGTGTACTACCCCTAAACCAAGGAGTACTCGTAACCTGAGAGAGGGTAAAAGGAAAAGACAACTGAATAATCCTATCCGTTTTCTCCAGAACCGGAAACCATCCTCGAATAAATTCTTTCGAGTTCGTATCTAACCATACGATGGTTTTGTCCAATGGAAGTGGACGTTCGTAGTAAAACGGGGTGTCCTGGAGAAAAGGGTAAAAGTAGGAGTGGCAATGAGGTTTGCAACTCTGACAATCCAAAAGCCGGTGTTTAAGAAGGTTCGGTCAACTTGGTCACTGAGTCATAGTCTTAGGGTCGGGTCAATGGTCGCTGCCAAAGAGAGAGAGAAAAGAAACACTCAGCGTGCACTCTAACCTAGATCAGAATGGTCACCAATTTATCTAATCTGGAATCCTCCCACTGTACCTCAAATTCTCCTCCAAACCTGAAAGAAGAATTAGTCGGGGTTACCCGAGGAGTAAACTAACTCATCAGTGGGAATCGGGATCCAACTCTCATCGCATGACAACGTGACGGAATCCGCTCACGTCATCACACTCCAGAAGGTATGCGCATGTCTGGCAAGTTTCAGTTCTTTTGAAACTCCCGATGTGATTTCTGCCCCATGCTCTTATGACCTTGGCGAAGGTCAACAAATCATAAGTCACATGTCAAGTTCTACCCGTCATTATCCAGGTTAATTTGAATCCACCCGTACAAGCCCTTGACGAAGGTCAACAAGGCTATACGACTGTCCCAAACCAACGCATCTATCTATGCAGCAGAAAGGTAACAAGCAGCTACCATACACTATGCCTTGACGAAGGTCAACAAACACAGCATGAATACTACGTGCTACCCGTCTGAAATGACGGAGGGCTACGAATGGTTTCTGGCGAAAACCTTTAACGTAAAGAACTTGATATCGTTGAAGGAACTGATAGCTTTTAAAAATATAGTGACGAAAACCGTTGCTAAAGAGGTCACTCCCGGTGAAGGGATCTCGGCTCTTTCCCCGTAGAATGGGGTGCAGGATATTCCAACTGAATACCACGGTGCAAAGCAAAAGTAATCGGCTATAGTGAAGTTAATGCCCTGACGCAAACTTCTGTCCAAGGGGTCACTCCCGGTGAAGGGATCTCGGCCCTTGCCTCGTCGACTGAGGAGCAGGATATTCTAAATGAATACCACGATGCAAAACAAAAGTAAACGTCCTTGCAATAACAGCTTTTTGAAAAGTGTTCCAACAACATCAGATTAGGTTTGTTTTTAACTTGCAATGATCCGAATCAATGCAGTCCCATCAATTGATCACACCAAAAAGAACAAAAATATACTGATGTACGTATATGCCATCCGCATTCGCCACTAGGTCCCGTCATTACCCGTTAGGTTAGCTTACTAACGACAGAGCGGGGACTGGACTAGCGCGGATGCAAAACATATACAACATCTACTAATATATATACCAATATATTATATTCGCTCAAGGCGTGAATAAAATGCAACATCACAGAAATGTACAGCATCACAGAAACAATACAGATATCTGGGATCCCCGGGTTTCACAGAGCCGCTGAAACCCGACGTTCCCCTGGTCGTGTGGATAGCCTGTGCAATGAAATCCTAGACCCCTACGGGCGCGGCAAGTTACCCGCCAAAACCTGAAGCGAGGCAGCCCCCTTCAGCAACGTGAATGGACCACCCAGCACTTCACGGAATCCGGTAACTTGGGCACCCCTCCTGGGTCAACCTGTACCCCCTACGAGTGCGGCGAATAGCCCGCCAATCCTAGAGTGAAGCCCCCTCCGTCTCAATGCCATGAGATGCGGGCTTGTTGCCCTCCAGAACCCGGCTATCCGTGCACCCCTCCGCGGGGCAATCCTAGTACAGAAAGTAAAATATACATACAACGGGTACATCGACCGCAACCAGGTCGTGCCCCAAAACAATAATACAAACAGGCAGTGACGGCAGTCCACATGTCGGACGCTCGCCCCGCAATATCAAATGTACATAATACAACAAAACTGTACTAGCATTGCATCCAGGCTATCCCCACCGACCGATCCGCAACATCACAGCAAATACATAGAACATCAACGTGAAAGTCACGTTCGCAAATCCGTCTAACCGGGCTATAGCAGTTAGACTGGATTTACCGATCGAGTGACATTCACGGTCGCAGATATAATGTAAATACTGTGAAAAATGTGTTTAAAAAATTTCCGATTGATCAAACAATTAACAAGTGGGCCCCAAAGAAAACTGTAGCACTCACAGAAACAATTGGCCCAACTTTAATATTCCAAAGCCCATATTTTAAGCCCAGAAGGCCTCTGTAAAAAAATGGTGAAGTGATGTGAATAGTGCGCGGCGGAAGGGCCGCACAAATGGGGTTTTCGCGGCGGTTCCGCGCTCCAACTGTGGAGTTACTTCGTCAAATTTTTACAGAACTCTTAGATTTTCCAGTACATCAATATTTTATAACCTGAAAAAATTTTCGAGGCCAAAAATTTTCAACAGAAACTGATGCGAACTTAAATGCAGTTTTGGAACTTTTTGATCGATCGGAAATGCAAACACATTACACAAAGTTAGACTAAGTTAATGGTGAGGCTCTGATACCACTGTAAGTGCACGGCGGCGCCCCGGCCGTCAATCCGACGCCGGAATGCGGAAGCGGTGAAAAACTTAAATTTTGCGGACTTAGCAAACCGGCACCACCGCGCACTAAACACCCGGATCGTTACCATTAACAAGTCTAAGCTAACTAGAAGATGGGTTAGAGATATACCGACGATCCAAGTCCTCCGGTCTTCTCGTCATGGTCCCGATCTCCTGCGGAATGTTCCGTCTCCTCCTCGTCGCCGGAAGTGCACCATGTCGCCTACATCGTTTACGGGCTCCCACCTCAATGCCGAGGCAACTCGGGCACGAAGCCGGCTACTCGACGTGTCCAAGATTCGCTGTAGAATGTGTAGTAGAACTTGTGTCTCTTTTTGGGGTAGTGGAGGTTGCCATTGGTGCAGGAAAAGAGAGCTTAGAGAGAGGTGAGAAAAATGGAGCATACTCAAGAAGGAATGTCTCATATTTTTCTCCACACATCCAAATGAAAAATGAATCCCATTCCCTCTCTTGGAATGGCCGGCCCACACCCCCCCTTGTGTGATTGGAGAGAGAAAGAGAGAGCAAGGTCAAGGGGTGGGTGGAAGCAATGATGCAAGAGGGCATCAAGAAAGAATATGATCACAAGCAAAAACCACACACAACCACAACCATCATCAACAACCATGATGCTAACAAAGTCAAGCCATCATGAAGTATGAAGTCAAGCAAGTCAAAGGAGGGTGCTATCATGATACAACAAAATGCAAAGACCCCCTTCCACAAATGCCTATTTGCAACAATGCAAATAAGCCCTCCTCCACCAATCTTCGGCCAATGAACGGAACAATGGAAATCGGCCGAAACGGAAAGCAAACTGGCAACTCCAAAAACTGGTCCCGTAATAAATTACAGGAAAACCCCGATACTGTGCATACACACCCGCATTTGTATTCCGACCGAAATACAAATGCAATGAGACAAAATCTACACTGTACTATACTAGGATCCGGCTTATACCAAAGCCGGCCAGTAATATCCGTTCGATCCTGATCCGTGCAATACCGCACGTATGTGATCGAACCCTGCCATATAACCATACGGCCTATAGTACAAACTGTCCGATCCTGATCCGTGCAATACCGCACGTATCTGATCGGACCTTGCCATATCTCCATACGGCCTCTACAACCTTTCGCCCGAAAGCTGAGTAACTGAATGTGGGGGACTCTAAAGACTCGTCAACACCATGGCTGTGGATTTAACCACTAGCACGTCAGAGGTATATGCCAATACGTGACGGGCCACCAGCTATTGACCAAAAGGGACGTCGATGAGGAAGCTCACCCCGACACCCAACTGAGCCTGTCAGTGACAATATCCGTGCAGTCCGGTCCGTTCGTCTATGAGCATCGCATGGCGGGCCTAGGGGGTTGGTAAAAGTCAGACCCCCAAAAGCGGTACAAGTCGTGTCGGAGTGTAGCCCAGAACACCCTGAGATACTACTGGAATACCTACCAGTAAATCTCCTTGCCTCGGCCGAGGGCTTCGTGTAATGGCTCTCCTAGACACAGCACGACCTCACCCCCAATACCGGGAGAGACGAACCCCTGAAGATACGCTCACTGCCTCCATGTGGCTCGGGACTGCACCCAACTAAAACCTGTTTGCACGACTCCTTTGAGCCGTGGTAGGGTAGTAATCAAAGTACAGTGGGAACTCACACGAGACAAATGACGATCCCCAGGTCGATGAACTAACCTGCACACATGTCACCAGGGAACTGCCATCTGACGTCTGGTATATGACCAACTAGCATGTTCCCGGCGAGTCCTGTCCGGTGTACTCATAACCCAATGAGCACCTGTATACATCTTAGGTGATCCAACTGACACCAGTGGCTTGTGAGACCGGCCACCGCCCCTCGTCGGGGTCTCGACTGTATACACTAGTCTACTAATGGAGTATCGATGCCCGGTCTCGAAACTCCCACGACTAGGGACTTTTTAAGGATATGCTTGTAGACCCCCAGCTCCCACTTATATGATCGCCCTCATACTGCTGGTGGTCAAGCAAGAATCCTAGGGGCTCTATCAACGTGTAATAGCGACGTGTCAGGTCACCTAAAGCAGTACACGATGATAAAGGTAAACCAGATAGCATACTATCATTACGAGTAAGACTGTCCTACCGGGATAGGTCCTCCCTCAATCATTACAATCACGTACCTGTGACCTAATAATTGACTCTGAGGGCACTATCTCCAACAGTAATCGCGTGTTATATTCATATAGATATTGGTTGTGCATATGTACCATTGTAGCATACCCCTCTTTTGTTGCATATAGCCATAGTATTTATGAAACACCGCACTGTTACTAACGGTTCATGCTGCACGAGCACTAATTGCATGCTACACACACACCGTTAGTAATTGCCATGACACTCACACTATAGAATTGCTATGAACCATACATCGTTTAGCTTACCTTATCATTGATGATTAGACATGATTCTGTTCCTTTATGTGCATCCATATTGTGTACATCACATATTGTACACCCATACTTGCGTATATACCACTTGTACATCCATATTGGTACATATACATATTGTACATCCATACTTGCGTATATACCCACTTGTACATCCATATTGGTATATATACATATTGTACACTCATGTTTGCGCATATACCACTTGTACATCCATATTGGCACACATACATATTGTACACCCATACTTGCGTATATACCCATTTGTACATCCATATTGGTACATATATATATTGTACACCCATACTTGCGTATATACCCACTTGTACATCTATATTGGTGCATATACATATTGTACACTCATACATGCGTATATACCACTTGTGCATCCATACCTACATACATACTTATTGCACATACATAGATGATGCTGGCTTTAGTTTTTGGAGAATTGGGGACCGCATGAGATATTTTCAAAACTGGATCCATTTAAAAGAGCGGTTTTCCCTTAATATGTCATATCACTGTTCCATATTGCATGATATTCGGATATTCTTACATTTTTATCATATGTCGCATACATCATGCTTTATGATTTTACGCATTCAGATATGCTGTTTTTATGAGATTTCTGGATTTGAGAACCGTGGCTATTTCAAAAGAAAGTATGTACTATTTTAAAAACCCGGTTTCTCTTGATATGATATTTCAGTACGTCTACCATGCGTTTTCTTCATTCTGAGACGTGTGACATGTGAAATCCGATTCGAGGAGCTGGATGAGGCCGATTGCGGGTACATGGTGGACCCGGTATGGTACCCCGGGACGAGAACGGATTGTTGTGCTGTAGACGATGAGCCGACCTGGCGGTTATCCGTAGGATACTGACCAGAGTCGAGAGATGGATACGGGCCGACCCATACTGCCGGGGCCGAGGGCCGATTCCGCAGACGGAGCCCGTGGGCCGATCCGGACTGACGGAGCCCGATACATGAGGATTTGCGTGCGATGCTGGACACGAGTATTTCATGATATTTTTGAGTGCCGATATTGGGCACTCATGGTTCCATGAGATTTACAGGATTTGAGGGTCGATTAGAGTGACGACGCCTGAGTTATTGGGATTTAGGGTGTATTTGGTGGACACCGGGTATTTTTCCCACGATGATGATTCGTGTAGATGATATTTTATTCCATGCTCAGCCTTCACAGATATGCATTACATCATGTAGTTGTAGTACCTGATAGAGTACCTCGCATGATTGTTGCATACCCAGATTACCATATTGATGTTATCAGATTGCACATGTTAGAGTATCGCAGTACGTGCATACCTGCGATTACCTTTATATGTTATTTACTATTCACGAGTTGGCAACTCACCCCCGTTGTGCCACAGTGTTTGCAGGTTGACCCTCAGAGTAGTCGCGGCAGGGCTACATCATTGTATCTTTTTGTTGCGGATCCTGCTACAGTTGGCGTGTGGGCCATTTTGCTTATAGGTGGGTTGCGGGTATCCGTTTATATTTCATTGTACATTCTATTATATCTAGTGCTTTCCATCTACCATATCATGTATTGATTTAGAGACCAGATGTGAGGACGATGTTGTATATTATTTTGTACTCTGGATGTCGAGCTTGTGTGAGCCGACTTTATTTATGCAGTTTTATCTTTTATGATATTTTCACTTATATTGTTCATTTCTTCACTACGGCGTCGTATATTAGTCTCTTGGTGATTGTTTCCGCCGTTGGGCATGATTGCTCCCGTTTGGGGATGTCTTATCTATATTATATGTCATTTTACTTGTATCATGTCTTGTACCCGTTTCGGGGCTAGTTTTTACAAAGGAGGTGGTGCCGAAATTTTTAAGAAAATAACTTAAATTTTAAAGATTTTTACTCGAGTTTTCTAAATATTTTAAACCAATGTTTTCATCACTCACTACTTTTAAATGATTTTGATTTCTGGGTTTCGGCTTACTTAATCGCGTTACGCCTGTAGACGTTACGTGGTCAAGTGCCGGTCACGGGCTGAATTCTGGATCGTGACAGTTTAATGTCGTCCGTATATCATGTGATGGGATACATTACATGAAAGACTCTAGATATGAGTATAGACGTTTGTAGCGCAGTCCATACAGCTACGAAGAGATGAGTCCGAATCAGTCGACATTAGAGAAAAGTGGAGTAAGAGGTTCGTACGAGATTTTGACGAGATGGCGTTCCATTCCGTTGACATCAAAGATGCGATACGCATGTATAGGCATTGAATAAAGATATATCTTTTAGAAGGAGTCGTGATGAGTATACAGCTGTTCCGGAACCAGAAATGGATTTAGTAAAGGGTGATAACTTCCGGGCAGTTCGGCAGAAACTAGAATTGGAAAATACCCAGACAGAATCTTTCTGGGATACTACACGAGCAGACTTGGACCCAGGATCGGTCGTATCACGCTCACCCAGTAGGCCAGAGTTCGGCATCATCGATGAGATATGTTATGAGTGACCATGATAGTTGGCCAGAGATTTTAGAGGATGTAACAGAGCGGAACTGTTTCCGTCATCATTCCATATTGGACCGTTGAGCCGAGGAGCTATGTAACTGACAATCCGCAGTAAGAGACGAGAGCCTAAGGGCATAAGGCGCCAGACCTTGAACAGGAGGCACGTAGATATCTTGCTCTGCTAGCTTTGGAGGCACCGACACCTTCTCGACTTTGAAGGAAGGACATATCGACGACAATGTTTATGATTTGTGATTTGGTGATTCGGACATCACGTATCCGTTATTTTGGATTTCGGTATTTTGGGCGATTTATTTGCATGATTGAGATTTTGTGCACCACAGTTGCACTCGACTTCGATTTGATGTCGTTCGAGATGTTTGATTTTGATTTCATGCCTATGGTATGTAGGTGATTTGACTTGTGCTTTCGGTATAATTTTCATGCACTTTTTGTACTTCGATTAGATTTTGTGCACGCTGATGCACGTGGTTGTGAGATTATATACCACGGTATACCTGTTTTGGATTGACGTATGTTGTATACTGTCGATTTCGATTGTAATTTTCGATATTTATTTTTGTGCACCTTGTGCACTTGATTTGGATTCTTGCGCATACTTGGCGCGCTTGATGCGATTTTGGTGCACACTAAATGTACTAAATCAGGATTTTTCGTGCATATCAGATGCACCTGATATTGTTGTCAAGCACACCCGTTGCCTTTGACAGGAGTTTTCATGCACACCCATTGCACTTAGATTTTGGTTTCTGTGCATATGTATGGCACATTCATTGATTTCGATTTCTGTGCGCACCAGACGCACGTGGCATTATTACATATACTATTGAGTATGGTTTCTTTTCATCAGTATGTTTTATGATATTTACTATTTAGTATAGTAACTGAGCAAGACTAGTCCGAGAACAGTACCTGAATATGTTTTTGCATGCATCGATAGTTATCGAAAGCATTTCCAAAAAGGAGCTATAGTCTCAGTATTTTCCTATGTGTCCGAGTTGACACGAAACATGTTACAAAAGAAACCCTTCTAAATTATTTTCAAAACAGCGGGACGTGTATGTTAAACAAAGGATATATATAGTTATTTTCTTACAATAAACGTTCGCTACTTGTGCCGTGATATGCGCATCGCACGACGGCTTGAAAAGGGATTTGACATGCATTTCTTCCAAACGTTTTGACAAGTTTACAACGATACGTACTATGTACATGTTATAGTTTTGATTTTGAGTTATATACTCGTTTTCATACACATGCATTGCGCTGAGATATGTTTTAAGTATTGATGATTTCGGAGCCCGACGACTTGATTGTCTTGCTGAAATGTTTTTGTATTTGGGGGAGTTTTAATTTAAATTCGGGGACTGAATTTCTTTAAGGGGGGAAGATTATAACGTTTTGAAAATCTTTTAGGTGAAATTTCGGATAATCGGTAAAATAACTGGTGTTTTCCGTAAAAACCAAGATATGATTATCTTTCAAGATAAAATTAAATATACCTATTCTAACTATGTAATTGATAGTATTTGGTATTTAATGGGCCACTTATAAAATTTCTAGTTTACTAAAATATTTTCCGTAATTAATTATTTTAAAGATTATTTTAAGCCTTCACTAATACATTTAATTAGTGATAATTACAAATGAGAATAGGTTAATACAAATTCTGTGAACCATGACAACTTAAAATCTAGTTGTAACATATTCCTTCTTCTAAAATTTTCCTCATGATTCTAGATGTTTTTAGAACGCTAGATTAAAAAAAAAATAGAAATTGATGTGAGGTGTTTTAATGAGGCTTGAGGGGTTTTTCTTGACTTGGGAAATTATACAAACACACATACACACTCACACACCTTGGCCGAATCCATGGGCTGCCCCCAAATCCCCAAGTCTCCACTTCATTTCCTTTTCAAAGCAAATAGAAATGAAATTAGAAAGAAAAGATTAAACAAAGAAGAGGCATGGTGTTTAACTTGAGGTATGGACTTATGTTGATTTCAACCCACTCACCTCACTCTCTCTCCCGTCTTCCTCACCCCTTTTGGCTGAGCCCCCCTCCAAATTCCAGCAGCCCCCTCCCCTTTGTTTCTCCTCTTCATCTCACTACAAAAAATCCCCAAATTTCCTTTTAAAATCAACAAAAACCTCATTAATTCTTCAATTAAATCTCTACCCATTTTTCCTTGGCCCAAGCTAGCATGAATTAAGGAGCAAGATGGCAATTTGGAGGCTATGTTAGCATGCTAGATCTCAAACTTGTTGAGGTATAATCCTAAGCCATGGTTTGATTGTTGATAAATTACTTAATTTAGCTTATTAGGTGTGTAATTATAGCTTTAATTTCAAGATTAAATATTCAAGAGAAGGGTTAAATTAAGGTTAGGGTTTTATCACTTAATCATGATTACAATATGTAGTCTAACATCTTAAGATTTACAAAACCTAACCTAGCTGCTAAATTGTTAATTGTTAAATTTAAATTGTCCTAATTATGATTTTTTGCAGACTAGATTTTTATAATTAATATAAATTAGTGAGATTAAAATCTAGTTAATGGTTGTGTGACCTAATTAAGATATTAAGTGCATCTTATGGCCACTAAAATTGTTAAAACGTTTAGATTTGAGCTAAAACGGGTAATTGAGGCTTACTAGGTTTTTGGAAATAAATCGATTTGATTTATTTTGAGATTTTGATGAGTTACAACTTATTTCATATAATAAATAGTGAGTTGTGAAACCACGATTGGTACGTTTGGGATTTAACTTTGGGGATTTTCACATATAGTGACCCTCGTAGTAATTTGTGGCGTTGTCACGGCGAGTTTCGTGCACCAAGTGCGCGCGCGTCGAGTTAATACGCGTGGTTGACTTGTATTGTTTGTGTCCGAGACTATTTATATTTATTTTCTTATTTCCTTGTGTACGTTGCTAGGATCGGGTGCAGAGGCGTCGGACGTGGCGTGGAAATGACAGAGCTGAAATCGGATCAGATTAGCTGAGACGTCCAGATGAGTTGATGTATATTTACAGGGGAAGTCGGACGGATGACGTATAGCACCCCCGTAGTTTCGTAGTGTAGCATGCAAATATTGTGTGTGTGTGTGTGTGTGTGTGTGTGTTGTGAGACTTGGATAATTAGTAAGGGAGGTTTTAGCAGATCATGAGTTAGTTTTAGCGTAACTAGAAGATAGTGCTTTTAGTTTAGTTTCTTAGTTACGAAACCCTAGAGTTAAGGTTTACACACACGCGCATGCACACACGTGTTATGTTTTGGTGTATATGATATATATATATATCTCTGTGTGTGTGTGTTTGTGAGTTGCTATATATATATATATACACGTGTGATGAAGATAGTATATAATACTTTATGATGAGTCGATATGATCGGGCATGATACCGTGAGATTGGTTATGCGATTTGGGTCGTGTTATGAGACATGGCATGATATTATAGCGGATCGATGAGCGATGTGTTTTCATACACACGCGGATATATGTTGATGGTATCGGAATGTACTAGATTTTAGATCAGTACCCCTAGTATATGATATTATGATAATGATACCAAATGAATAATGAGGTATATGTGATATTGACCCGTACCCCGATTTTGGGATGCCGTACGATGGATTTTACCGTACGAGATATAAATATGATGATTGATCCGCACTCTTGATTCGAGGATGTCGCATTATATATTTTATCGTACGTGACACTATTGAGGCGGGATCACCGACTACTAGATATATAGATTCGGACTTAGGTGGATTTCTTTACCTTTTCGACTAGTTTTTTAGTTTAGTCCTGTAGTTATTTTGTAGAGGTTAGATTGGGCTCGAGTCATACTTATTTTCAGAAACTAAAGAATCGTGAGTATTTTCGAAAGACAACCCGGAGAACATTACGGATTTCAAAGGACGTACCTTTTCTTAAAAGCACCGTAGCCCTATTTTCTAAAAACCACGATTCGTACTATTTTAAATGCCAAAACTGTATGCCTCGCATATGGAAATTTATATTCTTAAGTGTTGTGTTTACTATTCATGCGCCGTTGTAATCATGTTCGCGTCGCATTGCATGCCCATACCTGTGTTTCTTTTGTTATTATGAACCCATGCTGTCAGGACACCAGCACAATTACCAATGATGCGTATGCTCCACGTACACTTGCTTGCCGGCTCATACACATCATCATCGGTAATTTCCATGTCACGTACACTCTAGAAAATATTACTTCATGGATATAACTGCTTTTAGATAGTTCCGATATCCAATTATTATGCTAGTTTAAATATTGCATTCTCTGCTTAAATACCATGCATGTATGTGTATTCATTTGTCATGCGATATCATGGAGCTTTATGCCGATATTCACTGTTCACTGACTCGTGATTTTGAGATTTCGGATCTTTTATAAGATTTCTGGATTTGCGAAACCGCATGTGAATGTTTATAAACTTATGATTTGTTTTGAAGAGAAAGATGTCGTTTTCCTTGATATGATATTTTCTCGATTTTGAGATAGTTACAGGCCGATCCTGTTCATGCGGAACCCGAGATATTGAGATTTGATGATATGGGTCGATCCTGATCATGCGGAGCCCATGGGCCGATCCTGTTCATGCGGAGCCGAGATATTGAGATATTGAGATTTGAGATGGTTATGGGCCGATCCTGTTCATGCGGAGTCCGAGATATTGAGATATTGGGATATATATTTTGTGTCGATACTTGACACGGATTCTCTGTTGATTTCATTGATGATATTTCGGTTTTTATACAAAAATCTCACTGAGATAAGAAAACAGTTTCTCATTCATGATATATTTTGCTTTCATTTTTAGTGCATTCGTATATCATACATATGACATGTTGCTACCTGAGGCACTGACACGAGCACTTGGTATTACACTTATGTACAGATGTTTACCCTTGCCATTATTAGATGCTTCGGGTTATATATTGAGGATATTTTTATTGTATGACCTACGAGAGAGTCATACATGCGATTTCTTCTCGGTGATATTTTCTACTCATGAGTTGGCAACTCACCCCCGTTGTGCCACAGTTTCTTGCACGTTTGGCCGTACAGATTTCATTGCGGTTTGCGGGCACACTGCTTTCTTCCGGGTGATTGCTTGGTCGGTGGGTTCACTTGCATCGTGACCGCCGTTGTACTTTATATATTTCAGTTGTATCTAGTAAACTCTATCAACCAGACTTGTATATTTGATAGACTTAGAAAACCAGTGTATATTTTTTCGACTTTAGAGTCGCGCGCTTTTATTATTATGATTCTTCTCTGGTTTTCTTGAGGATGTTGGTTTTCTTCTGAGTTTTTTATCCTCGTCCTTCCGCGTTGTATATTATATTGCTTGTATGGTGGTTTCCGCCATTTGGCGTAGAGCTAGCTCCCGCTTAGGGATGCCTTTATTCATTATTATGTATTTCTTGTGTTGTACCCGTTTGGGGGCCAGTATTTACAAAGGAGATTCTGCCAAAATTTTCGGGAAAATATGATGTTGCTTTTAAAATATTTAATGCCTTATATTGTTAAAACTCCTTGCTTTAAAACAAGTTTTCCTTCACTCATTTCTTTAAAAATGGTTTAGATTTCTGGGCTTTTGGCTTACTTGAATTAGGTGGGGTCTTATAGACTTCACATGATTCAAGTGCCAGTCATATGCCATTTCGGGCGTGACAACTTCTGCAGCTCCACAGCCCGCTCAGACTCCGGCACAGTCCGCTCATTCATTGGTCGAGTTTTTGACGACTAAGGGCTGCACCGAGGAGCAGATGCGTCAGATTTCGGCGTTTATCAGAGGTGAAGGAGCTGAACCGAGCTAGAATAACTTTTTTTATATATATTTTAAGCATGTTTATATGATACATATTGTATATATTTTGGATGATATTGGTGCTGTTTGCGTGTTCACGATGATTTAGATTGATATCGTATTCTGTTTGTTTATTTCTTTTATATATTATGCGTGTGATGTTGATTATGAATACTGCGGTATTTGGTTATATGATTTATATATTATTGTGCACAGGACGGGGAAAAAATAGAAAGCCCATTTTAAAAAAAAAACCCTGATATTTTGTCCCTAGGGATTAATCCGTAGGGCCATCTGTCGCACCTACGAATTAATCCGTAGATCCAAAGGTCGCCGCCCCTACACAGTTATCCGTAGGGAAAAAATATCAGGATACCTGATATTTCGCCCCTATGGGCTCAGTAACAGACGTTAAACTTGCCTCTATGAATGTATCCGTAGGGCTTTTATTTAGACCTACGGATTAACCCGTTGGGGCATATAGTTAGACCTACGAAGAAATCTGTAGGGGTTTTTATATGGACCTACGAAGAACTCTGTAGGGGCATGCCCTTTGCCCCTACGGATTTATCCGGAGGGGCATGTATTTTATTTTATAAACCAATTAATTAAATAAATATTTTGTCTCTACAGTGTAATCCGTAGGAAAATATGTCTCTACGGCGAAAATCGTTGGGACAATCATTACTCCGTAGGGGCATAATCAGGGCGAAGACATAATCGTATGTTGTAAAAGATATATAATCGTATGTTGTGTTTTTGGCTGTTTAAACAACCTGAATCATTTGTATAACATAAAGTGTTGGGTACTAGGTATGTTATGCATGAATCCTTTGAAACCAAAACTCTCTTGGTCAACAAGTTTTGTTTTGTTATTCTGTTCTCGTGCCTATGTGTTTTGACTACTCTTTTCCTATGCAATTCTTACAAGCTGAAGGAAGTAGATGACTTGATCTACACGTTTTGTTATCCTTATCAATCAAACGTTATTATCCTTTAATATCAATACTGTTGTTGTCTGTAGATATTTTTCATATGTCGAGTACTGCTAAAAGAATACATACATTTTACACGTTCATATATTGAAAACTCAATTTATGGATGCTTAGACAAATTCAAAAAAAATAAAAATAAAAAGGTGATATTTACATGATTACCTTAGTACTTCAGCATGGATTGTTGAATAAAAAGGTGATATTTGCATGATTACCTTAGTACTTCAGTGAATAAAAAAAGGGGTATTCTTGGGTGCTTTTTTATTTTTTCTCAAAGCACACAGTGTTAACCTTTTAATCTTTTGAACCTGTCTTCTTCTTTTGCTCCCTCAAATCAGGCCAAAACATGCCTATTCAACATCACATCAAAATCCTTTCTATCTTATTTTATTTTATTTTTACAAAAAAAACTTTTTTTCTCAAAGTAAACTTCTTTTTTCTCTTCTTTTCATTCCCTTTCTGACGGAGGTCCTTTTCGGGTCTCCGTCAGATGTTGTCTTCCGTCGATCTCCCGGTGGATTTTGAAGATGATCTCCCGTTGCGTGTGGGTCTTAATGGATTTTGAGGAGATTGGTGGTTTGAGGAGTTTAGCGCCGAGTATCTGCAAGAAAGTCCCGGGGTGGTTTGGTGCCACCGAGGACCCTCCGACGATCAAGTTAGCACAAGATCCGAGCAGAGTAACGGCTAAGTGGAGCAAAAATGGCTTACTTGACCCATCTGATATGGGGGTTTATATAGTGGCGGTAGCACGCAGCAGCAAGCGCGAGAATCTCGCCGGCAGTTACGTTCCCGACGTCACGCCCGCGTAAAAAACGGATCGCCCATTAATGAGGATCGTGATGGTGTGGAACGTGGGATGTTGCTGGCGGAGAATATGCGCGCGGCGAGATTTGTGAAGCGGCGGTTACGCCTGTGAGCGGCGGAGTTGGTCGGTCGGAGGAACGAGGAAGACGGCCTCGCCTATTGAGCTTGGGGACGAGCGAGAGCGCCGAGAAGTCTTGGTCCTGTGGTAGCTCGGGGCGAGCTGAGAGGCCGAGGAGGCCAATTTTCAGGGGGCTCTGAGGAGAGCCATCTTGTGCCTGCGGGTCGGGTACAGGGGTAGCCTGGTCGGCTCCTGTGGGCCCTTTCTTCTGAGTTCTGGGACACGTCATTCACCACGTGTCCAGATCGTGGAGATCGCCAATATTGAGCACCATCATTAGCCCCCCACTCTTGTCCCGACCAGCTAGCGGGTCGGGTCAGGAGTGGACTGCCGGGCCGCCCGGGGTGAGCTCCCCCCTAAGGTTTCGTCGGGACGCATTCCCGGGCTGTCAGCTGTCTTTTCTGCCAGCGAATCAGGGCGAGATCTCTGCATTTAAGGAAGGTGCGCCGGTTCACGCGTCCTGTTACTGAAGCGACGGTCCACGTGTCAAGCGTCGGTTGGCCGACGCGACATGTGCAGACCTGTCGCATCTGATGGGGTGCGGTCAAGTGTGGGAACGACAAGTGGAGCAATCGGAGCCGTTGTACGCGAGAAGGCGTTTTGGAGATGAAGGGCGCCGTAGGATGAGCTCGTTGCGGTGATAAGTAGGGGTAGGACCCACTCTAGGGCCCCTACTCTTTCAAATTTCCTTTCTTCTAAGTCTTGGCTGCTCGGCGCTCTTCTTCTTTTGGATACATGGTTTGTTCCCACTCTTTGGGTCGCTCATTCCAGAGGGAGGCCAGCGGCGCAAACGTGCCCCTGGCTGGCTCATGCCCTGCGCCGAATGTTCCACCGGCGATAGGGCCGTCCGCGTCGTTGACGGCTCCTGGTGATTGTTCCGGCGGTGGCCAAAGACGTCCATGGTCATCCGAGCCCCAGACAGGAGACAGAGGGGAGGGCGAGGATAGGGGCCCCTTTAAGAGAAAAAGGACAATTTCTCGTGCGCCGCCGTCGATGGTTCCTGAGGGGATTCCCGTGCAGGAGGGTGATGCTGTCTTCATAGTTCTATCTGGGCTTTCCGTCGCTGCCGGCCTGCTCGCCGGGACGGAAGAGTCAGCCGGGGGAAGACTTCCGCATGGCACCCTGAGGGCCCAAATGGAGGCCATAGCCCGAGGGGCGGTCCAGGTACGAACTCCTCTACCCGTTGTTTTTTGGCCTTCCTTTCTTTGGCTCGAGCGCCTCCCAGTTTCTCATCCGCTTCTCGTCAGGTCCTTCAATACTGCGCCCTCGCTACTCGTATGGAGGCTGAGGGGGCGTTCCACGCACCGAGGCCAATAGAAGCGTTTCCTTCGGAGGTCGAGGTCCTGCGGCATGACCTGCGTCTAGAGAGGGTGAGGACCGACGTCCTGGCAGCCCGTGCGGAGGCTGCGGAGCTCGCCAATTCAGCGAATCGGGGTGCCCATCGTCTCCTGAGTGCATCCCACCGAGTAGCCGAGAGGAAGCTGGCGGATCTGGCTGATCGTTTCGCGACCATGGAGAAGGAGAGAGACGCCAGTAGGGGGATGCCGAGGCGGCGCTTCTGGCAGCCCAGACTGCCGAGGTTCGGGCTAGGAAAGCTGTGGCCGACTACAAGGTGTCAGAGCAGTTTTACGCCGAGCTTGGTGAGTATTCCGCTGTCGCGTGGAATAAGGTTCTGGATGCCGTGAAGGAGCAACTTCTCGAGTTCGCCGATGGCGAGCTCCGTGCTCGGGTCCCACTCCCGGTGGCAGGCCTCCGGCAGACAATGATGAGGGAAGCGAGGCGCGCCCCTGGTGGCAAAACCTCCGGTGGTGAAGCCTCCGGCAGGCCACGATGCCAGTGATGAGGGAAGCGAGGCGCAGGGAGGTTTGCGACTTAGGCCTTTTTGATACTTTCTCATCCCTCTTTTGTAAGCCTACGGGCAGTTTGTAAAGCTGGGGAGCCCAAAATACCCTTTGTAAAGACTTTGCCTTTGGCAATAAACTTTTTCTTCAGTTTGCACTTTATCTTCTGTTTGTGAAGAATGCTTGTAAAATATCCATGTTTGCACTGTTGGGCTTTCATGTCAGGTCAGCTATCTGTCTAGCGATTGTTCGTCGAGTTGATTTCGATCACTTTCCAAGCGTGCCAAGCGCTGCTGAGAAGGAGGCATCTCCATGGCTCCAAAGTCGAGGGAGGATCGCTCAGACTTGGATAGACCTGATGCCCCTTATTGGGGCCTCAGATCCTCTGCATGTGATGGGCAGAGGGATGTCCGCCGTATTTGTGCCGAGCAGCTTCCCGGCTCGTTCGTGCCCAACATTTGGTTTCTGTCGGTTGTGGTAGGACGCTACAAGTCGGGGATAGCCGAGCAGGGTAGCTGCTGAACTGCCTCTAAGGAGGACTTGGATTCTTAGCGTTGGAGGGGCCGTAGTAGGCCTGCTAAGGATATCCAGGCGGTGGAGCCGTGCGGATGCCTCTTGGCGAGGGCTTTGATCCCCGGTGTTGTGAGTAGGGAAGTTACTGGCCAGGGATAGCCAAGCAGGGAAGCCGCTCGGCCGCCTCTACGGAGGACTTTGATTCTTAGTGTTGGATGGGCTGTAGGAAGCCCACTAAGAATGACCGGGCAGTGAAGCTGCGCGGTTGCCTCTTGGCGAGGGATTTGATCTCTGGCGTCGTGGGTAGGCAACTACCAGCGTGGGATGACCGAGCGGGGTAGCCGCTCGGATGCCTCTTGCGAGGGCTTCGATCCCTGGCGTCATGGGTAGGGAGCTACCAGCCGGAGATGACCGAGTAGGGTAGCTGCTCGGTTGCCTCTTGCGAGGGCTTTGATCCTTCAGGACGGGGACCGAGCAGGGTTACTTCCCGGTGCCTCTTGGCGAGAACTTTGATCCCTGTCGGTTGTGGTAGGAAGCTACCGGCCAGGGATAGCCTAGCAAGGACTCGACTGCCTCTGGGAGGACTTTGGTCTTAAGCGCGGGAGGGGCTGTAAGAAGCCTACCAAGGACCCTTGGCCGGGTAGGGTTACTGCCTGGTGCCTCTTGACGAGGGCTTTTATCCTGAAGGATAGCCGAGCGAGGGATCCTCAGGCTCGACTGCCTCTGGGAGGGCTTTGTGATCCCTGTCGGTTGTGGTGGGAAGCTACCTGCCGGGGATAGCCGAGCAGGGTTGCTGCTGAGTTGCCTCTAAGGAGGACTTCGATCCTTAGCGGAGGGGGGGCGCAGGAGGCCTGCTGAGGATAACCGGCAGTTGTAACATTTCAAAAAAAAAAATAATAATAAAATATTATTTTTGGGAATTTTTATAATTAAATAATATTATATTGAATATTCTAATAAGGCGGTATAATTAAATGCCGACAAATTGGAAAAAATTTTTGGAAAAATTATGTAAATTACTAAAAAGAGGGTGTTTTATGTGAATTATGCAAATTATAAGTTTTTATGATTAATTATACGCTATTTAGTGCTAATCGCGATTAAATATCGCTAATCGCGCATTAAGATTGTTTTGTGCAAAATATGCACTAAGCCATTTTTTAGCACTTGTTACATTTTTCATTCTTGCTTTCTCTTTTATCATGCATGGTTTGGGTTTTATTATGAGAGGAGAAAAGAAAACAAAAGGAAAAGAAAAGAAAAGAAAAGAAAAGTCAATGAGGCAATGATGACAAGAGGCATGGGCAAGTGAAAGAGTGAGGGGTCAAACCTAAGTCAAGGTCCTTGTCTCCCTCTTCATTCTTTTCATCCCTTTCATCTACTCTCTCACCATTGCTGCTTTCCTCCATCTCCTCCCTCCCCAAACACCCCACTTCATCACCAAAAACACCTCAAAACTCAATACCCACTTCATTAAAAATGTGCATGAGCTCACTAGCTACACCTTGGACCAAGAAAGCTTGCATTTTGGTGTTGTAGGGGGGATTCATGAGTGCCTAATGAGGTAATCCTTTCACAAATTGTGTAGTGTTTCATTTGCTTAAGCCTCTTTTCAAGTTTAATATCGTTTTGGCGAAGTTTAGTGAGCTTTGATATTCCAAGTTGGGAATTAGAGTTTGATTTGAGTTATGATTGTGAATAGAGGCCTAGTGGTGACCTTAAACCCCTCCCAATTGATTGAAACCCAGACCAACCCAACTGAAACCCAAAATACGGAAAAACAGAACTTTTCATATCGGTTTTGTGAGTTTTAGGGTGTGCAGGGAAATCTGGAATGAACTGGAACATTTACGAGATAAATAAACAACTTTAGAGACCTAGTTAGAGCACCACGAGACTATCCTACAAAGAAGACACCCCAACTCCCCCACAAAATCGAGCAGGCCAGAATTTTCGTGGGTGTGGCCGGCCACTTGGTGAAGTCATGGGTCCAGGTTGCTTCAGTAGGTCACATACACCTTATATATCACCCTAATGTTGTTTTGGAACATTGTTTTCACCTTATACAAAATCTGGGACCATTTTCTCAAGTTGCTGCTTTGATTCGAGTTATGGTTTTGCATATTTTAAATTCTGGATTTTAGTATTTGTGCTTTATCTCGATCACGTGACGTTTGTACTTCTATATCGAGTGATATCGGTTGATTTGCGGGACTAAACCATAGGTTTTAACCTATGTGAGTTCCGCGTGCTGTTTTGGTTTCGATTTGGTTTTTAATGCGATACGATACATGTAACATGTAAGTACCCCCACGACGATTCGAGACGATGAAGAAGATGATGGCGACATCAACATCGGCAAGCAAGACGTAAGGTGAGTAGATTATATCTACGGGGGAAGTCGGGTGGATGGCGTATAGCACCCCCGCAGTTCGATGAATAGTATGCTATATATATACTATATATATATGATATCTTTTATGTGTGACATGGATATTCAAGATATGATTAGGTGTTCATGGTTAGAATAGGGTTGTTAGAAATGAACTAGTATAGCTTCTTAGTCGCGAACCCTAGAATAGGTTTACACTCACACGCACACACATGCTTACTTGTTATACTTATGGGTATATAGGGATATATATATATATATACACACACACATAGGTATGGGACTATGTATATATATATACACGTATACCTACACTTGGATGGTGAGGATAGTGGATGATATTTGGAGATGAGTCGATGAGTTTGGGCATGATGCTACGAGATCGGTGATATGATGTGGTTCGTATTAGGAGATACGACATGAGATTTTAGCGGGCCTTTAATCGTGTGTTTTCATACACGCACACTTATATTTATAGATGGTATCAGCTTGTACTAGACTTAGATCAGTACCCCAGGTCATGAGATATGATGATAATGATACCAGATAATTGATGAGATAAATGTGAGATTTGACCCGTACCCAGATTTGGGATGCCGTACGACGGATTTACGTACGAGCTATATATTGATGATAGATCTGCACTCTTGACTCGAGAATGTTATATTATATATTGTATCGTATGTGATACTATTGAGGCGGAATCACCGACTATTAAATTTATATGTATTTCGACTCAGATTTAGGTGTTTCCCTTACCCTTTTGGTTAGACTGTTCGTTTAGTTCTGTAGTACTTAATAGATATTAGACTAGACCCGAGTCATACCTATTTCAAAACTAACGAATCGTGAGTATTTTAAAAGACAGGCTAAGGAATTCTACGGATATTTCAAAAGACGCATCTTTTCTTAAAAACACCGTAGCCTTTATTTTTCTAAACACCACGATTCGTGTTATTTCAAATGGCAAAACCGTATGTTATATATATATATATTGATGTAGATTCTTCACTGTCGTGTTTATTATTCATTTTCTGCATATTCTTACTATTCGCATCGCATTGCGTGTTTAAATGTGTTTATTTTTATATTAAACCCATGCTGTCAGGACACCAGCACTATTATCGATGATGCGTATGTTCCACGTACACCTGCTTGCCGGCTCACACACTTCATCATCGATAACTGCCATGTCACTACACAGTAGGACGGTTGCATCAGGATATGCCCACTTGCATCCATAATGGCACACATGCGTATTGTACATTCATATTTGTGTATATACCTACTTGTACATCCATATTGGCACACATGCGTATTGTACATTCATACTTGCGTATATACCTACTTGCACATTCATATTGGCACACATGCGTATTGTACACTCATACTTGCGTATATACCTACTTGTACATCCATATTGGTACACATGCGTATTGTACACTCATACGTGCATACATACCTATTTGCACATACATAGATGATTCTGGCTTGATGGAGATTTGGGAACCGCAAGATATATTTTAAAACTGGATTCATTTGAAAGAGCGGTTTTCCCTTGATATGTGCATATTACTATTCCTTGTTGCATGATATACTGATATGCTTACATTTTTTTTATATGTCGCATACATCATGCTTTACGATTATACGCATTGAGATATGTTGTTTTCATGGGATTTCTGAATTTGAGAACCGTGGCTATTTCAGAAGAAAGTAAGTACTGTTTTAAAAACCCGGTTTCTCTTGATATGATATTTTAGTGCGTTCACCATGTGTTTTCTCGGTTCTGAGTGTGACATGTGAAACCCGATTCGAGGAGGCGGATGAGGCTGATTGCGGGTACATGGTGGACCCGGTATGGTAACCCAGGGCGAGAGAGAGATTTCGTATGGATGACGATAAGCCTGCCAGAGGGACCACTACCTACCGGTGATTGTATTTGAGCTCGGCGGATATCCGGAGGATACCGACCGGAGTTCAGAGATGTTACGGGCCGATCCGGACTAACGGAGCCCGTAGGACTATCCGGATTGACGGAGCCCTATATATATGAGGATTTATGTGCCGATGCTGGGCACAGGTTTCATGATTTTTTCGAGCGTCGATGCTGGACGCTCCGGTTCTATGATGTTGATGTGTCGCGAGGGACACACGTTGATTTATATCCCCATACTTCCATGCATATGCTTTATGATATTTACATGCATGATGTTCTGTGTCATTGGTTGACACGTGAAAGAGATCCCCAGGCATACAAACATTAATTACATAGTTGGATGATATCCATATATTTATATACTTCATGATATAGTTGACATTGATTCATGTTGATTACATTGATCACACCTCATATTTATGATTTGTTGCTACCTGAGGCACTGACACGAGCACTTGGTACCACACTTATGTATAGATATTTACCTTTGCCACCTTATCATGCTTCAGACTTTATCATATTAAGTGTGTGTGTGTATATATATATATATATATATATATATATATATATATTACTAATCGTTTGACCTAGGATTGAGTCATACATACGATTTCTACTCTGTGATGTTTTCTACTCACGAGTTGGAAACTCACCCCCGTTGTGCCACAGTTCTTGCAGGTCTTGCCGTACAGGTTTCCTTGCAGCTTTCTGGCACACTACTTCCATGCTGGGTGATTGCTTTGGTAGGTGGGTTCACTCGCATCGTGACCACCCTTGTATATTATTTTTATTATTGTATCTAGTAAAATTCCATCAACCAAACTTGTATTTTTTTCAGACTTAGAAAACCAGTTGTGTATCATTTCGACCTTAGAGTCGCGCGTTGTAGTATTATGTTTTTCTTGATGATTTCGAGTTTCTTTTTTTGAGTTTTGATCCTCGCCCTTCGGCGTTGTATATTATATTACTTGCGTGGTTGTGACCGTCGATTGAGGAAGAGCTAGCTCCCGCTTGGGGATGCCTTTCATCATTCATGTATATATTTATCATGTTGTACCCCGTTCGGGGCCAGTATTTACAAATGAAACTCTGCCGAAATTTCAGAAAAGATTTGATGTTTTAAACGCATAATTCGACATTATGCTATTAAAATCACTTTTTTTAAAACAAGTTTTCCCTCATTTATTATTTAAAATGGTTTTAAAATCACTTTCTTTAAAACAAGTTTTCCCTCATTTATTATTTATAATGGTTTTAGATTTCTGGGCTTTTGGCTTACTTGAATTGGATGGGGTCCTATAGACTTCATATGATTCAAGGGCCAGTCACGTGCTATTTCGGGTCGTGACAAACTTGGTATCAGAGCGCTAGGTTAACCTTGGTTTGAGTCTAGGTTTGACTATGAGGAGCCTAGGGCGTTTGTATATATACGGAATCTAGACTTGACCTTACGGAACTTAGACTTAGTCGAGGGGGTATTAGACCCGAACTTTCGTCGCATAGGTTGACTTTGGTTGATGGAGTAGGTGACTTAAGGAGAGTGATGTACCGTGTGTATGTTCTGCGGCATACTTACGATACGCTATTCCGCTTAAGAAGCCTTAGGATGTACATTTCCTTGCACAACATTATATTCATTCATGATCTATCCTCATCGATATCGGTTTATGATTTTGCTGCCACGATTACACGGGCAGAGAGAGCTACAGCTAGAGTTGCAGTCAGCACGAGCTCGTCACGGACGAGGACTGACCAGAGCATTATTCCACGGACACGATTGCATAGAAAGGTGTCGTTTTATTGTGTTTTCGCGCCAGCGTTTGATGGATCACTTTTACGGGATTTCTCGGACGTGCAGATCAGCACCAGAGGATCAGGCTACTGCTAGAGGCCAGCCAGATTGTGCTGACCGTAGATGCACCTATTAATTGATGATTAAGGCACCGTTCAGCGTGCGGACAAATGAGCCAGTTGTTGCTGCGAACGACGAGATATCGCCCTAGATGTTGGAGCTATTGCAGTACGAGATGTACTTAGAGATATGATAGAAGGCCGCTAGTCACCCGAGAATGAAAGACTAGGACATGTGGTTCGTTCGCTTACCCCGATGCGAGATCATCAGATAGATTGATTCCAGCTAGAGACGACTTCACGCAGGTACGTTGAGAGTCAATGGAGACGATCGAATGTCAGGAGCCCATTTTCCAAGTTTAAAGCATTAAGAGACAAATGCAAGTAATGCTATGGACCCTCTAGAAGAATGAAACCCTAACTCGATGTAATGACCATGGAACGCCTTTGAACCTTAGGGTTCGCGGCAGTTCAGCGGTGCCATTTGTGAGGCTTCGGTTTGCCCTTCTACGGTTGGTCCACAGGTGCTGTGGCAGGTACTGGAGTACTATTAAACTGTACCTAAGATGTTTAGCTCTTGGGGGAATTATGGAACTTTGACGAATCGATCGAAAGGTTCGACATCTTTCGGATATCATGTGATGAGATGCATTGCTTGGGAGACTCCAGATACGAGTATAGCTGTTGGAGCACAGTCTATGTAGCCACGATGAGACGAGCCCGAAGCAGTCGACAGCAGAGAAAAATGGAGTAAGAGGTTCATACGAGATCTTGATGAGATGACGTTCCACTCCGCCGACATCAGAGATATGACACGCATGCAGAGGCGTTGTGTATGGATATATCTTCCAGAAGGAGTCGCGATGAGTATGCAGCCGTTCCGGAACAAGAAACAGATATAGAAAATGGTGATAACCTCCGGACAGTTCGGCAGAAACGAGATTTGGGAGGGACATCGACAGGATCTTTCTGGAATATTTTACGAGAAGACTTGGACCCAGGAGCGGTCCTATTATGCACACCCAGCAGCCCAGAGTTCGGCATCGTCGACGAGATAGTTGGCCAGAGATCCTTAGAGGATGTGCCAGAGCGGGACCGTTTCCGTCGTCATTCCCTATTTGGTCGTTGAGTCGAGGAGCTATGCACATAGCAATCTGCAGTGAGAGACGAGAGCCTAAGGATACCAGATGACCGGCCACAAATAGTAGGCAAGTAGATATCTTGCTTTGCTAGCATTGGATGCGCCGACACCTTCTCGACTTTGAAGGAGGAAATATCGACAACGGTATTTATGATTTGTGATTTGGTGATTCGATTATCACGTATCCGTTACCTTGGATTTCGGTATTTTGGGCGATCCATTCGCATGATTTAGTTTTGATAACCGAGTTTCATGATATTCGTTTTCGTGCACCATGGTTGCACCCACTGGGTATTTATATTTTGTGCATAGTTATTACATTGGGATATGCTTTATACACCATAGTGTTGATTTATGATTTGTGCACAGTTATTGCCCTTAGTATCATTTTGTGCCTTGGCTGCCTATGTTTGTGATTTCATGGATTTTATACAGCTGGGTTGATTTTGTGCTTATGATATGCACACGATTTGGTTTTTGCACTCAGTATAGTTCACATATGCTTGCAGTGCAGTGATACGTATTTTGTGCACTACAGTTGTATAGGACTTCGGTTTGATGTCATTTGAGATATTGATTTTGATTTCATGCCTAGGGCATGCATATGATTTGACTTATGCTTTCGGCATAAATTTCGTGCACTTTTAGTGTTTTGATTAGATTTTGTGCACACGGTTGCACATGGTTATGAGATTATATACCACGGTATACTGGATTTGGATTTGAGATGTGTTGTATACCGTCAATTTCGATTGCGATACTCGATATTTGTTTTGTGCACCTTGTGCACCCGATTGGATTCTTGTGCATATTTGATGCGCTTGGATTGGATTTTGCGCATGTTCGGCGCTTGATATTGGATTTCGTGATTTCGTGCATGTTGGATGCACATGATTTAGATTTTATTCATGCATGATGGATGCACCTGATTTGGATTTTCGTGCATGTTGGGCGCATGTTATGAGATACGATTTGGGTGCACGCTAGATGCACTAAATCGAGATTCTTCGTGCATGTCAGATGCACCTGATTTTGCTGTCAGGCACACACGTTGTCTCTGATAGGTGTTTCTTGCACACCCGTTGCACTTAGATTTTATTTCTGTGAACATGTATGGCACATTCATGGATTTTAATTTCCGTGCGCAGCTGACGCACGTAGCATTCATATGCATATTTTAGGATTGATTTCTTATGGAGCAGTACGTTTTTATGATATTTGCTATTTGCTTACGTACTGGGCAGGACTAGTCAGAGGACAGTACCTGGATATATTTTGCATGATTTGATAGTTATCGAAGGGATTTCCAAAAAGGGAGCTATAGTCTCAGTATTTACCTACGTGTCTGAGATGACACGAAACGTTTAAAACAAGGAGACCCTTCTAAATTATTTTCTCAAAAACAGCGGGATGTGTATGTTAAACAAAGTATATATGTAGATATACATATAGTTAATTTCTTATAATAAACGCCCGCCACTGTGCAGTGTTACGCACATCGCACAGCGACTTAAGAGGTTTGGCATGCATTTCCTTCTGATGTTTACATGTATAGTTTTGATGTTTACATGTATAGTTTGATGTATATCGTATTGGTTTTCGTATTGGATTTGACATTTATGTCTTCACCATGACTTCGATGATTGCGAGATGCTTGACGGAGTTTTGATTTTGAGTTATATGCTCATTGTTCATGCGCATGCATTGCGCTATGATGCGTTTGTAACGCCTTGAAATTCGTTTAGGATGCTTTCGCGTTAATTAGCAAGTGTGCGTGTTTTTCATAAAAGCCCGAACATCTTATTTTCCTTCTTGGCTAGTGATAATTGTGTGTGAAGTGTTTATATATATATATATTTATATATGAGTATGGGGTTATTAATTATTTTAGTCGGGTTTACCCTAATTGGAAGATTTTCTTTATGTTAGTGTACACATGCACACTTAGCCAATTTTATGACTTAGGTTTTAAGCGGTAACATGTTAACCATTTCTTTTCTTGCATGGTTGTTAATTATCCCCACCATTTTAATCAAGTCAAAACCCTTTTTATAATTCAAAATTTAAATGGAAATGGAAGCATGGTGTTAGGTGAGAAAGATTGACTTTTAACCCATTTTTCTTTCTCTCCTCTCTCTTTCTCTCATTTCTGAAACTCCAGCTGAAAAAGCAGCAGCAACAACACCATTTTCTTCATCTTCTCTTCTCTTTTCACTTCCCATTTGGATCTACACAAAACAACCCTTTTTGTTCACAAAAAGCCTTGGAAAGGTGACCTTTTGAGGTGTTTGGTGGAAAATCTGTACACTTGAGGCTAGAGCTGGAGATTTTGGTTTTTCTAAGGTCATTTGAAGGTATTAATCTCACACCTAGCACCCTATTTCCATAACTTGTGTGTTTGGTTGCTAAAAATCTCATTTTTGTGCATTTTTAGTGTTAATGAAGGGATTTAGTGAAGTTTTTGTTAAAATAACCATTTTATGGCTTGCTTAGCTTGGTAATGTGTTATTAGTATGGTTTTAAACATGGGTTTGCTTCAGGTTTCACAAAAATACCCTAAAGTACTTTTTTAGTGCTAAAATGTGGTTTTTAACTTGAAATTGGGCTCTGTTGAATCTGCTGCTACCCGAGTGGTTTTAAATTAAATCTGTAATTACTGTAGCATGTACATGGGGTATAGAGTGCACACACAAAACCGGGGGGCCCACCTCCCTACCCAGGCCGCCGGAAAATGTGTTCTGGCTGCAAATTGCGGCCAGATGGGTGAGTTGGGGGTTGGGGCTTGGGCATCAGGAGTCTTCTACTATTTTGTGATCATTGGTATATATATTTTTGTAATATCATTTCTGTATAAAAATCTGGAGTCGGATACCTATTTCTCGTATTTTTAAATTTTCGCGACACGCGTGTTACGTGTGTGAGTTTGGGGTGTTTTGCGTATCGCGACGCGTCGGGATAGCTTCAGGCGCGTAATCACACATTTTAGCGTATCGCGCATGATCAGTCGAAAATATTGCATTCTTAACACGGCAATTTCCCTATCATTTGCACTCATCTAGAAGTGTTCGGCATTCATATTTCACATATTAGCAAATCAGTCGTTAAATATCAGATTGCATGCGTTAGATTCTAAAACCGACATTTCTAAGGAAATTGACTGCATTTTATGGTATCGCATTATCCCTATATTGCGCAACACTTGTGTCGAGATTTGTGCAGGAAATTGCAGGAGCAAAGTCAAAAGAAGCTGATAAAATACACCAACTCCAAGTTTTGAGATCTGGTAGCAATCCAAAGGGGAAAATACAATTCAACATATCCAATACAGGCCCATAATTCAGCCCAAAGCAGCACCAGAAGTTTCAAGCTCTGAAGCCTCCAAAGCGCCGCGGAACTGCGGCGGGATCCAGCTTGCGCCGCGGTTCCGCGGCGGATTGGCCACATCAGCTCCCCATTTTTCAGGCACAATTCTTATCTCAGTGGCTACTGCTCATAATGATATGTCAAATTCCAGAATTCTCGCGAAGCTACTGCCAGATCAGCAAAGATGATTAATTAAGCTAATCTTGATTAAGCTCCTAACAAACTATTTCTAGAAGCTTCCTCCTAACTAATCACATCTAGAAGTTTCTCCTCAACAAACTTTTGGAGGGAAATTCAAATCTTGCTAACAAACTTTTGGAGGGAAATTCAAATTTAAAATCCTAGATCTAGGGTTTTGATGGCTATAAATAGGAACCTAGATCTAAGGGTTGAGGGTGTTCATCATTAGTTGTTAATCTTTTAGTTAGCTAGTTCATTCCCTCTTACATCATCTTCTTCCACAAGTCTAGTGACAAGACTTGTGCGAAACTCTAACCCTAATTCCACTCCAAATTCAAGATCTTGAGTACCAATCAAGCAAGAAGCCTTTCAACCTTTTAGGAGCCGAGCCGATCTTCAATCGGGCAAGTGATCCAAGCCGATCCGCGACTCAAGGAGACAAGCGAAGCCAAATCGACGATCGAGTTCTTCCTCTTGTAGTTCTTGAGCGATTGTAACGAAATTGTTGATATAAATAAAAGGTGAAATTCTTTAATCTTCCTTTCTTTTAATTCTTGCATCATGATTAGATCTCAATTTGTGATTGTGGTTCTTGTTGTGATGTTCGAGTAAAACTCCGCTCGTTAAGGAGTCGAGACGATCAATAGAATGATGATGTAACAAATCTTAAAACGATTCTTAAGTCCTACGAGCTTTGTAAACCCTAGCAAGTTCAAGAATCGATGACCTAGTTTCGTTGCGATGCTTTCTTGATTGTGATCGCTCGAAATTAGGGATCTACGATCGTTTCTTGAATTTACTAGAGGCTAGAATGTGAATGATATCGACGAAAGAACAAGGGATAAGATGAAACCCTAGTTTCATAAGAAATCCCTAATTCTCGATCGATCATCATCGATCTAGTCTCAATTCATCGAAGGATAAGAATACGTAATTTTAAGATTACATCACATCTATAGATCCGATCGATTCCTACGAGCCTCATTTCGATTCTTGATATTTGGTTTGGAAATATCAACAAACTCTCAATTCTTGATTCTATTTTTCTTGTTATTAGATCTAGATTTTCTAATTCTTGAACTTCAAATATAAATCATGAATTGTTTGTTTTGTTTTCTTTAAAGTTTTAACTCATTTAATTCGAAAGACGAACTATTATACTGTCCCTGTGGACGATCCGCACTCACTAACAATCTACATCCGACACCGTAGTTGATTGCGGTCAAATAATTTTTGGTTGTGATTTCTTTACAATTTTCCAAATACTACACAAACAAGAATTCTTTACAATCAAATGGCGCCATTGCCGGGGATCATTTGATAAACACAACAAAAAAATCAACAATCAGCGCACACGCACGCTTGGTTTGCGACGCGGGTTTCTAGTTTGACTTTAAATGTCGTGTGGTATGGTTTTGAGTTTATGTGTGATATATTGTGTAATTCTAGGTTCGCAGGCGAGTGTGACGGACGCCGCGAAGAAGGGGAAACAAGTTGTCGGCTACACTTAGCGCGAGACTACGGTGAGTAGATTTAACATCTACGGGGATATCGCCCACATGGCGTTATGCGTCAGGGCTGATAGAACCTTATAGCTACATATTGCATTTACCTACATGGATACTGTTTGTTGCATACCGCATTCCCTGCTATATGTCTATAAACTTAGAATTGATAGAACACCGTACTATTACTAACGGTTCATATTGCACGAGCACTAATCTACATGTTACACACACACCATTAGTAATTGCCATGACACTCTCACTGTAGAATTGCCATGATTATTATACTGTAGTTCATCTCACATATGATTCGATATGATTTTCATAGAAATTGGGAGCCGCATGATGCCTTTTGAAAAACTGAAACTATTTTAAAAAGTGGTTTCTCCCTTTTACTTATAGTATGACTTGATGCACATATCACATCGCATTGACTTACACATTGGTTTTGGATTTCATGTGATTTCTGGTTTTGAGGACCGTGGAGTTATTTAAGAAAAGACGCACTATTTGAAAACCCGGTTTCGTCTTGATATGATATTTTGGTGCATCCACCACGCGTTTTCTCGGTTCTGAGACATGTGTTTGAAACCCGATTCAAGGAGTTGGACGATCCATTTGCGGGTTCGTGGTGGACCCGGTATGGTTCCCCGGGACGAGAAATGTTTTTCGTGGAGTAGACGATGAGCCTGGCAGGGTGGTGAGTACCTACCGATGATTGGTTGGACCTGGCGGTTATCCGGAGGATACTGACCAGAGTCGATAGATGGTTGCGGGACGACCCGTACTGCCGGGGCCGATAGCCGATACCGCAGACGGAGCCCGTGGGCTGATCCGGACTGACGGAGCCCGATATATGAGGATTTACGTGTCGATGCTGGACACGAGTATTTATGATATTTGAGTGCCGATGTTGGGCACTCGTGGTTCTCAGAGATTTACAGGATTTGAGGGCCGAGGAGAGTGCCGGCGCCTGAGTTTTCTTGGGTTTTGGGTGTAGTATTGGGCACCGATTATTTTTCCACGTTGATATTCCGTGTAGATGTTATTTATCTCATGCTCAGCATTGATTATTACGCATCTCATCCTGTAGTTATTTTACCTGACAGAGCACTTGCATGATTATTGCACATGCTGCTTATCGCATGTAGATATCATCTGTTGGCATATGATAGAGTAGCGCAGTACGTGCATGCTCGCGATTACCTTTATATGTTATCTCTATTCACGAGTTGGCAACTCACCCTCGTTGTGCCATAGTATTTGCAGGTTGTCCATCAGAGTAGTCGTGGCAGGCTGCCTTCTTACATCTTTTGGCTACTGATACCACTACAGTTGGTGTGAGAGCTGTTTTGCTGTTAGGTGGGTTGTGGTATCTGGTTACTTTTATTGTACACACTTTTGTATCTAGTATTCTCCATCTACCATATATGTACTAGACTTAGAGACAGTGTGAGGACGATGATGTATATTATTTGTATTCTGGTGTCGAGCTCGTGGGAGCCGACTTTATATATGCAGTTTTATTATTCTGTGATGTTTTACTTATTGCTCATTTCTTCGCTACGGCGTTGTATATTACTCTTGTGGTGATGGTTTCCGCCGTTGGGTGTGATTGCTCCCGTTTGGGGATGCTTAATTTCATTATATATCATTTTCACTTATATCCTGTTTTGTATCCGATTTCGGGGTTACTTTTACAAAGGAAATGCTGCCAAAATTATTAAGATGATAACTTAACCTTAAGGAACTTCATTAAACTACTTACGGTTTTCTAAATGTTTGAATCAAATGTTTTCAACACTCATTACTTTTAATGGTTTTGATTTCTGGGTTCGGCTTACTTAGTCGCGTTACGTTTGTAGACGTTGCGTGGTTAAGTACCGGTCACGAGTCAAATTTCGGGTCGTGACAAAGTTGGTACCAGAACGTAGGTTTTACCTTTCGGCGTGTAGGATGACCCTGGTATGATGGAGTAGGTAGCTGAAGCAGAGTGGCGTAGCTTGCGTATGTTCCGCGGCATACTCATGACACGGTACTCCGCCTAAGCGACCTTAGGACTTATTGATTTAAATTCCCTTCATGAGTATATATATTCTTGTGATTCGATTTTCGCATCCTTATCGAATCCTATTTTCCTTTCAGCCATTATGCCGCCAAAGACTACGAGGGCGCAGAGAGCGGCCGCGAGGGCCGAAATTAGAGTTGATTCGTCTGAGACGAGGACAGATCCGGGTAGTACACCGGTTGTGCCCGAGCAGGCTGTTCCTCCCGTGACAGATCGGATTGCCATGTTAGGGGCTGGTATGCAGGAGATGCGCCAGACGGTGGGATCCAGTATGCAGGAGATGCGCCAGATGATGGGATCTCTAGTTGAGACACTTCGAGCGCAGCGACCAGAGGTAGTTCCACTCGTTGCAGAGACCGCGATGATACCCACAGCACAGGCAGTTGCCCCTACAGCTACAGAGGTCATCTCAGTATCGCTATCAGAGTTTATGAGGCTGAAGCCTCCGGTCTTCACAGGCACCGACGCAGCCGAGAACCCACAGTCTTTCATTGATAGGATGGCTCGGATATGCCGTTCCCTCAGATGCACAGATGCGAGATGGGTCGAGTTCGCGAGCTTACGCTTGGAAGGTCTTGCACAGAAATGGTGTGAATCGGTCGAGAAGGGCAGAGCAGCAGGTCTTCCTCCTATGACCTGGACAGAGTTCGTGGCGCTATTCCTTGCCCGCTTTCTTCCACTGAGTGTCAGAGATGCTAGAGCACGCAGGTTCGAGTCTTTACGCCAGACTCCGGAGATATCAATGGCAGAGTATGATGTGCTGTTCATCGAGCTATCAGTTTATGCTCCGTATCTAGTGGCTACTGAGGAGTTGCGAGTCAAGAGATTTGTCCGAGACTTGCTTACACCACTGTTCCTTGCGATCAGCACACAACATTACGAGACATATGCAGCAGTTATGGACGGAGCCCTATTAGTCGAGGAGCGCCTTACTGAGACTTCGGTAGTTCCAGAGCCGAAGAGAGTTCGTACTGGTATATCAGCACGGAGACAGACCTTCAGACGCCGCGACATGTATCGTTCAGGTACGAGGAGTGGCAGAGATTTGGGACGAGGCCAGATGTTTAGTTCATATCCACAGGAGAGTCAGCAGTCGTCGCAGGGTTGCTTTAGATGCGGCAGTCTACTTCACCTCGTTAGAGATTGTCTTGAGATACACCGGAGGGAGACAGTAGCACCGCATGTTACCTTACCACCTTCACCACCCCAGAGGGCGTTGCCTGTTGTACCTACTGTTGCTTCACGTCATACTCATACGCAGAGAGGTCGTGGGTGTGGAGGAGTTGCTCAGAGAGGACGGGATGCCCGAGGCAAAGGACAGTCAGTCACAGGTGGAGGACAGGCACGGGTTTTTGCTTTGACGCATCAGGACGCGCAGGCGTCCAATGCGGTGGTCTCAGGTATCCTTCCAGTATGTTCTGTTGATGCACATGTATTGTTCGATCCCGGATCCACGCACTCGTACGTATCTACACACTTTGTGCCGAGTTTGGGTAGAGAGTCCGGTTTGCTTGATCAGCCGCTTGTTGTGACCACTCATGTGGGAGAGTCGTTTGTTGCTAGGCACGTGTTCCAATCCTGTACCGTCCATATTGGCGAGAGAGAGTTGCCTGTCGACTTGATCCTTCTTGAGATGTTGGACTTCGACGTTCTTTTGGGCATGGATTGGTTAGCCACGTGCTATGCGTCTGTGGACTGCCGTGAGAAGACAGTTAGATTTTGTTTTCCCGGCGAGTCGGTTTTTGTTGTGTTGGGGGACCGTAGTGCCGCCGCTCACAGTTTGATTTCTTCTTTTCGCGCTGGACCGCTTCTGAGGAAGGGATGTCAGGGATTTCTCGCTTATGTTTGCGATACTAGAGCTACAGAGGTTCCGTTGGATCAGGTTCCGGTTGTTAGCGAGTTCCCTGATGTGTTCCCTGACGAGCTTCCTGGGCTATCGCCCGAGCGTGATATTTCTTTCTGTATTGATTTGGTTCCTGGCACGGGGCCTATTTCTGTACCGCCTTATCGGATGGCGCCGGCGGATCTTAGAGAATTGAAGGGTCAGTTGCAAGATTTGCTGGATAAGGGACTTATTCGACCCAGTGTTTCTCCTTGGGGTACTCCAGTCCTGTCTATCAAGAAAAAGGACGGCAGTATGCGTTTGTGTATCGACTACCGCCAGCTGAACATGGTGACAGTGCGGAACAGGTATCCTTTGCCACGCATCGACGATTTGTTCGACCAGCTTCAGGGGGCAGGATAATTTTCGAGGATCGATATGCGATCAGGCTACCATCAGCTACGGGTTCGACAGGAGGACATTCCTAGGACAGTTTTCCGCACGCGCTACGACCATTATGAGTTTTTGGTGATGTCGTTCGGACTCACCAACGCGCCAGCAGCATTCATGGACTTGATGAACCGTATTTTCCGGCCATATCTAGATCTGTTCATCATAGTATTCATTGACGATATCTTGGTATATTCCCGGAGTAGAGAGGAGCACGAGCAGCACCTGCGGATTACACTGCAGACCTTGAGGGAGCACCAGCTTTACGCGAAATTCTCTAAGTGTGCATTCTGGCCGGACAGCGTAGACTTCTTGGGTCATGTGATTTCACGAGACGGTAGATGTGTAGACCCGAGGAAGATCGAGGCCGTTCGGAGTTGGCCCAGACCCACATCAGTTACGGAGATTCGCAGCTTTTTAGGGTTGGCAGGCTACTACAGGCGATTCGTGCAGGACTTCTCGCGTATTGCTACACCTTTGACCGGGTTGACCCGGAAGGGAATTCCTTTCGATTGGACGGAGGAGTGCGAGCACAGTTTTCAGCAGCTACGGACTCGACTGACTACGGCGTCGGTGTTATCACTGCCTTCAAGATCAGGCAGATTTGTGGTCTATTGTGATGCTTCTCGAGTGGGGCTAGGGTGCGTATTGATGCAGCATCACAGGGTGATCGTGTATGCTTCGCGACAATTGAAGAAACATGAACAGAACTACCCCACTCACGATTTGGAGATGGCTGCAGTGGTCTTTACACTTAAGATCTGGCGACATTACCTATACGGCGAGTCGTACCAGATATTCACTGATCAAAAGAGCTTAAAGTATATATTTCAGCAGTGAGACCTGAATCTTAGACAGCGCCGTTGGATGGAGTTAGTGAAGGATTACGATTGCGAGATCTTGTACCACTCGGGCAGGGCTAATGTAGCGGCGGATGCTTTGAGCAGGAGGCCCAGGGGTAGTCTATCTTGTTTGAGTGCAGTACAGAGGCAGTCATCGGCAGATTGGCAGATTTTATGCGACAGCCAGGTACAGTTCGAGTTTACGCCGATCGGAGGACAGCTTACGCATGTTCGTGCACGCCCACAGTTGCTTGACCGTATACATGAGGCACAGCACAGTGATGACCGATGTTCAGAGATCATGGCACAGATGGGACAGGGCAGATTTTCTGAGTTCGTGATCGATGATCATGGGATACTATGATTTGGGACTAGACTGTGCGTACCAGATGCTGAGGGACTGCGACGTGAGATCCTTGGGGAGGCACATCGATCGATGTACAGTGTTCATCCAGGTTCCACCAAGATGTACCATGACATGAGAGATGTTTATTGGTGGGACGGTATGAAGAGGGACATCGCAGATTTCGTGTCGAGATGCCTGACTTGTCAGCAAGTCAAGGCTGAGCACCAGAGGCCCGCGAGAGAGCTACAGCCGTTACCCATTCCAGAGTGGAAATGAGAACAGATTTCTATGGACTTTATTGTGGGTCTACCCAGGACTAGTCGAGGGTATGACTCCATCTGGGTGATTGTGGATCGTTTGACAAAAGCGCCTCACTTCCTACCGGTGAAGACGACTTTCGGATTTGCTCAGTATGCCCAGATATATATCGATGAGATTGTACGACTGCACGGAGTTTCGACATGCATCGTGTCCGACAGAGGCACCCAGTTTACCAGCCGACTATGGCAGAGGCTTTAGGAGGCTTTGGGCACACGCTTGAGTTTTAGCACAGCATTTCATTCGCAGACCGACGGCTAGTCAAAGCGGACGATTCAGACTCTCGAGAATATGCTCCGAGCGTGCGTTTTAGACTTTGGTGGTAGCTGGGATCATCATTTACCCTTGGTGGAGTTCTCCTACAACAATAGTTTCCAGGTTACTATTCAGATGGCACCGTTTGAGGCTTTGTATGGGAGGAGATGTAGATCGCCCATCTGCTGGACAGAGCTCAGTGAGAGCAGTATTTTGGGGCCACAGATTGTACAGGAGACGACCGAGAAGATACAGCTGATTCGAGACAAGATGAGGACAGCTCAGAGCAGGCAGAGATCGTATGCTGACAGGCACCGCCGCAGATTAGAGTTCACAGTTGGAGATTACGTTTTTCTGAGGGTCTCTCCGATGAAGGGAGTGATGAGGTTTGGACGGAAAGGGAAGCTTAGCCCCAGATTCATAGGTCCCTTCGAGATCCTCGAGCGTGTTGGTACGGTTGCGTATCAGTTAGCCCTTCCGCCCAGTTTTCCAGACGTGCACCCCGTATATCATGTTTTGATACTCCGCAAGTATCTTCATGATCCTTCGCATGCGATTCAGCACCCGACAATCCAGCTTGAGCGCGACCTTTCTTTTGCATAGCAGCCGGTGATCATCTTGGATCGACAAGTGAAGAAATTGAGGTCGAAAGAGATACCGTCCGTCAAGGTACTTTGGCGTGGTCAGAGTAGCGAGGAGGTCACTTGGGAGACCGAGAGTGAGATGAGGAAGAAATATCCCCATCTCTTTAAAGGTACATGTTGTTAGATTTTAAATTCGGGGACCGAATTTCTTTAAGCGGGGTAGATTGTAACGCCTTGAAATTCGTTTAGGATGTTTTCACGTTAATTAGCAAGTGTACGTGTTTTTCATAAAAGCCCGAAAATCTTATTTTCCTTCTTGGCTAGTGATAATTGTGTGTGAAGTGTTTATATATATATATATTTATATATGAGTATGGGGTTATTAATTATTTTTAGTCGGGTTTACCCTAATTGGAAGATTTTCTTTATGTTAGTGTACACATGCACACTTAGCCAATTTTATGACTTAGGTTTTAAGTGGTAACATGTTAACCATTTCTTTTCTTGCATGGTTGTTAATTATCCCCACCATTTTAATCAAGTCAAAACCCTTTTTATAATTCAAAATTTAAATGGAAATGGAAGCATGGTGTTAGGTGAGAAAGATTGACTTTTAACCCATTTTTCTTTCTCTCTTCTCTCTCTTTCTCTCATTTCTGAAACTCTAGCAGAAAAAGCAGCAGCAACAACACCATTTTCTTCATCTTCTCTTCTCTTTTCACTTCCCATTTGGATCTACACAAAACAACCCTTTTTCTTCACAAAAATCCTTGGAAAGATGACCTTTTGAGGTGTTTGGTGGCAAATCTGTACACTTGAGGCTAGAGCTGGAGATTTTGTTTTTTCTAAAGTCATTTGAAGGTATTAATCTCACACCTAGCACCCTATTTCCATAACTTGTGTGTTTGGTTGCTAAAAATCTCATTTTTGTGCATTTTTAGTGCTAATGAAGGGATTTAGTGAAGTTTTTGTTAAAATAACCTTTTTATGGCTTGCTTAGCTTGGTAATGTGTTATTAGTATGGTTTTAAACATGGGTTTGCTTCAGGTTTCACAAAAATACCCTAAAGTACCTTTTTAGTGCTAAAATGTGGTTTTTAACTTGAAATTGGGCTCTGTTGAATCTGCTGCTACCCGAGTGGATTTAAATTAAATCTGTAATTACTGTAGCATGTACATGGGGTATAGAGTGCACACACAAAACCGGAGGGCCCACCTCCCTACCCAGGCTGCCGGAAAATGTGTTCTGGCCGCAAATTGCGGCCAGATGGGTGAGTTGGAGGTTGGGGCTTGGGCATCAGGAGTCTTCTACTATTTTGTGATCATTGGTATATATATTTTTGTAATATCATTTTTGTATAAAAATCTGAAGTCAGATACCTATTTCTCGTATTTTTAAATTTTCATGACACGCGTGTTACGTGTGTGAGTTTGGGGTGTTTTGCGTATCGCGACGTGTCGGGGTACCTTCAGGCACGTAATCACACGTTTTAGCGTATCGCGCATACACACGCTTGGTTTGCGACGCGGGTTTCTAGTTTGACTTTAAATGTTGTGTGGTATGGTTTTGAGCTTATGTGTGATATATTGTGTAATTCTAGGTTCGCAGGCGAGTGCGACGGACGCCGCGAAGAAGGGGAAACAAGTTGTCGGCTACACTTAGCGCGAGACTATGGTGAGTAGATTTAACATCTGCGGGGATATCGCCCGCATGAGTTATGCGTCAGGGCTGATAGGACCTTATAGCTACATATTGCATTTACCTACATGGATACTGTTTGTTGCATACCGCATTCCCTGCTATATGTCTATAAACTTAGAATTGATAGAACACCGCACTATTACTAACGGTTCATGTTGCACGAGCACTAATCTGCATGTTACATACACACCGTTAGTAATTGCTATGACACTCTCACTGTAAAATTGCCATGATTATTATACTGTAGTTCATCTCACATATGATTCGATATGATTTTCATAGAAATTGGGAGCCGCATAATGCCTTTTGAAAAACTGAAACTATTTTAAAACGCAGTTTCTCCCTTTTACTTATAGTATGACTTGATGCACATATCACATCGCATTGACTTACACATTGGTTTTGGATTTCATGTAATTTCTGGTTTTGAGGACCGTGGAGTTATTTAAGAAAAGACGCACTATTTGAAAACCCGGTTTCGTCTTGATATGATATTTTGGTGCATCCACCACGCGTTTTCTCGGTTCTGAGACGTGTGTTTGAAGTCCGATTCGAGGAGTTGGACGATCCGTTTGCGGGTTAATGGTGGACCCGGTATGGTTCCCCGGGACGAGAAATGTTTTTCGTGGAGTAGACGATGAGCCTTGCAGGGTGGCGAGACCTACCGGTGATTGGTTGGACCTGGCGGTTATCCGGAGGATACTGACCAGAGTCGATAGATGGTTGCGGGACGACCCGTACTGCCGGGGCCGAGGGCCGATACCACAGACGGAGCCCGTGGGCTGATCCAGACTGACGGAGCCCGATATATAAGGATTTATGTGTCGATGCTGGACACGAGTATTTATGATATTTGAGTGCCGATGTTGGGCACTCGTGGTTCTCAGAGATTTACAGGATTTGAGGGCCGAGAAGAGTGCCGGCGCCTAAGTTTTCTTGGGTTTTGGGTGCAGTATTGGGCACCGATTATTTTTCCACGTTGATATTCCGTGTAGATATTATTTATCCCATGCTCAGCATTGATTATTACGCATCTCATCCTGTAGTTATTTTACCTGACAGAGCACTTGCATGATTATTGCACATGCTGCTTATCGCATGTAGATATCATCTGTTGGCATATGATAGAGTAGCGCAGTACGTGCATGCTCGCGATTATCTTTATATGTTATCTCTATTCACGAGTTGGCAACTCACCCCCGTTGTGCCACAGTATTTGCAGGTTGTCCATCAGAGTAGTCGCGGCAGGCTGCCTTCTTACATCTTTTGGCTACAGATACCACTACAGTTGGTGCGAGAGCTGTTTTGCTGTTAGGTGGGTTGTGGTATCTGGTTACTTTTATTGTACACACTTTTGTATTTAGTATTCTCCATCTACCATATATGTATTTGACTTAGAGACAATGTGAGGACGATGATGTATAGTATTTGTATTCTGGAGTCGAGCTCGTGGGAGCCGACTTTATATATGCAGTTTTATTTTTCTGTGATGTTTTACTTATTGCTCATTTCTTCGCTACGGCGTCGTATATTACTCTTATGGTGATGGTTTCTGCCGTTGGGCGTGATTGCTCCCGTTTGGGGATGCTTTATTTCATTATATATCATTTTCACTTATATCCTATTTTGTACCCGATTTCGGGGTTAGTTTTACAAAGAAAATGCTGCCAAAATTATTAAGATGATAACTTAACCTTAAGGAACTTCATTAAACTACTTAAGGTTTTCTAAATGTTTCAATCAAATATTTTCAACACTCACTACTTTTAATGGTTTTAATTTCTGGGTTCGGCTTACTTAGTCGCGTTACGCTTGTAGACGTTGCATGGTTAAGTGCCGGTCACGAGTCGAATTTCGGGTCGTGACAGCATTTTATGTATTGATGATTTCGGAACCCCGACGACTTGGACTTTTTACTGAAATGTTTTAGTATTTGATGGATTTAAATTTAAATTCAGGCACCAAATTTCTTTAAGGGGGGAAGATTGTAACATTTCAAAAAAAAATAATAATAATAAAATATTATTTTTGGTATTTTTATAATTAAATAATATTATATTGAATATTTTAATAAAGCGGTATAATTAAATACCAATAAATTGGAAAAAAAATTGGAAAAATTATGGAAATTACTAAAAAGAGAGTGTTTTATGTGAATTATGCAAATTATAAGTTTTTATTATTAATTATACGCTATTTAGTGCTAATCGCGATTAAATATCGCTAATCGCGCATTAAGCTTGTTTTGTGCAAAACATGCACTAAGTCATTTTTTAGCACTTGTTATATTTTTCTTTCATGCTTTCTCTTTTATTATGCATGGTTTGGGTTTTATTATGAGAGGAGAAAAGAAAACAAAAGGAAAAGAAAAGAAAAGTCAATGAGGCAATGATGACAAGAGGCATGGGCAAGTGAGAGAGTGAGGGGTCAAACCTAAGTCATGGTCCTTGTCTCCCTCTTCATTTTTTTCATCCCTTTCATCTCCTTTCTCACCATTGCTGCTGCCCTCCATCTCCTCCCTCCCCAAACAACCCACTTCATCACCAAAAATACCTCAAAATTCAATACCCACTTCATTAAAAATGTGCATGAGCTCAGTAGCTACACCTTGGACCAAGAAATCTTGCATTTTGGTGATGTAGGAGGGATTAATCCTTTCACAAATAGTGTAGTGTTTCATTTGCTTAAACCTCTTTTCAAGTTTAATATCGTTTTAGCGAAATTTAGTGAGCTTTGATATTCCAAGTTGGGAATTAGGGTTTGATTTGAGTTGTGATTATGAATTGAGACCTAGTAGTGACCTTAAACCCCTCCCAATTGATAGAAACCCAGACCAACCCAACTGAAACCCAAAATACAGAAAAACAGAACTTTTCATGTCGGTTTTGTGAGTTTTAGGGTGTGCAGGGAAATCTGGAATGAACTGGATCATTTACGAGATAAACAAACAACTTCAGAGACCTACTTAGAGCACCACAAGACCACCCTACAAAGACGACACCCCAAGCCCCCCACAAAACCGAGCAGGGCGGAATTTTCGTGGGTGTGGCCAGCCACTTGGTGAAGTCATAGGTCCAGGTTGCTTCAGTAGGTCACATACACCCTATATATCACCCTAGTGTTGTTTTGGAACATTGTTTTCACCTTATACAAAATCTGGGACCATTTCTCAAGTTGCTGCTTTGATTCGAGTTTTGGTTTTGCGTATTTTAAATTCTGGATTTTAGTATTTGTTCTTTATCTCCATCACGTGACGTTTGTACGTCTATATCGAATGATATCGGGTTGATTTGCGAGAGTAAACCATAGGTTTTAACCTATGTGAGTTCCTCGTGTCGTTTTGGTTTTTAATGCGATACGATACGTGTGACATGTAGGTACCCCCACAACGATTCGAGACGATGAAGAAGATGATGGCGATATCAACATCAGCAAGCAAGACGCAAGGTGAGTAGATTATATCTACGGGGGAAGTCGGGTGGATGGCGTATAACACCCCCGCAGTTCGATGAATAGTATGCTATATATACTATATATATATGATATCTTTTATGTGTGACATGGATATTCAAGATATGATTAAGTGTTCATGGTTAGAATAGGGTAATTAGAAGTGAACTAGTATAGCTTCTTAGTCGCGAACCCTAGAATAGGTTTACATTCACACGCACACACATGCTTACTTGTTATACTTGTGTATATATAGGGATAGATATATATACACACACACATAGGTATGGGACTCTGTGTGTATACACACACACACACACGTATACCTACATTTGGATGGTGAGGATAGTGGATGATATTTGGAGATGAGTCGATGAGTTTAGGCATGGTGCTACGAGATCGGTGATATGATGTGGTTCGTATTAGGAGATACGGCATGAGATTTTAGCAGGCCTTTAGGCGTGTGTTTTCATACACGCACACTTATATTTATAGATGGTATCAGCCTGTACTAGACTTAGATCAGTACCCAAGTTCATAAGATATGATGATAAGGATACCAGAAAATTGATGAGATAAATGTGAGATTCGACCCGTACCCAGATTTGGGATGCCGTACGACGGATTTACGTACGAGCTATATATTGATGATAGATCCGCACTCTTGACTTGAGGATGTCATATTGTATATTGTATCGTATGTGATACTATTGAGGCGGAATCACCGACTATTATATTTATATGTATTTCGACTCAGATTTAGGTGGTTTCCCTTACCCTTTCGGTTAGACTGTTCGTTTAGTTCTGTAGTACTTACTAGATGTTAGACTAGACCCGAGTCATACCAATTTAAAAACTAACGAATCATGAGTATTTTAAAAGACAAGCTAAGGAATTCTACGGATATTTCAAAAGACGCATCTTTTCTTAAAAACACCGTAGCCCTTATTTTTCTGAACACCACGATTCGTGTTATTTTAAATGGCAAAACCGTATGATATATATATATATATTGATGTAGATTCTTCACTGTCGTGTTTATTATTCATTTTCCGCATATTCTTACTATTCGCATCGCATCGCATGTTTAAATGTGTTTATTATTATATTAAACCCATGCTGTCAGGACACCAGCACCATTATCGATGATGCGTATGTTCCACGTACACCTGCTTGCCGGCTCACACACTTCATCATCGATAACTGCCATGTCACTACACAGTAGGACGGTTGCATCAGGATATGCCCACTTGCATCCATATTGGCACACATGCGTATTGTACATTAATACTTGCGTATATACCTACTTGTACATCCATATTGGCATACATGCGTATTATACATTCATACTTGCGTATATACCTACTTGTACATCCATATTGGCACACATGCGTATTGTACATTCATACTTGCGTATATACCTACTTGTACATCCATATTGGCACACTTGCATATTGTACATTCATACTTTCGTATATATCTACTTGTACATCCATATTGGCACACATGCGTATTGTACATTCATACTTGCGTATATACCTACTTGTACATCCATATTGGCACACATGCGTATTGTACATTCATACTTGCGTATATACCTACTTGTACATCCATATTGGCACACATGCGTATTGTACATTCATACTTGCGTATATACCTACATGTACATCCATATTGGCACACATTCGTATTGTACATTCATACTTGCGTATATACCTATACATCCATATTGGCACACATGCGTATTGTACACTCATACTTGCATACATACCTATTTTCACATACATGGATGATTTTGCCTTGATTTTGGAGATTTAGGAACCGCAAGATATATTTTAAAACTGGATCCATTTGAAAGAGCGGTTTTCCCTTGATATGTGCATATTACTATTCCATGTTGCATGATATACTGATATGCTTACATTTCTTTTATATGTCGCATACATCATGCTTTACGGTTATACGCATTGCGATATGTTGTTTTCATGGGATTTCTGGATTTGAGAACCGTGGCTATTTCAGAAGAAAGTAAGTACTGTTTTAAAAACGCGGTTTCTCTTGATATGATATTTCAGTGCGTCCACCATGTGTTTTCTCTGTTCTGAGTGTGACATGTGAAACCCGATTCGAGGAGGCAGATGAGGCCGATTGCGGGTATATGGTGGACCCAGTATGGTACTCCGGGGTGAGAAAGAGATTTCATGTGGATGACGATGAGCCTGCCAGAGGGACCACTAACTACCGGTGATTGTATTTGAGCTCGGCGGATATCCGGAGGATACCGACCGGAGTTGAGAGATGTTACGGGCCGATCCGGACTGACGGAGCCCGTAGGCCGGTACGGACTGACGGAGCCCTATATATATATATGAGGATTTACGTGCCGATGCTGGACACAGGTTTCATGATGTTTTCAAGCATCGATGCTGGACGCTCAGGTTCCATGATGTTGATGTGTCGCGAGGGACACACGTTGATTTATATCCTCATACTTCCATGCATATGTGTAAGTCCACGGTAGCGCTCCGGCCGTCTAACAGACGCCAAATGCGGAACAAAAACTTTTTAGAAACTGGCGCTATCGCGTACCGTAACCCGGATCTGCCATTAAAACTAAACTAACAAATTACAAATGGGTAGAAACGTTATACTGAATGATCCGAGTCCTTTGGTCTTCAACCATCATCCCACGCTTTGTTGCGGCTACTCCGATCTCCTCGATCTCCAGTCTTGTCGTCCAGGTGGCACCACGTCGACGGATCTTTAAACGGGCTCCTACCTCTGAACCGAGGCAAATCGATCGTCAAGTTTGCTAGAAGAGACGACCAAGATGATGTAGAGAATGAGTAGAACACTTTGTCTCGTTACGTCCAAGACTATGGACGAACGGTTAATGAAGTTGCCTTTTGGAATCGGGTGAAATGAGAAAGAGGCTTATCTAATTTCCATGAGTCCAAAACTATGTCAATCTTTTTCTAGCAACCATAATTCTCAAGAGGAGGGGAGGGGGCCGGCCACTTATAGATGAGGGGGAGGTGAGTGTAGGAGCAAAGTGGTGACTCTAAAGGAAAAGATCTTCATCAAATATCTAGAAGAGTTAATGCAAAAAGAATGAGTCATTAAACCAAGTATGAACACAATAAATGCACCATAAGAGCACTAATGACTCACAAGCCTAATCACCATTTCTAGAACCTTCTAGAAGCATGACTCACCCTCATGACTCACCCAAGAAGAAAAGATAAATCCGCATTTAACCGACTGTTAAATACGGCTGATAGAAAACTGGAAACTGGCAACTTCCAAAAGTGATCCTGAAACGAATTTCAGGATAACCCCGTATCAGTATAAACATACCCGCATTTGTATTATGACCGAATACAAATGCAACTGAGATAAAGATATTATATCTATACAGTATAATACTGGGTTCCGGCTTAAACCAAAGCCTACCAGTGTTATCTGCCCGAAAATGGACACGTGCGAAAACGCATGTGCATTTTCCGAACCTTGCCATAAACCCATATGGCCTCTACAACGTTTCACCCGAACTTGGGAAAGTGTCTGTGGGGGACTCTAATGACTCATCAACATACTGGCACGGGGTATAACCTCCAGCATGTCAGAGGTATTAGCTGTACGTAACGGTTGCCTATGTATTGATTGGAAGAGAAGCTGACGAGCGAACTCATCTATAAACCTTACTGAGCCTAACAGTGACAATGTATATACAGTCTGGTCCGTTCGTCCAAAGAGTATCGCATATCGAGTCTAGGGGGTAGATAAAGTCAGACCCCTAATAACGCGATAAATCGTGTCAGTATGAAGCCCATCACCACCTGAGAAACTACTGATCCAAATCAGTAATTCTCCACTACCTCGGCCGAGGATTCCTAGTGATGGCCACCCGTGCACTGCGCGACATCAACCCCCAATACCGGGAGAGATGAATCCCCGACGATCCGCTCACTTGCCTCCAATGTGGCTCGGGACTGTACCCAACTAAAACCTGTTTGCACAACTCCTTTGAGCGTAGTAGGGTAGTAATCTAAGCACAGTGGGAACTCACACGAGACAAATGACGATCTGAGGTCGATGAACTAACCTGTACACATGTTACCAGGAAACTGCTATCTGACGATATGTATAATACCAACTAGCATGTTCCCGGCGAGTCCTGTCCGGTGTACTCATAACCTAATGAGCACCTGTATATATCTTAGGTGATCCAACTGACACCAATGGCTTATGAGACCGGCCACCGCCCCTCGTCGGGGTCTCGACTGTATACACTAGTCTACTCTGGAGTATCGATGCCCTGTCTCGAAACTCCTACGACTAAGGACACTTCAAGGATATGCTTACAGACCCCAGCTCCCACGTATATGATCGCCATCATACTGCTGGTAGTCAAGCGAGAATCCTATGGGCTCTATCATCATGCAATAGTGAACTAAAGCATGTATACGATGATAAAAACAAACCATATAGAAAACTATCATATCGAGCAAGACTGTCATATCGGTATAGGTCCTACCTCAATCATTGCAATCACGTACCTATGATCCAATAATTGACTTTGAGGGTACTATCTCCAACAATATGCTTTATGATATTTACATGCATGATGTTTTGTGTCATTGGTTGACACGTGGACGAGATCCACAGGCATACAGACATTGATTACATAGTTGGATGATATCCATATATTTATATACTTCATGATATAGTTGATATTGATTCATGTTGATTACATTGATCACACCTCATATTTATGATTTGTTGCTACCTGAGGCACTGACACGAGCACTTAATACCACACTTATTTATAGATGTTTACCTTTGCCACCTTATCATGCTTCAGACTTTATCATATTGAGGATATATATATTACTGATCGTTTGACTTGGGATTGAGTCATACATACGATTTCTACTCTGTGATGTTTTCTACTCATGAGTTGGCAACTCACCCCCGTTGTGCCACAGTTCTTGCAGGTCTTGCCGTACAGGTTTCCTTACGGCTTTCTGGCACACTACTTCCATGCTGGGTGATTGCTTTGGTAGGTGGGTTCACTCACATCATGACCACCCTTGTATATTATTTTCATTGTTGTATCTAGTAAAATTCTATCAACCAGACTTGTATTTTATTTCAGACTTAGAAATCCAGTTGTGTATCATTTCGACCTTAGAGTCGTGCGTTGTAGTATTATGGTTTTCTTGATGGTTTCGAAATTCTTTTTTTGAGTTTTGATCCTCGCCCTTCGGCGTTATATATTATATTTCTTGCGTGATTGTGATCGTCGATTGACGAAGAGCAAGCTCTCGCTTGGGGATGCCTTTCATCATTCATGTATATATTTATCATGTTGTACCCCTTTCGGGGCCAGTATTTACAAAAGAAACTCTGCCGAAAATTTCAGAAAAGATTTGATGTTTTAAACATGCATAATTCGGCATTATGCTATTAAAATAACTTTCTTTATAACAAGTTTTCCCTCATTTATTATTTAAAATGGTTTTAAAATCACTTTCTTTAAAACAAGTTTTCCCTCATTTATTATTTAAAATGGTTTTAGATTTCTGGGCTTTTGGCTTACTTGAATTAGATGGGATCCTATAGACTTCATATGATTCAAGAGCCAGCCACGTTCTATTTCGGGTTGTGACAGCAGTGAAGCCGCACGGTTGCCTCTTGGCGAGGGCTTTGATCCCTGGCGTTGCGTGTAGAGAAGCTGCCGGCCAAGGAAAGCCGAGCAGGGTAGCCGCCCGGCTGCCTCTAGGGAGGACTTTGGTCCTCATCATTGGAGGGGCCGCAGGAGGCCTGCTGAGGATAACCGGGCAGTGAAGCCGCGCGGTTGCTTCTTTGGTGAAGGCTTTGGATCGCAAAGACAAAACTCTGTTTGCAATGTTTCGACGTTTCTTTATTCAAATGGAAAAGATTTTTAGAAAGCGTTTACATCGTCTTTGTGAAAGGAGGGGTACACACTTGTTGGCCTTGGCCTCATTGGTATAGCTTGAGCTTCTCGGCGTTGTAAGGCCATGGGAGCTTGCGTCCGTCCGCATTTTGCAGGCGATAAGCCCCGCCGGGGAGCACCTCAGAGACGAGAAAGGGACCGTCCCACCTCGGGGAGAACTTGTGTAGCCTGCTTTGATCAATGAACTCATTTCACCGTAGGACCAGATCCCCGGTCTGGAAGGAGCGGTGCTTGACCTGAGTGTTGTAGTATTGGGCCGTTTGTTGTTGATAAGCGGCAGCCCTGATCTGAGCCCGGTCTCTCTTCTCCAACAAGATGCCCAGGTTGGTCCGTAGCGCCGAGGTGTTCGTATCATCGTCGAAGTGCTCGACCCGATGACTGGGTAGCCCGATCTCCGCTGGGACCATTGCTTCGGTCCCGTAGCAGAGGCTGAAGGGGGTTTCCCCGGTGGAGGTCTTCTTTGACGTGCGCAGGGCCCATAAGACCCGGGGAAGTTCTTCGACCCAACTGCCTTGTCGCCCTTCTAGGCGGGTCCGGAGACCTCGGAAGACGTCTCGGTTAGCGACTTCGGCCTGCCTATTGCATTAGGGATGCGCGACCGCGGCGAACTTCATGAGGATATGGTATTCTTTGCAGAAGTCCTTCACTTTCTCGTTCTCGAAGTTCGTCCCGTGGTCGGTGATACATCTCGGGATGCCGAACTGGAGTATCAGATTGTTTTGCAGGAACTTGATGGTCGTGGCGGCGTCCGGTTTCCTGATGGGGACGGCCTCGATCCACTTGGTGAAGTAGTCTACTGCAACGAGGACGTATTTGTGCCCGCCTGTACCGGTGGGGAACTGGCCGATCATATTCAATCCCTACTGGGCGAACGGCCATGGGGATGTTAGGGCGGTCAGCTCGGTAGAGGGAAGGCGAGGGATGCTGCCGTGGAGCTGGCAACTCTTGTATCTCCTAACTAGCTTCTGGGCATCTTCATGAATAGTGGGCCAGTCGTACCCCTGGAGCAACGTCTTTTGGATCAAGGTTCGGGCCCCTTGGTGCGCACCGCCAACCTCCTCATAGATTTCCCGGAGGACGTAGTCGGCTTCGTGGGGGTCAATGCACTGGAGCAGGGGCTGAGTGAAGGACTTCTTGTAGAGGTTCCCATTGCTCCAGATGAAGTGGCGGGCTTTGGCCCGGAGACGGCGGGCGGCTCCCCGATCTTATGGGAGCGTACCGTCCTTTAGGAATTCCACGAGGGACTTCCTCCAATCTTGGTCGCCTTCCTGCACCGCATATACGTGGAGTGTTGTCGCTCCGTCTTCTACGCTGGGTTGAGGCAAGGTTTCGAAGAGGATAGACCGCTTATTGTTGGCCGAGTATGACAAAGCCAGCTTGCTCAGGGCGTTGGCTTGGGCATTCAGCTGCCTGGGTATTTTTTCTACTTGGACTTCGTCAAAGTTCCTCCGGAGTTTCCTCACCTCGTCTAGGTACTGTAAGTCCCCGTTGCCCACCCCGGTACTTACGGGGAGGTGGAAAACGGAATAAAAATCAAATTTTTATCAACTTAGGCAACATGGACTAGACAAAGAAGGATCTTTGCTAAACAAAAACAAGCTAAAGCTAACTAGAAACTAGCTAAGTGCTAGAAAGGTTATACCTTGGGCTTTATGTCCTTCTCTCCTTGCTCCTTGGAGTGGTGGAAGGAGGTCACCTTAGTCGTCTTCTCACGTCGAAGAAAGATCCACCCGAAAGCCTCGACCTTTGGCTTCAACTCCAAGCTAGAAGTAACTAGGGTGCAAGAAGTGCTAATCCTTGAACCCTAGATGAGAGTAGAGATTATCAAGAAGAGGTTTTTCTCAAGCTCAAATGTTTCTCAACACATGAGAGGGGAGAGCTTGAGGGAGAGGAAGAACAAGAGAGAGAAAGTGAATAATAGAATGAGAGAAAATATGAAGCATTCTCTCATATATGTGTAAATTATTGTAATTAGATAATTAGCTAGATAATTGTCATGGTTAATCAAGACATGACCATTATCATTTCATTTTTAATGCAATTTGCAAGGATCAAAGAGCATCTTCCAAATGAAATGATGATGGTCAAAGTGTCAACATAGGTCAACAAGTCAAGGAGGTCAAATGGTCAACAACCATAACCATGCACAATTATTTAAACTAATATCAATTAACCATAATACACATATAAGCATTAGGGTTAATAAAATGACAATAGTCATTAACCCTAATCAAAGTCCTCTCCCTCTGTCTCAAACAACTGTGCATACGCACCCGTATTCGTGATCCGAGAAACACGAATACAAAGAGATAAAACCAATCCCAAATCATATACTAGGATCTGGCTTAAACCAAAGCCCGCTAGTATAAGCTGTCCGGACAGCAAACGTGCACAAGTGCACGGATGTGAACTAACCCTGTCGCAAAACCATGCGACCTCTACTCATTTTGCCTAAAGGCGAATAGCTCTCTGTGTGGGACTCTAAAGACTCGACACTACGCTGGCAGTGGGTTTAACCACAGACCGCAAGAGGCACTAGCTGTACGTAACGGTCCCCAGGTAGATGTCGATAAGAAGACTGACGAGGTGAACCCCATCTGAACTCCTACTGAGCCTGTATGTGACAATCTCCGTACAGTCCGGTCTGTTCGTCTGATACATCGCATGGCGGGCCTAGGGGGGCGGTGAACGTCAGTCCCCTAATAGCGGTACAAGTCGTGTCGGAGTGTAGCCCAGAACACCCTGAGATAACACTGGAAACCTACCAGTATATCTCGCTTGCCCTGGCCAGGGACTACTTGTGTAATGGCTCTCCTAGACACTGCGCGATGTCAACCCCCAATACCGGGAGAGATGAATCCTGTCTAACCGTCACTGCCTCCAAGTGCTTCGGGACTGCACCCAAAAACTACCTGTTTGCACGACTCCTTTGAGCCGTGGTAGGGTAGTAATCAAAGTGCAGTGGGAACACACTCAAGGCGAAGTGACAGTGTCAAGTCAACGGACTAAGCTGTACTCATGTCACCTGGGAACTAATAACTGACGATAGGTATAATACCAACCAACAGTTCCCGATGAGTCCTGTCCAGTGTACTCGTAACCTAACGAGCACCCGCACACTATCTCAAGTACGACGTACTGACGGCTGTGGGACAGACCGTCTCCCATGCTGGGATGAGAAGCGCATACGCTAGTCTACTCCGGAGTATCGATGCCCTGTCTCGATAGTCCAACGACTAGGAACCTGTATAAGGATGTGCTTATGGATTACCCAGCCCCCACGAGTGTGAGCACCATCACAACGCTGGTAATCAAGCAAAGATCCTAAGGGCTCTACTAATATGTATATAAGCGATATGCTAAAAGAAACACATGCACATATTGAAGTAGAGACAAACCAAGTAGCATACTACCATTTCGAGCAAGATTGTATATACAACTGTGAATATCCCAAGCTTCCATCAAGTAATATACAAACTAGTATGATACAGTAATGGCCTCTAGGGCATATACACTAACAATCTCCCACTTACACTAAGGCCATGTACTGGCGTATCGAAGACCTATCATCTCGATCAGCCGCTCGAATTGAGTCTTTGGCAAGGCCTTGGTGAATGGATCTGCTGTGTTATCTTCTGAAGCAACCCTCCGAACCTCGATCTCCTGGCGATTCACGATCTCCCTGATCAGGTGATACCGCCTCAAGATGTGTCTGGATTTCTGATGGGACCTGGGTTCCTTCGCTAAAGCTATAGCCCCGTTGTTGTCGCAATACAAAGGTATTGGGTCAACAATGGACGGAACCACCTGAAGTTCTTTCAAGAACTTCCTCATCCAGACAGCTTCTTTTGCGGCATCAGATGCAGCGATGTATTCCGCTTCCATAGTCGAGTCAGCAACGGTTTCCTGTTTGGAGCTCTTCCAACACACCGCCTCTCCATTGAGGGTGAAGACAAAACCCGACATGGACTTGGAATCATCCTTGTCACTCTGGAAGCTGGAGTCAGCAAAGGCCTCAATCTGAAGGTCTTTTCCGCCATACACCAAGAACATCTCCTTAGTCCTTCTCAGATACTTGAGAATGTTCTTTACTGCTATCCAATGTTTCTCCCCAGGGTTTGACTGATACCTGCTTACCACACTCAGTGCATAAGCCACATCCGGTCTGGTACACAACATCGCATACATTATAGAGCCTACCGTAGAAGCGTAGGGTATAATAGACATGCGATCCCTCTCCAAATCAGTCTTGGGAGACATCTCTTTGGAGAGGGTGATCCCGTGACAAGCCGGTAAATTACCGCGCTTGGAATCTTCCATACTGAATCTCTTCAGTATGGTGTCGATGTACCTGGACTGCGAAAGTCCTAATATCCTCTTGGATCTGTCACGGTAGATCCGGATACCCAGAATGTATGAGGCATCACCCAGGTCTTTCATGGAGAACCTGTGTGACAAGAACCCCTTGACAGATTGCAGCATAGGTGTAGCGCCTTGAAAAGTCGTTTTGGTGTTTTCCTGAAAATCGGTGAAAATTCGGTATTTTTCCGCAAACCGTCCTTTTTGTTATTTTGCGGTTTCGGACTAATTATACCTAATTCGGATAGGTAATTGCTTATTTTAGTAGCTAATGAGTTACTTATTAATTTTTGGTCATTTAAAATTTTTTCCCTATTTTTCAATTTTTTAATATTATTTTAAGCCGGTAAGAAATACATTAAATTAGCGATAAATACAAATTTATTTGGGCTAATTTTAATCTTAAAAATCATGTTAATTAAAATCTAGTTGTAATATAATTTTTTAGTATTTTATTTTAAGTTTTAACTAATTTTTATTATGGAAAACGAAATTTATTGAATTTAAGCTAAAACTTGCAATTTTGGACTTGTAGGGGGTCTTTTTGCATAATTTTTTTTTTGTAAAACCCCATTCACTCTTCCCTCACCCCTAGGCCGGCCCACTTTCAGCAGCACAAGAAAAATTTCCTTGCCTCCTTTGACTTTTTATTATGTGTGGAAATGAGGTATTTTGAAAAGGGTTTTGATTTTTTAATGTGGGTATGGGTCTTTGGTTGATTGGTATGGGTTGACCATGACTTTTCCATCACCACCCACACCAATCTCCCTCCATTCTCTGCTGGAAATCTGCATCTCTCCCTCTTCACTTTTTTTTCTTTCCATTTCCTTCAAAATTCCATCATATTGCTCCAAAATTCCAATTTAAACCTCACAAATTAACCCCCATCCTTCATCCCATTCTCCTTAGCCTTTCTTGCTTGGATCATGGTGCTATGAAGCCATCTTTGGAGGCATCTTGTTCTTGCTAGATCTCTAGTGTGAGGTATAATTTCTAATCTAAGGTTAATTTGTAGTTAAAGTGTGCTAATTAGAACTTGAAAGTTGTGTTAGTGTTAAATTTATAGCTAAATTCTAATCTAGTTTTTTTCTAGTTCATGGTTTGAAATTAAACTATGGTTTTAGAGATCATTAGTAGGTTAATTAAATCTATTTTGCTATCTAGTTATTTTGTTAGCCTAATCTAAGAGGTTAACTTGCTAATTGGGCTATAAACTAGTGTTAATTTAGGGTTTTTCATGTATAGTTTGGATTAAGATTGCTAGTTATGAAATTCTAGAAAGGGTTTGTTTATGGAAATTGTGTTTTGAAGCATGGTAAATGGGTTAAATTGAGTGTTGTGGCTAGCTAGTTGTGTGGATTGTAGGATGATGCGATGATGTGAGCACTTTATCGCAAATACGCGATGTTTGCACGAATTTGGAATTTTTAGTGCTTACTAGGTTTTTATAAAAATATTGTGATGAATTATTTGCGATATCTTGATGATATTTTTGGCATATCCTATGACATTTAGGATGTGTGAGTGCGGTTTTTTTGAGTGAGCGGGTTTTAGCTTTGCCGGGCGACCAAATCGACGATTTTAGTTAGTTTGCGATTTTCGCGTGTGTTCCGCGCACCTTGTGCACGTTGTACCTACCTTATGAACGTTAGTATTTTTGTTTAGGATTTGCGTCATTTCATGATATGTAACCTTATGTTTTGTATTGATGTAAATTCCAGGTTCGGTCGCGGAGACGTCAGACGCGGCACGAAAGGGGAAAGCGGTGATTGGACGTGGCTAGCTAGGGATTCCTGTGAGTAGATTTAACATCTACGGGGGACTATCGTTTGGATGGCGCAAGTCTCCCGATAGTTTTAGTAACTTAAAAAGATCTTTAGTGATGTTAGTAATTAGGGGTGTAATACTTGTATGATTAGTTGCTACATCCATACCTTATATTGATATACATATGCGAACCCATTCTATAGGACACCTGCACCATTGCCAGGGTTCTTATATGCAGCACGAGCACTATTCACGCGTACACACACGCCCTGGTAATTGCCATGCCACGATACTAGATAACTTATAATTTAGAATATTGTCACCATATTTGATACTTAAACCTGTACTATTGCAATAAATCCTTAAGATAACATTGTAGAATTGCTATTCATGTGCATGTATACCATTATATCATTTGTTCATGCCTAGTTTGTTAATCATACATTGCAACTTGAACATTGATACCATATGCATTCATTATCATTGACACATGCACTCAGGGTGATTTCTTGAGATTTTATGATATTTCTGGATTTCGGGGGAAAGCCGCAAAATTACTAAAACTTATTACCCTTTTTAAATATGAAAATTTTTGGTTTTCTAGTGATGTAAGTGTCGTCCACCATGAGTTTGCTGTGGTTTTCGAGACCCGTTTCGAGGAGTTGGATGAACCGTCTTGGGTACATGGTGGGCTCGGTAAGGTATCCCGGGGCAAGAAGCTCGTGTTGCTGACGATGAGCCTGGCAGGGGACGGATTACCTACCGGTGACTTCATTGGACACGGCGGATATCCAGAGGATACCGACGGGGGCCGCGAGATGATGAGATATTGATATTGAGATGGGTCAGCCGGATGGCTGAGGCCAGAGATACTATGACATGGATTTATGAGATTTGAGACAGTTTTTAGGTGTCGTTGCTGGACACAGATTGTTGTCGATTCTATGAGTATTATGCTGGCATTTTAAAAGAGTTTCAAAAAAAATAAGAGATAGAATATTTCTTATATATACCTATTGAGACCTCAGATATTCATGTTGCATACATACATGCTAGTACCTTTATATGGCATACCTACCTGCTAGTATATTCATGTTGCATACATACATGCTAGTACCTTCATATGGCATACATATCTGCTTGTACACTGATGTTGTATACACATCTGCTAGTGCATCCAGCCATACCTGCATTAGAGATGCTAGGATACTTGTGTGCATGCATACGATAGCTTTTGTAGATGTTATTTATTACTCACGAGTTGGCAACTCACCCCCGTTGTGCCACAGTCGTTTGCAGGTCCGCTCCGTCAGCACAGTAGCGGCGGGCGCACAGCTTCTTTTGCCTCTCTTGTCAGGACTCGAGGTTTTTGCTCGTAGGTGGGTTGTATTATTATTTTTGTACCATCTTGTATATTCTTTGTATCTAGAGTACTCCATCTACTGTATCTACCAGTATTGTTGTATATTGACCTAGAGATGAGACTGTGAGATTTGTGAAGTTTTTATGCTGTATTTTGGGGTCGAGCCCACTTGAGTCGACATGCGGTTTTTCTTATGTTTCCTTATAATTATTTTGCATGTTGTTGTTTTATATTGCGTGGGATTTGTGACCGCCTTGTGGCGAAGAGCTAGCTCCCGCTTGGGGATGCCTTATTTGTTGGATTTATATATATTCTTATTGTACCCATTTTGGGGGCCAGTATTTACAAAGGAGAGTCTGCCGAAATTTTCGGAAAAATTGATATTGTTTTTAAAAAGGTTTGATAAGACTTATTTGATAAACTCGCTTTCAATTGATTGGTTTTTCTTCACTCTTTTGCTTATTTGGTTTTGGTTTCTGGGCTTTGGCTTACTTATTTTATGGACGTCTTGAGACGTTTCGTAAACTTAAGTGCCAGTCACGTTCCGTACTCTGCGGGTCGTGACAATAGGAATGTCATTTCCTATTAAGAGAATGTCATCCACGTATAAAACGAGGAATACTACAGTTCTCGCTACAAATCTACAATAGATGCATGGTTCATCTGGATTTTTGATAAAGCCAAATTCCTTGACCGTCTCATCAAAACAGATGTTCCAACTCCGCGATGCCTGCTTTAGTCCATAAATGGACTTAAGCAACTTGCACACCTTTCCGCTGCTCCCACTCTGAATGAAACCCTCTGGCTGTTCCATATAGACACACTCCTCTAAATGTCCATTTAGAAAAGCTGTCTTTACGTCCATCTGCCAAATCTCATAATCGTGGAAGGCAGCAATGGCAAGAAGGATCCGAATGGATTTCAGCATAGCTACTGGAGAAAAGGTTTCGTCATAGTCCAAACCAGGTCTTTGACGAAAACCCTTTGCAACCAGTCTAACTTTATAGGTCTCAACCTGTCCATCTACACCAATCTTCCTTTTGAAGATCCACTTGCATCCTACGGGTTTTACCCCATCTGGAGCAATGTCCAACGTCCATACTTTGTTGGTGTACATGGACTCCATTTCGTTCCGCATTGCATCCAGCCATTTTACCGAGTCGACGCTCTGAATGGCTTGCTGGAAGCTAGTAGGCTCATCACAATCTATGATGCAATCATCTCTATCCCCGTCAATGAGAAAACCGTAGTATCTCTCGGGCGGATGAGACTGCCTACTACTCCTGCGGAGTGGCGTGGGAATGTCCTGATCTTTCGAACCCTCTGGTTCTACTAAGCTTTCAGTAATAGCTTGTGGTTCTGGAATTTCTTCCAGCTCTATTGCGCTCCCACTTAACTCTTTTTCTATGAACTGGTGTTCTAGAAAGTGGGCATGGCGAGAAACAAACACCTTTTGTTCCTCTTCGCAATAGAAGAAATATCCCTTGGAGTTCTTTGGATATCCCACAAACTTGCACTGTACTGAGCGTGCCTCGAGCTTGTCCGCATGCTGCTTTTTTACAAAAGCTGGACATCCCCATGTCTTAATGTGATTAAGATAGGGTCTCTTCCCACACCACATCTGATATGGTGTAGTAGGCACAGTCTTAGTTGGAACTCGGTTCAAAAGGTATGCAGCTGATTGTAGTGCATATCCCCAAAACGATCGCGGCAACTCAGCATTACTCATCATGGATCGTACCATATCCAATAGGGTTCGTTTCCGTCTCTCCGATACACCGTTATGTTGCGGAGTGTATGGAGGAGTAAGCTGAGAGAGAATTCCATTCTCTTTTAAGTAACCCAGGAACTCGGCACTCAAGCATTCACCACCTCGATCAGATCTTAGTGCCTTGATACTTTTGCCTGTTTGTTTTTCTACTTCATTCTTATATTCCTGGAATTTTTCAAAAGCCTCGGATTTATGTTTCATTAAGAAGACATAACCGTATCTTGAAAAGTCATCCGTAAAAGTAATAAAGTAAGAATAACCGCTTCGTGCATGTGTAGACATTGGACCGCACACGTCGCTGTGTACGAGTCCCAAGAGCTCGCTCGCTCTTACTCCGTGTCCAGTGAACGGAGTCTTTGTCATCTTTCCCTTGAGACAGGATTGACAAGTTGCATACGATTGATATTCGAACGGATCCAAATATCCTTCTGTATGTAACTTAGTCAACCTTCTCTCATTGATGTGACCCAGTCTACAATACCATAAGAAAGTTTTATTGATTTCTGGAGACTTTCTTTTGTGTGTATTCTGGACATTGAAAATCTGTGGTTGGTTTAACACGTATATACCGTTGTTCAATGTACCTGACCCAATCAAAACTTGATTAAGGTGAATGTTCACTACATTACTTACAAATGCAAATTCATAACCTTCTTTAGATAATAAAGATACAGAAATGATATTACAGGTTGCATTTGGTACATAATAACAACTACGTAAAACCAAAAAGTGTCCATCCGACAATCCCAGGTGATAGTCCCCCACGGCCTCAGCATCCATGCTAGCACCGTTTGCAACTTTGAGGGTCATGTCACCTGCCTTCAAAACTCTACGCTTTCTCAACGCCTGCAAAGAATTACAGATATGAGATCCTGATCTGGTATCCAATACCCAGGATGTAGAGTTTATTGATAGACAGTTTTCAATAACATACACACATGAAGCTGAAGCCGCAACTCGCTTCAAATCCTGTGTTCTGGCCTTCCAAGCCTTGCAATCCTGTTTCCAGTGACCACTTTTGTGACAATAGAAGCATTCTTCCTTCCCCACCAGCTTTCCCTCTACCTTTGTTGCTTTTCCTTTTCCCTTCGTATCCACTTTACTGACACCGCCTCTTGGTTTGGCGGGGGCTTTCTTCTTCTTACCCTTGGCTTTCGCCCTGGATCTAGAAGAGGAATATCCTCCTACAAACAAAGTGGATGTCTCCCTACTTTTCTGTAGGGTGCCCTCTGCACTCCTCAGCATGTTGAGGAGTTCTGAAAGTTCAACTTCTTTTTCCTGTAAGTTGAAGTTCAGGATGAACTGGGCGTAAGTGGAAGGAAGGGACTGGAGAATCAAGTCCGTATAGAGCTCATTCTCCAACGTGGTCCCAAGTTCTGCGAGCTCCTCTATGTAGCCAATCATCTTAAGCACGTGTTCCGCTACCGATGATCCGACGGCCAACCTTGCCGAAAACAACTTCTTCAACACTTCGTATCTTGCGATACGAGACTGCTCTCCATACAGTTCTTTTGTATGAAGAAATATGGACTCTAGGTCCATATTCTCGTGCCTCCTCTGATGTTCGTTGTCCATCGTGGCAAGTACGAGGCATTTGGCCTTCGCGCAATCTATTTCCCATGTCTTACGGATTTCCCTATCCGCGACATTGGTTTTGGGACCTGGGATAGGGGGAGCTTTGGTGGTAAGGAGATACCCCAGCTTGTCGTAAGTGATTGCCATCTTGACATTCCTGAGCCAATCTTTGTAGTTTGGCCCTGTCAATATGTTTTTATCTAGTAATAACTTAAGTCCGGTCATGTTGAATAGTCGCTGCAATTAGGAGAGAGAAAAGAAACACTTTAGCATGATGCTCTTGCAAGTTTAGAGTGGTTTTTAGTTTGTCTAAACTGGATGGCTCCCATTGTCTCTCGAATCCCTTCTCAAACCGTAAAGAAAGGATTAGTCAGGATCAATCTCACCGTACAATACTTGCTTAACCGTTCAGCAAGGCCAGTGTCGGTACTTCGAGGGAGGTTTTCCAACGCTTTCGCGAAGTTCCTTAATTAAGTAACCTCTTTTCCCTGTGGGCGTAGCCCCGCTAACACCTTTCTAGACACCTACTAAGTTTATAGCATTGATCGTTAAGCGAGAGTTTTCCCGAGGAGTAGCATATACTCACAGTAGGATCGGGATCCAAAGCGTGATAAAACCGAAGGAATCCTACCAGAATTATTACACTCCAAATGGTATGCAGCGCTAGCAAGTTTCAGTACTTATGAAACTCCCGATGTGGATTTTTGCCCCATACTCTTATGACCTTGACTTTGGCCAAAATATCATAAGTCACATGTCAAGTTCTACCCGTCATTCTCCTGGTTAATTTGGACCCACCTGTACCTACCCTTGACTTTGGCCAAAATGGCAGCACGACTGTCCCAAACCAACGCATCTATCTATGCTGCACATGAATACCCAATAGCTACCATGCCTTGACTTTGGCCAAAATACATAGCTTGAATACTTTTTGACCATTCATGTGGAATGACGGAGGGCTACGAATGGTTTTGGCAAAACCGTGAACGTAGTGAACTTGATATAATCGATGGAACGAGATAGCTTTTAAAAGGAGTGGTTCAAGCTCCGCGTTTAAAAGTTTAGTTTTGAAAAGAATCGAGTGGTTTTCAAAGTGTTCCAATCGACTTTTACTTGGTTTATTTTCTTGCATTAGTTCTTTTAATGCGTCCCATCATTTAATCCTACTATTGCAGAAAACAACCAAAATATGACGTACGCTTATGCCATTCGCATTCGCCACGGGGCCCCGTCATCACCCGTTAGGTTACTTAACTAACGACAGAGCGGGGGCTGGGCTAGTGCGGCTGTAAAACATAAGCAACGCCTAAATAGTTATCATATATAAATATATAGCAATGATAGACATTACAGATCACAGATGAATACATTGGATATACTAGGAATCCGCAATCCGTTCGAGCCTGCAACGAAAAGCGGATTACACGGTCGCGGTGAATAGCCAAATACCTCACCCAAGACCCCTACGGGTGCGGCAAACTACCCGCCAAGTACCCGAAGCGAAGCAACCTCCCTCACCACCGTGAGTAGGACACTCGGCACTTCGAGGTACCCGGTAGTTTGTGCACCCCCTCCATGGGTCTATCCTAGGAGCAAAAACAGTAAAAAGAATTATACAGTGACGGCTACAACCCCGACCCGGTTGTGCGGCCAAACAAATATTATTATATCAATTTACATATTACAAATAATGAAAGAAAAAGCAACACTCATCTCACATCCACCCCGGCTATTCATCCGCGACAATCCAACCCATTCATATACACATACCATCATCAATCACAGATCACAGATATGTATAACCCCGACTAATCGACATATAGCGATTAGCCGATGTTCAATACATATAAACATCACAGATATAACCTTTTAGTCAAAGTGTATTGAAGTTCGATAAAAAAATATGGATTTATAGGCCCCCAAAAACAAATTTCTATTCTGAAAAACCTGGGTACATATAAACCATCTTAAAAATCCCAAAACCAAGCCAGAAATACACTGCACCAAACTCGACCCAGTGAAGTGCCAAGACGGCCGCGGTTGCGCGGCAATAGGTTGTTATTGCCGCGGAACCGCGGCTCTTTGGTCGAATCACTGGATCGTTTTTGGTGGCTTTCTTCACAAAACCTTGAGATGATTTTTGGAGTATGATTTATTTTGTTTTGAACAGAAAAAATTTTAACAGAAACTTAGGGTTTTGAAAACTCGGTTTTTCGATTTTTCCGATTCGAACTTCGATACACTCTACTACCTAGCTAGTTTATGTTTAGTTAGGCTCTGATACCACTGTAAGTCCACGTTGCCCATCCCGGTACTTGCGGGGAGGCAGAAAACGGAATAAAAATCAAATTTTTATCAACTTAGGCAACATGGACTTGACAAAGAAGGATCTTTGCTAAACAAAAACAAGCTAAAGCTAACTAGAAACTAGCTAAGTGCTAGAAAGGTTATACCTTGGGCTTTATGTCCTTCTCTCCTTGCTCCTTGGAGTGGTGGAAGGAGGTCACCTTAGTCGTCTTCTCACGTCGAAGAAAGATCCACCCGAAAGCCTCGACCTTTGGCTTCAACTCCAAGCTAGAAGTAACTAGGGTGCAAGAAGTGCTAATCCTTGAACCCTAGATGAGAGTAGAGATTATCAAGAAGAGGTTTTTCTCAAGCTCAAGTGTTTCTCAACACATGAGAGGGGAGAGCTTGAGGGAGAGGAAGAACAAGAGAGAGAAAGTGAATAATAGAATGAGAGAAAATATGAAGCATTCTCTCATATATGTGTGAATTATTGTAATTAGATAATTAGCTAGATAATTGTCATGGTTAATCAAGACATGACCATTATCATTTCATTTTTAATGCAATTTGTAAGGATCAAAGAGCATCTTCCAAATGAAATGATGATGGTCAAAGTGTCAACATAGGTCAACAAGTCAAGGAGGTCAAATGGTCAACAACCATAACCATGCACAATTATTTAAACTAATATCAATTAACCATAATACACATATAAGCATTAGGGTTAATAAAATGACAATAGTCATTAACCCTAATCAAAGTCCTCTCCCTCTGTCTCAAACAACTGTGCATACGCACCCGTATTCGTGATCCAAGGAACACGAAAACAAAGAGATAAAACCAATCCCAAATCAAATACTAGGATCCGGCTTAAACCAAAGCTCGCTAGTATAAGCTGTCCGGACAGCAAACGTGCACAAGTGCACGGATGTGAACGAACTCTGTCGCAAAACCATACGACCTCTACTCATTTTTCCTAAAGGCGAATAGCTCTCTGTGTGGGACTCTAAAGACTCGACACTACGCTGGCGGTGGGTTTAACCACAGACCGCAAGCGGCACTAGCTGTACGTAACGGTCCCCAGGTAGATGTCGATAAGAAGACTGACGAGGTGAACCCCATCTGAACTCCTACTGAGCCTGTATGTGACAATCTCCGTACAGTCCGGTCTGTTCGTCTGATACATCGCATGGCGGGCCTAGGGGGGCGGTGAACGTCAGTCCCCTAATAGCGGTACAAGTCGTGTCGGAGTGTAGCCCAGAACACCCTGAGATAACACTGGAAACCTACCAGTATATCTCGCTTGCCCTGGCCAGGGACTACTCGTGTAATGGCTCTCCTAGACACAGCGTGATGTCAACCCCCAATACCGGGAGAGACGAATCCTGTCTAACCGTCACTGCCTCCAAGTGCTTCGGGACTGCACCCAAAAACTACCTGTTTGCACGACTCCTTTGAGCCGTGGTAGGGTAGTAATCAAAGTGCAGTGGGAACACACTCGAGGCGAAGTGACAGTGTCAAGTCAACGGACTAAGCTGTACTCATGTCACCTGGGAACTGATAACTGATGATAGGTATAATACCAACCTTTCAGTTCCCGACGAGTCCTGTCCAGTGTACTCGTAACCTAACGAGCACCCGCATACTATCTCAAGTACGACGTACTGACGGCTGTGGGACAGACCGTCTCCCATGCTGGGATGAGAAGCGCATACGCTAGTCTACTCCGGAGTATCGATGCCCTGTCTCGATAGTCCAACGACTAGGGACCTGTATAAGGATGTGCTTATGGATTACCCAGCCCCCACGAGTGTGAGCGCCATCACAACGCTGGTAATCAAGCAAAGATCCTAAGGGCTCTACTAATATGTATATAAGCGATATGTTAAAAGAAACACTTGCACATATTGAAGTAGAGACAAACCAAGTAGAATACTACCATTTCGAGAAAGATTGTATATACAACTATGAATATCCCAAGCTTCCATCAAGTAATATACAAACTAGTATGATACAGTAATGGCCTCTAGGGCATATACACTAACAGGTACTTCATCATCAGAAGTTCCCGAGCTTCAAAGCGGCCGGTCACTTGACCGACGACAAGGGCCGAGTCGCTGCGGATTCGAATCATTTTCAGTCCCAACCCGGCGGCTATGCGCAGTCCAGCCAGGAGGGCCTCGTACTCTGCCGCGTTGTTCGAGGCTTTGAAACCTAGCTTCAGAGAGTACTCCATTTCCGCTTCGTTCGGGCCTCAGATAATGAGGCTGGCACCACATCCTTCCTCGGTTGAGGACCCGTCGACATAGATGATCCACTCAGGAACTGAGCCAAGCCTCTCCGCTATGGGACACTGAGTTGCGAGGGGCGGCGTGGACTCCGATTTCTTGCTAGGGATGGTGCATTCAACGATGAAATCGGCCAAGGCCTGCGCTTTGATGGCCTGCCTCGGGAGATATTTTATGTCAAACTGAGATAGTTCCCACCTCCACTTCTCTATGCGTCCCGAGGATTCTGGTGACGCAAGGATAGCCCCCAACGAGCGCTCGGTGAGGACGATGACAGTGTATGCTTGGAAGTAGTGCCACATCTTCCTTGAGGCCACCACGAGGGCTAAGACAATCTTCTCTATGGCCGGATATCTCATTTCTGTGTCCATAAATATGTGGTTCACATAGTACACCGACTTCTGCGCTCCACCGACCTCCCGGACGAGCACCGAGCCTGCTGCTTGGTCGGATACCGCCAGATACAGCGACAACTCGTCTCCTTCAACTGATCAGGTGAGCAGCGGTGGCGTCGTGAGGTACTTCTTCAATTGGTCAAAGGCAGTTTGGCAATCCTCCGACCACTCGAACCTCAGGATCTTCCTCAGAGCTTTAAAGAACGGGAGGCATTTCTCCCCCGACCTGGACATGAAACGGCTCAAAGCGGCGACTCGTCCCGTGAGCCGCATGATCTCGACGTTGGTCTTGGGCACGGCCATGTTGAGGATAGCGTCGATTTTCTATGGGTTTGCTTCGATTCCACGGTGAGCGACCATAAAACCGTGGAACTTTCCCCCGGTGACTCCGAATGCACATTTGGTGGGGTTTAGCTTCACCTTGAACTTGCGGAGCACTTCGAAGGCCTCGCCCAGATCCCTGGCATGGTCGGCCGATGAGACGGATTTGACGAGCATATCATCAACGTAGACCTCCATATTCCTGCCGACCTGTGGCTTGAACATGAGATTGACCAACCGTTGGTACGTGGCCCCGGCGTTCTTAAGGCCGAAGGGCATCACCCTGTAGCAGTATACCCCCCGGTCCATTGTGAATGCGGTGAGATCTTCATCTTCCGGATTCATACGGATCTGATTATAGCCGGAGAAAGCATCCATGAAGCTCAACAGCTCGTGGCCGCCCGAGCCGAGCTGTCGACGAGGGAGTGGATAGTTGTCCTTGGGGCAGGCCTTATTGAGGTCGGTGAAGTCGACGCACATGCGCCACTTTCCGCTCGACTTCTTGACCAGAACTACGTTCGCCAGCCACTCCGAGTAGGGTACATTCTTGATGAAGTTGGCGGCGAGAAGTCGATCAACCTCATCTTCGATAGCCTTCTGTTTGACCGGGGTGAAGCTTCGCTTTTTCTTCCTGACGGGTCGGGCCGCAAGATCAACCCCGAGCTTTTGGGAGATGATTTTGGGGTCAATGCCAGGCATGTCAGCAGGCGCCCAGGAGAAGACGTCGGAGTTATTTCTGAGGAATCTGACCAGGTCATCTCGCTGAGTACCTGTCAGGAGTGATCCGACCTGGACGGTTTTTTCCTCGTCCCCTTCTGTCAGGGACACCTCGGTCGGTGGTTCGACCGGCGTCCCCCAAACCTCCTTCCACTCGTCCTGGGTGTCCAGAGAACCCTTAATGTCGTTATTTACCTTAGCATCGTCGGCCAGCTGCTCGGACGAAGATGTTGGATATAGTGCCCTCAAAGTCAATTATTGGATCGCAGGCACGTGATTGCAATGATTGAGGAGGACCTATACCGGTAGGACAGTCTTACTCGTAATGATAGTATGCTATCTGGTTTGCTTTTATCATTCGTGTACAGGTTCAGGTGACTGATCACTGTTGCACTTTGATAGAGCCCTTAGGATCTTGCTTGACTACTAACAGTATGATGGCGATCATATACGTGAGAGTTGGGTGGTCTATAAGCATATCCTTAATTGTGGTCCTTAGTCGTGGGAGTTTCGAGACAGGGCATCGATTCTCCGGAGTAGACTAGTGTATACAGTCGAGACCCCGATGAGGGGCGGTGGCCGGTCTCACAAGCCACTGGTGTCAGTTGGATCACCTAAGATGTATACAGGTGCTCATTGGGTTATGAGTACACCGGACAGGACTTGCCGAGAACCTGCTAGTTGGTATTATACCTATCGTCAGATAGCAGTTCCCTGGTGACATATATACAGGTTAGTTCATCAGCCTGAGGTCGTCATTTGTCTCGTGTGAGTTCCCACTGTGCTTTGATTTCTACCCTACCACAGCTCAAAGGAGTCGTGCAAACAGGTATTTTTTGGGTACAGTCCCTGTTAGTTGTATGTATGCCCTAGAGGCCAGTATTGTACAGATGATGTATATTATATTAGATGCTTGGACATATATAGAGATGACTTTCTTGCTCGATATGATAGTATGCTATCTGGTTGCTCTTTATCTTAGCATGTATATTTGTCTCTTTGTACCGTCTGATAGTTACATGTTGGTAAAGCCATTAGGATGTGTACTTGACTACCTAGACTGTGATGCGGATCATACTAGTGGGGACATGGTAGTCCATAAGTACATCCTTCAAGGTCCCTAGTCATGGGTGTATCGAGACGGGGCATCGATATACCAGTATAAACTAGCGTATACGCTTCTCGACCCATGAGATGGGCGATGGATGATCCCATATCCATTGGTGTTTGACATCAGAGATGGTATACGGGTGCTCAGTGGATACTGGGTACACTGGACGGACTCGCCGAGAACTCCCAGATGGTATTATACCTCACGTCAGATGGCAGTTCTCAGGTGACACCAGTGCAGGTTAATCTGTAGACCCGAGATCGTCATAGAGTCTTGTGTGATTCCCACTGTGCTTTGATTTCCACCTTACCACGTCCATGAGGACGTGCAAAACGGTGGATTTTGGGTACAGTCTCGAGTCACATGGAGGCAATGAGCGATAGGAGGGGTTTCGTCTCTCTCGATATTGGGGGTTGATGTTGCGCTGTGCTCGATTGGCCATAACAGGGAAGTCCTTGGCCAGGGCTGATTAGAGATTTACTGGTAAGTGTTACCAGTAGTTTCTCGATCCGTTATGAGCTTCACATCGGCACGACTTATCGGTTATTGGGGTCTGACGTTTACCATCCCTAGACTTGATATGTGACATATCTGATGAAGAGACCGGACTGCACGGTAGTGTTGCCGATTGGCTCGACGGGAGTTGTAGCAGGTTCGCTTGTTTTCTTCTGATCGCTCAATACCCGGGTGGCCGTTACGTTTAGCTGACCGCTTGCGGTTTGGGGGTGCTTGATATGATCATCACCCACTGCCGGCGTATTGACGAGTCTTAGAGTTCCACAAAGGAGTTACCTAGTCCAGGCGAAACGTTGTGGTGCGCGTATGCGATATGCGCATGGACCCGGTTAAAATGCGCGTATGAGATACCGTATATTAATCGGGCGGCTTGCTTTTGGTTGGGTCGTATGTGATATGACCGGATTGATAAATCAAGTGTTAATTTATCATTTAATCATTATTTTCTCACTAGAAATCCTTTCTTGTATTTTTTGATGTATGCATGCATGCGTGTATTCTTTCATGATTCATGCACATATGGATGTGCATGCACACATACATGCATACATACATCATTCTTCATGGTTGCATATACATGGAAAATGGTGGCAATATAAGACTCACACCATGATTTTATATATATATGTGTTATTATTTCATTTGTTTTAAAAACAAGGAAAAAGAAAAGGATAATTCATGGATGGGTTCTACACTCTTCTTGACCTAACCATGCTCACCTACCTTCTAACCATGAGTTAATCTTTTCTTTTATGTTTTAACTCAAGTGAAATAATATCCATATGATTTAACCATGGTTTGAGATGAGAAGTGATAAATATATATAAATATATTTTCATTTTCTTTTTAGAGTTAATCTTTTCTCTTCTTCTTAAAAAAGCCATCATCTTCTTCCTCCTTCTTCTTTTGCTCTCTAGATTTTTCTAGTAAGCAAAATACTCAACAAGATAGGATTTTGAAGTGAGTAAAAGAACCACAACATCATTCTACACAAGTCTTGCCCACTTGTTTAGAGTGTTAGCTTCATTTCATTCTCTTGATAAAGTGAAGTTGCAAGCTTGGACAAAGGAGCTTCGGGTGGATCGTCGTGGACGTTAGAAGACCTCAAGCAGACCTTTTCCAAACCCCCAAGTAGCCGATGAGTCTAGCATAGGGAGCTACAAAGGTTGTACTCTCAAAACCCTATCTTTTCTTACTTGAGATGATGTGCAATTTTTGAAACCCAATTTTTCTAGGAACGATTCATTGTATGTTTACTTAGCACCCTAAAAATTCAATCTTTGGTACATGTGATGCTTCCAATCCCTTCATGAGGTGCTAGGTTAACCCAACATTGGTATCAGAGCCGACCTAAAACATTAGGCGACACTTTTACGAAGTAAAAACTCCGATCGAACCAAAATACGGAATTTCGGGACCCTCTCTGGACTTTTTTCAAAATCTGTGATTTTTCAGTATTAAAAATATGTAAAAAATTCAGCAGGTAAATATAAGCAGTACTGTAAAATTCGATGCAGTGAAGAGTTACTTTCACCGCGGAACCGCGGCCAGAGCCTGCTTGGGCCGCAGTTCCGCGGCCGTAATTATGAGTTAATGCATGAAAATTTTACAGTAATGCTTAGAACTGCTTCTATATATTTTTGGATATTTTTAATCTGAATTGAGTACTGTATATTCTGGAGATTGTTTCGGAGTCGGTGATCCGATCAGAATTTTGATTTCGTGTTTTTCCGGGTAAATTAGAAAGTGTTGAATTGTTCGAACGAGTATCATTTGCTCACTTTTCACGGGGTTTAAATCTTTTGGAGATACGTGCAAGTTTTGTGGTGGACCCTCTAGAAGACAACAAACCTTAACTCGATTATGTGACCGTCTTGAACTGCCCTTTGAACCTTAGGGTTTGGGGCAGTACGGCGTGCCACATGTGAGGCGTTGGCTTGACCCTTCTACGGCTGGACCGCTACTACTGTGACACACTCCGGATTTTCTTGAACTCCGCTCAAGTGTTGAGTTTTAGGGAATTTTGGGTATTTGATCATTCAGTCGAAAACTTTAATACTGTCTATTTATCTGGAATGTGATACAATATGTGGAATTCATATCGTTAGGCATGAAATACGAAGTATGTGATATTTCGCATTTACGATGTCTAAAGAGAATGTGGATTCCAAATATTGTAGTTTTACACTTTCTTTTCTGTGACCGTAAGTGTAGTATGTCGATATCGCCGGTTTCGTTGCTATACATCAATGACAATTGGGGTACGCATACTTACTTACGTTGATGATATATGATATTATGTGTTGCTGAGATATGATGTGCAGGATTGTCGCAATCGAATAGCCCGGGGGGGGGGGGTTTATGTGAGATGAGAGTTTTATATTTTCATTCATGTAAATTCAAATGTAATATAATATTCTTTTATTTGGGGCACTTCCGGGTTGAGGTCGATGCCACCAGTGTTGTATATTGTTTACTTTTCCGCATTAGGATGGACCCAAGGAGGGAAGCACAGGTGACCGGGTTCTGGGGTGCAGTGGGAGGCCATCTCGAGGAGTCGAGACCGGGTCTCCTAAACTCCAGAATTGGTAGGGTCGCTTGCCGCTCTCGTAGGGGTCCAGGGTGTGGGCTTGGCTATTCATTGCGACTGTGGAATCCGTATTTTCTATTATTGGCTAAATACTAAATACGGACGTCCTAGTATATCCCACATTATATCTATGTTTCTGCTGCGATATCTGTGATGTGATCATTTGATATGTTGTGATGGATACAGTATATAGTATATATGATATATTATATAGACGTTACTTATGTTTTACACCCGCACTAGCCCTGCCCTGCTCTGTCGTTAGTTACCTAACCTAACGGTGCACGAGGGGACATCGAGGCGAATGCGGATGGCATAAGTGTACGTCGTATTTATCTGTGATGTTTAGGTAACTTAAATGATGGGACTTCATTAATGTGATTAATGAAAGAAAAGAAACCTAAAAGATATTGTAGAATCAAATTTTTTCAAAAAGGGTAGCTACAGTTTTGCTTTGCATAGCGATATATATGATATATCCCGCACCTTATTCGATGAGGAAAGTGCCGAGATCCCTTCACCGGGAGTGACCTCTTTAGCGAAACTGGCAGATGCTACAACACTCGATTTACTTTTGATTGCTTTTGGAGTTTTGCTTTGCATAGTGATATATATGATATATCCCGCACCTTATTCGATGAGGAAAGAGACGAGATCCCTTCACCGGGAGTGACCTCTTTAGCAAAACTAATAAAAGCCTCAAAATCACTCCATTTCAAAAATTCACTCGATTCTACAACGATATCAAGTTCATTACGCTCATGGTTTTCTGAAAAACCTGCGTAGCCCTCCGACATTTCAGATAGATATTACTTAGTATTCATGCTACGGTAGTTTGGCATTCGTCAAAGCGTAGTGTACGGTAGCTATTTACTATTTATCTATAGCATATGATGCGATTGGATTAGGGTATTCATACGGCATTGTTTCGCATTCGTCAAGGGTCGTGCGGGTGGGTTTAATTCAATCAAGAAATGTACGGGTTGAACATGACTAGCGCACTATGGGTTGTTTGGCATTCGTCAAGGTCATAGTATGTTAGGGGAAAAAGCATTATCGGGAATTTCAAGAGTTGAAATTTGCAATGAGATTGCATACCTTCTATTAGATAGTTGGATCCCGATACCCACTGCGAGTAATTGTTAGTCCTGGGAGAGTTTTATACAGGACAATTAGCCGATCAAGTAGGTGTCTAGAAAGGTGTCAACGGGGTTACGCCTCTGGGAAAACGAGGTTTACTTTAATTAGGTCCGTGCGAAAGCACGGGGAACCTCCCTCAAAGTACCGAAACTGGCCTGGCTGAAAGATCGGCGAAGTTGTAGGGTGTAATTAATCCCGGCTAGTCTTTCTTTTTAGGGTTTGAAGGAAGATTTGATAAAAAACAGTGGGAGCCATCCTGATTAGATAAGATAATAACCAATCCGATCTTGCAAGAGCATACGCTAAAATGTTTTCTTCTTTCTCTCTCCAGATAGAGACCATGTCAGGCCATAATCAAGATAATAATATGGATGTATTGACCGAACCTGCATGTTATAATGTGCAGGGGAACGTTGGACCCGTTCTATCTTATAAGTGTTATAAGACTGAACAGGAAACAGGAGAATATCTGGATTCTCACGCCGTCCAAACGAAGAACATGCATGTTGATGCATCTTCTTCAGGTGTGTTAGTTATTGAGAACTGTTTCTCAGATCACCCTACGTCCTGGGTATTAGATACCGGATCAGGATCCCACATATGTAAATTGTTACATGGGCTACGGAAAGGTAGAGAACTGGGAAAAGGTGATCATTCCGTTCAAGTAGGAAATGGGGCAAATGTTGCAGCCAAAGCAGTTGGCGAATATCACCTAGTATTACCAAGTGGTGATACACTGGTTCTGAATGGTGCTATTATATACCGAACATGATGTGCAACATTATATCAGTTTCTTTACTGAGTAAAGAAGGATATAATTTTGTAGTACAGGATAATGTTATGAACATCTTCCTAGATCAAAAGTTGATTGCATCAGGCTCGTTACATAATGGCATATTCATTCTCAATCAAAATACAGTCCTCAATTTACAAAACACACACAAGAGGAAGAGTTCAGAACTGAACGAATCCTTCTTGTGGCATTGTAGACTGGGTCACATCAATGCAACACGACTAGCTAAGTTGCATAAGGATGGATATTTGAATCCATTTGAATTTTCATCTTATGACACTTGCCAGTCATGTCTCAAAGGCAAGATGACCAAAACTCCGTTTACGGGACACGGAGAAAGAGTTACGGAACTCTTAGGGCTGATACATAGTGATGTATGCGGTCCCATGTCTACACATACCAGGAACGGTTCTTCCTACATTATTACATTCACTGACGATCTCTCTAGATGCGGACATGTGTTCCTGATAAAACACAAGTCTGAAGCTTTTGAGAAATTCAGAGAATATAAGCACGAAGTAGAGAACCAAACGGGCAAAAGTATTAAGATCCTTCGATTTGATCGAGGAGGAGAATACTTGAGCAATGATTTTCTGAATTATTTAAAAGAGAATGGGATTCTCTCTCAGCTCACTCCTCCTTATACACCACAGCACAACGGTGTATCGGAACGGAGGAATCGCACGCTATTAGATATGGTGCGCTCCATGATGAGCACTGCTTAGTTGCCTATTTCCTTCTGGGGGTATGCGCTTGAGACAGCCATGCACCTATTTAATATGGTTCTTACCAAATCAGTGCCTACTACTCCATATAAGATATGGAAAGGGAAGAGACCATCTCTTAAGTATGTTAAGATATGGGGTTGTCCGGCCTATGTCAAAAGACAAAATCCGGACAAACTCGAGGCAAGATCTGTCTTATGTAAGTTTGTAGGATATCCTAAAAATTCATAAGGGTATATCTTCTACCACCCCGAGGAACAAAAGGTGTTTGTTTCTCGACATGCCACTTTCTTAGAAAAAGGTTTTCTTATGAAACAGATCAGTGGCATTGAGGTAGAACTGGAAGAGATTCCAGCGACACAAACTATAACACAAGACTTGGTAGAACCAGAGGATTCAGTAGTACCTGACGAACCCCAGCCGCTCCGCCGATCTAGCAGGGTTTCTCATCCACCTGAGAGATACTACGGTTTTCTCATTGATGGTGGGAGCGAGGATTGCATTATGGAGGATGATGACCCAACTAGCTTCAAGCAGGCCATCACGAGTAGGGATTCAGTGAAATGGCTGGATGCTATGCGGTCCGAAATGGAATCCATGTACACCAACAAAGTATGGACTTTGGAAGATTCTCCTGAAGGGGTAAAACCCATTGGGAGCAAGTGGATCTTCAAGAAAAAACTTGGTGTAGATGGGAAAGTGGAGACTTTCAAAGCTAGACTTGTTGCAAAGAGTTTTCGTCAAAGACCAGGTGTGGACTATGACGAAACCTTTTCTCCAGTGGCTATGCTTAAATCCATCCGGATCATGCTTGCCATAGCTGCATATCATGACTACGAAATCTGGCAAATGGATGTTAAGACCGCCTTTCTAAACGGTGATTTAGAAGAGTGCGTGTACATGACTCAGCCAGAGGGTTTCGTAGATAGTGGGAGCAGCGGGAAGGTATGCAAGCTGCTTAAATCCATTTATGGATTAAAGCAAGTATCGCGGAGTTGGAACATCTGCTTTGACGTCGTTATCAAAGAGTTTGATTTCGTCAAAAACGTAGATGAACCTTGTATCTACAAGAAGGTGGCAGAGAGTAAGGTTGTCTTCCTCGTATTGTACGTGGACGATATACTCCTGATAGGAAATGACATTCATATGCTGCAATCGGTCAAGCTCTTCTTATCACAAAGATTCTCAATGAAAGATCTAGGTGATGCCTCCTGCATATTGGAAATCAGGATCTATAGAGATAGATCTAAAAGGATATTGGGATTGTCCTAGTCCAGGTACATTGACACCATACTAAAGAGATTTAGTATGGAGGAATCCAAGCATGGGAATTTACCCACGATCTCTGGAGTCACTCTCTCCAAAGAGATGTCTCCCAAGACTGATTTGGAGAGAGCTCGCATGCAAGGGATACCCTATGCTTCGGCTGTAGGCTCTATCTTATACGCAATGCTATGTACCAGACCCGATGTAGCATACTCACTAAGTGTAGTGAGTAGGTATCAAGCTGATCCTGGAGAGAGTCCCCGGACAGCTGTGAAGAGCATTCTCAAGTACTTACGAAGGACTAAGGAGATGCTCTTGGTGTATGGTAACGGAGAACTCCAAGTGGAGTCCTTTACCGATTCGAGCTTCCAGAGTGATAAGGACGACTCTAAGTCGCAGTCGGGATTTGTCTTTACCCTTTACGGAGGGGCGGTTAGCTGGAAGAGTTCCAAGCAGGAAACCGTGGCAGACTCGATGATGGAGGCTGAATACATCGCTGCCAACGATGCTGCCAAAGAGGCTGTCTGGATCAAGAAGTTCATTACTGAACTTGGAGTGGTTCCATCCATTGAGCATCCAATACCTTTGTATTGCGATAACAATGGAGCGGTGGCTTTGGCCAAGGAACCCAGGTCCCATCAGCGATCCAGGCATATTCTGAGGCGGTATCACCTGATCCGGGAAATAGTTGATCGCCGGGAGATCGAGGTCAGGAGGGTTGACACGAAGAATAACACAGCGGATCCACTCACGAAGGCCATTCCCCAGATACAGTTTGAGAGACTCTTAGGGATGCTCGGTATGCGATACTACAGCAGCTGGCCCTAGTGCAAGTGGGAGATTGTTAGTTGTATGTATGCCCTAGAGGCCAGTATTGTACAGATGATGTATATTATATTAGATGCTTGGACATATATAGAGATGAATTTCTTGCTCGATATAATAGTATGCTATCCGGTTGCTCTTTATCTTAACATGTATACTTGTTTCTTTGTACTGTTTTATAGTTACATGTTGGTAAAGCCCTTAGGATGTGTACTTAACTACCTGGACTATGATGCGGATCATACTAGCGGGGACATGGTAGTCCATAAGTACATCCTTCAAGGTCCCTAGTCATGGGTGTATCGAGACGGGGCATCGATATACCAGTATAGACTAGCGTATACGCTTCTCGACCCATGAGATGGTCGATGGATGATCCCATATCCATTGGTGTTTGACATCAGAGATGGTATACGGGTGCTCAGTGGAGACTGGGTACACTGGACGGACTCGCCGAGAACTCCCAGATGGTATTATACCTCACGTCAGATGGCAGTTCTCAGGTGACACCAGTGCAGGTTAATCTGTAGACCCGAGATCGTCATAGAGTCTTGTGTGATTCCTATTGTGCTTTGATTTCCACCTTACCACGTCCATGAGGATGTGCAAAACGGTGGTTTTTGGGTACAGTCCCGAGTCACATAGAGGCAATGAGCGATAAGAGGGGTTTCATCTCTCCCGGTATTGGGGGTTGATGTTGCGCTGTGCTCGATTGGCCGTAACAGGGAAGTCCCTGGCCAGGGCTGATTAGAGATTTACTGGTAAGTGTTGTAAGTCCATATTGCGACCCCCGGTGCTTACGGGGAGGCGGAAACGGTATAAAAAACAAATTTTTATCGCAAGAGGCAACATGGACTAAACAAGGTCGGGATCGTGTCTAAACTAAACTAGCAAATACGCTAAAAGGAGTTAGCTACTATGGAAGATGGTTATACCTTAAACTTGAACTCCTTCTTCTTTAAACCTTGTAGAGGTTGATGGTTCTCTTCTTGTCGCCTTCTTCCGTCGAAGATGGATCCACCTCGAAGGTTCGACCTTTGGGCTCTTCCTCGATCTTTGAGTGAACTAGGGTTTCCGGCTTGCTAAACCTTGAACCTAGAATGAGTAGAGAGTGACTAGGGGTTGCTATTCTTTTAAAAGAGAAGGATTCTTAATACATGAGAAGGGTTCTCTTTTGCTAGAGGAAGAAGAAGATGAAGTGAGGAGAGAGAAGCTAAATGAGATAATGAGCAATCTTTTCTTTCTTGCAACCATAATGCCAAAAGAAAAGAATTATCTAAATAATAATAATTCAAAATAAGAATAGTTGATGGTAATTTGGAATGACCACTATCATGCTTCTTTAAATGAAGTGTAAGCATGAATCAAGGAGGATCTTTCAAAGCATGATGGTGGTCAACATTCAACCATGGTCAACAAGTCAACCATGGTCAACAAGTCAACAAAATCAACCATAACAAAATTCTCATTTAATTACTATTATTAATAGATAATTTATAAATCCATTAGGGTTTGGAAAAAGAAGACTGTCAACTGTGCATACGCACCCGTTCCGAAACCCTAATGAAATACCTCATCCTTCGCCTCAAGCAACTGTGCATACACACCTGCATTCTCGTTCCGAGGAACAAGAATACCAAGAGATAAAAGCAACCCCAAAACATATACCAGTATCTGGCTCAAACCAGAGCCTGCCAGTATAATCCGTCCGGACTCCAAACGTGCACAAGTGCGCGGATGAGAACGAACCCTGTCGCAAAACCATGCGACCTCTACTCTGTTTTGCCCAGAGGCGAATACCCTCTGTGTGGGACTCTAAAGACTCGACACTACGCTGGCAGTGGGTTTAACCACAGACCGCAAGCGGCATTAGCTGTGCGTAACGGTCCCCAGGTAGATGTCGACAAGAAGGCTGACGAGGTGAAACCCCATCTGAACTCCTACTGAGTCTGAATGTGACATTCTCCGTACAGTCCGGTCTGTTCGTCTGATACATCACATGTCGGGCCTAGGGGGCGGTAAAACGTCAGTCCCCCAATAGCGGTACAAGTCGTGTCGGAGTGAAGCCCAAAACACCCTAAGATAACACTGGAAGCCTACCAGTATATCTCGCTTGCCCTGGCCAGGGACTACTCGTGTAATGGCTCTCCTAGACACAGCGCGATGTCAACCCCCAATACCGGGAGAGACGAATCCTGTCTAACCGGCACTGCCTCCGAGTGCTTCGGGACTGCACCCAACCACTACCTGTTTGCACGACTCCTTTGAGCCGTGGTAGGGTAGTGATCAAAGTGTAGTGGGAACACACTCGAGGCGAAGTGCCAGTGTCAAGTCAGCGGACTAAGCTGTACTCATGTCACCTGGGAACTGATAACTGACGATAGGTATAATACCAATCTTTCAGTTCCCGACGAGTCCTGTCCAGTGTACTCGTAACCCAACGAGCACCCGTATACTATCTCCAGTACAACGTACTGATGGCTGTGGGACAGACCATCTCCCACACTGGGATGAGAAGCGCATACGCTAGTCTACTCCGGAGTATCGATGCCCTGTCTCGATAGTCCTGCGACTAGGGACCTGTATAAGGATGTGCTTATAGATTATCCAGCCCCCACTAGTGTGACTGCCATCACAACGCTGGTAATCAAGCAAAGATCCTAAGGGCTCCACTAATGCGTATAAGTGATATACTGAAATAAACACAAGTACACATTGAAGTAGAAACAAACCAAGTAGCATACTACTATATTGAGCAAGATTGTTTATACAAGGTGAATATCCCAAGCTTCCATCAAGTAATATACAAACTAGTATGATACAGTAATGGCCTCTAGGGCATATACACTAACAATCTCCCACTTGCACTAAGGCCATGAACTGGCGTACCGAAGACCTATCATCTCGATCAGCCGCTCGAACTGAGTCTGGGGTAAGGCCTTGGTGAATGGATCTGCAGTGTTTTCCTCTGAAGCAACCCTCCGAACCTCGATCTCCTTGCGATCCACGATCTCCCTGATCAGGTGATACCGCCTCAAGATGTGCCTGGATCTCTGATGGGACCTGGGTTCCTTTGCTAAAGCTATAGCCCCGTTGTTGTCGTAATACAGAGGTACTGGGTCAACAATGGACGGAACCACCTGAAGTTCTTTTAAGAACTTCCTTATCCAGACAGCTTCTTTTGCGGCATCAGATGCAGCGATGTATTCCGCTTCCATAGTCGAGTCTGCAACGGTTTCCTGTTTGGAACTCTTCCAACACACTGCCCCTCCATTGAGGGTAAAGACAAAACCCGACATGGACTTGGAATCATCCTTGTCACTCTGGAAGCTGGAGTCAGCAAAGGCCTCAATCTGGAGGTCTTTTCCGCCATACACCAAGAACATCTCCTTAGTCCTTCTCAGGTACTTGAGAATGTTCTTTACTGCTATCCAATGTTTCTCCCCAGGGTTTGACTGATACCGGCTTACTACACTCAGTGCATAAGCTACATCCGGTCTGGTACACAACATCGCATACATTATAGAGCCTACCGCAGAAGCGTAGGGTATAATAGACATGCGATCCCTCTCCAAATCAGTCTTGGGAGACATCTCTTTAGAGAGGGTGATCCCGTGACAAGCCGGTAGGTTACCGCGCTTGGAATCTTCCATACTGAATCTTTTCAGTACGGTGTCGATGTACCTGGACTGTGAAAGTCCTAATATCCTCTTGGATCTATCACGATGGATCCGGATCCCCAGGATGTATGAGGCATCACCCAGGTCTTTCATGGAGAACCTGTGTGACAAGAAACCCTTGACAGATTGTAGCATAGGAATGTCATTTCCTATTAAGAGAATGTCATCCACGTATAAAACAAGGAATACCACAGTTCTCGCTACAAATCTACTATAGATGCATGGTTCATCTGGATTTTTGATAAAGTCAAATTCCTTGACCGTCTCATCAAAACAGATGTTCCAACTCCGCGATGCCTGCTTTAGTCTATAAATGGACTTAAGCAACTTGCACACCTTTCCGCTGCTCCCACTCTGAATGAAACCCTCTGGCTGATCCATATAGACACACTCCTCTAAATTTCCATTTAGAAAAGCGGTTTTTACGTCCATCTGCCAAATCTCATAATCGTGGAAGGCAGCAATGGCAAGAAGGATCCGAATGGATTTCAGCATAGCCACTGGAGAAAAGGTTTCGTCATAGTCCAAGCCAGGTCTTTAACGAAAACCCTTTGCTATAAGTCTAGCTTTATAGGTCTCAACCTGTCCATCTACACCAATCTTCCTTTTGAAGATCCACTTGCATCCTATGGGTTTTACCCCGTCTGGAGCAATGTCCAACGTCCATACTTTGTTGGTGTACATGGACTCCATTTCGGTCCGCATTGCATCCAGCCATTTTACCGAGTCAACGCTCTGAACGGCCTGCTGGAAGCTAGTAGGCTCATCATAGTCTATGATGCAATCCTCTCTATCCCCGTCTATGAGAAAACCGTAGTATCTCTCGGGCGGATGAGACTGCCTACTACTTCTGCGGAGCGGCGTAGGAATGTCCTATTCATTTGAACCCTCTGGTTCCACTAAGCTTTCAGTAATAGTCTGTGGTTCTGGAATTTCTTCCAGTTCTACTGCGTTCCCACTTAATTCTTTTTCTAAGAACTGATGTTCTAGAAAGTGGGCATGACGAGAAACAAGAACTTTTTGTTCCTCTTCGTAGTAGAAGAGATATCCCTTGGAATTCTTTGGATATCCCACAAACTTACACAGTACTGAGCGTGCCTCGAGCTTGTCCGCATGCTGCTTTTTAACAAAAGCTGGACTTCCCCAAGTCTTAATGTGACAGAGATGGGGTCTCTTCCCACACCACATCTCATATGGCGTAGTAGGCACAGTCTTAGTAGGAACTCGGTTCAATAGGTACGCAGCTGATTCTAGTGCATACCCCCAGAATGATCGCGGTAACTCAGCGTTACTCATCATGGACCGTACCATATCCAATAGGGTCCGGTTCCGTCTCTCCGATACACCATTATGTTGCGGAGTGTATGGAGGAGTAAGCTGAGAGAGAATCCCATTCTCTTTTAAGTAATTCAGGAACTCGGCACTTAAGTATTCTCCACCTCGATCCGATCTTAGAATCTTGATACTTTTGCCGGTTTGTTTTTCTACTTCATTCTTAAATTCCTGGAATTTTTCAAAAGATTCTGACTTATGTTTCATTAAGAAGACATAACCGTATCTTGAAAAATCATCCGTAAAAGTAATGAAGTAAGAATAACCGCTTCGCGCATGTGTAGACATTGGACCGCACACGTCGCTGTGTACGAGTCCCAAGAGCTCGCTCGCTCTTACTCCGTGTCCAGTAAACGGAGTCTTTGTCATCTTTCCTTTGAGACAGGATTGACAAGTGGCATACGATTGATATTCGAACGGATCCAAATATCCTTCTGTATGTAACTTAGTCAACCTTCTCTCATTGATGTGACCTAGTCTACAATGCCATAAGAAAGTCTGATTGATATCTGGAGACTTTCTTTTGTGTGTATTCTGGACATTGAAAATCTGTGGTTGGTTTAATACGTATATACCATTGCTCAGTGTACCTGACCCAATCAGAACTTGATTAAGGTGAATGTTTACAACATTACTTACAAACGCAAATTCATAACCTTCTTTAGAAACCAAAGATACAGAAATGATATTACAAGTTGCGTTGGGTACAAAAAAGCAATTACGCAAAACCAAAACATGCCCATCTGACATTCCCAGGTGATAGTCCCCCACGGCTTTAGCATCCATGCTAGCTCCGTTCGCAACTCTGAGGGTCATGTCACCTTCCTTCAAAAACCTACGGTTTCTCAACGCCTGCAAAGAATTACAGATATGAGATCCTGATCCGGTATCCAATACCCAGGAAGTAGAGTTTATAGAAAGACAGTTTTCAATAACATACACACCTGAAACTGAAGCCGCAACCTGCTTCAGTTCCTGTGTCCTGGCTTTCCAAGCCCTGCAATCTTTCTTCCAGTGTCCACTCTTATGACAATAGAAGCATTCTTCCTTTCCAACAAGCTTCCCCGCAATCTTTGTTGCCTTTTCCTTTCCCTTCTTACCCATTTTACTAACACCGCCTCTTGGTTTGGCGGGGACTTTCTTCCTCTTTCCCTTGGCTTTCGCCTTGGACCTAGAGGAAGAAGATCCTCCTACAAACAAAGCGGGTGTTTCCCTACCCTTCTGTAGGGTGCCCTCTGCGCTCCTCAGCAGGTTGAGGAGTTCTGAAAGTTCAACTTCCTTTTCTTGCAAGTTGAAATTCAGTATGAACTGGGCGTAAGTGGATGGAAGGGACTGGAGAATTAAATCCGTATAGAGTTCACTGTCCAACGTGGTCCCAAGTTCCGCGAGCTCCTCAGTGTAGCCAATCATCTTAAGCACGTGGTCCGCTACCGATGATCCGACGGCCAACTTTATCGAAAACAACTTCTTCGACACTTCGTATCTTGCGATACGAGACTGCTCTCCATACAGTTCTTTTGTATGGAGAAATATGGACTCGAGGTCTATATTCTCATGCCTCCTCTGATGTTCGTTGTCCATAGAGGCAAGCACGAGGCACCTGGCCTTCGCGCAATCAATCTCCCAAGTCTTACGGATTTCCTTATCCGCGACGCTGGAGGTGGGACCTGGGACGGGGGGAGCTTTGGTGGTAAGAAGATACCCCAGCTTGTCGTAAGCGATTGCCAATTTGACATTCCTGAGCCAATCTTTGTAGTTTGGCCCTGTCAGTATATTTTTATCTAGAAGTAACTTAAGTCCAGTCATTTCGATTTGGTCGCTGCAGGGGGAGAGAAGAAACACTTAGCACGATGCTCTTGCAAGTTTAGAATGGTTTTTAATTTGTCTAAACAGGATGGCTCCCACTGTCTCTCGAATCCCTCCTCAAACCACAAAGGAAGAATTAGTCGGGATCAATCCCACCGTACAATACTTGCTTAACCGTTCAGCCAGGCCAATGTCGGTACTTCGAGGGAGGTTTTCCAACGCTTTCGCGAAGTTCCTTAATTTAAGAACCTCTTTTCCCTGGGGGCGTAGCCCCGCTAACACCTTTCTAGGCACCTACTAGGTTTATAGCATTGATCGTTTAGTGAGAAATTTCCCGAGGAGTAGCATATACTCACAGTAGGATCGGGATCCAAATATCATCGCGTGACGAAAATGAAGGAATCCTACCATAATCATCACACTCCAAATGGTATGCAAATCTAGCAAGTTTCAGTACTTATGAAACTCCCGATGTGGATTTTTGCCCCATGCTCTTATGACCTTGACTTTGGCCAAAATATCATAAGTCACATGTCAAGTTCTACCCGTCACTTTCCAGGTTAATTTGGATCCATCCGTACATACCCTTGACTTTGGCCAAAATGGCAGCACGACTGTCCCAAACCAACGCATCTATCTATGCTATACATGAACACCCAATAGCTACCAATCACTGTGCCTTGACTTTGGCCAAAATACACAGCTTGAATACTATTGCCTATTCATGCGAAACGACGGAGGGCTACGAATGGTTTTGGTAAAACCGTGAACGTAGTGAACTTGATATAATCGATGGAACGAGATAGCTTTTAGAAGGAGTGGCTCAAGCTCCGCATTTAAAAGTTAGTTTTGAAAAGAACCGAGTGGTTTTTCGAAAGTGTTCCAACGATTTTAACTTGGTTTATTACCTTGCATTAGTTCTTTTAATGCGTGATATTCTTGCATTAGTTCTTTTAATGCGTCCCATCATTTAATCCTACCATTGCAGAAAACAACCAAAATATGACGTACGCTTATGCCATTCGCATTCGCCACGGGGTCCCGTCATCACTCGTTAGGTTACTTAACTAACGACAGAGCGGGGGCTGGGCTAGCGCGGCTGTAAAACATAAGCAACGCCTAAATAGAAAGCAATGATAGACATTACAGATCACAGATGAATATATTGGATATACTAGCAATCCGCAATCCTTTCAAGCCTGCAATGAAAAGCGGATTACACGGTCGCGGTGAATAGCCAAATACCCCACCCAAGACCCCTACGGGTGCGGCAAACTACCCGCTAAGTACTCGGCAGTTTGTGCACCCCCTCCATGGGTCTATCCTAGGAGCAAAAAACAGTAAAAAGAATTATACAATGACGGCTACAACCCCGACCCGGTTGTGCGGCCAAACAAATAATATTATTACATCAATTTACATTTACAATGAATGAAAGAAAAACAAAAGCTCATCTCACATCCACCCCGGCTATTCACCCGCGACAGTCCAACACATTCATATACACAATCCAATATCAAACACAGATCATGTATAACCCCGACTAATCGACTTATAGCGATTAGCCGACGTTCAATACATGCAAGCAACACAGATATAACCAACATAGCCAAAGTGCAGTGAAGTTCGGAAAAAAATACGGAATTATAGGACCCCAAAAGTGAATTTCAGTTCTGGAAAATCTGGGCACATATAATACATCTGAAAAATCCCAAAACCAACACAGAAGAACACTGCACGAAAAACGATGCAGAGAGGACACCAAACAGCGGCGGATCCGCGGCCTGATGAACAGGTGAGGCCGCGGATGGGCGGCGCTTTGAAGGAATCATGCTATCGTTTTTGGTGGGTGTTCTTAGAAAACCCTGAGCCGATTTGGAGTATAAAGTTTTTCATTTAGAGCAGAAAAAATTTCAACAGAAACTTAGGGTTTTGGTTTTTCCGGTTTTGCGATTTTTCGGTTTCGAACTTCCATACACTTCGCTACCAAGCTAGTTTAAGTTTAGTTAGGCTCTGATACCACTGTAAGTCCATATTGCGACCCCCGGTGCTTACGGGGAGGCGGAAACAGTATAAAAAACAAATTTTTATCGCAAGAGGCAACATGGACTAAACAAGGTCGGGATCGTGTCTAAACTAAACTAGCAAATACTCTAAAAGGAGTTAGCTACTATGGAAGATGGTTATACCTTAAACTTGAACTCCTTCTTCTTTAAACCTTGTAGAGATTGATGGTTCTCTTCTTGTCGCCTTCTTCCGTCGAAGATGGATCCACCTCGAAGGTTCGACCTTTGGGCTCTTCCTCGATCTTTGAGTGAACTAGGGTTTCCGGCTTGCTAAACCTTGAACCTAGAATGAGTAGAGAGTGACTAGGGGTTGCTATTCTTTTAAAAGAGAAGGATTCTCAACACATGAGAAGGGTTCTCTTTTGCTAGAGGAAGAAGAAGATGAAGTGAGGAGAGAGAAGCTAAATGAGATAATGAGCAATCTTTTCTTTCTTGCAACCATAATGCCAAAAGAAAAGAATTATCTAAATAATAATAATTCAAAATAAGAATAGTTGATGGTAATTTGGAATGACCACTATCATGCTTCTTTAAATGAAGTGTAAGCATGAATCAAGGAGGATCTTTCAAAGCATGATGGTGGTCAACATTCAACCATGGTCAACAAGTCAACCATGGTCAACAAGTCAACAAAATCAACCATAACAAAATTCTCATTTAATTACTATTATTAATAGATAATTTATAAATCCATTAGGGTTTGGAAAAAGAAGACTGTCAACTGTGCATACGCACCCGTTCCGAAACCCTAATGAAATACCTCATCCTTCGCCTCAAGCAACTGTGCATACACACCTGCATTCTCGTTCCGAGGAACAAGAATACCAAGAGATAAAAGCAACCCCAAAACATATACCAGTATCTGGCTCAAACCAGAGCCTGCCAGTATAATCCGTCCGGACTCCAAACGTGCACAAGTGCGCGGATGAGAACGAACCCTGTCGCAAAACCATGCGACCTCTACTCTGTTTTGCCCAGAGGCGAATACCCTCTGTGTGGGACTCTAAAGACTCGACACTACGCTGGCAGTGGGTTTAACCACAGACCACAAGCGGCATTAGCTGTGCGTAACGGTCCCCAGGTAGATGTCGACAAGAAGGCTGACGAGGTGAAACCCCATCTGAACTCCTACTGAGTCTGAATGTGACATTCTCCGTACAGTCCGGTCTGTTCGTCTGATACATCGCATGTCGGGCCTAGGGGGCGGTAAAACGTCAGTCCCCCAATAGCGGTACAAGTCGTGTCGGAGTGAAGCCCAAAACACCCTGAGATAACACTGGAAGCCTACCAGTATATCTCGCTTGCCCTGGCCAGGGACTACTCGTGTAATGGCTCTCCTAGACACAGCGCGATGTCAACCCCCAATACCGGGAGAGACGAATCCTGTCTAACCGGCACTGCCTCCGAGTGCTTCGGGACTGCACCCAACCACTACCTGTTTGCACGACTCCTTTGAGCCGTGGTAGGGTAGTGATCAAAGTGTAGTGGGAACACACTCGAGACGAAGTTCCAGTGTCAAGTCAGCGGACTAAGCTGTACTCATGTCACCTGGGAACTGATAACTGACGATAGGTATAATACCAACCTTTCAGTTCCCGACGAGTCCTGTCCAGTGTACTCGTAACCCAACGAGCACCCGTATACTATCTCCAGTACGACGTACTGATGGCTGTGGGACAGACCATCTCCCACACTGGGATGAGAAGCGCATACGCTAGTCTACTCCGGAGTATCGATGCCCTGTCTCGATAGTCCTGCGACTAGGGACCTGTATAAGGATGTGCTTATAGATTACCCAGCCCCCACTAGTGTGACTGCCATCACAACGCTGGTAATCAAGCAAAGATCCTAAGGGCTCCACTAATGCGTATAAGTGATATACTGAAATAAACACAAGTACACATTGAAGTAGAAACAAACCAAGTAGCATACTACTATATTGAGCAAGATTGTTTATACAAGGTGAATATCCCAAGCTTCCATCAAGTAATATACAAACTAGTATGATACAGTAATGGCCTCTAGGGCATATACACTAATAAGTGTTACCAGTAGTTTCTCGACCCGTTATGAGCCTCACATCGGCATGACTTATCGGTTATTGGGGTCTGACGTTTACCACCCCTAGACTTGATATGTGACATATCTGACGAAAAGACCGGACTGCACGGTAGTGTTGCCGATTGGCTCGACGGGAGTTGTAGCAGGTTCGCTTGTTTTCTTCTGATCGCTCAATACCCGGGTGGCCGTTACGTTTAGCTGACCGCTTGCGGCTTGGGGGTGCTTGATATGATCATCACCCACTGCCGGCGTATTGACGAGTCTTAGAGTCCCATAAAGGAGTTACCTAGTCCAGGCGAAACGTTGTGGTGCGCGTATGCGATATGCGCATGGACCCGGTTAAAATGCGCGTATGAGATACCGTATATTAATCGGGCGGCTTGCTTTTGGTTGGGTCGTATGTGATATGACCGGATTGATAAATCAAGTGTTGATTTATCATTTAACCATTATTTTCTCATTAGAAATCCTTTCTTGTATTTTTTGATGTATGCATGCATGTATGCATTCTTTCATGATTCATGCACATATGGATGTGCATGCACACATACATGCATACATACATCATTCTTCATGGTTGCATATACATGGAAAATGGTGGCAATATAAGACTCACACCATGATTTTATATATTTATGTGTTATTATTTCATTTGTTTTAAAAACAAAGGAAAAAGAAAAGGATAATTCATGGATGAGTTCTACACTCTTCTTGACCTAACCATGCTCACCTACCTTCTAACCATGAGTTACTCTTTTCTTTTATGTTTTAACTCAAGTGAAATAATATCCATATGATTTAACCATGGTTTGAGATGAGAAGTGATAAATATATATAAATATATTTTCATTTTCTTTTTAGAGTTAATCTTTTCTTTTCTTCTTAAAAAAGCCATCATCTTCTTCCTCCTTCTTCTTTTGCTCTTTAGATTTTTCTAGTAAGCAAAATACTCAACAAGATAGGATTTTGAAGTGAGAAAAAGAACCACAATATTATTCTACACAAGTCTTGCCCACTTGTTTAGAGTGTTAACTTTATTTCATTCTCTTGATAAAGTGAAGTTGCAAGCTTGGACAAAGGAGCTTCGGGTGGATCGTCGTGGACGTTAGAAGACCTCAAGCGGACCTTTTCCAAACCCCAAGTAGCCGAGGAGTCTAGCGTAGGGAGCTACAAAGGTTGTACTCTCAAAACCCTAGCTTTTCTTACTTGAGATGATGTGCAATTTTTGAAACCTTAATTTTCTAGGAACGATTCATTGTATGTTTACTTAGCACCCTAAAACTTCAATCTTTGGTACATGTGATGCTTCCAATCCCTTCATGAGGTGCTAGGTTAACCCAACAGTCCCGAGCCACATGAAGGCAAGTGAGCGGATCGGCAGGGGATTCGTCTCTCCCAGTATTGGGGGTGAGATCGCGCTGTGTCTAGGAGAGCCATTACACAAATCCTCGGCCGAGATAGGAGATTTACTGGTAGGTACTTCAGTAGTATCTCAGGGTGTTCTGGGCTTCACTCTGACACGACTTATACCGCTATTGGGGGTCTGACATTACCAGCCCCCTAGGCCGATATGCGATACTCATAGACGAACGGACCGGACTGTATATACATTGTCACTGTTAGGTACAGCAGGGTTCCTGGATGAGTTCGCTCATCGGCTTCCCTTGAGGTCAGTACATGGGCAGCCGTTACGCACAGCTAGTGCCGCTGACGGGTTGTGGTTAAACCCACTGCCAGGGTACTGACGAGTCATTAGAGTCCCCCACAGATAGTTTCTCAAGTTCGGACGAAACGTTGTAGAGGTCGTATGGTTTTATGGCAGGGTTCGGAAAATGCACGTGCGTTTACGCACGTGTCATATTTCGGGAAGATAATACTGCTGGGCTTTGGTTTAAGCCGGATCCGAGTATTGTACTTTGTAGATATAATATTTTTGCCTCAGTTGCATTTGTATTCGGTCGTAATACAAATGCTGGTATGTTTATACTGTTACGGGGTTATCCTGAAATTCATTTTGGGATCGCTTTTGGAAGTTGTCAGTTTCCAGTTTTCTATCACCTGTCTTAAACATTCGGTTTAATGCGGATTTATCTTTTCTTCATTGGGTGAGTCATGAGAGTGTGGAAGCTTCTAGAAGGGATGACTAGGTTAGTGACTCATTGTTGCATTAATTGTTTTAGTGAGGTGTTTAAAGTGAGTCACCATTTGCATTAATGGGGTTTTGTTTGCATGAAGTATATTTGTTAAGATCTATTCCTTGTGGTCACCCTCTTGCTCCTACCCTCACCTCCCCTCCTCATATATGGCCGGCCCCTCCCCTCCTCTTCTCTCTCACTCACTTGTTTTGAAAAGATTAAGGTTTTTGGGTTCATGGAAATTAGATTGTTCATTTCTCATTTCATTCATTCCAAAAAGGGCAACTTGATTAACCGTTCGTCCATGGTTTTGGACGAAGTGAGACAAAGTGTTCTACTCATTCTTTACATCAATCTTGGTCATCTCTTTTAGCAAACTTGATGACCGAGTTGCCTCGGGTCAGACACGGGAGCCCGTTTAAAGATCCGTTGACGTGGTGCCACCTGGACGAGGAGATCGGAGATCGACGAGATCGGAGCAGTCGCAACAAAGCGTGGGATGATAGTTAAAGAACGAAGGACTCGGATCGTTCGGTATAACCTTTCTACCCTCTTTGTAGTTTGTTAGTTTAGCAATAATGGCAGATCCGGGTTAAAGTATACGATAGCGCCAGTTAAAAAGTTTTTGTTCCACATTTGGCGTCTGTTAGACGGCCGGGGCGCTACCGTAGACTTACAGAAGATGATTCGGTAAAGCATACCTTCGTGACCCGCTGGTTCCTGTAGACCCGACCTATCCCGCCCTGATCGAGAGGGAACTTCATTGCTAGGTGGTAGGTCGATATCTGGGCCTAGAGGGAGTTCAGCGTCGGGCGGCCGAGGAGGACGTTGTAGGCCGATGGGACCTTTGCTACGATGAAGTCCACAGGCAATGTACGGGTGTGGCCGGGCTCCCCGACGTTGAATTGCAGGGTGACCACCCCTTGCGCCGGGATGGAGTGGTTGGTGAACCTTGAAAGGACATGGGAGGTCGGTTTCAAGTCTGCTGGGGTGAGCACCATGCGCAGAAAGCAGTCGTGGAAGAGGATGTCTGCCGAGCTGCCCGAGTCGACAAGTATCCGGTGGACCTCGTACCGGTGGATTCGGGCAGCTCGACAGAAAGCATATTCAGGTAAATATGAGGATATAAAACAACGTGTGTCCCTCACGACTCAAAAAAATCATGGAAACCTGGGTGTCTAACCTCGACACTCGAAACATCATGAAACCCGTTGTTCCCCTCCGAATGGCGGCCAAGACATGGGCTGTCTTGCCTGAGATTCGGGACAGATGCTAATTGGTGCTATCCGTCTACCTCTCCGAAGATGCCAAGTTGATTTATGGCACCGTGTATCGAAGATTTGAACGGATGCGAACGATGTAGCAGAATTCGTCAGATTCCCCCTCGTTTGAGGGGTTTTTGATTGTGGGGACGCTCTTCCCTGCAGGCGTAAGCCCCTGTAGTTAATTACGCTACCGCATTGCGGTAACAACTTTCTCCTTCTCCAGATGGTCACTTCGTGTCGTGTGTGTTTGTTTTATTTGTGGTTGCCCGTGGATTGTATACGGAGACCAATTTATGTCGTCGCCCGTAGGACGTGGATTAGTCCAAATCCGTGTTTTCTTAGATTTGGGTTTGGGGTTTTGGTTTGAGGATACGTTAGCCATATTTGAGGCTAAGATCAACTCAAACGTTTGTTAAGGATACGTTAGTCCAGTTTGAGACTAAGATCAACTTAACGGGATCGTTTAGATCCGAAAAAAGAGCAATTGGCTCTATTGTTCCAGTTTAGGGACATAGGGGTCCATTGCATGTATGGCCGTTGAGACCCGTCACCTCTCTGACGACGTTCAAGGATTACAATGACAGATGTCAGAGGAGTTCAGAGATGTACCCTTGAACCAAAGTTGATTTGGGGATTTATAGTCCAATTTGGGACTAAAGTCTGTTTGAAGGTTTAAGGATACGTTAGCCATATTTGAGGCTAAGATCAACTTAAACAGGATCGTTTAGATCCGACAAAAGAGCATTTGGGGCTCTATTGTTCCAGTTTAGTGACATGGTGGTCCAATACCAGTTTAGGGACATGGTGGTCCATCGGTAGTTTAAGGACGCATAAGTCCATGGGTTTAAGGACCCCACAGTCCATATGGGTGTGTTTAAGGACGCATTAGTCCGTTAGTTTAAGGATGCATAAGTCCGCGGGTTTAAGGACCCCACAGTCCGTATCTTGGTTTAGGGACGCATAAGTCCATGAGTTTAAGGACCCCACAGTCCGTGTTGATGTGTGGTTGTCGGGACCCGTTACCTCTCTGAAGACGTTGAAGGATTACAACGACAAATATCAGAGGAGTTCCAAGATGTACCCTTGAACCAATGAGTTGGTTGAAAGAGCAGATGTGCTCAGTTCAAGATGATTTGAGGACTTATGGCCAATTTGGGCTAAGTCCAATTGTGTTTGAAATATTGGCTCTCTGCTGGTCCATTGAAGGAGAGGCTTCGCCTCTAGAAACTTAGCCAATTGGGCTAAATCTAATGTTAAACACTAAAGGTCAACAGTGTTGAACACTGGGAATAAGATTAACAAGTTAGTGTTAAACACTAAAAGATAATCAGTGTTAAACACTAGCAACAGGGCTTTCAAATTAGTGTTAAACACTAAGCGAATCAGTGTTAAACACTGCAAATAGAGTTTTCCAAACTAGTGTTAAACACTAAGAAAATCAGTGTTAAACACTGAGGACAAAGTCTTCAAATTAGTGTTAAACACTAAGGAGAGGGGTCACGTGTGGACACGTGAGAGCGCCCTGATTCCCTTTATTTTATTCTGCAGATCAGTGTTTAACTCTTTTAATTCTGGCGGCCATTACGTGTGAGCACGTGATGAAGGCCCCCGCTCTGGTCTGTTAGAATGCTCATTAGGGGTCACGTGGTGACACGTGAGGGCGCCCTAAATGTGGAGCCAGATCTCCTTTTGGTTTATCCTCAAATCTGCGAACAAGTGTTAAACACTTTTATTTTTATTTTGGAGCATCACGTGTTGGGTACGTGATGGGGATCTGTGCGCCAATTGTTAAAGCATTTACTGAGGGATCACGTGATAACACGTGAGAGCGCCCAAAGCTTTCATTTCCTTTGCTTTTTCTTTCTGCGTTTTGGGAGTCACGTGGGAGCACGTGGGGTGATGCTTCAAAGTTCTTTGCAAGGGATCCTTTCAAGGGTCACGTGACCCTAATTCTTTTCATGAACAGAGATCTTTTAAGAATTGAATTCTTTGTAGGGTTAAACCCTAATTATGATTTTGGAGGAATTAAATTCCTATCGTGAAAGAATTAAATTCTTATTTAGGATAAAACCCTAATTTCTTTTCAAAGGAATTAAATTCCCAGATATGTAAAAGAATTAAATTCTTGATTAGGGTTAAACCCTAGTTTTGTTTTAGGAGAATTAAATTCTCAAAACTCAATTCCCCTTCTAAGTTTAGGATCTGCATGGCAGGATCTCAACTCGATGAGAATTAAATTCTCATCCTATGGGGAGATGTGCTCTGTACAGATCTTCAACCAGAAGAAGAATTAAGTTCTTTTTTTTTTTTATAAGAGTTAAACTCTTGAATTTTGAGAATTAAATTCTCTTTTTGAAGTTAATCTTTTCCCTTTTCTCACCTAGGGTTTTTCTTTTGCAGAGAATTAAATTCTCCTCTCTCTGTTTCTTCTCTCTCCAAGGTCCCTCCCTTCTCTTCTCTTCTTGGCTCCTATTTATAGGAGAAGGAAGAGAATCAATTTGTTTAGTAAATCTCTCATTAAGAGATTTGATTTGTATGTTGAGAGATTTGATTTATATTTATCATTAATTCTGGGCCTTTAGATCATGCAGTGAAGTTTATTCACCGTGGATTTTAAATCCAAAAGATATTCTATTTGTTATCTCGGTTAGATTTAGAGGGAATATTTCCTTATTTAAGATTTTTCCATAAATTGGTGATTTTTAATCACCCTTGGATCTTTAATCCAACGGTTCCCCATGACCCTTTTCCATTTGGAAAGATTCAGAACTTTTAGAATTTAATTCTATTAAATTATAAGGCTTTTAAAGCCAGTCACATGCTGGCACATGACCTTTGGTCACGTGTGAGCACGTGACCCCTAATTGGGTTCCTTTCTCAGCCGCTTATTTATGTTTCAGTTTTAACCATCACGTGTCAACACGTGACCATTGGTCACGTGTAAGCACGTGATACCTCGTTGAGGTAATTTCTGACTTTTAGAATTAAATTCTATTCATTATTTTAGAGGCTTTAAAAGCCCATCACGTGTCTGCACGTGACCCATGGTCACGTGTGAGCACGTGATCCCCCATTGGGGTCTTTTCCGAGTTTTTATCATATCTTTTAGCTCCTCCAGCGGGTTCTTAAAGGTCCATCACGTGTGGACACGTGATACCTCATAACTTTTGCTCCCGGATGAATTATGGGGCCCATAATATATCAAATCGAAGGGTTTTTCGAGATGCTTCCAATACTATCAGAATCTAATAGTTTCTCCTTCGGGAGTTTATCAAAATATAGGCCGAAAGATACTGGTTCGCATTTCCTTAAGCGTATCGCTGCCATTTGATACCTTGGGCTCCTTTGCGCAGAAATTTTTGGCGGGAACAAATGCCCCCCACTACTTTGCCCACGTAAGTATGTACGTGGGTGAAGTAGTGTAGAGTTATGCATAGCGTATGACCAGTTTCGGGTTGGTATATATCTTTCAGAATCTTGATCTGAGAAGATAACGAGCGGACACAAGCGTCGTCATTTATCATTGACTCAAATCTCGACTCTTAAGAGATATTGTTCCAAACTCTCAACTCCATGAGCCGCACCCTTTTATTTCTTCATATCTTACTCTGGCGTGAAGTAGTTTATATGCTCATGAGTAGCTTTTCCGTTTCAGTGGCATGTAGCTTTGGCGAGTCTGGCTCATAGATGGTCCATCTTGACCTCTTTGCAGGGCGGTGACGGCTTAGGAGACAGGGTTAGGATCTGCCACCTAAGACTTTTCAACTTTATGAGCCGTGAGGGTCTCATAAAGACTTTTCTCCCTACGGATCGAGAGGATCTCGTAGGTGTATTTTCTCCTTAGGGGACGTGAGGACTCCTAAGTGTGTTTTCTCTCATAAGTCGTAAGGATCCTATAAGAGAATTTTCCCTCTTACGAGTCGAGAGGACCCGTAAGCGGTTGTTTCCATCCTTGTCGAGATTCGACTTTGGAGAGTGAGACCCGTGGATGGTATGCAAGAGACCATTTTGGGCCGACTTGCAGGGTCCCGGTGCTTAGGAAACAGGTTTTTTAATCCCTACTGCCTAAGGCTTTATCTCACGAGTCGAGACGAATCGAGAAGTTCTCGCAAAGAAATCAATTTCCTCACGAGTCGAAACGGATCGAGCAGATCTCGCAAGAATATCCTAACGTCACAGTTAACCTCTGCTCTTTACGACAGAAGTCCGTTAGGGTCTGTGGTACTTAGGGTTTTGGCCGTCGTACCGTCGCATGAGCTGATATATTCCTCGATAGGCAATCTTGCTATTCGAGTATCCCTGCGACTGCCGTGTCTCTGATCCCTTCGGGGGCTGGACAAGACGTCTTCAAGCAATCCTCCTTGGCAGTTTGACCGTCGGAAGAGCAAGCGCTAGGAATTTGCCATGCCGCTTTTACTTGAGGTTAGGCTCATTTTGGAGAGCCCCGATGAGTCATAATCACTCCACGCTGGTGTGGGATGATCTCCGATAGTCTTTCAGGCTTTATATGACTTGCCGTTAAGACCCTGAAGCTAGGAATTTGGCCTTTGCTTAGTTTTGCTGGCATTGCGTCCTCTGTATCGAGACGAATGTCGCGGTTGTCTCTAGGTTGCTGGTGAACCGTCGAGGTCTGGAACTAGGTATTTTGCCATAGCTCCTTTTGGTGATGTTGCGTCTGCTGTATCGAGACGAACGTCGAGGTGGTGATCACTCCATGTTGGTGTGAGATGATCTCTGATTGTCTTTCCGGTTTTATATGTCTTACCGTTAAGACCCTGAAGCTAGGAATTTGGCCTTCGCTTCGTTTTCTTTGGTGTGTCCGGATCCTGTTGGAGGAAGGACGCTGTAGTGACATTTCGTCTGCTGTATCGAGACGAATATCGTGGTGGTGACCACTCCATGTGGGATGATCTCTGTTTGTTTTTCCGGTTTTATATGACTTACCGTCAAGACGTTGAAGCTAGGAATTTGGCCTTCGCTTTGTTTGCTTTGTCGCTTCCGAATCCTGCTGGGGGAAAAACGCCGGGGTGACATTTCATCTGCTGTATCGAGACGAACGTCGAGGTGGTGACCACTCCGCGCTGGTGTGGGATAATCTTCGATTATCTTTCAGGCTTTATATGACTTGCTGTTAAGACGTTGAAGCTAGGAATTTGGCCTTCGCTTCGTTTTTTGGCATTGCGTCCTCTGTATCGAGACGAATGATGCGGTGGTGATCACTCCATGTTGGTGTGAGGACCAGGATCCGCTCTGGACGTTTCCCACGGGGTCGAAGAGTGACATTATCCGCGTTCTACGTGACCAGAAATTTTGCTCTAGATGCTTCACACGGTTTCACTGCCGTGTTAGGCGAGGACTAGGCTCCGCTCTGGATGCTTCGCACGGGTTCACTGCCGTGCTCTGCGAGGACCAGGATCCGCTCTGGACGTTTTCCACGGGGTCAAAGAGTGACGTTATCCACGTTCCACGTGACCAGGAATTTTGCACTAGATGCTTCACACGGGTCACTGCCGCGTTAGGCGAGGACTAGGCTCCGCTCTGGATGCTTCGCACGGGTTCACTGCCGTGCTCTGTGAGGACCAGGATCCGCTCTGGACGTTTTCCACGGGGTCAAAGAGTGACGTTATCCGCGTTCCACGTAACCAGGAATTTTGCTCTAGATGCTTCACACGGGTTCACTGCCGCGTTAGGCGAGGACTAGGCTCCGCTCTGGATGCTTCGCACGGGTTCACTGCCGTACTCTGCGAGGACCAGGATCCGCTCTGGACGTTTTCCACGGGGTCAAAGAGTGACGTTATCCGCGTTCCATGTGACCAGGAATTTTGTTGATTATATCCGCATTTTACGGAGTTGGGATTTGACTCTCTGCGGGAATACATCGTCGAGTCATAGGACTGGGAGTTGCCGCTGTTCCGCTTTGCTTCGACCATGAGGTCTTTTGTTGATATTGCTTCTGCATCTTGTTGGACTGCGAAGGAACGCCATTGTTGACATCTCGTCCACTGTATCGAGACGGATGTTGAGGTGGAGCTGGGATTTTGCCGTCGCTCCGCTTTGTTTCGACCGTGAGGTCTTTTGTTGACGTTGCATCTGCATCCTGCTGGACTGTGAAGGAACGCTGCTGTTGACATTGCGTCTGCTGTAACGAGACGGATGTTGAGGTGGAGCTGGGATTTTTCCGTCGCTCCGCTTTGTTTCGACCGTGAGGTCTTTTGTTGACGTTGCATCTGCATCCTGCTGGACTGCGAAGGAACGCTGCTGTTGACATTGCGTCTGCTGTAATGATACGAATGCTGAGGTGGAGCTAGGATTTTGCCGTCACTCCGCTTTGCTGACCATAGGGTCTTTCGTCGATGTTGCTTCTGCATCCTGTTGGACTGCGAAGGAACGCCATTGTTGACATCTCGTCTACTGTATCGAGACGGATGTTGAGGTGGAGCTAGGATTTTGCCGTCGCTCCGCTTGATGGTGTAACATCTGTGTCATGCTGGAATGAGGAGGCCTACCGTTGTCGGTCTTCGGGCTGCAGATGTGGCCATTGAGATTTGGAACTAGGGACTTTGCCATGGTTCCGTTTCGTTGCGACTTTGAGGTCGATTATTGACGTCATGTCTGTATCTGGTTGGAGTGAGGAGAAACGCCGTTGGTGATTTCTAAGTTGTCGATGTTGACGTCGAGACCCTGAAGCTCGGGATCTTCGTTTGCTTCATTTGCTGACGTCGTGTCTGTAATATTGTGACAAATGTCGAGATTGTCTCTAGGTTGTCTATGAACCGTCGAGATTTAGTTTCGCTTTCCGTTGGAGCCTGTCGGGAAGACATGGTTCCCTCCTTGTTCGTGCCCATGGATTGTATACAGGGGTCAATGTGACCTCACCTGCAGGGCAAAAAGTTTCATTCTTTCAAAAAAAATTTATTTCCGCGATGCTCTATCATTTCAGCTTTTATATCGCGGAGGTCGCGATTGCCCAATCATTTCGGCTATTTTTCACGGTGCCCAATCATTTCGGCTATTTATTTTATTTTTACTCGCTGTTTTTTATTGCGAGTTGGCCAATCATTTCGGCTATTTTGTATGCATACATTTTTACTTGCTGATTCTGTTTGCAAGTTGCCCCATCATTTCGGCTATTTCGTATGCATTTTTTTTTTGGCTCGCTGATTTTTTTTTTCACGAGTATGTAACTTGGAATTTGATGCCAATCTTAGCATCAGCATCGCTACGACTGGAATATTGCCAGGAGCGAATTATCATTTGCCATGAAAGGACTTGGAATTTGATACCGGTTTAGGCATCAGCATCGCTACAACTGGGATATTGCCAGGAGCGAATCATCATTTGCCTCTGTCGATGTCGGACAAAGGTGGCTTAGCGAACAGGGTTAGGATCCCATCGACTAAGGCTTTTGACTTCATGAGCCGTAAGGGTCTCACAAAGGTATTTCTCCCTACAAGTCGTGAGGATCTCGTAGGTGTGTTTTCTCCTTAGGAATCGTGGGGATTCCTAAGTGTATGTTCCCCTGTAAGTCGTAAGGATCTTACAAAAAGGTTCTCTCCTTATAAGTCGAGAGGACTTACAAGGGTTGTTCACCATATGGACATATCCCCAGTCACAGGTGGGACTTTGTTAGGGAAATATTTATTCGCGCCCGTGGATTGTATACAAGGGCCGGTATTGAGCCGCTTGTAGGGCAAAAAGGTTGTGGGGGTTGCTTAAGAACAGGTTCAGGTCTCTGTAACTTAAGACTTTCAAATCTTATGAGCCGTGAGGGTCCCATAAGAGAGTTCTCCTTACGAGTCGTGAGGATCTCGCAAGTGTAATTTCTCCTTAGGAATCGTGAGGATCCCTAAGTGTGTTGCTCCCTTGTGAGTCGTAAGGATCTCACGCGGGTGGTTTCTCCTTACAAGGTCGAGAGGACCCTATAAGTGTCTTTTAACGAGGTTGCGCCCTTTCGGGTTTTCACAAACACTCGCTGGTAGCCCTGCTGTTTTTACTCACGGAGCCCTTTCGGGTTTTCATCCGTGCCCAGTTTGCTTATGGATATACCGTTTTTTATTATTCTTTTTCTTTTCCTTCTTTTTTTTTCTTTTTTTTTTTAACGAGGTCGCGCCCTTTCGGGTTTTCACGAACACTCGCCGGTAGCCCTGCTGGTTTTACTCACGGAGCCCTTTCGGGTTTTCATCTGTGCCCATTTTGCTTATGGGCATACCATTTTTTTTTTCCTTTTTTTTTTTACCACGTCAGCCTGAAAATGCTGTGGGTTGGGAGTAGTTTAACGACGTTTCGGTCATTTGCAAGTTTTAGGACATTGCGGTCCACCGTTAGTTTAAGGACGTTTCGGTCCGCCGTCGCCGTATTTGAGACGCATCTCTAGTTTACTGACTTTTCGGTCTATGGGGCTTTCCCTATGAATGAGCATGATGCCCCCGACATATCCACCTTTTTCGGAGCATGTCGTTGTGGCCGGTTACTTTCCACTTTTCGGGCAGCGCGAACTTGCCCTGTTGGTATTGGTCTTCAACCTAATTTTTGAAGACGTAGCAATTTTCGAGTGGGTGACCCATTACTCTGTGGTAGGGACAATAGTTAGGATTGTTAACGTCACCTGGTTGCAATGGACATTTTGGATCTGGCAGAGTGATGAGCCCGCTGCGCACTGCTAGCTCGAACAATCTCTTCGTTTTATCTTTGGGAAACGAGTAAGGACGTTTCAACTTCTCATTAAGGTATCGCGGCTTGTTGTTTTGACGACAAAACGGTCCCGGGTTACTGGGCTGTTGTTGAGTGTTGGCAACAAAGGCCGTTTTTTCCTTTTCCTTTCTCATTTCGTTTGCTCCGTCGTTTGCGGGCCCGAGATTCTTTCCGGGTAGCGTGAGATTGTACGGCTGAACGTTCTCGCAACTCTCCAATTCATTTGTTTTAGAAATGAATTCCTTGAAGAGAGGGTTGAGGGCGGCTTCTTCTTCAGAATCGCTTCCAAAGGTGAGAACTCGTGATCCCCCGGGCTCGTCCCTATGACGATTGCCGGCAACTCTTTTATGCTCATCTGTCGTATTTTTTCGCTGTCTACGAGCTTCCCACTTTATTCTATTGACGTGTTGTCTATGAGCGACATATCCTTGCCACCAACACTTAAAGGAGTTGCAGTCTTCAGTAGGATGTGCGATCCTCTGATGATATAAGCAGAAGTTAGGGTGTACATCCATTTCATCAAAATGTATACGACCAGGAGAATTTTCTCTAAAAGAGGGCAGCCTCATCCCTATCGATATGGCTTTGGCGAATCGTTTCCTTGTCTTGATCCTTCTTTCATTTGCGGCGGATGTACTTTGATCTGGTGGGAGTGTTTCGACCCTTTTGTCCAGTCGCCGGCGTTTGGCCTTTTCAAATATGGCCATCTCGCGCTCCCGATCAGCTTTACTTTTTAGACGAATCTCATCCAGAAAAGCGTCGATCATTTCGTCTGACGGCCACACGAATTCCGGCTCAGGCTCTGCCCCCAGTTTCTCAGTGCAAGGAGTTTTTTCATCGTCCGTAAATGAGTGGGAGATCACGTGACAAGTTGCCCCCGGTGCGTCCGTCTTCTTTGGAGTGTGCGGCTGTGGTGGGTTTACTTTCCAGTTTTCGGATAACGCGAACTTGCCCTGTTGGTACTGATCCTCGATCCATCCCTTAAAGAAGAAGCAATCTTCGATTGGATGGCTTACCGCTTGGTGGTAAGGGCATTAATTAGGGTCGTTGACATCACCTGGCTGCAGCGGACGTTTTGGATTCGGCAAATTTATGAGTCTGTTGCGCACTGCCAGCTCGAACAGTCTCCTTGTTTTATTCTGAGGAAACGAGTAAGGACGTCCTAGTCTCTCCTCGAGAGATGGGCGTGGACGCACGTTGTTTTGGCGAACAACCGGCTTTAAGTTGCTCGGCCATTGCTGAGTATTGGCAACGAAGGTTGCTTTCCCTTTGCCCTTTTCATTCCAAGGCTCTGACTTTGAAGAGGAAGGCCTATGGCCCACCTGGTCCATTTGGGCCAGCTTATCAATCAAGGCCTGGAAGGTGGTCGGCTTGAAGAACATTATGAATTGGGAGATGGCCGCTTGAGGGTCGAGAGTACCCACGAACATGCCCACGGCAGGAGCTTCTTCTATGCGTTGTTCGCATTTCGACCACAAATTCCGCCATCGTGTTGCGTATTGAACCCACGTTTCGCCTGGCCTTACCCTGGCGTTTATTAGTGCTGTTATCGGGGTGCGCTCGCTGGCGCTTGCAAATCTTTGTGTAAACAGTAGCTCCATCTCCGCAAATGTTTTAACGGAGTCGTTAGGTAGCTCCGAGTACCATTCGAATACCATTTCTGCTAAGCTGCCGACGAATTGGCGAAGCAATAATTTGTCATCGCCTCCAGTGTTGCCGCATAAGGCCCTGAATTGAGCGACATGCTGATGTGGATTCCCTGTCCCTTTATATACGTGGAACTTAGGGATCGTATATCCCGGCGGGTAACTGATTTGGTCATACCAGCTCAGATAGGGTCGTCTGGTCCTAACAATTTGCTCAGCCGATTCAATCGCCTGATGAGCTCGTATTTGCTGAGCTATATAGTCATCCAGTGCGGCCTTGGAAATGGTTTCATCTTTGGCTGTTGAAAGAGTCGGAGGCGGATTAGATGTCTCTCCTCTATCGTCTTCAGTAATGATCGGAGGGTCTTCAACTGGAGGCTCCGGCTGTAGCATCATCCCTACCATATCTTGGAAGAGGAGCGCCATTTGCTTTATGTTAGCCGCTTGCTCTGCGGCTTCTCTGTCCTTCTTTTCGAGGACTCTGCGTAAGAAGTCAGCATCAGTTTCTTGTTCGTGATGCTGCTCTGATGATGCTTCCGGGCTTTTCTTTTGGCTCAGTGAGTGCGGCCATTGCAATCATCATCTCCTGAAGCTTCTGTTGCTGCTCCTGGGTTTTCGTCATGGATCGGGTGAGCGGTCGGTGACCCGTCGAAACACGACTTTCCTCCTTTCCAGAAGCCATTATATGGTGTGCACCTCCATGCCCACAGACTTGGGGCGTTTGGGCTTAGCGTCTTTATGGTCCACCACGTTTACTGGGGCTTTCTCTGGCCTCCTTCTTTTCTGAGTGGTTGACGTTGAGGGGGCCGCTGTCGTGAGCACCCAAGTAGTCGTCATCTTTTGTGGCTTAACAGGACGGTTTTCTTCCTGCCGGACCTTCAGCTTCTTTTGCTGGGGGGAGAAATTTCGATCCACTACGGAGTCCTGGACTTGACGCCAGACCTTGTAAATTTTAGAGGACAGCCGTTGAGGGGGCTGCTCCATCTTCTTTTCCGTATCATTCTCCACGGGTGGAGGAGATCTCTTCAGCACTGCAGTAGGAGAGTTTTTGTGCACCCTGTTCAGCAGCTCAAAGATGTTCCCGGTTGGAACAGCAACATCGATTCCCACCGTTGGGGCTGGTGGAGTAAATCCAGAGGGGAAGTTGCCCCCAGCCTTCCTTACTCGGCGCCAGTGGCGACGTCGAGCGCGTCGTGCGGATGGAGTTGTTTCGGCCGTAGGGGCGACTTCGTCATGCCCCCTGCTTTGAGGAGAGACCGTTATTGGTGCTAACCTGTCGAAGACTGACACCCGTTGAGAAGCAATGTTTAATCTGTCAAAGACAGACCTCTGGGCAGGGGAAGCAGCTTTGAGGACCTCGCCTGGAGCAGCAACCGGAATGGCCAGCCTTGTAAAAATTGACTTCTTGGAAGGAGGAGCCTTTCCAATAATTTTGTCCGCTTGAGCCGGGATGGCTATCCGCTTTGGGATGGCAGCTTCGGGTATCGCGGGCTTATAGACATTCTGGCCCAGTCTGTTGAAAACTGAGGTATTGAAGTTGGGCGACCCGTTGAGAGGGGCCGCGGTAGTTATAAGCCGATCAAAGAACGATTTCTTTGGAGCTTCTTGCGATGTCGTTGGGGTATCGAAGCTCATCGGTGGGAGCATGGCCCCGAAGAATAGTCCAGTGGTGGCTTGAATTACCTGCTCCACTGGCATCTTAAAAAGGGAGGCCGCTTGGGGCCCATAAGTCACTCCTCCAGCAAGGACGGAGCGAGAGTTGTAGTTGCGGGTAGTGCAGTTTGAAGCCATTGATCTTCTGTTTTCTGCACGGAGCAAGACACCAAATCTTAGTACCTCGAATCCACAGGCAACCACAGCAAACCGCGATTCGTTCGCGAACACGACACACAAAGTGTGGAGTGGAAAGAGGAAGAGGTCCCACCGGGCGTGCCAGAATCTGTTCCCCTCCGAATGGCGGCCAAGACATGGGCTGTCTTGCCTGAGATTCGGGGCAGATGCTAATTGGTGCTATCCGTCTACCTCTCCGAAGATACCAAGTTGATTTATGGCACCGTGTATCGGAGATTTGAACGGATGCGACCGATGTAGCAGACTTCGTCAGATTCCCCCTCGTTTGAGGGGTTTTTGATTGTGGGGACGCTCTTCCCTGCAGGCGCAAGCCCCTGCAGTTAATTACGCTACCGCATTGCGGTAATAACTTTCTCCTTCTCCAGATGGTCACTTCGTGTCGTGTGTGTTTGTTTTATTTGTGGTTGCCCGTGGATTGTATACGGAGACCAATTTATGTCGTCGCCCGTAGGACGTGGATTAGTCCAAATCCGTGTTTTCTTAGATTTGGGTTTGGGGTTTTGGTTTGAGGATACGTTAGCCATATTTGAGGCTAAGATCAACTCAAACGTTTATTAAGGATACGTTAGTCCAGTTTGAGACTAAGATCAACTTAACGGGATCGTTTAGATCCGAAAAAAGAGCAATTGGCTCTATTGTTCCAGTTTAGGGACATAGGGGTCCATTGCATGTATGGCCGTCGGGACCCGTCACCTCTCTGACGACGTTGAAGGATTACAATGACAGATGTCAGAGGAGTTCAGAGATGTACCCTTGAACCAAAGTTGATTTGGGGATTTATAGTCCAATTTGGGACTAAAGTCTGTTTGAAGGTTTAAGGATACGTTAGCCATAGTTGAGGCTAAGATCAACTTAAACAGGATCGTTTAGATCCGACAAAAGAGCATTTGGGGCTCTATTGTTCCAGTTTAGGGACATGGTGGTCCATCGGTAGTTTAAGGACGCATAAGTCCATGGGTTTAAGGACCCCACAGTCCATATGGGTGTGTTTAAGGACGCATTAGTCCGTTAGTTTAAGGACGCATAAGTCCGCGGGTTTAAGGACCCCACAGTCCGTATCTTGGTTTAGGGACGCATAAGTCCATGAGTTTAAGGACCCCACAGTCCGTGTTGATGTGTGGTTATCGGGACCCGTTACCTCTCTGAAGACGTTGAAGGATTACAACGACAAATATCAGAGGAGTTCCGAGATGTACCCTTGAACCAATGAGTTGGTTGAAAGAGCAGATGTGCTCAGTTCAAGATGATTTGAGGACTTATGGCCAATTTGGGCTAAGTCCAATTGTGTTTGAAATATTAGCTCTCTGCTGGTCCATTGAAGGAGAGGCTTCGCCTCTAGAAACTTAGCCAATTGGGCTAAAGCTAGTGTTAAACACTAAAGGTCAACAGTGTTGAACACTGGGAATAAGATTAACAAGTTAGTGTTAAACACTAAAAGATAATCAGTGTTAAACACCAGCAACAGGGCTTTCAAATTAGTGTTAAACACTAAGCGAATCAGTGTTAAACACTGCAAATAGAGTTTTCCAAACTAGTGTTAAACACTAAGAAAATCAGTGTTAAACACTGAGGACAAAGTCTTCAAATTAGTGTTAAACACTAAGGAGAGGGGTCACGTGTGGACACGTGAGAGCGCCCTGATTCCCTTTATTTTGTTCTGCAGATCAGTGTTTAACACTTTTAATTCTGGCGGCCATCACGTGTGAGCACGTGATGAAGGCCCCCGCTCTGGTCTGTTAGAATGCTCATTAGGGGTCACGTGGTGACACGTGAGGGCGCCCTAAATGTGGAGCCAGATCTCCTTTTGGTTTATCCTCAAATCTGCGAACAAGTGTTACACACTTTTATTTTTATTTTGGAGCATCACGTGTTGGGTACATGATGGGGATCTGTGCGCCAATTGTTAAAGCATTTGCTGAGGGGTCACGTGATAACACGTGAGAGCGCCCAAAGCTTTCATTTCCTTTGCTTTTTCTTTCTGCGTTCTGGGAGTCACGTGGGAGCACGTGGGGTGATGCTTCAAAGTTCTTTGCAGGGGATCCTTTCAAGGGTCACGTGACCCTAATTCTTTTCATGAACAGAGATCTTTTAAGAATTGAATTCTTTGTAGGGTTAAACCCTAATTATGATTTTGGAGGAATTAAATTCCTATCGTGAAAGAATTAAATTCTTATTTAGGATAAAACCCTAATTTCTTTTCAAAGGAATTAAATTCCCAGATATGTAAAAGAATTAAATTCTTGATTAGGGTGAAACCCTAGTTTTGTTTTAGGAGAATTAAATTCTCAAAACTCAATTCCCCTTCTAAGTTTAGGATCTGCATGGCAGGATCTCAACCCGATGAGAATTAAATTCTCATCCTATGGGGAGATGTGCTCTGTACAGATCTTCAACCAGAAGAAGAACTAAGTTCTTCTTCTTTTTTTTATAAGCGTTAAACTCTTGAATTTTGAGAATTAAATTCTCTTTTTGAAGTTAATCTTTTCCCTTTTCTCACCTAGGGTTTTTCTTTTGCAGAGAATTAAATTCTCCTCTCTCTCTTTCTTCTCTCTCCAAGGTCCCTCCCTTCTCTTCTCTTCTTGGCTCCTATTTATAGGAGAAGGAAGAGAATCAATTTGTTTAGCAAATCTCTCATTAAGAGATTTGGTTTGTATGTTGAGAGATTTGATTTATATTTATCATTAATTCTGGGCCTTTAGATCATGCAGTGAAGTTTATTCACCGTGGATTTTAAATCCAAAAGATATTCTATTTGTTATCTCGGTTAGATTTAGAGGGAATCTTTCCTTATTTAAGATTTTTCCATAAATTGGTGATTTTTAATCACCCTTGGATCTTTAATCCAACGGTTCCCCATGACCCTTTTCCATTTGGAAAGATTCAGAACTTTTAGAATTTAATTCTATTAAATTATAAGGCTTTTAAAGCCAGTCACGTGCTGGCTCATGACCTTTGGTCACGTGTGAGCACGTGACCCCCAATTGGGTTCCTTTCTCAGCCGCTTATTTATGTTTCAGTTTTAACCATCACGTGTCAACATGTGACCATTGGTCACGTGTAAGCACGTGATACCTCGTTGAGGTAATTTCTGACTTTTAGAATTAAATTCTATTCATTATTTTAGAGGCTTTAAAAGCCCATCACGTGTCTGCACGTGACCCATGGTCACGTGTGAGCACGTGATGCCCCATTGGGGTCTTTTCCGAGTTTTTATTATATCTTTTAGCTCCTCCAGCGGGTTCTTAAAGGTCCATCACGTGTGGACACGTGATACCTCATAACTTTTGCTCCCGGATGAATTATGGGGCCCATAATATATCAAATCGAAGGGTTTTTCGAGATGCTTCCAATACTATCAGAATCTAATAGTTTCTCCTTCGGGAGTTTATCAAAATATAGGCCGGAAGATACTGGTTCGCATTTCCTTAAGCGTATCGCTGCCATTTGATACCTTGGGCTCCTTTGCGCAGAAATTTTTGGCGGGAACACCCGTGTCTAGCATCGACACGTAAATCCTCATACCTCAGGCGCCATCCCCACGACTGGTCCTGATGTCATGTATATACATCACTCCGGTCGGTATCCCCACGATAACTGCCGAGTCCAAATACAATCACCGGTAGGTAGTGGTCCCTCTGCCAGGCTTATCGTTAACACCATGAAATCACCACTCGTCCTGGGGTACCATACCGGGTCCACCATGTACCTGCAGACGGTGCCTTCCGCTCCTCGAATCGGGTATCACATGCCAATCTCAGAACCGAGAAATCACATGGTGGACGCATTGAAATATCATATCAAGAGAAACCGAGTTTTTAAACAACACAAAATTTCTTAAAGCATCCCGCGTTTCTCAACTCCAGAAATCATAGGAGAATGAACAGGCTTGCTTGTTGATCTTCTGATCGCTCAATACCTGGGTGGCTGTTATGTTTAGCTGACCGCTTGCAGCTTGTGGGTGTTTGATATGATCATCACCTCTACCGGCGTATTGACGATTCTTTAGAGTCCTACACAGAGGTTTCTTGACTCAGGCAAAACGGAGTAGGGGCACATATGTGATATGTGCAGGACCGAGGATAATGTGATATGAGATACCGTATTATATTCTCGCGATATTTGATATCAGCCGGGTCATCGGATCAAGTGTTGATTCGATGAATCGGTAAATGATATATTAGTCTGTTATATGCGATATAGCCGGATTGTCGGATCAAGTGTTGATTCAATAATTTAATGTATAATTATATATTTGATATATTAAATTACATTAACTAATATAAGCTCACTAAAAGATTCTTTTTCTCACTCGGGTAATACATTGATATATATGCGATATATGTTAATTGTATTATTTTATTTTGTTACAATAAATATTATATATATGATATATAATATTGTAACATGATGTGGTTATTAATGCAACATGATTAGTGGAGATTAAACATGGTTAGGGTTTGATTTGGGTTAAGCTTTTCTAGAAGTTTCTAGAAGGTTCTGTTTTGTTTTGTGCAAAGATATTTGTGTTGATATTTTAAGTGACTCATTCTTTAACCCAGTCAAAACCCTAGCCCTAGTTAAATCTCTACAAAAGTTACATTGACCATTGTTGTATTTCTAACCTCATACTTGACTTTCATTATTCATCACAAAAGGATTCATTATTCATCTTCTTCTTCCTTGAGTTCTTTCATAAAAATCTTTCTAGCTTTTTATGAAGTGATGATTTTGAGTGAGTTAAAGAAAACAAATGAGAGCTAAAATCCTACTTCATCATCCTAATCTATCCTAACCATTTAGATTAAGGTGTTCAATTCATTTAGTGAGTGAGAGCTTGTGTTAATGAAACTTCAAGGTAGATCATCTTTGTTATCGAAGATCGGAAGCAAGCTTGCATCTTTCTCTTCATGGATCCACTCGAGAGTCCGGAACTTGATGATCGCAACGAAGGGACCACAGCACGAAGCTTATGAAGTGAAGGACCGGATCTACAAAGGTTGTAATCCCTCTCATTTAGTGTTAAAGTGTTTAACATGCTTTGTTTCGCCTAATCTCTAGTTTAAAGATCTTGTTAAGGGTTGTTCGGCACGGCTAAATTTTAAATCGAGCATGGTTGATATCTCGTAGACCCTTGTTAGAGTGCCTAGTATCCCTACAGTGGTATCAGGGCCAAGCTAGATCTTTAGGTGAAGTCTAGACGAAGTTTAAAGTCCGATCAAACTCCGAATACCCGGTTTAGACCCCTTTCTGGAAATTTTTCAAAACGTTGACATTTTTCATATTAAAAATCCTCAGAAAATTCAGCAGGTAAATATATGGACACGTCTGCAAAACAACACCCTAAATCGCTCAAGGCGCCGCGAAACCGCGGCCAAACTAGGATATTGGCGGCGGTTCCACGGCAGGTCTTGGGGATTGATGGTTAGTTTTTGCCACAGTTGATGCGTAGGTACTTTTGGCTGTTTCTGGGAATTTTTTATTTTACTCAAGTGTTAAGTTTTCTGGGTTTAATTGGGAGCTCGTTGATTCGATCGAAAAGTATAACTTTGTTTATTTTGTTCGGGTAATTTTTTAGAACGTGTTAAAAAGTTCGAACGGATATCAATAACTCACTTTTTCCCCTGCCGGAAAATTTCCAAGCGTTGGATTTTTCCGTAGTTTAAGAACGTTCGAAGTCGTGCAAGTAACGTGGTGGTCCCTTTAGAAGACAATAAACCTTAACTCGATTATGTGACCGTCTGAACCGCCTCTAAACCTTAGGGTTTGGGGCAGTACGGCGTGCCACATGTGAGGCGTTGGCTTGACCCTTCTACGGCTGGACCATTGGTACTGTGGCATGTGATAGATACTTTTTGAACTCCGCTCAAGTGTTGAGCTATTTGGGAAAACTTGGGTGTTTGATTATTCGATCGGAAAGTTTAACATTGTCTATTTATCTGGAATGTGATACAATATTTGGAATCCACATGTATATGAGATAACTAATTTGAATGTTATAAATATAGTAGTTTGGTCTCATTTGATCGGTTGCCACGGAATTTTGATGTGATCAAAAGTCCGTCGCAATCACGTAGCGTACACGGATACTCGCCGGGTAAACATAATAAACAGCCACGCCCCATAGCCCCGACCAAGTGACTGTAGGAGAACCCCGTCGCCAAAAGCATCCGTTCAGGTGCTCGCTGCAGCGGTGTTTCGCCTTAGTGCACTTCGTCGACGGCATCGGGGGTGCGGCCGTCTACTAAAGTTTGCAACGAGCATTTGATCTGGATATCGGGAATCTTGTTGAATTGCCCGACTAGATATTGAAAAGTGTTTTCGATAATGAGACTAAAATGCGGGGTTTATAATTCTTAGGCATGCGATGTCTAAGGAATTCATTTTGTTAGGCATGCGATATCTAAGGTGGTTGCGGATTCCAACTGTTGTAGTTTTACACTTTCTTTTCTGTGACCGTAAGTGTAGTATGTAGTTGTATCGCCGGTTTTCGTTGCATGTAATATTCTTTTATTGGGGACTTCCGGGCTGAGGATAATGTCACCATTGTATATTATTTACTTTTCCACATTAGGTAGACCCAAGACGGGGAGCACAAGTAACCGGGTTCTAGGGTTCAGTGGGAGACAATCTTGAGGAGTCGAGACCGGGTCTCCTAACCCTAGAATTGGCAGTGTTGCTTGCCGCTCTCGTAGGGGTCTCAGGATGTGGGTTTGGCTATTCATCACGACCGTGGAATCCGTGTTTTATACAGGCTCGTATTAAAATACGGACGTCCTAATATATCCAATATTTCATATATGTTCTTCTGCTGCAATGTTCTGTGATGAGATCATATTACTGCCTGAGACGAATGTTTATATTATATATATGAGATATATGTTATATTGCAGATTTCGTTTCAAATGTGATGCTTGTGAAGCATGAAAAATAAAAATGGGACTTCATTAATGAGATTAATGAAACCAAACGAAACCTAAAGATGTTGTAGAAACTTGTTTAAAAACTGGTAGCTCTAGTTCTTGCTTTGCATAGTGGTGTTCCTTGTAGAACATCCAGCACCTTATTCGATAAGGAAAGAGCCGAGATCCCTTCACCGGGAGTAACCTCTTTAGCAATAACTGGCAGATGCTGCATACTCGGTTTGTCTTTTGATTGCTTCTATAGTTTTTACTTTGCATAGTGATATTTGTGAAATATCCTGCACCTTATTCGATGAGGAAAGAGCCGACGATCCCTTCACCAGGAGTGACCACTTTAGCGAAACTAGAAAAGCCTCGAAAACACTCCATTTAAAATCACTCGATTCTACAACGATATAAAGTTCATTACGCAAAGGGTTTTCTTAAAAACCTGACGTAGCCCTCCGTCATTTCAGATAAGTAGTTTTTAGTATTCGTGCTGCGTTTGTTGACTTAGTCAAGGCGTAGTGTGCGGTAGCTGATTAGTGCTTATCTGCAAAGCATATGATGCGATTGGATTAGGGTAGTCGTGCGGCCTTGTTGACTCAGTCAAGGGTCGTGCGGGTGGGTTTAATTCAATCGGGAAATGACGGGTTGGACTTTACTTGCGGTCTATAGTTTGTTGACTTAGTCAAGGTCATAGATCGCTTGGGGCAAAATATTATTAGGAATTTCAAGTGTTGAAATTTGCAATGAGATTGCATACCTTCTATGAGATAGTTGGATCCCGATACCCGCTGTGAGTAAGAGTTACTCCTGGGATAGTTTTACACATTACAATTAGCCGATCAAGTAGGTGTCTAGAAAGGTGTCAATGGGGTTACGCCTCTGGGAAAATGAGGTTTACTTTAATTAGGTCCGTGCGAAAGCATGGGGAACCTCCCTCAAAGTACCGGCACTGGTCTGGCTGAAAGATTGGCGAACTTGTAGAGTGTAATTAATCCGGGCTAGTCTTTCCTTTTAGGGTTTGAAGGAAGATTTGACTAAAACAGTGGGAGCCATCCTGATTAGATAAATTGATAACCAATCTAATCTTGTAAAAGCGCACGCTGAGTGTTTTCTTCTCTCTCTCTCCTAGTTGCGACTATGTCATGCCTTAATCAACATAATAATACGGATGTATTGACTGAACCCGCTTGTTATACTGAGCTGGGGAACGTTGGTCCCGCTCCAAATTATAATTGTTATAAGACAGAGCAGGAAATAGGGGATTACCAGAATTCCCGTGCCGCCCAAACGAAGAAAGTACATGTTGATGCATCTTCTTCGGGTATGTTCATTATATAGAACTGTTTCTCAATATCCTTTACGTCCTGGGTATTTGATACCGGATCAGGATCCCACATATGTAATTTGTTACATGGGCTACAGATAGGTAGAGAACTGAGAACGGGTGCTAAATTTCATGAGATAGAAACGGTGCAAGTGTTGCAGCCAAGTCTGTTGGTAGTTATCACCCTGTATTACCAGAATACATTGATTCTGAACGAATGTTATTAGATACCGAACCTGATATACAACATCATATCAGTCTCTTTATTAGTAAAGAAAGATATAATTTTGTATTGTTGGATAATGTTTTGAACATTTCCTATATCAAGTGTTGATCGATTCAGGCACGTTATCTAAAAGCATAGACGTTCTAAGTCAAACTACAGTTCTTAATGTACAGAACACACAAGAGGAAGAGTTCAGAAATGAACGAATCCTTCTTGAGGTATTGTAGACTGGGTCATATCAATGCGACCCGACTAGCTGAAGTTACATAAAGATGCATATTTAAATTTGTTTGGATTTACATCTTGTAAAAACTTGCCAGTCATGTCACAAAGATAAGATGACCACAGCTCTGTTTATTGGAAACAGAGAAAGAGTTAGTGAACTCTTGGGATTGATACATGTTGATGTATGAGGTCCCCTGTCTACACATGCCAGGACCGGTTCTTTATACTTCATTACATTCACAGTTTATCTCTCAAGATTCGGACATATGTTCCTGTTGAAACACAAGTCTGAACCTTTTGAGATATTCACAGAATATAAGTTAGAAGTAGAGAACCAAAAACGGGTATAAGTATTATGTCCTTTGATGAGATCAGGGAGGAGAATACTTGAGCACGGAATTCCTGGACTATTCTAAAGGAGAATGAGATTCTCTCGCAGCATTATTCCTCCGAATGTACCACAGCACGTCGGTATATCGGGGCGGAGCAATAGCACCCTATGTGATATGGTGTGCTCTATGATGAGTACTACTAAGTTTTCTATTTCCTTTTGGGAGTTATGCACTTGAGAAGCTGCATACCTATTGAATAGGGTTCAAATCAAATCAGTTGCCTACCACTTCATATGTGATATGGAATGGGAAGAGCCCATATCTTAAGTATGTTAAGATTTGGGGTTCTCCGGCCTATGTCTAAAAGCAAAATCCGGACAAGCTCGAGGCAAAGTCAGTCATGTAGAAGTTTGTTGGATATCCCAAGTATTCGCAAGGGAATATCTTCTACCAAACTGGGGAACAAAAAGTGTTTTTGTTTCTCAACATGCCATCTTTGTGAAAGGGAATTTCTTGTGAAGAAATTATTGGTCATGAGGTAGAACTGGAAAGAGTTCCATCTATACAAACTGCAGCTGATGATTTGATAGAACCAAAGGATTCAATAGTTTCCAACGAACCTTAGCCTCTCCGCCGATCTGGTAGGGTTCCTCATCCACCTGAGAGATACTTCGGTTTCTCTTTGACAGTGGGAGCGAGGATTGCATCATAAGATGATGACCCAACTTATTTCGAGCTGGCCATCAGGAGTGCGACTCTGTAAGAATGGCTGGATGCTTAGCGATCTGAGATGGAATCCTTATACACCAACAAAGTATGGACTTTAGTTGCTTTATCTGAAGGGTTAAATCCCCATCAGGAGCAAGTATATCTTGAGAAGATTACTTGGTGTACATGGAAAAGTTGAGACTTTCAAAGCTATGCTTAAGTCCATCCAGATCCTACTTGCCACGGCTATATACCATGACTACAATATCTGGCGGTTGGGTGTCATGACTGCTTTTCTAAATGATGATTTGGAAGAGAGAGTCTATAAGTACATAGCCAGAGGGCTTCGTAGACAGTGGGAGCAGCGGAAACGTGAGCAATATGCTTTATGTGATAAAGCAGGCATTGCGGAGTTGGAACGTCTGTTTTGATGTGATAGTCAAAGAGTTTGAATTCACAAAATGGTATATGAACCTTGTATATATAAAAAGTTAGTAGAGAGTATGGTGGTGATCCTCGTAGGGTACGTGGATGACATACTCTTGATAGAGAAGGAGTTTCCTATGCTACGCTCGGTCAATCTCCTCTTATCACAATGATTTTCCATATAGGATCAAGATAATACCTCCTAAATCCTAGGTTTTATATCTATGAGATAGATCTAAATGGATGTTAGGATTATCACTAGTTGTAGTGAGATGGTACTAATCGATTCTGGGGAGAATCATTGGAAAGGTTCCAGGGTGATAAGGACGACTGAATGTCAGTCGCAGGCATTGTCTTTACCCTCAGTGGAGGGACGGTATGTTGGAAGAGTTCCAAGCTAGATACGGTGACATACTAGACGATTAAAGGCAAGATACATCGTTACCAAGGATGCTACCAAAGAGGCAGTCTGGATATATAAGTTCAAGAGATGAACTTCGTTCCTACCATTGTGTGACAATGAAGTTGTGGCTTTAGCCAAGGAACTACCTTCCCATCGGAAATCCAGATATAATTCTTAGGCAGTATCACCTGATCATGGAGATGGTTGATCTCCAGGGAGATCGAGATTAGGAGAGTAGACACAGAGGACAACAGCGCGGATCCACTCACAAAGGCCTTTTTCCCAGTAGAGACTTTTATGGGATGGTTGAGTATGAGATACTTCAACCACAGCTAATTGTTGGGTATGTGATACCACAATAGATGGCTCTGGTGCAAGTGGGAGATTGTTAGTTATATGTATGCCCTAGAGGCCATTACTGTACATACGATGTATATTGTAATGGATGCTTGGACATATATAGGGAGGACTTTCTTGCTCGACATGATAGTATGCTATCTGGTTGTACTTTATCTTAACATGTACTTTGATTATCTCTATGTTACATGTTGATAAAGCCCTTAGGATATGTACTTGACTACTTGGACTATGATGAGATCATACTAGTGCGGCCACGGTAGTCGATGAGTACATCCTATAACTGTTCCTAGTCGAGGGTGTATCGAGACAGGGCATCGATACACCAGAGTAGACTAGCGTATACGCATCTTGATCCATATGTTGGGCGATGGATGATCTCATATCCATCGGTGTTTGACATCAAGGATGGTGTACGGGTGCTCAGTAGAGACTGGGTACACTGGACGGACTCGCCGAGAACTCCCAGATGGTATTATACCTCATGTCAGATGGCAGTTCTCTGGTGACACTGGTACAGAGTAGTCTGTTGACCCGAGATCGTCATAGAGTCTTGTGTGATTCCCACTGTGCTTTGATTTCCATCATACCACGTCCAAGAGGGCATGCAAAAAGGTGGCTTTTGGATATAGTCCCGAATCACATGGAGGCAATGAGCGATGGGAGGGGATTCGTCTCTCCCGGTATAGGGAGTTGAAGTTGCGCTGTGTTCGATTGGTTATAACTGGAAATCCCTGGCCAGGGTTACTGAGATTTACTGGCAAGTATTATCGGTAGTTTCTCGAACTGTTATAAACCTCATATCGACACGACTTATCAAGCTACTGGGGTCTGACGTATACCACCCCTAGGCGAGATATGCGATATATCAGACGATGAGACCGGACTGTACGGGATTGTTACTGATTGGATTCACAGGAGAATGTACAGGCTTGCTTGTTGATCTTCTGATCGCTCAATACGTGGGTGGCTGTTACGTTTAGCTGACCGCTTGCAGCTTGTGGGTGTTTGATATGATCATCACCTGCTACCGGCGTATTGACGATTCTTTAGAGTCCTACACAGAGGTTTCTTGACTCAGGCAAAATGGAGTAGGGGCACATATGTGATATGTGCAGGACCGAGGATAATGCGATATGAGATACCGTATTATATTCTCGCGATATTTGATATCAGCCGGGTCATCGGATCAAGTGTTGATTCGATGAATCTGTAAATGATATATTAGTCGGTTATATGCGATATAGCCGGATTTTCGGATCAAGTGTTGATTCGATAATTTAATGTATAATTATATATTTGATAAATTAAATTACATTAACTAATATAAGCTCACTAAAATATTCTTTTTTTCAATCGGGTAATACATTGATATTATGCGATATATGTTAATTGTATTATTTTATTTTGTTACAATAAATATTATATATATGATATATAATATTGTAACATGATGTGGTTATTAATGCAACATGATTAGTGGAGATTAAACATGGTTAGGGTTTGATTTGGGTTAAGCTTTTCTAGAAGTTTCTAGAAGGTTTTGTTTTGTTTTGTGCAAAGATATTTTTGTTGATATTTTAAGTGACTCATTCTTTAACCCAATCAAAACCCTAGCCCTAGTTAAATCTCTGCAAAGGTTACATTGACCATGGTTGCATTTCTAACCTCATACTTGACTTTCATTATTCATCACAAAAGGATTCATTATTCATCTTCTTCTTCCTTGAGTTCTTTCATGAAAAGCTTTCTAGCTTTCTATGAAGTGATGATTTTGAGAGAGTTAAAGAAAACAAATGAGAGCTAAAATCCTACCTCATCATCCTAATCTATCCTAGCCATTTAGATTAGCGTGTTCACTTCATTTAGTGAGTGAGAGCTTGTGTTAATGAAACTTCAAGGTAGATCATCTTTGTTATCGAAGATCGGAAGCAAGCTTGCATCTTTTTCTTCGTGAAGCCTCTCGAGAGTCTGGAACTTGATGATCGCAGCGAAGGGACCACAACACGGAGCTTATGAAATGAAGGACCGGATCTACAAAGGTTGTAATCCCTCTCACTTAATGTTAAAATGTTTAACATGCTTTGTTTCACCTAACCTCTAGTTTAAAGATCTTGTTAAGGGTTGTTCGGCACGGCTAAATCTTAAATCGGGCATGGTTGATCCTCGTAGACCCTTGTTAGAGTGCCTAGCATCCCAACAGTATGGCATATCACTCATTATACAATCATTATCCATATAAATATATATATATATATATATACCTATCTCTCAGGTTACATCCATGTCAAACTCGTATCAGGGGACCTACAAAGGTATCAACAATCACATAACGACTCGAATCCATAAAAAGACATATCACACTAAGTCATCTTATAACATCGTATACTCGTTCATCGCATTAATATCTCGCAATCACATTATATAAACGCCACACTTATTCTCTTTAAAATTTGTAGCCATCATGATTCACTTATCATACCATATTCTCATATGTCAATATGTCCATTAGCATCAACTTCTATAACATTATCGTTTGTAAATCCTACAATCATGTCCGTCGCATATCATTATCAAGATATAAAAATCAAACGATAATCCATATCAATGGTTGCGGGGGTGCTATATGCCATCCACCCGACTTCCCCCGTAGATATCAATCCACTCACCTGCTAAACTCCTCGCTTAGCCGTAGTCGATGTGCTTCGTCGTCTCGGAATCCACGCGAAAGTACCCACAATATCAACACGTACAATACCATTAATAACGAGTTCTGAAATCCAAAACGGCATGCGGTGCGCTCATAGGTTAGAACCTATAGCCTACGCATGCAAAAACAACGAAACAACCCTTTTTGTTGACGTATAAACGCGCAACATCCAGATAAAATACCAATTACTAAAACCAAGAATTCCAAAATACGGAAAACCATAACTAAAACCACTCACAATAGCTCCCAGATTTTAGTTCAGGTAAACTGGAACTACACAAACAAGTATAGGGTGTTGTATATGAAGTATATGAGTTATTGGACCAAATCAAGCACCTACCACCACCAAGTGGCTGGCCACCCTCACCCAAATTCCGGCGAGCTCGGCCCCCTCTGCTCCATTGGTGTTCGTCTGGTCGGGGTGGTCTCCTAATGTCCTAATTTAGTCCCTGGTATTGTTTGTTTATCTCATAAATACTCCAGGTCATCCCAGATTCCCTGCAGGCCTTAAGGTTTCACAAAACCGATACAGAACCAATTCTAATTTCGTGTATCGGGTTCTAAACTCACTTCCAGGCCTCTAAATCACTCTATAAGGTCTAGTAAACACTCACTACACCTCATTGGCCACACAACAGCAACTTGTAACTTTCTAAGATCACATATCCCCAATAACTCCAATTTTAAACTAAAAATACGATATTTAACACTAAAACTAAATTAGAGTGTAAGGATTACCTTAATATCAACCAAGGAACTTTCTTGAGATGCCCAAGTCTTCAAAAATCAAAACTTGGAAGGTTCAAGGTGTTGAGGATGAAGGGGTGCATGTTTTTAATGAAGGGGACATGGGTTTTGGCAAGGGAATGGAGATGATACACAGAGGTAGTGAGGGTTGAAGGAGATAGAGAAATTCATGAAGAAACAATGGAGGAGAAAGGAATGGGACAGCAAGTATAACCCTCTCTCTCTCTCTCTCTCTCTCTCTCTTAGCCTCACTCTCTTTCATAATTATCCCCCCTACACTCACTCTCTCAATTATCACTTTTGTTTTTCATTCATAACTCCATTCACACACAAACTCTTTCTTTTCTTTTTCTTTGTTCCCCTTTTCCTTTCTCATTCTCTTTCAACCTCATAAGTCAAAAACATTAATCCATCGTGCACATGACATGTTAAGATAAAGTACAACCAGATAGCATACTATCATGTCGAGCAAGAAAGCCCTCTCTATATATGTCCAAGCATCCATTACAATATACATTGTATGTCCAGTAATGGCCTCTAGGGCATACATATAACTAACAATCTCCCACTTGCACTAGGGCCATCTGTTGTGGTATCACATACCAAACAATTAGCTGTGGTTGAAGTATCTCATACTCAACCATCCCATAAAAGTCTCTACTGGGAAAAAGGCCTTTGTGAGTGAATCCGCGCTGTTGTCCTCTGTGTCTACTCTCCTAACCTCGATCTTCCTGGAGATCAACCATCTCCATGATCAGGTGATACTGCCTAAGAATTATATCTGGATTTCTGATGGGACGGGGGTTCCTTGGCATAATCCATTACTCCATTATCACACAATGGTAGGAACGAAGTTCATCTCATGAACTTATATATATATATATCCAGACTAGCTCTTTGGTAGCATCCTTGATAACGATGTATCTTGCCTTTAATCGTCTAGTATGTCACGGTATCTAGCTTGGAACTCTTCCAACATACCGTCCTTCCACTGAGGGTAAAGACAATGCCTGCGACTGACATTCAGTCGTCCTTATCACCCTGGAACCTTTCCAATGATTCTCCCCAGGATCGATTGATACCATCTCACTACAACTAATGAGAATCCTAACATCATTTAGATCTATCTCCTAGATATAAAACCTAGGATTTAGGAGGTATTATCTTGATCCTATATGGAGAATCATTGTGATAAGAGGAGATTGACCGAGCGTAGCATAGGAAACTACTTCCCTATCAAGAGTATGTATTCATACCAGAATATTGCATTTTATACCGCCCATTCTTACGCTTGTTTGTTTATAGGCAGGTGCTTTTGATCAGTGTTTGCTACATATTTGCAGAATACAGGTTCTAGGCTCTGAACAGTGAAATTCATGGAAAAGTACGTCAAATTCCGGATTACTGCCAACACAGATAAAACACGGGTCTCCGCTCTCTATCCGTATGTTGCCACACACCAGTTTAAGGGACAAAATGGCAAATCGATGTCATTTTCGTGCACAAAGCTCAATGTCAACACAAGATCCAACATATCTACGCGGAGCTCGAGGAAATCTTGGCAAAAGATCCACATCACATCACCTTTTGATCTACTGAAATTCTGGAAGAAATGGGAAGAGTTTCTGAGAAAAATTCATATACCACACAGAAGAGTACTAAAAACTAGGGAAAACCACCAAATTTCATGGCCTAACTCCTCTAAACGGCCGCGGTTCCGCGGCATAAGCACGCTTAGGCCGCGGTTCCGCGGCCGTATAGGCTCCTCACTTGGTCAAATTTCAGGGGCAGTTTTGGAATTTCATATACTGTCAGAATGTTGCCCTAGGTTCTCTGTTTCCAGCCTATAAATACCCCGGTTTTGTTCCAATCCAAGCTCCTTCATGTCTTGATTTCCATTCTCTCTTTAGTGTAGTTTAGTTTAGTTTCTTCTTCTTCTTCATTCTTTCCTCCATGAAAATTGTAGTGAGAGCTTTTTGAGTGGATGATGAAATGAAGATGAGGGTGTTTGTATCATTCTTTTGTTAGCTTCCCCTTGAGATCCTTGCTTTCTCTTGATCTTTCAACCTATTCATTGAGCTTGAAAATTTAAGGGTTGGTTATTGATCTCAAGGGTTGTATCTTCATATGGAATTTGTGCTTCATTTTCCCTTGGGTTTTTAGCTCTCTCTTGATCTTGCAACCTCTTAATTGAGCTTGCAAGTTTAAGTTTGGGTTATTAAACCCATGGTGTGTAACTTGTTCCATGGTTCCTAGTTTCTTTTTCTTGCATTTTTCATTCTTGTCTTTTATTACTTGCAATTTATTACCTTGCACTTTAAATTCCATGCCCTTACTTACTTGTAATCTTTTCTTTTCTTTGTTCTTTTTGTTCTCTCTTTTTTGTTCGTTTTGTGAATGGTTGTAATTATTGTTGTTAAGAATAAATACGATATTGTAAGTTAATATTTCTTTGCTCATTTCCTTTTCCCGTTATTTTCCATTGAACTCCGCCCAAACGATACGCAAGCGCTCCGTTAGGTACCCTACCCTACCAAGGTAATGGTGATTCCTAACTGCGACCGGTTGCGTTCGGTTTGGCCGGAGGCGAAAGCAAGAGACAAGAACGGAAGGACAAGGGTAAATAAGCCGGATTTCACGAATACCGTGCTTAAATCCCCTAATCCACGTTGTTGCCGATTGCTCTAGCTTCAATTGGTCAAGACTCGGCTCAAAGGTTTTGAGTACGGATTTCTTTAGCTTACAATTTCTTATCTTTTTCTTAACAACTTTATACTTGCATATACTACACATAGGTTAGTCTGAACAAACATATACATATTCTTTATTGACTCGTCTAAAACTCGAACGGATATACAACCATCTCCCTGTGGATCGACCCGTGCTCAACCGGCTAGCTGCGAAGCGACACCGTCCTGATCGCGGTTATAACTTTAGAATTTTGAACATCCGACACGCCAAAAGCGTGCGATCAAATGGCACCGTTGCCGGGGAGATAAGTGTAAGGTTTGTCTAGCACCCTATAAAGAGTTTTGAAGCATCACATGTCCCAAAGTTTAAATTTTGATGGTGCTAAACAAGCATGCAAAGGAATCGATCCTAGAAAATTAGGGTTTCGAAATTTAAAGCGAACAAAACTACGGTTTCGAGACTACAACCTTTATAGCTCCCTTTCGCTGGACTCCTTGGTCTTTTGGGTGTTGAATGGAGGTCCTCTTGAAGTCCTCTTGCGTCCACGACGATCCACCCGGAGTTCCCCGTCCAAGCTCGCAACTTCGAGAATCGAAGAGAACAATCTAAACAAGTTGGCTAAACTTGTGTAGATTGAAGTTGTGGTTAAGATTCTCACTTCAAAACCCTTTCTTTATGTGTATATTACTCACTAGAAAAAACTAGAGGGCAAATATGAAGGAGGAAGAAGATGGCGGCAACCTTTTTCAAGAGATGAAAAGATAATGATAACCCTCAAGAAGAAAAAGAAATATATCAATATATATTTTATTTCTTCTTACTATGAACCATGGTTAAAGTGATGGAGACATTATTTAACTTGAGTTTTAAATCATAAAGAGAAGGATAACTCAAGGTTAGAGGTAGGTAAGCTTGGTTAGGTCAAAAGAAGAATGTAGAAGCTAGAAATGATTATCCTTTTCTTTTCAATTTGTTTTAAATACAAAATTAAATAATAATCCATCACTTAATCCATGGTGTGAGTCTTATATTGCCACCATTTCTATATGTTAACAACCATGATAGATGGGTGTATGTATGTGTGTATGTATGCACATCCATATGTGCATGAAACTAGATAGAAAGAAAGAAACACATACACACATGCATATATCCATCATCCAAGAAAAGGTTTTAAGTGAGAAAACTAATGGTTAAATGATAAATCAACATTTGATTTATCAATCCGGCCATATCACATACGACCCCACCAAAAACAAGCTGCCCGATCAATGTACGGTATCATATACGCACATTTTAATCGGGTGCATGCGCATATCGCATACGCGCACCACAACGTTTCACCTGGACTGGGTAACTCCTTTATGGGACTCTAAGACTCGTCAATACACCGGCAGAGGGTGATGATCATATCAGATACCCCCAAGCTGCAAGCGGTCAGCTAAACGTAACGGCCACCCGGGTATTGAGCGATCAGAAGAAAACAAGCGAACCTGCTACAACTCCCGTCGAGCCAACCGGCAACACTACCGTACAGTCCGGTCTCTTCGTCAGATATGCTGCATATCGAGCCTAGGGATGGTCACGTCGACCCTAATAACTCAATAAGTAGTCCCGGTGAATGGTCTATAACAGATCGAGAAACTACTGATAACACTTATCAGCAAATCTCAGCAGCCCTGGCCAGGGACTTATTGATATAACCAGTCGGGCATAGTACAGCATCAACTCCCAATACCAGGAGAGACGAAACCCCTCCTATCGCTCATTGCCTTCGTGTGTCTCGGGACTGTACCCAACGGCCACCTGTTTGCACGACTCAGTAGAGCCGTGGTAGGGTGGCAATCAAAGTACAGTGGGAGAACACACAAGACTCCATGACGATCTCGGGTCTACAGACTAACCTGTACCAGTGTCACCTGAGAACTGCTATCCGACGATAGATATAATTCCATATAGGAGTTCTCGGTGAGTCCGTCCAGTGTACCCAGTCAGCACTGAGCACCCGTATATGATCTTGATGTCAAACATCGATGAATGTGGGAACATCCATCGCCCATCGTATGGGTCTAGTATCATATACGCTAGTCTACACTGGTATATCAATGTCCCGTCTCGATATACCTACGAATAGGGACTTTCCAGGATATGCTTATAGACTACAGATGTCCCACTAGTATGATCTTCATCATAATCAGAGTAGTCAAGCCGATATCCTCAGGGCTTTATCAGCATGTATGAATGAATAAAAGCATGATCGGATCATCATGTCAGATAGAGAAGAACCAGATAGCATACTATCATGTCGAGCAAGAATGCATACTGAATATATATACATGTATAGATACATCCACTATCACATAATGGCCTCTAGGGCATACATATATCCAACAATCTCCCACTTGCACTAAGGCCAGTTATTGGCGTATCTCATACCCAACATCTCAAAAAGTCGCTCATGCTGCGGCTGAGGGAGGGCCTTGGTGAATGGATCCGCGGCGTTATTCTTTGTGTCTACCCTCCTAATCTCGATCTCGCGGCGATCTACAATCTCCCGGATCAAATGAAAACGCCTCAGGATGTGTCTGGACCGCTGATGGAATCTGGGCTCCTTGGCTAACGCCATAGCCCCATTATTGTCACAATACAAAGGTATTGGATCAATAATGGTTGGAACTACTCCTAGCTCCGAGGCGAACTTCTTCATCCAGACGGCTTCCTTGGCGGCATCATTTGCAGCAATGTACTCAGCTTCCATCGTAGAGTCTGCAACGGTATCTTGTTTGGAACTCTTCCAACTCACCGCCCCTCCATTAAGGGTAAATACAAACCCAGAGATAGATTTGCTGTCGTCCTTATCACTCTGGAAGCTTGAATCGGTAAAGGCCTCCATTTGGAGATCTCCATTACCATACACCAAGAACAATTCTTTAGTCCTTCGCAAGTACTTAAAAATGTTCTTCACAGCTGTCCAGTGATTCTCCCCTGGGTTGGATTGATACCTGCTTACTACACTAAGTGCATAAGCTACATCTGGGCGTGTATATAACATCGCATACATTATAGATCCTACTGCCGAAGCATAGGGTATAATACTCATGCGAGCTCTCTCTTCATCGGTATTTGGACAAGAATCCTTGGAGAGAGTGACCCCATGGCAAGCGGGTAAGGCACCCCGTTTGGAGTCTTCCATACTAAACCTTTTTAGGATGGTGTCAATGTACCTGGTTTGGGACAATCCCAATAACTTTTTGGATCTATCCCTATAGATCCTTATGCCCAGAATGTATGTGGCATCACCCAGGTCCTTCATGGAGAACCTCAGTGATAAGAAAGATTTGACCGACTGCAACATAGGAATATCATTTCCTATCAGGAGAATGTCGTCCACGTACAATACGAGGAATGTGACAGCTCTCCCTACAGCCTTCTTATAAACACAAGGTTCATCTGGATTTTTGATGAAATCAAACTCTTTGATGACATCATCGAAACAGATGTTCCAACTCCGTGATGCCTGCTTTAACCCATATATGGATTTAAGCAATTTACATGCTTTCCCGCTGCTCCTACTGTCAATGAAGCCCTCTGGCTGATCCATATAAACGCATTCTTCTAAATTTCCATTTAGAAATGCGGTTTTAACGTCCATCTGCCAGATTTCATAGTCGTAGTGAGCAGCAATAGCAAGTTGGATCCGAATGGATTTAAGCATGGCTACGGGAGAAAAAGTCTCGTCATAGTCCAAACCTGGTCTTTGACGAAAACCCTTCGCCATAAGTCTTGCCTTATAGGTCTCCACCTGTCCATCTACACCAATCTTTCTTTTAAAGATCCATTTGCACCCCACAGGTTTTATCCCAGAGGGTACAACGTCTAAAGTCCATACTTTGTTGGTGTACATAGACTCCATTTCGGATCTCATGGCATCCAGCCACTTCATAGAGTCTTTACTCGTGATAGCTTGCTGAAAACTGGTAGGATCATCATCATCCATGATGCAATCTTCTCCGTTACCATCAATGAGGAAACCGTAGTACCTCTCCGGTGGGCGAGAAGTCCTACCAGACCTACGGAGTGGCCGAGGTTCTTCAGTTTCTGTTGCAACAGCCGGTTCAACCAAATCGTCGTTTGTAGTTTGTGTCTCTAGAACCTCTTCTAGATCTACCACCTTGCCATCATCTTTATCTGTGAAAAACTCTTTTTCCAAGAATGTGGCATGTTGAGAAACGAACACTTTTTGTTCCTCGTTGTGGTAGAATAGATAACCATAAGAATTCTTTGGATATCCCACAAAGTTACACATGACTGACCGTGTCTCGAGTTTGTCCGGATTCTGCTTTTTAACATAGGCCGGGCAACCCCAAATCTTAATTCTCTTAAGAGATGGTCTCTTCCCATGCCATATCTCATATGGCGTGATAGATACGGTTTTGGTTGGAACCCTGTTTAGCAGAAATGCTGCAGTCTCCAATGCATGCCCCCAAAACGAGACGGGTAACTCAGCATCACTCATCATGGACCGGACCATATCTAATAGGGTCCTATTCCTTCGTTCTGACACACCGTTGTGCTGTGGTGTGTAAGGAGGAGTGAGCTGAGAGAGAATCCCATTTTCTTTTAGGAAGTTTGCAAATTCTGTACTGAGATACTCACCACCTCGATCTGATCGAAGCATCTTGATACTCAAGCCGGTTTGTTTTTCTACTTCTTGTTTATATTCAATGAATTTCTCGAAAGCTTCGGACTTGTGTTTTAATAAAAATATATGACCGAATCTTGAGAAATCGTCAGTGAATGTAATGAAGTATGAAAAACCTTCTCTAGCCTGTGTAGACATTGGCCCACATACATCACTATGTATGAGGCCCAGGAGCTGAGTAGCTCTTTCTCCGTGTCCGGTAAACGGAGTTTTGGTCATTTTACCCTTGATACAAGACTGGCAAGTCGCATAAGATTTATATTCAAAAGAATTTAAATATCCATCTTTGTGTAACTTGTTTAGTCTTGTTTCGTTAATATGACCAAGTCTACAGTGCCAAAGAAAAGCTTCATTTAATTCTGAAAGTTTTCTTTTATTAGTGTGTTGTACACTGAAAACTGTGTGTTGATTTAAGACATATATTCCGTTATTAAGCGTACCATACCCAACCAACATTTGATTCAGGTGAATGTTCATAACATTGTTCTGCAATACAAAATTATATCCTTCATTGTCCAACAAAGAAACGGATATTATATTACACAGCATACTTGGTACAAAATAACATGGATTCAAAACCAAAATATATCCAGATGGCAACCCCAAGTGATACTCTCCCACTGCGACTGTATGTACATTGGAACCATTTCCAACGCGGAGAGTATGGTCACCTGTCTTCAAAACTTTGCTATTTCTCAGTCCCTGCATAGAATTGCAAATGTGAGAACCTGAACCGGTATCCAATACCCATGAAGCAGAGTTGATTGAAAAACAGTTTTCTGTCACAAACGCACCTGAAGCAGAAGCATCACCATGCTTCTTCTTGAGACTTAAGTACTCCGTGCAATTGCGCTTCCAATGTCCTGTCTTGTGGCAATGAAAACATTCGCCCTTCCCCGAGTCTCCAGCCTTGGACTTTCCCTTTCCCTTCACCTTTTTAACTCCGCCCTTAGGATTGGTGGGCTTCTTCTTTTTCTTTCCCTTGGCCTTAGCTTTCGGGCGAGAAGAAGAAGATTGTCCAACAGTCATAACGGGAGTTCTTGCTGACTTTATAGTGCTCTCTGCACTCCTTAACATGTTAAGGAGTTCAGGGAGTTCCTTCTCCATGCCATGCATGTTGAAGTTCACTATGAACTGAGCAAAGGTGGAGGGAAGGGACTGCAGAATAATATCTATATATTGTTCATTGTCCATCGTCCATCCAAGGTCCTCAAGCTCTTCTATAAGAGCTATCATCTTCAGAACATGGTCTCCTATTGGTGTGCCAGGGGCCATTCGCATCTGAAACAATTTCTTTGATGCTTCGTATCGTAATACGCGGGATTGCTCTCCATACAACTCCTTTGTATAGAGCAATATACCGTGAATGTCCATATCCTCGTGCTGCTTTTGATGTATGTTATCCATCGATGCAAGCGCGAGGCATTTTGCTGTGGCACAGTCAGCGTCCCATGTCTTGCGGACTTCAATGTCCACAACTGAGGATTTTGGACCTAGGACGGGCGGGGCTGAAGCCGTGAGGACATATGATACTTTATCATAAGTCAAGGCGATTTTTAGATTCCTCAGCCAGTCTTTATAGTTGGTCCCATTCAGTTTATTTTTATCTAGTAAAAGCTTGAGTCCAGTCATGGGTATCTGCCATTAGGAGAGAGAAAAGAATATACTCAGCGAAAACTCTTGCATAGATCAGATTGGTTATTATCTTGTCTAATCGATGTTTCCCACTGCTTTTATCGAGTTTTTCTTTCAAACCTTAAAAAGAAAAACTAGCCAGGATTAATTACAGTCTACAACTTCGCTAACCGTTCAGCCAGGCCAGTGTCGGTACTTGAGGGAGGTTCCCCGTGCTTTCGCACGGACCTAATTAGAGCAAACCTCATTTTCCCAGAGGCGGAGCCCCGTTAACACCTTTCTAGACACCTAATGAGTTAGCTAATTGTAAACTGTAAAACTCTCCTAGGAGCAACCATTGCCCACAGTGGGATCGGGATCCAACCATCACATGGAAGGTTGTAACATTTTAAAAATAATTAAATAAATAATTAAATGAATAAAAGTGTTTAAGTGAATTTTAGGATTTTCGGTAAAGTAAAATGTATTTTTCGTAAAACCAAACCGTGATTGTTTTTCACTATAAATTTAAAAATATCTATTTTAATTATGAAAATACTAGTAAATAGTGTTTATTTATCCACTTATAAATTTTTGGTTTAATAAAATATTTTTCCTAAATTAATTATTTTAAATATTAACATAAGCTTTATTTTTACACTAAATTAGTGTAAATTACAAATTTAAATGGTTTTAATTTGTAAAAATGAACCATGGCATATTAGAATTTAGTGTGCATCATGCAAAATTTATTTGAAAATTTTTCCTTGTTTCTAGATCTTTCTTGAGTTATTTTAGAAAAGAATTAAAAGAAAATGAATAAAGCATGAAAAGACATTAAGATGATAACATTTTGGAGAAGTTTCTACACCATTTCTCATGTGTTTCTCCCTCTTCCCCTTATTGTGGCCGGCCTCCCCATCACCATGGCTGCCCCCCCCCCATTTTCCACCTCATTTTTATTCAAAAATCATCAAAAATACTACAAAAATCCAATTTAAATTCCACAAAAACCTAATTATTTCATACCCTTTATTCTCTACTCTTCTCTACATGGATTTTGGAGTGGGAAAGCATGTATTTTTGAGGCTCATTTTCAAGTTTGGACATGAGGTTGTGGAGGTATAAATCCTTCTCTTTTGTTTTATTTCTATTAGATATTTCTTTTAAAGCATAATTAGATTAATTAGATTAATTCTTGTTGCAAATTCTAAAATTCAAGTTAGGGTTTGAAAATTCAAGAGGTGGTTTTTGTTAATTAATTAGGGTTATAATAGCTAGTTTAACATCTTTTAGAGTGGAAAATTCTTGCATGGTGGTGGTATAATAAATTGTTGATCGAAATTGTTTAATTTAAACTATTTAGCTAACTAGATTTTTTCTAAAATGTGTTGTGGGTAAAATAAAATTCTTATTAAGGGTGTTATCATTAGATGGTAATTTTAGTGAGAATATTAGCATATTAATTGAATGAAAAACCTAGTTTGATCACTAGATTATTTTGATAATTGGAAAAATAGTAATAAAATGCTATTATTTTGTAAACTAGATTTTAGGAATTTCTAAATAAATGTGATTAAAAATATAATTATAGTTTCATTACATCATTATCATCATAAATTGTGGTTTAAGTGATTAATTTATGCAAAATCATGTTTTGAGGTGGAATTGTGGTATTTTGCTTGGAAAATGTTAAAATTGTTAAAAGTTGCAAACTAGAAATTTCAAATAAATGCAAAATTGTGTAATAAAAATATAGTAATGGTTTGTATAGTCTAGTAATACTATTTAATGAGTTTTATGACCATTGGTTTCATTTAAATATCAAGTTTCGATGAAAAACGGTAAATTGGCATTTTCGGGTTTTTCGAAAACGGACGATTTGATCGATTTTAGTGTTTCGATGAATTTGATCATGTTTTACAATATAAGTAATGTGTTTTAAAACTACAAGTTGTTTGATGATGTTATCTCGATCCATCGGAGTTTGTACGCCGATATCGAGCGGTATTTGGTTCTTTTGCGTGGACAGGACATAGGTTTTAACCTGTGCTTGCTCTTCGTATCGTTTGACTTTTGTATGTGATTCGGTTTACGATGCTATTTATATGTTTGCGTCTAGGTACCCTCACGTGGACTGCGGGCGATGAAGAGGAGGATGGCGACACTGTCTTCGGCAGACATGGACCAGGTGAGTAGATGCATATCTACGGGGGGAAGTCGGGTGGATGGCGTTTAGCACCCCCGCAACGTAGAATAGGAATAGTACTTATTGACATTAGAAAACCAGACGTGACCCTAGTAGGACCCTAGTATTGACCCTAGGCTGGACTAGACCGATTTAGGAAAACTATATCAGAGGATGAGTACCTTGGAAGAGGTTCGTAGGTTTCAGATAGAAACACACCAGCGCACACACTGAAAATCGACATGGGGTACGTGTATGTGTATATATATAGAACTAGGTATAGGTATATACATATATATACAACACATATAGGTGATTCAGTGATGTGATATGATATCCGAGGTATGATGAAATAGTATAACTGGGCTTGATGCCGTGATTTTTGACTATACAGTCGTAATAAAGTGTTAGCGGATCTTTAGGGAATGAGATAATGAACTTGAATATATAAATTACAAAGAGTGGTGGTGATATTGATGTACATGGGATGCTAGAATAGTACTCGGACTGTAACTTGTGACTGATTACGATATGATATATGTATAACTTGATTTCGACATTATATTGGTGTGACCTGATGCCGATATCATATGAGTATGACTTAATCACAATATGATACATACGACATTATACGAATGAGGAGACACCTAGGAGATACTTGACCGTACCCCGACATTGGGATGCCGTACGATGGATTTTACCGTACGAGGCTTAGATTTGATGATTGATCCGCACTCTTGATTCAAGGAAGCCGTACTACGTACGTGACGCTGTTGAGGCGGGATCGCCGACTATTAGAGATATTGATTCAGACCTTAGGTAGACTCTTATTTCTATTGACTAGTTCTTAGGTTTAGTTTTCCTTAGGAGGTTAGATGGACACTAGGTTAGGTTCGAGTTATATAGTGGTAGTAGTATTAGTATATTAAATGAGTAGGTAATATACATTCGTCTTTACTTTCACACTGTAATCATAATGTTGCATGTTCATACATATGTTGCTATAAATAGTATAAACCTTACCTGTTAGGACACCAGCACCATTACCGATGATGCGCATATTCCACGCACACTTATTTGCCGGCTCACACACATCATCATCAGTAATTGCTATGTCACGTACACTTTAGATCATATTATCTTTTATTGATAGAATCAGTTAACAACTAAACCGATGTAGTATTGTGATCACTCTCTGATGTTAAGTATAAGACATGACATTCATTACTTAGACATTCATGCATTCATATTTTCGTGTTATCATGCAGTATTATGGGCATATGCCGACACTTATCATATAGTACTCATGATTTTGAGATTTGGATTTCTATGAGATTTCTGGATTTTTGGGGAAAACCGCAAAAATATATAAAAACTTCTCTCTCTCTCCTCTTCTCTTTTTTTTAAAATAAGATGCGGTTTTCTCGTGATGTATGTGTCGTCCACCATGAGTATTTCATGTTTTCTGATGGATTTCGAGACCCGATTCGAGGAGTGGATGAACCGTCTCGGGTACATGGTGGGCCCGGTATGGTACCCCGGGGCAAGAAGATCGAGTTGTAGACGATGAGCCTGGCAGGGGAAGGCTACCTACCGGTGATGTCTGGCGCGGCGGATATCCGGAGGATACCGACCGTTGTCGTGGGATTTGATGATATGGGCCGATCCGGACTGACGGAGCCCGACATATTGATACTTGAGATTACATGTGTTGTGTCGATGCTTGACACGGATTTCCATGGATTTCGTTGTTGAGATTTCAGATGCTTATACACACTTTACTATGATAACGGCTAAAGGTTCTCATACATATATATCTGGATTTCAGGATTTATGACTTTACATTCATGGTGCATGCATTTCATTTCATATGACTTAGTACTATATGAGGCACTGACACGACACGGAGTATTTGCACTTACACGTAGTATTACCCTGCTATTACTAGATGTTTGGGATATAGTAGTGTATTATTATGACTTAGGATAGCGTCGTGCATTCGATTTCTTTTCGTAGATGTCTTCTACTCACGAGTTGGCAACTCACCCCCGTTGTGCCAAATTCTTTACAGGTTCGATGTACAGGTTTCCCGTGGCAGCTTGTTGGCACATCTTTTCTTCAGGGCGATTGGCACGGTAGGTTGGTTCACTTGTATCCGAACCACCATTGTACTTTTATTCATTCATTTGTATCTAGTAAGCTCCATCAACCATATTTGTATTACTTGATAAGTTATTGGACCAGTCTTTTACTTCGACCTTAGAGTCGCGCCTGTATTATTCTGATCTGGTGGTTTTGCTTTCTTTTGAGTTTTGAGCCTCGCCCTCTGGCGTTGTATATTATTGTGCTTGTTGTGGTTGTTTCCGCCTGTTGGCGTTGATGCTAGCACCCGTTTGGGGATGCTTTTTATTGTTTATTCATATTATACTTGTTGTACCCGTTTGGGGGCCAGTTTTTACAGAGGAGATTCTGCCGAAATTTTTGGTAAAATTTGCTGATGTTTTTTTTTTTACTTTTCTTTTCTTTTCTTCTTTTTCTTCTTTTATGGTTTAGATCTCTGGGCTTCGGCTTACTTAGGTCACGTGGCGCCTCTAGACGCTTCGTAATCTAAGTGCCGGTCACGTTCCGTACTTTCGGGTCGTGACAAAGTTGGTATCAGAGCGCTAGGTTTAACCTTGTATAAGTCTAGGTGACCCTTGGTTGATGGAGTAGGCGAGTTAGGTAGAGTAACGTATCGTGGGTATGGTCCGCGGCATACTTACGATACGCTACTCTGCTTAAGGAGCCCTAGGATTTACATTGTTTGCACCGTATTTCATTCGTTCCTTTGATCTATCTTCGTCAATGTCGGATGGTGGTTTCTGTTACCACGGGCAGAGGGAGATGCGGCTCGAATGCAGTAACCATTAGAGTATTGGTTATTCTTGAGGACTGAAGCATTGCTTAGCATGCGGACGAAGGGTATTCACATGCCGTCCGGATGAAGTTAAAGGGTTCGAACGATTATCAGAAAACCATTTCCTAAGTTTAAAGTATTCGGAAGAACATGCAGGTATTTCGATGGACCCTCTAGAAGAATGAAAGCCTAACTCGACATAATGACCACGAGAACGCCCTTGAACCTTAGGGTTTACGGCAGTTCCGCTGTGCCATTAGTGAGGCTTGGGTTTGCCCTTCTACAGCTGGATCATCGATGCTGGGGTATGTACCGGATATTTTTAAACTGTACTTGAGTGTTGAGCTCTCGGGGAATTATGGGATTTTGATGGATCGATCGAGAAGTTTAATGTAGTCCGGATATCAAGTGAAGGGATCGACTATGTGGGAGACTCTAGACATGAGTATTGCCGTTGGTAGCGCAGTCAGGACACCTATGAAAGAACGAGTTCGAAGCGGTCGACATCAGAGGAAAGAGGCGCACATTGACGATAGTATTTACGATTGTGATTTAGTGATTTGAATTTCCTATTTTCGTTGATTGGATTTTTGTATTTTGAGGACTTGTTCTACGATTGGTATTTCCTGTGTGTACCTTCATTCTATCTGTGTTTCTTATGTCAGTTGTATTGATGTGGTTTAGTACGCACCCAGTACACTTGATTTGGTTTTATATATTTTTTTGAGATTTTTGATTTGATTTCGTGCATAGAGGTTACACGTGATTTTGACATATGTTTCGACCTAATTTTCATGTATTTTTGTGCTGTGATTTCGATTTTGATATTCAATGTATGTTTTCGTGCTCCATGTGCACCTGATTAGGATTCTTGCGCATACTTGGCGCACTTGATACGATTTTGTGCACACCAGATGCACTAAATCGGGGTTTTGTGCAGATTAGATGCACCTGATAGTGAGTCGTGCACGCCCGTTGCACTTGACAGATATTTTTGGTGCACACCTGTTGCACTTAGTTTTGTTTTGTGGGTATTCATGGTTTCTGCATTTGGTTTCGATTTCAGTGCGCACCGGACGCACATGACATTTTATTGATGTGATTGGGATTGATTTTAGTTTGAACAGTATGTTTTCATGATCATTATTATTTGAGTTAGTAACCAGGCGGGACGTGTATGTTAAATAAAAGATATATATGTAGCTATATTTTTAAAAAAATTAAACGTCCGCTACTTAGACCGTGACACGTGCATTGCACGGCGATTTTCAAGAAGGGGTTTTTGTATGCTGCTTTATTATGATGATTCGGCGATTTTACTAGGATGCGAACTATATATAAGTTATAGATTGATGTACATTATGATGGTTTTCACATTGGGTTATGATATTTCATTATCGCCATAACTCCGATGATTGCGTCATGCTTGACGGAGTTGATTTTCGTTATGTATTAATGATTTCGGAGCCCCGACGATTTGAGTATTTTGCTAAATGTTTTAGTATTTGGAAGGGGAGTGTTAATTTAAATTCGGGGACCGAATTTCTTAAAGGGGGGAAGATTGTAACATTTTAAAAATAATTAAATAAATAATTAAATGAATAAAAGTGTTTAAGTGAATTTTAGGATTTTCGGTAAAGTAAAATGTATTTTTCGTAAAACCAAACCGTGATTGTTTTTCACTATAAATTTAAAAATATCTATTTTAATTATGAAATTACTAGTAAATAGTGATTATTTAGCAACTTATAAATTTTTGGTTTAATAAAATATTTTTCCTAAATTAATTATTTTAAATATTAACATAAGCTTTATTTTTACACTAAATTAGTGTAAATTACAAATTTAAATGGTTTTAATTTGTAAAAATGAACCATAGCATATTAGAATTTAGTGTGCATCATGCAAAATTTATTTGCAAATTTTTCCTTGTTATCTTTCTTGAGTTATTTTAGAAAAGAATTAAAAGAAAATGAATAAAGCATGAAAAGACATTAAGATGATGATATTTTGGAGAAGTTTCTACACCATTTCTCTTGTGTTTCTCCCTCTTCCCCTTATTGTGGCCGGCCTCCCCATCACCATGGCTGCCCCCCCCCCCCATTTTCCACCTCATTTTTATTCAAAAATCATCAAAAATACTACAAAAATCCAATTTAAATTCCACAAAAACCTAATTATTTCATACCCTTTATTCTCTACTCTTCTCTACATGGATTTTGGAGTGGGAAAGCATGTATTTTTGAGGCTCATTTTCAAGTTTGGACATGAGGTTGTGGAGGTATAAATCCTTCTCTTTTGTTTTATTTCTATTAGATATTTCTTTTAAAGCATAATTAGATTAATTAGATTAATTCTTGTTGCAAATTCTAAAATTCAAGTTAGGGTTTGAAAATTCAAGAGGTGGTTTTTGTTAATTAATTAGGGTTATAATAGCTAGTTTAACATCTTTTAGAGTGGAAAATTCTTGCATGGTGGTGGTATAATAAATTGTTGATCAAAATTGTTTAATTTAAACTATTTAGCTAACTAGATTTTTTCTAAAATGTGTTGTGGGTAAAATAAAATTCTTATTAAGGGTGTTATCATTAGATGGTAATTTTAGTGAGAATATTAGAATATTAATTGAATGAAAAACCTAGTTTGATCACTAGATTATTTTGATAATTGGAAAAATAGTAATAAAATGCTATTATTTTGTAAACTAGATTTTAGGAATTTCTAAATAAATGTGATTAAAAATATAATTATAGTTTCATTACATCATTATCATCATAAATTGTGGTTTAAGTGATTAATTTATGCAAAATCATGTTTTGAGGTGGAATTGTGGTATTTTGCTTGGAAAATGTTAAAATTGTTAAAAGTTGCAAACTAGAAATTTCAAATAAATGCAAAATTGTGTAATAAAAATATAGTAATGGTTTGTATAGTCTAGTAATGCTATTTAATGAGTTTTATGACCATTGGTTTCATTTAAATATCAACTTTCGATGAAAAACGGTAAATTGGCATTTTCGGGTTTTTCGAAAACGGACGATTTGATCGATTTTAGTGTTTCGATGAATTTGATCATGTTTTACAATATAAGTAATGTGTTTTAAAACTACAAGTTGTTTGATGATGTTATCTCGATCCATCGGAGTTTGTACGCCGATATCGAGCGGTATTTGGTTCTTTTGCATGGACGGGACATAGGTTTTAACCTGTGCTTGCTCTTCGTATCGTTTGACTTTTGTATGTGATTCGGTTTACGATGCTATTTATATGTTTGCGTCTAGGTACCCTCACGTGGACTGCGGGCGATGAAGAGGAGGATGGCGACACTGTCTTCGGCAGACATGGACCAGGTGAGTAGATGCATATCTACGGGGGGAAGTCGGGTGGATGGCGTTTAGCACCCCCGCAACGTAGAATAGGAATAGTACTTATTGACATTAGGAAACCAGACGTGACCCTAGTAGGACCCTAGTATTGATCCTAGGCTGGACTAGACCGATTTAGGAAAACTATATCAGAGGATGAGTACCTTGGAAGAGGTTCGTAGGTTTCAGATAGAAACACACCAGCGCACACACTGAAAATCGACATGGGGTACGTGTATGTGTATATATATAGAACTAGGTATAGGTATATACATATATATACAACACATATAGGTGATTCAGTGATGTGATATGATATCCGAGGTATGATGAAATAGTATAACTGGGCTTGATGCCGTGATTTTTGACTATACAGTCGTAATAAAGTGTTAGCGGATCTTTAGGGAATGAGATAATGAACTTGAATATATAAATTACAAAGAGTGGTGGTGATATTGATGTACATGGGATGCTAGAATAGTACTCGGACTGTAACTTGTGACTGATTACGATATGATATATGTATAACTTGATTTCGACATTATATTGGTGTGACCTGATGCCGATATCATATGAGTATGACTTAATCACAATATGATACATACGACATTATACGAATGAGGAGACACCTAGGAGATACTTGACCGTACCCCGACATTGGGATGCCGTACGATGGATTTTACCGTACGAGGCTTAGATTTGATGATTGATCCGCACTCTTGATTCAAGGAAGCCGTACTACGTACGTGACGCTGTTGAGGCGGGATCGCCGACTATTAGAGATATTGATTCAGACCTTAGGTAGACTCTTATTTCTATTGACTAGTTCTTAGGTTTAGTTTTCCTTAGGAGGTTAGATGGACACTAGGTTAGGTTCGAGTCATATAGTGGTAGTAGTATTAGTATATTAAATGAGTAGGTAATATACATTCGTCTTTACTTTCACACTGTAATCATAATGTTGCATGTTCATACATATGTTGCTATAAATAGTATAAACCTTACCTGTTAGGACACCAGCACCATTACCGATGATGCGCATATTCCACGCACACTTATTTGCCGGCTCACACACATCATCATCAGTAATTGCTATGTCACGTACACTTTAGATCATATTATCTTTTATTGATAGAATCAGTTAACAACTAAACCGATGTAGTATTGTGATCACTCTCTGATGTTAAGTATAAGACATGACATTCATTACTTAGACATTCATGCATTCATATTTTCGTGTTATCATGCAGTATTATGGGCATATGCCGACACTTATCATATAGTACTCATGATTTTGAGATTTGGATTTCTATGAGATTTCTGGATTTTTGGGGAAAACCGCAAAAATATATAAAAACTTCTCTCTCTCTCCTCTTCTCTTTTTTTTAAAATAAGATGCGGTTTTCTCGTGATGTATGTGTCGTCCACCATGAGTATTTCATGTTTTCTGATGGATTTCGAGACCCGATTCGAGGAGTGGATGAACCGTCTCGGATACATGGTGGGCCCGGTATGGTACCCCGGGGCAAGAAGATCGAGTTGTAGACGATGAGCCTGGCAGGGGAAGGCTACCTACCGGTGATGTCTGGCTCGGCGGATATCCGGAGGATACCGACCGTTGTCGTGGGATTTGATGATATGGGCCGATCCGGACTGACGGAGCCCGACATATTGATACTTGAGGTTACATGTGTTGTGTCGATGCTTGACACGGATTTCCATGGATTTCATTGTTGAGATTTCAGATGCTTATACACACTTTACTATGATAACGGCTAAAGGTTCTCATACATATATATCTGGATTTCAGGATTTATGACTTTACATTCATGGTGCATGCATTTCATTTCATATGACTTAGTACTATATGAGGCACTGACACGACACGGAGTATTTGCACTTACACGTAGTATTACCCTGCTATTACTAGATGTTTGGGATATAGTAGTGTATTATTATGACCTAGGATAGCGTCGTGCATTCGATTTCTTTTCGTAGATGTCTTCTACTCACGAGTTGGCAACTCACCCCCGTTGTGCCAAATTCTTTACAGGTTCGATGTACAGGTTTCCCGTGGCAGCTTGTTGGCACATCTTTTCTTCAGGGCGATTGGCACGGTAGGTTGGTTCACTTGTATCCGAACCACCATTGTACTTTTATTCATTCATTTATATCTAGTAAGCTCCATCAACCATATTTGTATTACTTGATAAGTTATTGGACCAGTCTTTTACTTCGACCTTAGAGTCGCGCCTGTATTATTCTGATCTGGTGGTTTTGCTTTCTTTTGAGTTTTGAGCCTCGCCCTCTGGCGTTGTATATTATTGTGCTTGTTGTGGTTGTTTCCGCCTGTTGGCATTGATGCTAGCACCCGTTTGGGGATGCTTTTTATTGTTTATTCATATTATACTTGTTGTACCCGTTTGGGGGCCAGTTTTTACAGAGGAGACTCTGCCGAAATTTTTGGTAAAATTTGCTGATGTTTTTTTTTTACTTTTCTTTTCTTTTCTTCTTTTTCTTCTTTTATGGTTTAGATCTCTGGGCTTCGGCTTACTTAGGTCACGTGGCGCCTCTAGACGCTTCGTAATCTAAGTGCCGTTCTCGTTCCGTACTTTTGGGCCGTGACAAAGGTATGCAATCTCATTGCAAATTTCAACTATTGAAATTCCCGATGTGGTTTTTACCCCTAATACTCGTGACCTTGGCTAAGGTCAACAAATCACGAGCACTAGTCAAGCTCAACCCGTCATTTCTTGATTAATTAGACCCGTTCACATGACCCTTGGCTAAGGTCAACAAAGTCATATGCCCGTCCTAATTAATCTGCATCATATGCGTTTGTAGGAAGACATCACTTAGCTACCGTACACTATGCCTTGGCTAAGGTCAACAAACGTAGCACGAATACTAAGCACTCTACTTCCTAAAATGACGGAGGGTTGCGGATGATTTTTAAGAAAATCTTTAACGCTTTGAGCTTGATATCGTTGTAGAATCAAGTGGTTTTTAAAAGGAGTGGCTTAAGCTCCGCAGTTTTGAAATATAGCTTTTTCATAAAAAGCCGAGTGGTTTTTCAAATCCGATTCTACAACATCTTTTTAAGTTTATTTTCTTTACATTAATCATATTAATGTAATCCTATCATTTAAGTCCTTAAGCCAATCACAGAAAAGAAACGAAAATTACACGTACGCTTATGCCATCCGCATTCGCCGCAATGTTCCGTTATGCACCGTTAGGTTACTTAACTAACGGCATACCGGGACGGGACTAGCGCCGGTGTAAAACATAAGCAACGTCTACTATATATCATATATGTAATATGTCATTCGTCTCAGATATCACAGAACACAGGCAGCAGAAACATAGATATAAAGTGGGATATACTAGGACGTCCGTATTTAGTATTTAGCCAGAATAGAAAATACGGATTCCACAGTCGCGATGAATAGCCAAGCCCACACCCTGGACCCCTACGAGAGCGGCAAGTGACCCTACCAATTCTGGAGTTTAGGAGACCCGGTATCGACTCCTCGAGATGGCCTCCCACTGAACCCCAGAACCCGGTCACCTGTGCTCCCCTCCTTGGGTCCATCCTAATGCGGAAAAGTAAATAATATACAACACTGGTGACACAACCTCAACCCGGAAGTGCCCCAAATAAAAGAATATTACATTACATTTGAATTTACATGAATGAAAATATAAATCTCTCATCTCACATAAAAAAACCCGGCTATTCAATCGCGACAATCCTGCACATCATATCTCAGCAACACATAATATCTCATATCATCAACGTAAGTAAGTATGCATACCCCAATTGTCGTTGATGTATAGCAACGAAACCGGCGATATCGTACATACTACACTTACGGTCACAGAAAAGAAAGTGTAAAACTACAATATTTGGAATCCACATTCTCTTTAGACATCATAAATGCGAAATATCACATATTTCGTATTTCATGCCTAAACTATATGAATTCCACATATTGTATCACATTACAGATAAACAGACAGTATTAAAGTATTTCGAACGAACGATCAAGTACTCAAGATTCACTAAAGCTCAACACTTGAGGAGGGTTCAAAAATCCGGAGTGTGACACAGTAGTAGCGGTCCAGCCATAGAAGGGTCAAGCCAACGCCTCACATGTGGCACGCCGTACTGCCCCAAACCCTAAGGTTCAAAGGGCAGTTCAAGACGGTCACATAATCGAGTTAAGGTTTGTTGTCTTCTAGAGGGACCACCACAAAAAGACTTGCACGTATCTCCAAAATATTTAAACCCCGTGAATAGTGAGCAAATGATACTCGTTCAAACACTTCAATACTTTCTAATTTACCCGGAAAAGCTACGAAATGAAAATACCGATCAAATCTACGCGTCCAAAACCATCTCCAGAAAATACAGTACAATATTCAGATTAAACATACATAAAACACTGTACAAGAAAACCTAAGAATAACAGTGTAAAATTCATGCAATGATGCCTCCGTACGGCCGCGGAACCGCGGCCTAAGCCAGGAAATGCGGCGGTTCCGCGGCGGTTTACACTGTTCAGGTCATCGAATTTCACTGTTATTCTTAAAATTTCCTGCTGTATTTTTTAAGTATTTTTAATTCTGAAAAACATCAAATTTTAAAATTTGTCCAGAGAGGGTCCAAAAGCGTCGTATTTTTGTCCGATCGTGATTTTTACTTTGTAAAAGCGTCGCCTAATGTTCTAGGTCGGCTCTGATACCAATGTAAGGTTTTTCTAGCACCCTATAAAGAGTTTTGAAGCATCACATGTCCCAAAGTTTAAATTTTGATGGTGCTAAACAAGCATGCAAAGGAATCGATCCTAGAAAATTAGGGTTTCGAAATTTAAAGCGAACAAAACTAGGGTTTCGAGACTACAACCTTTGTAGCTCCCTTTCGCTGGACTCCTTGGTCTCTTGGGTGTTGAATGGAGGTCCTCTTGAAGTCCTCTTGCGTCCACGACGATCCACCCGGAGTTCCCCGTCCAAGCTCGCAACTTCGAGAATCGAAGAGAACAATCTAAACAAGTTGGCTAAACTTGTGTAGATTGAAGTTGTGGTTAAGGTTCTCACTTCAAAACCCTTTCTTTATGTGTATATTACTCACTAGAAAAAACTAGAGGGCAAATATGAAGGAGGAAGAAGATGGTGGCAACCTTTTTCAAGAGATGAAAAGATAATGATAACCCTCAAGAAGAAAAAGAAATATATCAATATATATTTTATTTCTTCTTACTATGAACCATGGTTAAAGTGATGGAGACATTATTTAACTTGAGTTTTAAATCATAAAGAGAAGGATAACTCAAGGTTAGAGGTAGGTAAGCTTGGTTAGGTCAAAAGAAGAATGTAGAAGCTAGAAATGATTATCCTTTTCTTTTCAATTTGTTTTAAATACAAAATTAAATAATAATCCATCACTTAATCCATGGTGTGAGTCTTATATTGCCACCATTTCTATATGTTAACAACCATGATAGATGGGTGTATGTATGTGTGTATGTATGCACATCCATATGTGCATGAAACTAGATAAAAAGAAAGAAACACATACACACATGCATACATCCATCATCCAAGAAAAGGTTTTAAGTGAGAAAACTAATGGTTAAATGATAAATCAACATTTGATTTATCAATCCGGCCATATCACATACGACCCCACCAAAAACAAGCTGCCCGATCAATGTACGGTATCATATACGCACATTTTAATCGGGTGCATGCGCATATCGCATACGCGCACCACAACATTTCGCCTGGACTGGGTAACTCCTTTATGGGACTCTAAGACTCGTCAATACGCCAGTAGAGGGTGATGATCATATCAGATACCCCCAAGCCGCAAGCGGTCAGCTAAACGTAATGGCCACCCGGGTATTGAGCGATCAGAAGAAAACAAGCGAACCTGCTACAACTCCCGTCGAGCCAACCGGCAACACTACCGTACAGTCCGGTCTCTTCGTCAGATATGCTGCATATCGAGCCTAGGGATGGTCACGTCGAACCTAATAACTCAATAAGTAGTCCCGGTGAATGGTCTATAACAGATCGAGAAACTACTGATAACACTTATCAGCAAATCTCAGCAGCCCTGGCCAGGGACTTACTGATATAACCAGTCGGGCACAGTACAACATCAACTCCCAATACCGGGAGAGACGAAACCCCTCCTATCGCTCATTGCCTTCGTGTGTCTCGGGACTGTACCCAACGGCCACCTGTTTGCACGACTCAGTAGAGCTGTGGTAGGGTGGCAATCAAAGTACAGTGGGAGAACACACAAGACTCCATGACGATCTCGGGTCTACAGACTAACCTGTACCAGTGTCACCTGAGAACTGCTATCCGACGATAGATATAATTCCATATAGGAGTTCTCGGTGAGTCCGTCCAGTGAACCCAGTCAGCACTGAGCACCCGTATATGATCTTGATGTCAAACATCGATGAATGTGGGAACATCCATCGCCCATCGTATGGGTCTAGTATCATATACGCTAGTCTACACTGGTATATCAATGCCCCGTCTCAATATACCTACGACTAGGGACTTTTCAGGATATGCTTATAGACTACAGATGTCCCACTAGTATGATCTTCATCATAATCAGAGTAGTCAAGCCGATATCCTCAGGGCTTTATCAGCATGTATGAATGAATAAAAGCATGATCAGATCATCATGTCAGATAAAGAAGAACCAGATAGCATACTATCATGTCGAGCAAGAATGCATACTGAATATATATACATGTATAGATACATCCACTATCACATAATGGCCTCTAGGGCATACATATATCCAACAATAAGAAAGACAGAGGTCACCTGAGAAAAATGGCACAGAGAGGCTACAGTATGACCGCGGTTCAGCCGCACGAGTCGCCTAATACAGCGGATGCGCGGCGCTTCAAGCTTTTCTCTACACAAAAATTTAACAGCAAGCTACTGTTCACTTTCTCAGTCCTCTGGAATGCTCTGAAAAAAATTTCACTTGCTCCACAGCTTTCAGATTTCCTCGCAATCAAATCACAACAACACGTTTAGGGTTTGTACGAATTTTGATCTCAAAATTATAATGGAATAAATCTTTCAACTCAAATTTCAAATACGAACGAATTAGCGAACGATCTCCGGCAACGGCGCCATTTGATTGATTTGAATTCATGTTGTGTTGGTTTTAGAAAATTGTGTAGAAATCACAACCAAAAATTATTTGACCGCAATCAATAACGGTGTCGAATTGTAGCGTGTTAGTAAGTGCGGATCGTCCACAGGGATTGTGAGATTCGTTCGTATTTGTTTTGTTTGAATTGAAAATTTAAGAGAAAAGAAAAGAAAACGATTCAAGATTTATATCAATGAATTTCAAGAATCATCTAGATCTAATCAAAAATCAAGAAAGCATTAAAAATCAAGAATCAAGAAGTGATAGAATTCCAATCGATTTAAGTTTCAAGAATTGAAGTGAAACTCATAGGAGTCGATTAAATCTATAGACGTGAAGAAGATTAGCAATTACCTTTTCTTATCTATTAACGAATTGATGTTAGATCTATGTCGATTTATCGAGGATTAAGGATCTTGCGAAGAATTAGGGTTTTCTCATCTTATCCTTTGTCCTTTCGATGAATCTCATTCACAAGATAGCTTCTAGGAAATTAAATGATCGATCGTTGATGTCACGACCCGAAGTTTGGCCCGTGACCGGCACTTAACCACGTAACGTCTACAGGCGTAACGCGACTAAGTGAACCGAAAACCCAGAAATCAAACCAGTGAAAGTATAGAGTGTTAGAAGTTTTAAAGAAAGCACTAACTAAAACATGATAAGAAACCTAAGTAAACAATATACGACGCCGTAGCGAAGATCAAGATCCACAAGTGGGAACATCACAGAAAGAATAAACTGCAAGTACAGCCGGCTCACAACGAGCTCGACACCAGAATACAAAATAATACAACATCGTCCTCACACTGTTTCTAAGTCAAATACATACATGGTAGATGGAGAATACTAGATACAACAATTTACATACTGAAAGATAAACAGATACCGCACAAACCCCACCTATCAGCAAAGAGCTAGTACACCAACTGTGGGGGTATCTGTGTCAAAAGATGCAAAGCAGCCTGCCGCGACTACTCCAAAGGGCAACCTGCAAACACTGTGGCACAACGGGGGTGAGTTGCCAACTCGTGAATAGAGATAACATATAAAGGTAATCGCGAGCATGTACGTACTACACTACTCTATCATATGCCAACAGATGATATCAATATGGGATGAGCAGTATGTGCTATAATCATGCAAGTGCTCTATAGGGTACTGTACTACCAGATGAGGTACAATGCTCTAACAGGTAATGCATCTACAGGATGAGGTACAAAAGTAATGCTGAGCAGGGGCAATATAATATCTACACGGAATGCCAACGTGGAACATATGTAATCGGCTTCTCAATGCACCCAGATCTCCCAAAACTAGCTCATGCGCCGGCACTCTCCTCGGCCCTCAATCCTGTACATCTCTGAGAATCCCGAGTGCCCAACATCGGCACCCAAATATCATAAATACTCGTGTCTAGCATCGACACGCAAAACATCCTGTATCGGGCATCCGTCATTCCGGGTCAGCCCTCTCTCAAAGTATATATATCGGGAATCCGTCTGTCCGGGTCATCCCTCTCTCAATACATCGGGCATCCGTCATTCCGGGTCAGCCCTATATCAATCCATCGGGCATCCGTCAGTCCGGGTCAGCCCTATATCAAAGTATATATCGGGAATCCATCAGTCCGGGTCATCCCTCTCTCAATACATCGGGCATCCGTCATTCCGGGTCAGCCCTATATCAAAGTATATATTGGGAATCCGTCAGTCCGGGTCATCCCTCTCTCAATACATCGGGCATCCGTCATTCCGGGTCAGCCTTATATCAATCCATCGGGCATCCATCATTCCGGGTCAGCCCTCTCTCAGTACATCCTCTAGCACCGAGAAAACACGGGGCGGCGCCCCAAATATCATATCAAGGGAACCGGGTTTTTAAATGATTACTTCTTGAAAAGGCCACGATTCCCAAATCCAGAAATCACATGAAATCTCAACCAATAATATAAGTAATTGTGATGTGATATGTGCATCAAGTATGTATATCAAGTCATGTCATATATAAATGAGCTGCAATGCAATGATCCAATGTGATATAGGTATCAAATATGAGTATCAAGTCATGTCACATATAAATGAGCTGCAATGCAATGAATCAATGTGATATAGGTATCAAATATGAGTATCAAGTCATGTCACATATAAATGAGCTGCAATGCAATGAATCAATGTGATATAGGTATCAAATATGAGTATCAAGTCATGTCACATATAAATGAGCTGCAATGCAATGAATCAATGTGATATAGGTATCAAATATGAGTATCAAGTCATGTCACATATAAATGAGCTGCAATGCAAGGTATCAAATGTGATATAGGTATCAAATGAATCAATGTGATATGTGTAGTAGGTATGCAATGCACTAGCTAGTAACCATGAACATGCAATATATATATAAGGAACACTATAAGGTCCTATCTGCCCTGACGTAGAACGCCATGCGGGCGATATCCCCGTAGATGTGAAATCTACTCACCGTAGTCTTCCACTAGGTATAGCCAACAACCTGCTTCCCTTTCTTCACTGCGTCCGCCGTACTCGCCTGCGAACCTAGAATTACACAATATATCATATGTAAGCTCGAAATCACACAAACGCGACATTAAAGCTAAACTAGTAACTCGTGTAGCGAATCAAGCGCGCGTGTGCGCGATACGCTAAAACGTGTGGTTACGTGTCTGAAATCACTCCGACGCGTCGCGATACGCAGAAACCCAAAACCCACACACACGTATCACGCGTGTCGCGAAAGGTTGAAAATACGGTAAAATAGGTATTCTACCCCAGATTTTGATACAGGAAAGATATTGCAAAACTATATATACCAAAATAACCCACATACAAGCAGAGACCCACACCCCAAACCCCAACCCATGGCTCCCCAATCTGGCCGCAATTTGCGGCCAGAATGCCAATTTCGGCGGCCAGACTTGGGAGTTGGGTTCCCAGGTTTGGTTGGTGCACTCAATTCTCCCCATACATGCTGCAGTAACATCTAGATTTCTACTGAAAAGTCTCGGGTAACAGCAGATCCTACAGTGCCCAAATTCTAGTTAAAATCCACACTTTGCACTAAAAATGGAACTTTAGGGTATTTTTGTGCAAACTGAAACAAAACTTGGCCTAAGATAGCTCTAATAACACCTAATAGAGCTAACACAACTAACAAAACCCTAATCTAACATGTACATCACAATTATCCTATAATATCACAAGAAAATGCACAAAAATGAGATTTTTACTAAACAAAACTACAAGTCTAAGGAAAAGAAGTGCAAATATGAATTGATACCTTCTAAGAACCTTGTAGAACACCAAAACTTCCAGCTTTCCCCTCTAGTGTGCAGAATTGCCTTAAACACCCTAAAAAGCTCACTTTTCCTAAGGTTATGTGATGAAAAGGTGTGGTTTTTTGTGTAGGATTTGTTTGGGAATTGAAGGGAATGAAAAGAAGTTGAAGAAGTAAAGAGAATGAAAGGTTTTTCTCAGCTGGAGCTCCAGAATTTCTGAAGTGGGAAGAGGAGAGAGAGAGAAGGGAAGAAAAGGGTCTCAAGGTCAACCTTCACCTAACCCCCATACCTCATTGTTTAATGGTATTTTGAATTATGAAAAAGGTTTAGAAAAGATCAAAATGGTGGGGGAAAATAAGTTAGCAACCATGCACAAGGAATGGTTAACAAGTCACAAAATGTCTAAGTATGCTAGGTGCACACTACAAAGGAAAGTTTCCAATATGCTAACACTGCCTATAACAACTACAAATCCTATGAACACACAAATATAAAAACATGCACGGCTTCTAATTATCACCAACACCATGAATCGAAAATTTCAAAGTGTTACAGTTGATCTCTAGTTCCGTGCGAAAATAATCAAGAAAGCATTTCGCATCGAAACTAGATCATCAATCATTCGATTTTCAAGAATTTACAAACGTTATAGGACTTAAGAAATGTTTCAAGACTCGTCAACTTCATCATCTATTGATTTTTTCGACTCCTCCATGAGCGGAGTTTACTCAAGCATCATCCCAAAGAACACATTCAAGAATTTAGATTGAATCATAATGCTTGAATTTATAGAAAGCAAGATAAAAGAATTTCACCTTTATTTATCGACAAGTTCGTTACAACTCTCTTGAAATTTACAAAAGGAAGGAACTAGATCGTCGAATTTGGCGTCGCTTCGGCTCCTTGAGTCGCGGATCGGCTTGGATCACTTGCTCCGATGAAGTCCGGCTTCGCTTCTAAAGGGTTTGAAGGATTCTTGCTTCGATTGAACTCGGTGTTCTTGAACTTTTTGGCTTTTTGATTGGATTAAGGTTAGGGTTTGAGGCACAAGTTGTGTCACTCAACTTGTGGTGAGAATTGTTGAACAACCCTTAGAAGTGAAGCCTAGGGTCCTATTTATAGGCTTAAGAATGATTAGGTTCCTTAAGAAGCTTGGATTAGGTTAGCTTTCCTTGTAAGCTGGTTAGTTAGGTACAAGCCTCTAGAACTAGTTAGTTAGGATTTAGCTTCCACCTTAAGCTAGGAGGTTATGGAGAAGGTTTTAGGCTTTTAAGGTAGTTAAGGTGAAGCTTGCTTTGGAAGCTAGGACATCATTAGCTTGCACAAGGAGCTTTGCTGATCTGGCAGAATGTTCTGGAGTGTTCTGGGAATTGCAGTGGCTTGATGAAGTGTAGGACCTGAGAGAAGAGTTCTGAAGTGAAGTTGAAGTGGTGACGTGGCACAACGGCCGCGGATTCGCGGCTCAAGCCGGCTCCGGCCGCGGATCCGCGGCGCAATAGGAGCATTATGGCTTCATTCTTCAACTGTGGCTTTCTGATATCTTCCTGGTATTTTTCTGATATATTGAATTTCACAATTCCTTCTAATTTACTACCAGATCACAAGTCCTTGAGTTGGCGTAAATTTTTATCAGCATTATGACAATTTTGGCCTTTCTCCTGAAATTTCCTGTACAGACTTCGAAACAAGTGTTGCGCAATACAAGGATGATGCGATGCCATGATAAACAGTCAATTTCCCTAAAAAAATGCCGGTTTTAGTATACAGTACAGGTAATTCAGTATTTTACATGTGTTTTGCTAATATGTGTAATATGAATACCGAACACCTCTAGATGAATGCAAAAGGTAGGGAAATTTCCGTGTTAAAAATGCAGTATTTTCGACTGATCACCAATTTTCAGAGGGCTCTGAGGAGAGCCAGCTTGTGCCTGCGGGTCGGGTACAGGGGTAGCCTGGTCGGCCCCTGTGGGCCCTTTCTTCTGAGTTCTGGGACACGTCATCCGCCACGTGTCCAGATCGTGGAGATCGCCAATATTGAGCACCATCACTTTCCTTCTTCCTTTCTCATCCCACCCTCCATCTCTGAGATCCCCACCTGTGAGATCTAGGAGAGCTAGGGCTGAATTTCTCCTCCGACTTGCTTCTTTAAATCGACGAAACTTATCCTCTCTTCTCTCAGCCCTAATTTCCATCTTCTAAACCATCGGTCTCTTCTCTTCAACGCGCCCCTCCTCCTCCACTGCCACCAACAACTCCATCTGCCAACAGCCACCTCCACCAATAGCACTTTTTTGACTTCCAGAGCCACCAACGCCCACCTCGAATTTTCGGATTTTTTTCAGAGGCCGATCCATTGTCCCAAGCTCATCGCAAGAATAGTTCTCGATCTTTGTAGCCAAGCTGTCTCTTTCAAATTTTGTTCGCTTCTCTGCTCGCTCATGTCCTGATCATCATCCTCCTCCTCCTAAAGGTGAACAACCTCCGAGAATAGAGAAAAAGAAAAGGAGGTGAGATGGGCTGTATGGGATTTTTTTTTATTAATTATCAATTTGGCAAAGCTAGAGGACAGAGAGATAAAGTTAGAGAGCAATATAAAATAAACAATTTTGGACAGTTAGGTCTTTCGTAGTCAAGCTATCTCTTTTGAATTGGAAAATATTTAGTCTAATGTTGATGATTAAGTAAAAGATAGGTCTTTTATGAGGTTATCTTCCTTCTTGTGCACATATTTTTAGTTATTTATTTATGGGTAATGACAGTTGACAGTTTTCTTATAATTCATCAATCCAAATAATAAATTACAACTTTGATTTTTCTTATTTCATACTTTGCAGTTGGAGGCAAATATGCAGATTGAGAGGGAAAGGAAGTGGTAAGCATTCATCGCTTAATCAAACAAAAAGGAAGGGCGGGTATAATTTCCACTTCTTGATTTATTTAATTTGGTTGTGGTGATGTTAAATCTAGAGGGACAAGGATTTTTTCAAGCTGATGCATCCTAAGCAAACAATTAGAATATAGAAATTAGATTTTGGTAGTGATTACATATTTTTAATGATTTCTTGGTTTTCTAACATGTTAATGTTTACCATTATCCTTTTTGTTACTTTGAAAACAAAGTATTATTTACTAATCCGGTTGGGTTTAATATAATATTTTCAAATATAAACTTATATACATTGCTCAGTTCTTATAGATTGATCAATGGAAGGCTCTGATTGTAAGGGGAAAGAAGCGATCCAATTGTCCAATGAGTTATTTTACAAACAGAGCAGCGGCAACCCTTCTTCTATCGGCCACTCTCAAAGCTTGTCGAATATTGCATTTTCTACCGAAGCAGAATGGTATGATTATTACAATGATTATGCTAAGAATAAAGGATTTAGTATTCGTCGAGGCGAGGTGAAATGGGACAAACACAAGAATATGAGTTTCCAGTGTTTTAATTGCTCCCGTGCCGGGAAGCATCAGAGAAAACATATCAACAGAGAAGATAGAGTTCATAAAGAGCGTCCCATTAGTCGTTGTGATTGTCCTGTGAAACTAAAGATACGATATAATCGGAAAAGCCACATTTGGATTTCAAGTCTCTTTAACAATTTCTACAATCATTTGCTAGCCAATCCTAGAGAAGTTCCTTTTCTTCTATCTCAATGGAAAATGGACAAAGTTCAGAAACAAGAGGTTGACACATTGGTTGATGCTCATTTAAGAAAACATAAAATCATTGATATGAAAGAAATAGAGAACAACGGCTACTCTTAGGAACCTTTACAACTACTGTCATCGACGGATTACGAACAAACTAGCGAAAGGTGATGTGCAGGCCATACTAAACAAGATGAGTGCTTTCCAGGAGAAATCTAAAGGGTATTTCTATGCAACTGATTATGATAAAGATAATCATCTAAACCGGTTATTCTGGTCCGACGAGCAATCAAGATTAGACTATCAGTACTACGATGATGTTATTTTGTTTGATTCTACGTATCGCACGAATAGATACAAGATGCCCTTTATTCCTATTATTGGTGTGAATAATCATCGGCGTGCATGTTTTTTCGGATGTGGAGTTGTCGTGGATGAAAAAACTGAGTCGTTTGTTTGACTTTTGGAAACATTCCTTTTATGCATGTACCAAAGCAAACCGAAAACTGTAGTAACTGATGGAGACTCTTCTATGCGTCAAGCAATACTTGAAGTTCTACCAGATGTGACACATCGATCTTGTTGTTGGCACATTGAACGAAATCTAACTAAACATGTTAAGGACCGAAAGAAGATAGGAAGATTTAAGGAGTTGATGTACACTCGGTATCTGTCAAGGGAGTTCGAAATGGAATGGAAAAAATATGCCACTTCTTTGACTAACCGCCATAGTGACCAATGGATCAAACGGATGTATTGTAGCAGATCATTATGGGCAGAAACTTATTTTCATGGAAAAGTACTATTAGGTATCCGGAGCACCCAACGCAGCGAAGGAACAAACGCCCTATTACACAAGTATTTTAACCATTACATGATCCTCAAGGACTTAGTTTCTCTTTATGACCTATGTGTATCACGAGCGCGACGGAATGAGGCATTGGACGATTGCATTGCTACATAAACAACGCCTTATCTAAGGATGGATGCACATCCACTTGAGAGATTTGCTGCCAAAACATACACCTCGACTATAGTTGTATGGATTCAAGATCAGTTATCGAAGGCCAGTAGTTTCATGATTTGCACAAGCAATGCAGTAGGTCAGCACGAACGTTTTCTAATTTATAATATTGAAACAAAACAAGGAATTTTCTTCGTTGAATTGGAGATTGGAGCAAACGATCTGCTAATTACATGCTCATGTAAGCATTTGGAATCTACAGGTGTTCCTTGCTCTCACATGTTGTTGCTTATGATTCAAAAAAAGTTTGAATACTTTCCGCCAAGTTGTGTGTGAGATCGATGGAAGATAAATTGTTGTTTCTGTATTCCACCATATCGCAACGCGCGTTTGTTGACAATTGATGTCAACAAACAAAGATATCAAGAGTTGCTGGAGTGTGCGAAATGGTTGTGCTTGGAATGCAGCAATTCTGAAGAAAACTTTTTGGAAATGAAAGGATGGTTTGCTGAGAAGCTTTTTGAAGCTCGTAATTTACATATGGATAAGAATGTCAAGTTTGAAGAGGCTAAAATTGAAGAATTTCTTGGGACTAAAATGCTAGATCCTTTACAAAGCAACCCAAAAGGAGGTCTTTCTAAAAGACCAAAATCACACAGCGAGAAGAGATCATACAAGTGCAGCAATTGTGGGCATGCAAACCACCAATATAGAACGTGCCCCTATGATGTTCTTGAACCTGATGCAGATTATAGCTTGATGTAACTTTTATATTTTGATTAACCAGTCTTTTGTCGCAACTAGTGTTGTCCAAGAGATTATGAAAATGAGAACTCATGTAATATTGTATAACTTTTCTTGCATCTACGGTACACAGTTTGAACAGACATAATTATTGATCATGTTCCCGTTAACATCCAATAGTTGCTTTTGCCAACTTATCTGCATTGTGAGCTCTGTTATCCCTTTTCCTTATTATGTTGTTGTATGATCTTATTATTTAATTGTAGTTTATTAATACATGTGAGCCTTGTTAAGACTCTTTTTTCATTTCATTCTCCTACGAGATTTCTAAAATAAGACGATATTTGCATCAAACTTACAATGTTTATGAGATATGGCCCTTAGGTGAGTTTGCATTTCTCTAAAATATTGTCATATTAGGTTTTACACATCACTATATATATATATATATATATATATATATATATATATATATATATATAAAGCATACTTGTATCACTATTGAAACCCATCCGTAATAAATGCCAAGACATTTCATTGTCTTGTTAGCAAGTTATAGGAAAATATCAATTTTGGACTTTCTTTCATCACTTCATAGTCCATATTCCTTCAGCTAACCTTTGAATATATATTCTTGAATATATTTTCTAACCGATTAGTGATTCTATTCTTCCTCTGTGTTGCAGTCGGCCCAGGAACTTTAGAAAAACGGCATCATTAATGCATCCATGCAGAATATGGAAAGCTTGTTAAGTGAAAGGCATCTGTGCAGAATATGAAAAGCGGCAACATAATGCATCGAGTAACAGAATTCATATAGTAGATTACATAACAAACATTAACGCATTTTTAGTCGCTTAGTGTCCCAAGCGAAGGTCCATTATAAGATCCTATTTTGCCATCCCCGGTCAGATTCTGTTGACCGTCACCGGCAGCTCATCCTCTTCGTCTCCCTCTCTCCTCAACAACACCCGAGCCTCACCCTCACCCTCCTCCTCTCCAAACCGAGCCGCCCCTTCGCCACCGTCCTGTTAGTAGTTTGAATATATTGGTTGTATTTGTAAGTGGGAAATAGTCCCACATCGGATGGAGAGACAAACACCTAAGTCTTTATAATAGTTCCCAATATTTAAGTAATAAACAAAGTGAATAATGAGTCAAGTGGGCTTGATTTCTAGCAGGCTTATAACATTTATTTATTATTGTCTTTGATGAAGGCACTTGGGCACTTGGCGCATCTTTGGTTGACTTAGTAACAGAGTTGACTTTTTGAACTTCAGATTCAAAGATTGTCTGAACAGAACTAACGGCTGTGTCTGTTCAACGCTTAATGGTCACTTTTGTCTCTTTGCATTTGTGTTCAGTGGGAATACAAATGCGGGCATGTATATGCAGTAGCGGGGTTTTCCTGTAATTTATTACGGGACCAGTTTTCTGGAGTTGCCAGTTTGCATTCCGTTCCGGCCGGTTTTCCTTTGTTCTTTCCCGGCCGGACTTTTCCGGTGGAGGGGGTTATTTGCAAGTTTGCAAATAACATTTGTGGAGGGGGTTTCTTGCATATGGATTGATTATGATGGCTTCTTGATTTGACAAGTATCATGAGATCCTTTTTCTTCTTATCCTTTGCTTTTTGAGATTAGAAAGGATTAGGATGGATTTGATGTTGATATGATATTGTTATCATAACCTTTTGCTTGTGGTCACCCCTTTACCTTTTACTACACTCACCTCCCTCTTGTATTAGTTTTGTCCCTCCACCATTTTCCAAAAGAGGAGGCCGGCCACACTAATTGGGAGAGGAGAAAAATGAGAGAGGTTCATTTGTGTGTGTAGATTTGATCATCTCATTTTTCCCTTGCTAGAAAATTGAAAGCACCAATTTTTCTTAAACTCTTCCTCCATCCTCCATGGCAACAAAACCCCAAAGAGACATACTCTACACTATTCTACAGCAAATCTTGGGCACGTCGACTTGCCAGCTTCGTGCCCGAGTTGCCTCGGTATAGAGGCGAGAGCCCGTAAAAGATGCAGACGATGTGGTGCCCTTCCGGCAAGGAGGCGGCGACCGGAGTTTCCGCGGGAGATCGGGACGACGACGAGAAGACCGGAGGACTCGGATCACTCGGTATATCTGTCACCCTTTTCTCTTGATTGCTAGGTTTAGGTTAATGGTTACGATCCGGGTATATTGTCCGCGGTAGCGCCAGTTTAAAAGTTAAGAAAAATTTTGATTCCGCATTTTGGCCTCGAGTAGACGGCCGGGACGCTGCCGTGGCGCAACATGGTATCAGAGCCACGCCATTAATCTAGTCTAGCTTGCTCTAGTATGTTTAAAGACCCGATCGAACAAAAATCCCAAAAACCGTATTTCGTGTGCATCAGGTTTCTGTCGAAATTTTTTGGACTCTAAAAATTTTTCAGGTTGTTGCAGAATGTACATGGTATTCTAAGATCACTGAAAAAATTTGGTAACATGATCCTTCAAAACGACCGCGGAACCGCGGCCATAACCCTACTTTGACCGCGGTTCCGCCGCAGTATTTAGGCTTCATTTCACCAATTTTTTCCAGTGTGCTTCTGACATGGAATTATGGGTTTTGGGACATTCTTTTTAGGCCCAGATTTTCTGAGAGTGCTACAGTAGTGCTTGGGGCCCACTTGGGTATATTTGTTCGATCGGATATTTTAAACATGCTAGTTCACAGTATTTACATTATATCTGCGACCGTGAATGTCACTCGATCGGTAAATCCTGTCTAACTGCTATAGCCCGGTTAGACGGATTTGCGAACGTGACATTCACGTTGATGTTCTGTGTTTATGCTGTGATGTTGCGGATCGGTCGTGGGGGATAGCCTGGATGCAATGGTAGTACAGTTTTGTTTTATATGTACATTTGATATTGCGGGGCGAGCGTCCGACATGTGGACTGCCGTCACTGCCTGTTTGTATTATTCTTTTGGGGCACGACCAGGTTGCGGTCGATGTACCCGTTGTATGTATATTTTACTTTCTGTACTAGGTTTGCCCCGCGGAGGGGTGCACGGATAGCCGAGTTCTGGAGGGCAACGAGCCCGCATCTCATGGCATTGAGACGGAGGGGGCTTTACTCTAGAATTGGCAGGCTGTTCGCCGCACTCGTAGAGGGTACAGGTTGACCCAGGAGGGGTGCCCAAGTTACCGGATTTCGTGAAGTGCTGGGTGGTCCATTCACGTTGCTGAAGGGGGCTGCCTCGCTTCAGGTTTTGGCGGGTGACTTGCCGCGCCCGTAGGGGTCTAGGATTTTCATTGCACAGGCTATCCACACGACCAGGGGAACGTCGGGTTTCAGTAGCGGCTCTATGAAACCCGGGGATCCCAGATATCTGTATTATTCTGTGATGCTGGTTATCTTTCTGTGATGTTGCATTTTTTTTCACGCCTTGAGCGAAATATAATATATATTGGTATATATATATTAGTAGATGTTGTATATGTTTTGCATCCGCGCTAGTCCAGTCCCCGCTCTGTCGTTAGTTAGCTAACCTAACGGGTAATGACGGGACCCAGTGGCGAATGCGGATGGCATATACGTACATCAGTATATTTTCGTTCTTTGTGGTGTGATCAATTGATAGGACTGCATTGATTCGGATCAATGCAAGTTAAAAACAAACCTATTCTGATGTTGTTGGAACACTTTTTCAAAAAGCTGTTATTGCAAGGGCGTTCTCTTTTGTTTTGCACAGTGGTGTTCAGTTGGAATATCCTGCTCCTCAGTCGACGAGGCAAGGGCCGAGATCCCTTCACCGGGAGTGACCCCTTGAACAGAAGTTTGCGTCAGGGCAATAATTTCACTATAGCCGATTACTTTTGCTCTGCATCGTGGTATTCAGTTGGAATATCCTGCACCTCATTCTACGGGGAAAGAGCCGAGATCCCTTCACCGGGAGTGAGCTCTTTAGCAAAGGTTTTCGTCACTATATTTTTATAAAAACTATGCAGTTCCTTCAACGATATCAAGTTCATTACGTTAAAGGTTTTTCGCCAAAAACCAGCCGTAGCCCTCCGTCATTTCAGATTAGTATTGCTTAGTATTCATGCTACGTATGTCGTGCATTGCCGAGGCGTAGTGTTCGGTAGCTCTGTAATGCTTTTCTGTCGCATGGATAAGTGGATTGGTTAAGACAGTCGTACGGTTATGTTGGCATTGTCAAGGACTCGTACGGGTGGGTTTAACGCAATCAAGATAATGACGGGTTGAACTTGACTAGAACTCTTTGATATGTTGGCATTATCAAGGTCACTTGGGTCCTAGCGGTAAAAACCTACATCGGGAGTTTCTAAAGAAACTGAAACTTGCCAGGCATGCGCATACCTTCTGGAGTGTGGTGACGTGAGTGGATTCCATCACGTTGTCATGCGATGATAGTTGGATCCCGATTCCCACTGATGAGTTGGTTTACTCCTCGGGTGATCCCGACTAATTCTTTTTTTTAGGTTTGGAGAAGAATTTGAGGTTACAGTCGGAGGTTTCCAGATTAGATAAAGTGATAACCATTCTGATCTAGGTTAGAGTGCACGCTGAGTGTTTCTTTTCTCTCTTTTTTTGGCTGCGACCATTGACCCGACCCTAGACTATGACTCAGTGACCAAGTTGACCGAACCTTCTTAACATTGGCTTTTGGATTGTCAGAGTTGCAAACCTCATTGCCACTCCTACTTTTACCCTTTTCTCCAGGACACCCCGTATTACTACGAACGTCCACTTCCATTGGACAAAACCATCATATGGTTATATACGAACTCGAAGTTATTCGAGGATGGTTTCCGGTTCTGGAGAAAACGAATAGGACTATTCAGTTGTCTTTTCCTTTTACCTTCTCTCAGGTTGCGAGTACTCCTTGGTTTAGGAGATAGTACACCTATTACGCAAATTGGATAGTCTTCTTCCAAACCATAGGCAGGTGCCGACCGGTGGGGAATGAAGAAAACCAATTAGCCTAAATGGTGTACAGAAGGTATTAAGTTAAGACAAAGTAAGGGATTAGTAAGAGGGCAAAGTAAACTGCGACTGCTATTCACGACCAAACCAAATATTTCTTCGCCAATCCTAAATCACCTTTGTATTTCTCCAGGACACTCCGTATCACTACGAAGATCCCAAGTTTATTGGATAATCCATCGTATGGTTATATACGAACTCGAAAGGAACTTGTTCCAGTTCGGGGATGGATCCTGGTTCAGGAGAAATAGGAATAAGGTTTATTCGGTTGTCTTTTATCTTCACCTTCTCTCGCATTGCGAGTGCTCCTAGGATTAGGACAGTACACCCATTATGCTTATTGGATAGTCTTCTTCCAAACCATAGGCTGGTGCCGAACGGTAGGGAAGGAAGAAAACCATTTGGCCTAAAGGGGTATGCAGAAGGTAATGACTAAAGACATAAAAAGGGGATTTGGAGAAGTGGCAAAGAATTATACGGTTACAGTTGCGAATCTGGATAATGGAAGAGGCATTACTAAGAATACCAGTATACCCCATCGAAACATTTTAATGTTTCAGTTTCACTGTGTACTGTTAAAAGAAAACTGATTTCCCAATTAGACACTTGCTCCAGGGTATGTATTTACCAGGTAAGATTCTCACATCTGTATGGTTTTACAGATGATGAGTGGGAGTAAGTTATTGGGAATTAGGTGATTGTCCTCATTATATCGGAATTCGTTGTAATTGGTGATATTTGAGGAAGTCACCTGGGTTGTTTGCCGGACGGCAAATATTTGGTTTTGAATATCCGTTGTTATGCACCAATTTCAAATTGATATATCTGTATGTCTATTTTTATAGAGTGAGATATACCTTTTTGAAATTATGTCTATGACATTTACCTATACCAGTGGATGGTTAGGTAAGGAGCATTGAACAGCGGTGTAATTCTTCTTAACCATAAGTACAGTTTTCAACCTACGACACACAGTGAATGAGTTGTTAGACTCAGGGACTTATACAGAGTATTGTATATTGTCCAGTGTCCATTAGGACAGAGGGGTTGGTCCTCGTACTATATTCTGTTTACTTTTAACTTCTCTAGTTCTTAGACATGTGTTTCGTAGAAACACAGGGTCTGAGTTTTGAGGAGTTATTGGTATAAGAATAGAGTAGAGAACCAGGTATTGCAAGTATCGGGATTCTTCAAGGTGATCGAAGATGTAGATACTTGTGTATGGTATTCAGTTGATAGTAATGAGAACTTGCTTCTCTTTCAGGTTACTCATAATTGGAAGCATTCCTAAGTTGAGTAACGCTGATCGGCCTCCTTCCATTTAGTTGACATGCACTGGAGACAGCTGCATGATTTGAATCTGATTCAATTAAATCAGTGCCTCTGTTTCTATATTGGATATAGAACAGTTCATATCTTGACATTGTTAAGGTACGGGGAGTTGTCCGGCTTATGCTTAAAACCAGACTCTGGATAACTCAAGGCACGTTTCTGTAATGGCTGTTTGTGGGTTGACCCAGGCTATGACGAGGGTTGACTTTCTACCATCTGGAAGATCAATAGTGATATTGTTCTTGACTCGCCACATTTTAAAAGAAATGGATTTTTCAGAAAACAGTAGTGGGAGTATGGTAGAACTGGAAGTGATTCCAGAACTGCAAACGATTACTGAAGATTTGATAAGAACCTAAAGATTCAATCTGATTTGACATTCCATTGGCCACTCCGCAGATATGGTGGGTAACCTCAGGCACTCGAGAGGTACTTCGGTAGCCTCAAGGACGGTGGCAGGGAGGTTCTTGTTAACCCAGACTTGCCATTGCTGTTGCTCCAGACTATGAGGCCCGGCAGGAGGATGAGTATAGCGTCGTTCTAAACTAGCTTTAGAAGTGTACGTCTATATGACTCTGCCAGAGGGTTGTCGTAGTCAGTGGGAGCAGCGGAAGCATTGGTGGACAGATGGCTTATGTCTATTTATAGACTAAAGCAGATATAGCGGAGATAGATCATCTATTTCTGATGTACAGTCATAGGTTTGACTTCATCAGAATAGGGGATGGATCTGTTAAGAAGGTAGTAGGGTGTGATGTCCTGGCATTAGGATAACATACACAGAGTAGGAAGTGATATTCCTATACTATGATCGGTTATACTTTGGTTGTCACACAGTAGTTTCTCCACACAGGACTTGGATATTATATTATACATTCTGGTTACTGGATCTATGGTTTTAGATCTAGATTTGGGTGGTTTCCCAATCTGGGTACTTAGACAGCATTCTATAAGTATTTAGAATGGACGACTCCTGGCACGGTAGTGTACCTGCAGGTGATGGAGTCACCCTCTCTAAAGGTGTCTTACAGACTAAAGGGGAGAGGGATATGCATGATTGGCAGATCACTTGCTTAGGCAGTTGAGTCAATCATGAGATGTCAAGTACCACACCAGATGTTGTTCTTGCAGTAGATGCAATAAGTTGATGTTAATCCAATCCTGGAGAAATGATCGGAAGCAGCTTTAGAACATAAGTGAATGTTCTAGGGATTTGATAACGGCAGCCTCCTTTAGGAGACGGTTATCATTCCAGGCTTCCAAGGTGACCTGGATGGCAGATTGGCTATCAGAGTTATAGTTTTCCCTCTGACGAGGGGCAATATTTTGGACAGGTGGTCCAGGTGGATACTGAGGGAAAGGCATGGCGCAGGATACTGATTAAGTTCAGTTGTCGATACAGTCTAAGAAGTTTGGATTTGGAGTTCATTTATGAGCTAGGTCCCATCAGACATCCAGACATTCCAAGACAGGTATTGCTCATTTCGGGAGATGGCTTTCTCCGCGAACTTGAGATATAGAGAGATATAGAAAGAAACATCACAGCGGATCCACTCACTGAGGCTATTCCTCGAACGCAATAGTTTCACAAACGAGCTTTGTGAGACTGACTAGTAGAGGAGTTGGGTGTTCGGTATCACACGGGCTGTGAGTATGCGACATCGCAATAATTAGCCTTGAGTGCAAGTGGGAGATTGTTGGAGATAGTGCCCTCAGAGTCAATTATTGGATCACAGGTGCGTGATTGCAATGATTGAGGGAGGACCTATCCCGGTAGGACGGTCTTACTCGAGATGATAGTATGCTATCTGGTTTATCTTTATCATCGTGTACTGTTTCAGGTGACCTTACAGGTCGCTATTACACGTTGATAGAGCCCCTAGGATTCTTGCTTGACTGCCAGCAGTATGAGGGCGATCATATACGTGAGAGCTGGAGTCTATAAGCACATCCTTAAAAGGTCCCTAGTCGTGGGAGTTTCGAGACTGGGCATCGATACTCCATTAGTAGACTAGTGTATTCAGTCGAGACCCCGACGAGGGGCGGTGGCCGGTCTCACAAGCCACTGGTATCAGTTGGTTCACCTAAGATGGATACAGGTGCTCATTGGGTTATGAGTACACCGGACAGGACTCGCCGGGAACCTGCTAGTTGGGATTATACCAGACGTCAGATAGCAGTTCCCTGGTGACATGTGTACAGGTTAGTTCATCGACCTGAGATCGTCATTTGTCTCGTGTGAGTTCCCACTGTGCTTTGATTACTACCCTACCACGGCTCAAAGGAGTCGTGCAAACAAGTTTTTAGTTGGGTACAGTCCCGAGCCACATGGAGGCAGTGAGCGGATCTGCAGGGGTTCGTCTCTCCCGGTATTGGGGGTGAGGTCGCGCTGTGTCTAGGAGAGCCATTACACAAAGCCCTCGGCCGAGGCAGGAGATTTACTGGTAGGTATTCCAGTAGTATCTCAGGGTGTTCTGGGCTACACTCCGACACGACTTGTACCGCTTTTGGGGGTCTGACTTTTACCAACCCCCTAGGCCCGCCATGCGATACTCATAGACGAACGGACCGGACTGTACGGATATTGTCACTGACAGGCTCAGTAGGGTGTCAGGATGAGTTCGCTCATCGACGTCCCTTTTGGTCAATAGCTGGTGGCCCGTCACGTATGGCTAATACCTCTGACGTGCTAGTGGTTAAATCCACAGCCATAGTATTGACGAGTCTTTAGAGTCCACCACACACTCAGTTACTCAAGTTTCGGGCGAAACGCTGTAGAGGCCGTATGGAGATATGGCAGGGTTCGATCAGATACGTGCGGTATTGCACGGATCGTGATCGGACGGTTTTTACTAGCCGGCTTTGGCTTAAGCCGGATCCTAGTATTAGATAGTGTAGTTTTGTCTATTTGCATTTGTGTTCGTGGGAATACAAATGCGGGCATGTATATGCAGTAGCGGGGTTTTCCTGTAATTTATTACGGGACCAGTTTTCTGGAGTTGCCAGTTTGCATTCCGTTCCGGCCGGTTTTCCTTTGTTCTTTCCCGGCCGGACTTTTCCGGTGGAGGGGGTTATTTGCAAGTTTGCAAATAACATTTGTGGAGGGGGTTTCTTGCATATGGATTGATTATGATGGCTTCTTGATTTGACAAGTATCATGAGATCCTTTTTCTTTCTTATCCTTTGCTTTTTGAGATTAGAAAGGATTAGGATGGATTTGATGTTGATATGATATTGTTATCATAACCTTTTGCTTGTGGTCACCCCTTTACCTTTTACTACACTCACCTCCCTCTTGTATTAGTTTTGTCCCTCCACCATTTTCCAAAAGAGGAGGCCGGCCACACTAATTGGGAGAGGAGAAAAATGAGAGAGGTTCATTTGTGTGTGTAGATTTGATCATCTCATTTTTCCCTTGCTAGAAAATTGAAAGCACCAATTTTCCTTAAACTCTTCATCTATCCTCCATGGCAACAAAACCCCAAAGAGACATAGACTCTACACTATTCTACAGCAAATCTTGGGCACGTCGACTTGCCAGCTTCGTGCCCGAGTTGCCTCGGTATAGAGGCGGGAGCCCGTAAAAGATGCAGACGATGTGGTGCCCTTCCGGCAAGGAGGCGACGACCGGAGTTTCCGCGGGAGATCGGGACGACGACGAGAAGACCGGAGGACTCGGATCACTCGGTATATCTCTCACCCTTTTCTCTTGATTGCTAGGTTTAGGTTAATGGTTACGATCCGGGTATATTGTCCACGGTAGCGCCAGTTTAAAATTTAAGAAAAATTTTGATTCCGCATTTTGGCCTCGAGTAGACGGCCGGGGCGCTGCCGTGGCGCAACAGTCACAACCATTCAAACGGTTGTGGTCGTGTCTGTTTAACTCTTAATGGTCACAACCATCTGATCAAGTCTATAAATTTTGTCCTGCTCTTCACATTTAAGGCATCTTCTTCTCATTATCTTCTGAGAGAGTTTTCAAGGGCTTTGTTGTATCTTGGGGGTGATTGCATTCTACTGTACTCCCGTAGTGGGGGCAATATCACCTTTCGGAAAGTGTATCATACACGCCTCAAAGCTTTTTAATTCTGTCTTAACCAAAACCAAAACTTCAACAATCGAAAGGTGATATTATGGAGACGGAATTAAATTCAAGTGTTAAGGTTCATTTCCAGAACCAAGATGTTATCAAACTGGATCGATTCGATGGGAGCAACTACACTAGATGGAAAGACAAGATGGTGTTCTTGTTGACCGCCTTGAAGATATTTTACGTTCTCGATCCGAACTTGCCGCCAAATCCAGATTCAGTGTCAAGTTCGAATGATGCCGAAAGTGCCAGAACAGAGAAAAACAAGCGTGAAGAAGACGAACTAGTTTGTCACGGTTACATTCTCAATTCCCTCGCCGATCGTCTGTACGATCTTTACAGAAATATGAAGACCCTAAAAGAAATCTGGAGCGCCCTTAAAACAAAGTACAAAAATGAGAAGAAAGGTACGGATAAATTTCTAGCACTTAAATATTTTGAATTTAAGATGTCTGATGACATGCCAATCATGGATCAAGTGCATGAATTACAAATACTCGTCTCTAAACTGAGCGAACTCGAAATTAAAGTCCCTGATTCATTTCAAGTTGGAGCGATTCTATCTAAACTTCCTCCTACTTGGAATGAATACAGAAAGAAAATTCTGCACTCCCCTGAAAGTTTTACCATAGAGCAATTTCAGACTCATCTACAGATTGAGGCAGAGAACCGTGCACGTGACATGATTTTTCTTAGTTCTAAAACTAACTCTAAAGTGAATCATGTCAGTGAAAATGGTCATAGAAAATTTCAGAACAATTTCAAAGTCCAGAAGAAGGGAAATTTTAAGAAATCTAATTTTGCAAAGAACAAGTGGCCTTGTTATAACTGTGGAAAGAAAGGCCACTATATTAAAGATTGCAAATTCAGAAATACCAGAAAGAAACTTGGTTTCGGATCAGAAAATAGCAACAAGGCAAATCTAATAGAAAATGAAGTCAAAGAACTTGTTGCTATGGTTTCTAACATGCAGATAGGCATGATTACGGAATTGCATATGGCTGCGGTAATTAAAACTGCAGATTGGTGGCTCGATTCTGGCGCAACCATCCATGTATGCAATAACAAAGCAATGTTCAAAACCTATACGGATCAGAAAGAATCTGAAGAGGTGTTGATGGGAAACCACGTTTCGGCCAAAGTGCTCGGTAAAGGAAGTGTTGAATTGAAGTTTACATCTGGACAGAAACTTACTCTGCTTAATGTGTTTCATGTTCCTGATTTGAGGAAAAATCTTGTATCTGCAAATCTGCTGTGCAAGAAGGGATTTAAAATTGTTCTAGAGACTGACAAAGTTGTAATATCGAAGAATGGTATATTTGTAGGAAAGGGATATTCCTGTGATGGTATATTCAAACTCAGTATTAATGAAATAAATTGCATGTTTGCTTATGTTGTTGAGTATTCTTTTTCCTTGTGGCATGCTAGACTATGTCATTTAAATTTTCGCTCTTTAAAGTATATGTCTAAACATGGTTACATTGCATGTCAAAATGATCATAATGATAAATGTGAGATTTGCATAGAAGCAAAAATGACTAGAAAACCTTTCTCTAAAATCGAAAAAGATACTAATTTATTAGAACTTGTTCATTCTGATATTTGTGAATTACATGGTCAATTAATTAGAGGAGGAAAAAGATATTTTATAACCTTTACTGATGATCATTCTCGTTTTACATATGTATATTTATTAAGAACGAAAGATGAAGCATTTGAGAAATTTAAAGAGTATAAGTCAGTTGTAGAAAATCAGAAAGATAGAAGGATTAAAATCCTTAGAAATGATAGAGGGGGAGAATATTTTTCTGATTTTTTTTCTCAATTCTGCGAAATGCATGGTATTATTCATCAAAGAACTGCACCTTATACGTCTCAACACAATGGATTAGCCGAAAGAAAAAATAGAACCTTAGTTGAAATGGTAAATGCTATGCTTTTAAATACTAAATTACCTTTTAATCTTTGGGGTGAGGCGCTTTTAACAGCATGTTATATTCATAATAGAATACTATCCAAGAAAACTCATATTTCACCATATGAAATTTGGAATGGTAGAAAACCCAATTTAAACTATATTAAAGTGTGGGGATGCATAGCATATTATAAAGTGACTGATCCATATAAATCTAAATTAGGGCCGAGAGGCATCAGAAGTATATTTGTTGGATATGCACAGAATTCTAAAGCATATCGACTTCTAGATTTAGAATCAAATGTCATAATTGAGTCGATACATGTTGAATTTTTTGAAAATAAATTTATGCATGACAATGTTGATTCTAATTTGTATAATGATGAAAATGCAGCAATTTCTAAGAAAATTACAAATGAGAAAAGAAGAGAAAGTAATGAAAATATTGAACCAAGAAAAAGTCAAAGAATCAGGAAAGAAAAATCTTTTGGTCCTGATTTTATTGATTCGCGTTCAATAGTCTTTCTCGTTGAAGGAGATAGAACCAAAGTGCTTAACAAAGTACCTGTTCTACTTAATATAGAAGATGATCCTAAAACATTTAGTGAAGCAATGTCATCAAGAGACACTGCATTTTGGAAAGAGGCTATTGATGACGAAATGGACTCAATAATGTCTAACAATACTTGGATATTGGTTGACTTGCCTCAAGGATCTAAGCCTATAAAGTGTAAATGGGTATTTAGAAGAAAACTAAATACAGATGGCTCTATACAAACTTTTAAGGCAAGATTAGTGGCTAAAGGATTCACACAAAAGGAGGGCATAGATTATTTTGATACTTATGCACCTGTGGCTAGAATAACATCCATTAGAATTCTGATAGCTTTGGCTTCAATATATAATTTATATGTGCATCAAATGGATGTAAAAACAGCCTTTTTAAATGGTGAATTAAATGAGGAAGTATACATGGAACAACCCGAAGGTTTCATACTTCCTGGAAATGAGAACAAAGTTTGTAAATTAACTAAGTCGCTATATGGTTTAAAACAGGCCCCTAAACAATGGCATGAGAAATTTGATAAAGCAATCATATCAAATGGTTTTAAGCATAATAGTGCGGATAAATGTGTATATTCCAAATTCAATCAGAATTATGGGATAATCATATGTCTCTATGTAGACGACATGTTGATATTTGGTACAAACATGATTAGAATAAATGAAACAAAAAAGTATTTAACTTCAGTATTCAAAATGAAAGATTTGAATGAAGTAGATACTATTTTAGGAATAAAGGTGAAAAAATATAGTGAAGGGTTTGTGCTAAACCAATCTCATTAGATAGAGAAATTATTAAATAAATTCCAACATCTTAATATTAAAGAAAGTGTTACTCCGTATGATCCGAGTATGAAATTAAATGAGAATTGTGACAATGTAATTGCACAATTAGAATATGCTAGCGCTATTGGAAGCCTTATGTATGCGATGCATTGTACAAGGCCTGATATAGCTTTTGCAGTATGCAAATTGTCACGATATACCAGTAAACCCAGTACTAATCATTGGAAGGCTATCAGTAGAGTTATTGGGTATCTAAAAAGAACAAAAGAGTTTGGTCTATTTTATTCCAATTATCCTGCAGTACTAGAAGATTACTCGGATGCAAGTTGGATCACAAGTGCAAGTGATAATAAATCCACAACAGGTTAGGTATTTACAATTGGAGGCGGTGCCATTAGTTGGGCCTCTAAGAAACAAACTTGCATCACACATTCAACAATGGAATCTGAATTTGTCGCTTTGGCTGCTGCCGGCAAGGAAGCGGAATGGCTGAGAAATTTTTTATTGGATATAGAGTTGTGGTCACAACCAATGTCATCTATTTCCTTGCATTGCGATAGTGAGGCGATTATGTCTAGAGCTTATAATAATGTTTATAATGGTAAATCTAGACACATTAGCTTAAGGCATGAATATATTCGAGAATTAATAACTAATGGAATAATTACCATAGTTTATGTGAGATCTGCAAAGAATTTAGCAGATCCCTTTACCAAGGCATTATCTAGAGATTTGGTAAAGAATACGTCAATTGGAATGGGACTTAAACATTTACAATTTGGCACCAGTAATGGTAACCCAAGTTTAATTAGTAAAAACTAATTTTAATAGTTCAATAGGTAATAACAAGTTACTGTCATGTGCCTGTATTGCACTAGGCGTCTCATTCTTATATAAATAAGTATCTAGTGCTGTCTGTTACGATAAAGAGGATAAGCGAAAGCTCTCAATGGAGTTATTTAATTTTTAAATATCCACAGTAACATGGATATAATAAAGGAAACTCCACCTATATTAGCATGGAAGTGGTGCCGCTTCAACAAGAGATATGAAGTATTCTCTTGTAAATGCTTATGAAGTACAAGATTAGCACATGGCCATAATAGTGCTAAAACAATTATAAACCTCTTAGAAAATAAGATGAATATTATGTGTGTTGTATTTCAAATTCTAATAATAAAAAGTTTTGGTTTAATCTGCGGACACCAATAACTTTGTTAGACGATTGATATATATACACTAATGGAAGGTTTAAATCGAGAGATACCTTTCTTTATGCATAATATTTGTCACGAGAGAGATGTGGTTGCAGCCAATATATACAAAATAGTGGGGGATTGTTAGTAGTTTGAATATATTGGTTGCATTTGTAAGTGGGAAATAGTCCCACATCGGATGGAGAGACAAACACCCAAGTCTTTATAATAGTTCCCAATATTTAAGTAATAAACAAAGTGAATAATGAACCAAGTGGGCCTGATTTCTAGCAGGCTTATAACATTTGTTTATTATTGTCTTTGATGAGGCACTTGGACACTTGGCGCATCTTGGGTTGACTTAGTAACAGAGTTGACTTTTTGAACTTCAGATTCAAAGATTGTCTGAACAGAACTAACGGCTGTATCTGTTTAACGCTTAATGGTCACAACCATTCAAACGGTTGTGGTCGTGTCTGTTCAACTCTTAATGGTCACAACCATTCAGATGGTTGTGTCTGATCAAATCTATAAATTGTGTCATGCTCTTCACATTTAAGGCATCTTCTTCTCATTATCTTCTGAGAGAGTTTTCAAGGGCTTTGTTGTATATTGGGGGTGATTGCCTTCTACTGTACTCCCGTAGTGGGGGCAATATCACCTTTCCGAAAGTGTATCATACACGCCTCAAAGCTTTTTAATTCTGTCTTAACCAAAACCAAAACTTCAACACGTCCAAGCTGCCGTCGCCGTCACCGTTGCCGGAGTCGTCACGGTCGCCGGAGCTCCAGCACCGAGCCACCAGCACATGACTCCATCACAGGACCCGTGCCACCACTGGACCGCGGCCGTGCCACGCTTGCACCACACCGTACCACGTATCGTGTCGTCTCCGCTCTATCCCTATCATCTTTGGCTCCATCCTCTCCAGCCACCACCACCACCAAGCCTTCTCACACACACACAAGGAGATGGAGAAAGAGTGCTTAATTCATGATATCACCATAAGTTATGGTCACCGTCGATGGGCTTGTGAGAAAGGAGTATTTTTTGCCAAAGAAGGAGATGGCTGAAGAGGAAAGCATGTGGGATGTAAAAAAACAGTATTGATCATTAAGATGAAAGCATGGGTGATGTTTAAAAAAAAAAACAAGGCATAAAAGAACAAAAAACTATGTACCATGTTAAGAAAATAATATGGTGTAAAAGTACATGTCATTATCAATCATAGGTGACGCAGAAAATATTTTAAGAAACCGACAACTGTCATGATTTTATTGGTCCAACCGGAATCAACACCATTTTACCTCTACCCCATTTTACCTCTGTGCACGTTTTCCTATGTGTGTGAGAGATGGGAAGCATCAAATAATTTCCCGATAAAAATACCCTTATTAAAGTTCTTAATATACAAATAAAAAGGGTGATATTTACATTATATCCTTAGTACTTCAGCATGGGTTCTTGAATGAAAAGATGGATCAATAAGTTATATTGTGTTATCCTTATTAATGAATAAAAGTGCTATACATGTTAAGGCTGTGAATGTTTAATCAAATAAAATATCCATCTTTATACTATAGTGTTATTTACTAGATATCTTCCAATGATAAATGGCATGATTATCATTTCGTACTATTACAAGTAGAAAATGTGGGGACACATGTTAAGTCTAAATTACTCTAAGATTTAAGAATTTTAAAATATAAAATTTCTTGAATTTAAGAACGTCTACATGATCACTTAAATTTTTAGATTAAAAATAATAACAACTCTTTCATTAGTTCCTAAAAAATAGCAAAAGTCTCAACCACACCACACCACTCCACAAATAATAATCACCTTTTCAATTATTCTAATTTATTTAGTGCATATCATATAAAATTCATAATTTTTTATATTTCTTATCAACCCTTAATTAAACCTGTTATTTCTTATAACCAACAAGTTTATATTTATAATCAGTGTATAATAATTTTTCCAAACACGTGCAAAAAATCTACTTTTTTGACTGCTCTCTGCTCTTATTTTATGTGCACCACACCTGTTTAAAATCTATTTTCTTATATCCTTTTTAAGAAGAAATGACGCTGCTATATTCTTTATTATTTTTATATGTGTATGTTTTGATTTACTTTTTGTCATTCTAAAATTTAAATATTTTTATGTACAATGTATATATAATTATGAAGTTCAAAATCCACATTATTAATTGCTATCATTGGTGAGTCGTCCATAAATACTTTTTATTTATCTCCTCTTAACAAATTACATGCATGTTGCTCTTAAATAAATTGGAAGCTCAGTACGGATCAATAAAAATATCTAAATAATAGAAAAAAGTGAGAATTTAATGATATATATATTTGGTATTTGGATAAAAATATGGCACAATGAATAAATTGTATCATGCAATCTTTTTTAAATGATTCCACGGTATTCTATATTCGTAGATGATTAAACTAGTTAACCATATGTAAAACAAACTCTTGTAATCATAAAAACATGGATCATTAAAGGAAAATTTGGCATGATCAACATGTCTTGTTATCCTTATTAATGTACAGCTGATGCTGCAATACTCTTAATTCTGTTTGGTGTGTATGTGCTTTGATTGTATCTTTTTCTTTTGGAATTTTAATATTTTTATGTATAATGGTGAGGTGATTATGATATTTAATATAGGTGTCTAGCAACTTCCTCAACACACACATATATAGGAAAAGGGGTATGAGCCGGCGGCCCTTTTTTTAAAAATGAGATCTCGTCCCAAAACACATACCCCGTGTGTTTCACCGATCCAAATCGGCCATCTTGATCTACGTATCATAAAACCCTTATATACAAAAATTCTCGGGATTTAAAGACTTCTAACACGGTTCATCAAGCAGATAGAAAAATCAAAGGCTTATCAGTATAGGAAAATTGCGGTAGCTTGATGAACGCGTTAAGAGATCTTTAAATCCTGAGATTTTTTTATACATAAGGATTTCATCACGCGTAGATCAAGATGACCGGTTTGGATCGGTGAAATACACGGAGGTATGTATGTTTTGGACCGAGGGCTCGTACCCTTTTCCTCACTCTGTATATTGTATTAACATGTCACATACATCACATGTAAATAATTAAGAAGCCCTATTTATGGATGTTCCCTCAAATAGAAAGACATCAAAAACATACCACTATATTTTTAGGATATCCGTAGCATGGATTGTTGAATAAAAATATGACAGAATGTTAAATTGTATTGTGTTATATAAGGATGAAAGTAGGCCGTTCTAAACCTGAAGTTTGTCCGAACTCGATGAGTTTATAATGCATTATACCCAATCATTAAATATTGGGTTTGGTGTCTACATATCACAAGTAAATAATTAAGAAGTCTTATTTATAGATGTTCCCACAAATAGAAAGATCGTACATTATAAAACAATATTTTTAGGATGCCTTTAGCATAAATTGACATGATTGTTGAATAAAGAGATTGCAGGATGTTAAATTGTACTGCATTATACTGCATTATATAGGGTTGAAAGCTGACCATCCTAAACTCGAAATCTGCTCGAACTCGAGGAAAGGAGTTTACAATTCATTATTCTTGATCATGGAAGTTTGGTTTTCGGCCAGTTTATGGCGGGTTTTGGGTTTAGACAAGTGGTTATGGTTTTGTAGATTTTTTGGGTTTGACCCGTTATGAATTATTATTAATAAAAACGAAATGGTAAAACCTGTGGCAAGTTTTAATATATCTCTATTATTATGATTAGATAACTAAGGGGTATACGACTCTCTCATATTTAATTCGAATTAAATATTAAAAATGGAGAAATATTATTGATTTCAAGATGGTTCACATCATGACTCCTTTGATGGGAAATTCTCTTAGAATCAACCGTAAAACATAAAAATAGTTTTAAACAAATCAATTTAAAGAGATTTATTATGGCTATCAAAACCTTTAATGGTTATAATAAATCCTATGTTTATCTACAACTCAAAAATTAAAACGATACCCAATAAAATATATTTAGAAAACCATGGCTAACATATGAAATCTTCTCAAGTATAGTATATATACTAGATTTTTGTCATGTGCTGTGAATGTATAGTACTATTATATGATTAAAACAATCCTATGTGATAAATATTGTAATTTTAGAATGGAATTTTAAAGATGTCCCGAAATATAGGAAGGAAAGGCTTAGATATTAAAATATCAATGTATGGATTGAGAGAGAGGTGTTTGAAATTTGAATCTAAAATGGGATGAACATCTTGAAATAAGGAATAGATAGGAATTTTTACATAATTTCAACTCTTTTATTAAAAAGGAAACACGATCAATAGATGACATGATCTAAACTTTGAGACTTTGCGTTATAAGAATAGAGATGCAAAGTTTACATGGAGAAAAAACAATATAAAATTATATATTATTATCTCCACCGTTATAACTAGAAAGTAGGCGTACCCGGCACATTCACATTTATTCCTACAATCCTATTAAAAAATTCTTGATTCTACACATAATAGGACAGAAAATCTTTTAGAATCAATAATCGTAAAAGCATAAATATAAATTTAAATAAAAAATAATTATGGATATTATTAAAGTTATCAATAACTTTAATAATTATAACAAACCTGAAATCTATGTTTATTAATAAATTTAAAATATAAAAGATACCCAATACAAAAATTATAAAAATATTTTAAAAACCACGACTAATTTCTAAAATCCATACAAATATTTTAATATAATAAACTATTAACAAATTAAACTGAAAAACATAGATATATATTTAAATTACCGATTCAACAATTCCATTCATTTTGGGTATCTTATTAACTTAATTATGCTCATAGCATAACAAAATGTCTCAATAACTAGAAAATGATTAGAGGGGATGTGGTGCTCCCACAATTAGTAAAATAAAAAATTCAGAAAAACCTTTAAACTTAATTTGACCCATATGATCGACTTTTTGTGCGTGAGATGCACATGGATATATGTTAGGATCATGGACAAAAGATTTGAAAAGTTCTTAAAGATTTTTAGTTGAGATAGATTTTTTTGAGACTTTTAGTTAAGATAATGAAGAGTTCCATATCAAATCTTTATTTTAATATACATATGTATCTCACATGCAAAATACAAGTCTCTATAGTTAGTAAACTATGGGGTATGTGGCACTCTCAATTTTAATTCAAATTAAATTTTCAAATTTAAGGAATTCTTGATTTTAAGTTGGTTCAGCATGACTAATCAGCTCTTGACTAGTTACGCTTCAACAAATCAAATTTTGTCATATGAACTAAATAAAAAATTACTCCCTCAATTTGTTTTGAGAATTACAAAAAAGTTATCCATTTGTTAATGGGTTGTGCAGATAACAATCACCTCCAAAGCGCATGTACCAAACGCTAGTTGATTTAATAAATTAAATACTATACTATAAATCAACATTTAGACTTAAAGGTCTATGGTGTAGGCTTTGGTTTGAATTGGGTCCAACATAGGAGGCAGGTTTGTTTTGGGCCGGGTTTAGCATTCGGACGGACGGTTTTTATACTAAACCCATACCCAATCCTCAATTTTTGTAGCTAATTTTAAACTCGTCCTTTCGGGCGGGTTCAGGTGTGTTTAGGAAGCCAAAAAAACTACAAATATCATGTCAAATAGGGTTGGGATCAAGTCTAAAAGTGTGGTGATCAATACGTATTATTCTTATTGATGAAGAAAGGCTATACACTAGTACAAAGATGACTTGCCATTACGGATAATAAAATCCATAGGTGCAATTAACGAATGCCCCTACGGATTAATCTGTAGAGACAACTAATGCCTTTACGGAAAATACCGTAGGGGCATATATAAATAAAAATTTGTTAAAATTTAACTTATGCAGTTGTCCCTACGGTACCGCAAGATAAGGCCCTATGAATATATCCGTTGGGGCAAATTTCAAAATTTAAAAAAAAAAAAATAAAGGTTATCGTCTCCGTCACCATACCCTAATTCCACAATTCCCCCCAAAAATTTTCCGCGCTCGCTCGTCGCTTCCTCCAACCGCGTCGTCTTCTTCGACCTCCTACGACCTCCAGTGTCGTCTCCATCACCTCCAGCACCGCTCTCTTCATCAATGTTGAGCTCCTTCCCGGCTTCGTCGTCACCATTGAAATCGTCAATATCTTAGTTAATTTATTGATAAATTTAAATTTTTGTTTTCGTAAATTGAATTTGGCGGGTAGGGATTCAATTTGGGGATTTTGAATTGTAGTGGTGGGTATGGTGGGTGTGGCGGCGGCTGTGGTGGTCGATGGTGGGTAGCGACGGCTGTGGCAGCGACTGTGGTTTGGAGATGTGGGCGGCGGCGGCGGCTGTGGGTGGTGGTGGATGTGCTGTAATTAGGTCTAGGGTTAGGTTTAATTAGGTCTAGGGTTAGGATTAAGGTAATTATGGTTAATTAGGTCTAGGGTTAGGGTTAAGCTAATTATAGTTAGAGTTAAGAGTGAGGGTTATGGTTAGGGTATTTTAGTATTAGTGTAAGTGTATGTGTGTGCGTGTGATATAATGTTGATGATGATATGTGTGTGTTTATGTGTGTGTTTGTGATAATGATGATATTGATCTCTCATTTTAAATAAGGCAAAACCCTAATTTTAAACTTAACAGCAGAACTAAATCCAAAATCTTAAACCCAACACCAGAACCAAATCCAAAATCTTAAACTTGATTAAGAAAACCCTTAACTTTAAAAAACTTTACCCTAAACTAAAAACTTAAAACCCTTAAAATTGAAATGTAAACGTAAAACCAATTCAAGTTAAATATTATAATAAGTGTATATATGATAATCGATGATAATATGAAATTTTCATATTCTCATCGATCGTCATATATGAAAATCAAAGTGCGATTTAGCCCCCGTTTATCGGTTAACATACGTTCGATGTTCATCGTCACATAAAACTATACGAAGGTTGTTAAATATCGAACGGTATTGTTCGGTGCTAACAACCGTCGTGTAGTCTATGTGACGAGAAAATTCAATCGTATGATAATCGATAGATTTGTCCAGTTTGGACAAGTTAGGAATGCATAAAACAAACACATTCATTCACTTGTGTTTTCATTCGTTTCGAGTTATTTCGTTGGTACTTTTCCGCTGGTTCTCCGTGTACAAAGATAGATTAGATGTTCATTTCAATGTCGTTTCACAGCATTGAAATGATTATCTATTCTATTACTGTATACTCGGAGAACAGCGGGGAGGTGCCGCCGAAATTTACACGAAACGGATGAAAGCACAAGCGAATGTGTGTCTGTTCTATACATTCTTAATGGGATAGAAGGCTTACCCCCGATAGCCGAAACACACACATACAACACGAATACACAACACACGTACACACAAAGCACATACACACTAACAATCCTACACCTAAGTGAAATCATAAATTGAAACATATATACATAGAATACAAATCATACTTGGGTATCTTCAAACCTAACTTTCTTAATTGACAATTTATCATTTTCAACGACAAACTTGCCTCTACATATTTTCTTCCTTGTCAATAACCATCCCGTTCTTAGATTTATCAATATAGTCACTATAAAAAACCAAAATCCATAAATTACAATTTATATATTATACAGTCTAACATGGCCCATGAGTACATCAGAGTTAAGGACTGTATATACGTGGATTGGCAATAACACATACAATCTAAGTTTGTCGCAGGAGTTACTGCTTTCATTGAATTTGCACGCGTACATTGAAAGTATGTCTTAGCATCTCTACTAGGTTTCTATGTGCATCAAGTATGCAATTTTAAAAAATCTAGAAGGCTAAGTATACTAAACAAGAATCGAACAAGAGAATTAGGGTTTCATAGTTAAGCAAACAAGTTCTAAATTAAGTGAAGAGAGTCTACAACCTTTGTAGTCTAATCCTTCACCTCTAAAGTTCCAAGTAGTAGTCTCTAGAACTCTTCTTTGACTCCACTTGAAGGATGGAACGAGCTTGCTTGTAGTCTTCGTCGTCGAAAATGATCCACCTTGAGGCAACTCACACTCAATCTCACACTTCATTAACATGTTAGTTATATGTATACCCTAGAGGCCATTATTGTACATGATTTTATATTATAATGGATGCTTAGACATATTTAGAGAGGACTTTCTTGCTCGACATGATAGTATGCTATCTGGTTGCTCTTTAACATGTAGACTAGTATTATGATACTGTCTTGCTCTCACATGTTGATAAAGCCCTTAGGATTTGTACTTGACTACCAGGATTATGATGCAGATCATACTAGTGGGGCCAGGGTAGTCCATAAGTTCATCCTTTAATTGTTCCTAGTCGTGGGTGTATCGATACGGGGCATCGATATTCCAGAGTAGACTAGCGTATACGTTTCTTGACCCATTTGATGGGCGATGGATGATCCCATATCCATTGGTGTTTGATATCAAAGATTGTATACGGGTGCTCAGTGGAGACTGGGTACACTGAACATGACTCGTCGAGAACTCCTAGATGGTATTATACCTAACGTCAGATAACATTTCTCTGGTGACACTGGTACAGGTTAGTCTATAGACCCGAGATCGTCATAGAGTCTTGTGTGATTCCCACCGTGCTTTGATTTCCACCCTACCACGTTCAAGAGAGCGTGCAAACAGGTGGTTTTTGGGTACAGTCCCAAGTTACATGGAGGCAAGGAGCGATAGGAGGGGTTTCGTCTTTCCCGGTATTGGGGATTGATGTTGCGATGTGCTTGATTGGCCATAACAAGAAGTCCCTGGCCAGGGCTGATGATGCGATTTACTGGTAAGTGTTATCAGTAGTTTCTCGACCCGTTATGAGCCTCACATTGGCATGACTTATCAAGTTATTGGGGTCTGACGTTTACCACCCCCAGACTCGATATGCGACATATCAGACGAAGAGACCGGACTATACGGCAGTGTTACTTACTGGATTCACGGGAGTATGAACAAGCTTTCTTGTTGATCTTCTGATCACTCAATACCTGGGTAGCCGTTACGTCCAGCTAGTACCGCTGACGGCTTGTGGGTGACTGATATAATCATCACATACTGCCGGCGTATTGACGAGTTTTTAGAGTCCTACACAGAGGTTTCCTGGCTCAAGCGAAATGAAGTAGGGCACATATGTGATATGTGCGGGACCGAGATTGATACCTGTATGTGATACATTATTCTAATCTCGCGATATAGGTTATATATGATATAACCGGATTATTGAATCAAGTGTTGATCCAATAATTTGTTATATGTATATTTGATATACATGTAAATGATATTGGTCGGTTGTATGTGATATAGCCGAGTTATTAAATCAAATATTGATTTAATAATTTAATATATAATTATATATTTGATATATTAATATATATTAACTAATATAAGCTCACTTAAGAAATTGTTTTCTCTAAATACATTTAAATATATATGTGATATATATTAATGTATTCTTTTTGTGTCATGCTAGATGATACATTAGACTTGGGTGTGTGAGACTCATACCTAACTAAAGATAATTTTGGTGATTAATTATTAAGGGAAAAATCAAAATTAGGTGGAAATTAGCATGGCTAAGATGCTTGTGGAAGCATGTAGAAGCCTTGGCTTAAGTCCACTAATTTTGTTTTACTCTAAATATTTATTAACCCAACCATTATATTTATCCATGGTTAAGTCTCTACAAGAGAATATATGTGATATTTTCTCACCCATGGTTCATAACTTGATCACTTGAGCTTCTTCTTCATCTCACTTTTCTTCTCTTGATTTCTAGTGAGGTGAAAAAGAAAAAGAGAAAAATTATTTTAAAGTGAGCAAAATTCCCACTTCATCAATCTATATCAAACTAGCCATTTAGTATAGATTGTTTACTTCACTAATCCATCAATTAGTGAAGAGGTAGCTTGAGTTAGAGGTTCTTCGACGTAGATCATCTTCGGCCTCGAAGATTCTTGAGGAAGCTCGTTCCTTTCGCCTAGTGGAGCCTAAGGAGAGTCCGGGACACCACTACTTGGAGCTAAGGGACTACTACATGGAGTTTTAGAAGTGAAGGACCGGTCTACAAAGGCTGTATTCCTATTTCACTTAGTGTAAAGTTTGTTTACATGCTATAAAAATCCTAATTCTCTAGTTAGATCGTTGGTTCGGGCTCGCTCGACACCCTAGTTTTTTTGAAATAGCATACTTGATGCGTGCTGAAACATAGCGGGGTGCTAAGAGAATCCAGCAGTAGTATCAGAGCCAGACTAGAGTATTAGGAGTTGTCTAGACGAAGTTAAAGTGTTCGATGGACTATACGAAACGCAAAACTCCTGCTCTCTGGAAATTTTTCAAAAGTTGGAATTTTTCATATTAAAAATATTCAGAAAATTGTGCAGGGTATTCTATGGATCCCCAAGAAAAACGACGGCCCAACTCGAGCAAACGACCGCGGAAGCGCGGCCAAAACAAGCTTTTGGCGGCGGTTCTACAGCGCCGTTGGTGAGGCAGGGAGCGTGCTTTCTTGTGTTAGTCCATAGGTACTTGAGGTACTCTCTGGGTATTTTTAACAGTGACTCAAGTGTTGAGATCTCTGGGAATTTTGAGTGTTTGATAAATCGATCGAAATGTTTAATATCATCTAGATATCTATGATTTGTGATACAATATTTAGAATCCACAATAATTAGTTTTGTGAAAACTAATTTGAACTTTGTAAATCTAGCAATTTAGTCTCTTTTGATCGGTTGTCACGGGGTTTTGATTCGGATCAAAACTCCGTCGCAATTTCGTATAGTACGCGAACGTTCGCCGGGTAACACTACTGGATAGCCACGCCCCATAGCCCCGACCAAGTGACTGTAGGAGAACCTCGTAGCCAAAAGCATCCGTTCGGGTGTTCGCGGCCGCAGTGTTCCACCTAAGTGCGCTTCGTCGACAGCATCGGTGGTGCGGCCGTCTATTAATGTTTACGACGTGCATTCGATCATTTGTCGGGAATCTTGTTGAATTGCCCGACTGGATATTGAAAAGTGTTTTCAATTTGAGACTAAAATGCCGGGTTTATAACATCAGGCATGAAATTCGGAATATGAGATATTCCGGGTTTATGATGTCTAAGGAATTTATATGGTTAGGCATGAAATCCGAAATATGTGATATTTCGGGTTTATGATGTCTAAGGTGGTTGCAGATTCCAATTATTGTAGTTTTCACTTTCTTTTCTGCAACCGTAAGTGTAATATATAGTGTATTGCCGGTTTCGTTGCTATACGTCAACGACAATTGGGATACACATATTTACTTACGTTGATGACATATGATATTATGTGTTGCTGGGATATGTTATATTGGATCGTCATGTTTGAATAGCCGGGTTTTTTTTGCGTGAGATGAGAGTTTTTCATTTTCATTCATGTAAAAACTTGTATGTAATATTCTTTTATTGGGACACTTCCGGGTTGAGGATGATGTCACCATTGATGTATATTATTTACTTTTCCGCATTAGGATAGACCCAAGGCGGAGAGCACAAGTAACCGGGTTCTAGAGTCCAGTGGGAGACCATCTCAAGGAGTCGAGTCCGGGTCTCCTAACTCTAGAATTGGTAGGGTTTCTTGACGCTTTCGTAGGGGTCTATAGATGTGGGTTTGGCTATTCATCACGACCGTGGAATCCGTGTTTTTTACTGGATTAATTTAAAATACGGACCTCCTAGTATATCCAATGTTTCATATGTTGACTTCTGCTGTAATGTTCTGTGATGAGATCATATAACTGCTTGAGACGAGTGCTTTATATTATATATATGATATATAATAAATGTTACTTATATTTTGCATCCGCGCTAGTCCTGCCCCCGCTCTGCCGTTAGTTAACTAACCTAACGGTGCATGATGGGACCCTGTGGCGAATGCGGATGGCATAAGCGTACGTTGTATTTTTGTTTCTTTATCTGTGATGCTTAGGAAATATAAATGATGGGACTTCATTAATGAGATTAATGAAAAGGAAAGAAACCCAATGATGTTGTGGAATCAAAATTTCAAAACTGGTATCTCTAGTTCTTGCTTTACATAGTGGTATTTCTTGATGAATATCCAGCACCTCATTCGATGAGGAAAGAGCCTAGATCTCTTCACTGGGAGTGACCTCTTTAGCAAAAGCTAGCACATGCTGCACCCACTTGGTTCATTTTGAAAAACTCGATTTTAAAAAGCGGAGCTTGAACGACTCCTTTTCAAAATCACTCGATTCTACAACGATATCAAGTTCATTACGCAAAAGATTTTCTTAAAAACCTGTCGTAGCCTTCCGTCATTTCAGATAAGTACTATTTAGTATTCGTGCTGCATTTGTTGGCCTTTGTCAAGGCGTAGTGTGCGGTAGCTGATTAGTGCTTATCTGCAACTATATGATGCGATTGGATTAGGGTAGTCGTACGAACTTGTTGGCCTTTGTCAAGGGTTGTACGGATGGGTTTAATTCAATCAGGAAATGACGGGTTGAACTTGACTAGCGCCCTATGGTTTGTTAGCCTTTGTCAAGATCATAGAACGTTAGGGGCAAAACATTTTTGGGAATTTCAAGTGTTGAAATTTGCAATGAGATTGCATACCTTCTATGTGATAGTTGGATCCCTATACCCACTGCGAGTAGGAGTTACTCCTGAGAGAGTTTTGCACTTTACAATTAGCCGATCAAGTAGGTGACTAGAAAGGTGTCAACGGGGGTTATGCCTATGGTAAAACGAGGTTTATTTTAATTAGGTCCATGAGAAAACATGGGGAACCTCCCTCAAAGTACCGACACTGGCCTGGCTGAAAGATTGGCGAACTTGTAGGGTGTAATTAATCCCAGCTAGTCATTCCTTTTAGGGTTTGAAGGAAAATTTGATAAAAACAGTAGGAGCCATCCTGATTAGATAAGATAATAACCAATCTAATCTTGCAAGAGCATACGCTAAGTGTTTTCTTCTCTCTCTGTCCAGGTAGCGACCATGACACGCCTTAATCAAGATAATAATATTGATGTATTGACCGAACCCGCTTGTTATACTGAGCTGGGGAACGTTGGTTCCGCTCTTTCTTATAATTGTTATAAGTCCGAGTAGGAAATAGGGGAATATCCGGATTCCCATGCGACCCGAACGAGGAATGGGCATGTTGATGCATCTTCTTCGGGTGTGTTCGTTACGGAGAACTATTTCTCAGTCCACTCTACGTCCTGGGTATTAGATACCGGATCAGGATCCTACATTTGTAATATGTTACATAGGCTAAAGAAAGGTAGAGAACTGGGAAAAAGGTGATCATTCTCTAAAAGTAGAGAATGGTGCAAATGTTGCAGCTAAAGCAGTTGGTGAATATCACCTTGTGTTACCAAATGGGAATACATTGATCTTGAACGACTGTTATTACGTACCATCTATGATATGCAATTTAATATCAATTTCTTTATTAGATAAAGAAGAATATAATTTTGTAGTAGAGAATAATGTTATGAACATTTTCCTAAATCAAGTGTTGATTGGGTTTGGTACGTTATGTAAGGGTTTATACGTTCTGAATCAAAACACAGTTCTTAACGTACAGAACACATGCAAGAGGAAGAGTTCAGAAATGAACGAATCCTTCTTATGGTATTGTAGACTAGGTCATATCAACACGACACGACTAGCTAAGTTACATAAGAATGGATATTTGAATCCGTTTGAATTTACATCTTATGAAACTTGCCAGTCATGTCTCAAAGGCAAAATGACCAAAACTCCGTTTACTGGAAACGGAGAAAGAGCTATCGAACTCTTGGGACTGATACATAGTGATGCATGCAGTTTTATGTCTACACATGCCAGCAATGGTTTCTCGTACTTCATTACATTCACCGTTGATCTCTCAAGATTCAGACATGTGTTCCTGTTGAAACACAAGTCTGAAACTTTTGAGAAATTTAAGGAATATAAATGCGAAGTAGAAAACCAAACGGGTAAAAGTATTAAAATCCTTCGATCTGATCGGGGAGGAGAATACTTAAGCACGGAGTTCCTGGATTATTTAAAACTGCTGGGTTCCTTAGCACTCTCATTAGGTTTTATAAGGCATCGGGTATGCAATTTAAAAAAATCTAGAGAGCAAAGCAACCCAAACTAAGGATCGAACTAGAGAATTAGGGTTTATAAAACATGTAAACAACTTTACTCTGAGTGAACAAGGAATAAAACCTTTGTAGACCGGTCCTTCACTTCTAAAGCTCCGTGTAGTAGTCCCTTTGCTCCACGTAGTGGTCTTCGGGACTCTCTTTAGGCTCCACTAGGCGAAAGGAACAAGCTTGCTCAAGGATTTTCGAGGACGAAGATGATCTACGTCGAAGAATCTCTAACTCAAGCTACCTCTTCACTAATTGATGAACAAGTGAAGAAACAACCTATACTAAATAGCTAGTTTGGTATAGATTGGTGAAGTAGGAATTTTGCTCACTTTAGAATAATTTTTCTCTCTTTTTTTTTTCACCTCACAAAAAACTAGAGAGCAAAAATAAAGGAGATGAAAAAAAGATCTCAAGTGATCAAGTCATGAACCACGGGTGAGAAAATATCTCATATAACTCATGTAGAGACTAAACTATGACTAAAGATAATGGTTAGGTTAATAAATATGTAGAGTAAAACAAAATTAGTGGACTAAAGTCAAAACTTCTCCATGCTTCCACAAGCATCTTAGCCATGCTAATTTCCACCTAATTTTGATTTCCCCCTTAATATTTAAATACCCAAATTATCTTAAGTTAGGTATGAGTCTCATACACCCAAGTCCAATGTATCATCTAGCATGACACATATTAAATACATTAATATATATCACATATATATTTAAATGTATTTGGAGAAAACATTTTCTTAAGTTAGCTAATATTAGTTAATGTATATTAATATATCAAATATATAATTATACATTAAATTATTAAATCAACACTTGATTTAATAACCCGACTGTATCGCATACAACCGACTAATATCATTTATATGCATATCACATATACATATAATATATCATTGAATTAACACTTGATTCAACAATCTAGTTCTATCACATATAACCTATATCGCGAGATTGGAATACAGTATCACATGCACGTATTAATCTCGGTCTCGCACATAACACATATATGCCCTACTTCGTTTCGCATGAGCTAGGAAACCTCTGTGTAGGATTTTAAAGACTCGTCAATACGCCGGCAGTAGGTGATGATCATATTAGTCACCCACAAGCCGTCAGCGGTACTAGCTGGACGTAACGGCTACCCGGGTATTGAGCGATCAGAAGATTAACAAGCAAGCTTGCTTATACTCCCATGAATCCAATAAGTAACACTACCGTATAGTCCGGTCTCTTCGTCTGATATGTCGCATATCTAGTCTGGGGGTGGTAAACGTCAGACCCCAATAACTTGATAAGTCATGCCGATGTGAGGCTCATAACGGGTCGATAAACTACTGATAACACTTACCAGTAAATCTCAGTATCAGCCCTGGCCAGGGACTTCCTGTTATAGCCAATCGAGCACAACGCAACATCAACCCCCAATACTGGGAGAGACGAAACCCCTCCTATCGCTCATTGCCTCCATGTGACTCGGGACTGTACCCAAAAACCACCGTTTTGCCTGCTCTCTTGAACGTAGTAAGATGGAAATCAAAGCGCAGTGGGAATCACACAAGACTTTATGACGATCTTGGGTTTACAGACTAACCATACCAGTGTCACCAGAGAACTGCTATCTGACGTTAGGTATAATACCATCTAGGAGTTCTCGGCGAGTCCTGTTCAGTGTACCCAGTCTCCACTGAGCAACCGTATAACATCTTTGATGTCAAACACCAATGGATATGAGATCATCCATCGCCCATCAAATGGGTCAAGAAGTGTATACGCCGGTCTACTCTGGAATATCGATGTCCCGGCTCGATACACCCTCGACTAGGAACAATTAAAGGATGGGCTTATGGACTACCCTGGCCCCACAAGTATGATCTCCATCATAGTCCTGATAGTCAAGTCCACATCCTAAAGGCTTTATCAATATGTAACAGAGAGACAATACAAATATACATGTTAAGATAAAGAGTAACCAGATAGCATACTATCGCGTCAAGCAAGAAAGTCCTCCCTATATATGTCCAAGCATCCACTATATTATACAATCATGTACAATAATGGCCTCTAGGGCATACATACAACTAACAAAAAGAGAATGTGATTCTCTCTCAGCTTACTCCTCCGTATACACCACAACACAATGGTGTGTCAGAGCGGAGGAATCACACCCTATTATATATGGTGCGCTCTATGATGAGTACTGCTGAGTTACCAATTTCCTTTTGGGGTTATGTGCTTGAGACAGCCGCATACCTATTGAATAGAGTTCCAACCAAATCCGTGCCTATCACTCTATATGAGATATGGGAGGGGAAGAGACCATGCCTTAATTTCATTAATATATGGGGTTGTCCGGCTTATGTTAAAAAGGAAAATCCGGACAAGCTTGAGGTAAAGTCAGTTCTGTGCAAGTTTGTAGGATATCCCAAGCATTCGCGAGGGCATATCTTCTACCACCCTGAGGAACAAAAGGTGTTTGTTGCTCAACATGCCACCTTTTTAGAAAAGGAATTTCTTGCAAAAGAAATTAGTGGTCATGAGGTAGAACTGGAAGAGGTTCTAGCTACACAAACTACAACTGATGATTTGGTGGAACTGGAGGATTCAATAGTCCCCGACGAACCTCGCCTCTCTGCCGATCTAGTAGGGTTCCTCATCCACCTGAGAGATACTGCGGTTTTCTCATTGATGGCGGGAGCGAGGATTGCATCATGGAAGATGATGACCCAACTAGGTTCGAGCAGGCCATCACGAGTGGGGACTCTGTGAAATGGCTGGATGCAATACGATCCGAGATGGAATCCATGTACACCAACAAAGTATGGACTTTGGAAGTTGCTCCTGAAGAGGTAAAACCCATCGGGAGCAAGTGGATCTTGAGAAGATTCTTGGTGTAGATGGAAAAATTAAGACTTTCAAAGCTAGACTTGTAGCAGATGGTTTTCGTGAACGACCAGGTATGTATTATGATGAAACCTTTTCTCCAGTGGCTATGCTTAAGTTCATCCTGATCCTACTTGCCATCGCTGCATACCATGACTACGAAATCTGGAAGATGGATGTCAAGAACGCTTTTCTAAATATTGATTTAGAATAGAGTGTATACATGACACTGCCAGAGGGCTTCGTAGACAGTGGGAGCAGCGGAAAGGTGTGCAAGCTGCTTATATTAATCTACGGATTAAAGCAGGCATCGCGGAGTTGGAACATCTGTTTAATTATGGCAGTCAAAGAGTTTGACTTCATAAAAAACGTAGATGAACCTTGTATATAAAAGAAGGCAGCTGTTGTAGTATCTCATACCTAACATTCCAAAATCTCTCAAATTGTATCTGGGGTATGGCTTTCGTAAGTGGATCCGCCGTGTTATTCTTCGTCTCAACTCTCCCGACCTCAATCGCTCGGAGATCAACTATCTCCCTGATCAGGTGATACCGCCTAAGAATATGTCTGGATCACTGATGGGACCGGGGTTCCTAGGCCAAAATCACAACTCCATTATTATCATAATACATAAGTATTAGATGCTAAATGGTAGGAACCTCACCAAGTTCATCTCATGAACTTCTTCATCCAGACAGCCTCTTTGGCAGCATTGTTGGTAGCGATGTATTCAGCCTTCATCGTCGAGTCTGCTACGATATCTAGCTTGGAACTCTTCCAACATACCGCCCCTCCACTGAGGGTACAAAACCCGAGACTGACTATCAGTCGACCTTATCACCCTGGAAGCTCGAATCGGTAAAAGACTCGACATGGATTTCACCGTTACCATACACCAAGAACATTTCTTTAGTCCTTCTCAAGTACTTAAGAATATTCTTCACAGCTGTCCAGTGATTCTCCCCAGGATATAAGAGGCATCACCTAAATCTTTCATGGAGAACCTTTGTGATAAGAAGAGCTTGACCGAGTATAGTATAGGAATATCATTTCCTATCAAAAGTATGTCATCCACGTACAATACATCCATATTATAACAAGAGGATGTATTTCCTCGTATTGTACGTGGATGACATACTCTTGATAGGAAATGATGTTCCTATGCTACACTCGGTCAAACTCTTCTTATCACAAAGGTTCTCCATGAAGGATTTGGGTGATGCCTCTTACATCCTGGGGAGAATCACTAGACAGCTGTGAAGAACATTCTTAAGTACTTGAGAAGGACTAAAGAAATTTTCTTGGTGTATAGTAACGGTGAACTCCATGTCGAGTCCTTTACCGATTCGAGCTTACAGAGTGATAAGGTCGACTGATAGTCGGTTTCGGGTTTTGTCTTAACCCTCAGTGGAGGGACGATATATTGGAAGAGTTCCAAGCTAGATACCGTAGCAGACTCGACGATGAAGGCTGAATATATCGCTACCAACGATGCTGCCAAAGAGGCTGTCCGGATGAAGAAGTTCATGAGATGAACTTGGTGAGGTTCCTACCATTTAGCATCCAATACTTGTGTATTGTGATAAAAATGGAGTTATGGCTTTGGCCTAGGAACCCCGGTCCCTTCAGTGATCCAGACATATTCTTAGGCGGTATCACCTGATCAGGGAGATAGTTGATCTCCGGGCGATCGAGGTCGGGAGAGTTGAGACGAAGAATAACACGGTGGATCCACTCATGAAGGCCATACCCCAGATACAATTTGAGAGATTTTGGGATGTTGGGTATGAGATACTACAACAACTTGCCTTAGTGCAAGTGGGAGTTTGTTAGTTATATGTATGCCCTAGAAGGCCATTATTGTACATGATTGTATATTATAATGGATGCTTGGACATATATATGTTGGCTATAGTGCGGTCAAGTGAATTGTTGGATCGCAGGTACGTGATTGCAATGATTGAGGGATGACCTATACCGGTAGAATAGTCTTACTCGAGATGATAGTATGCTATCTGGTTTGTCTTTATCATCGTGTACATGCTTCAGGTGACATTACAGATCACTATTACATGTTGATAGAGCCCATAGGATTCTTGCTTGACTACCAGCAGTATGATGGCGATCATATACGTGGAAGCTGGGTAGTCTATGAGCACATCCTTAAAATGTCCCTAGTCGTGGGAGTTTCGAGACTGGGCATCGATACTCCAAGAGTAGACTCGTGTATACTGATCGAGACCCGGACGAGGGGCGGTGGCCGGTCTCACAATCCATTGGTGTTAGTTTGTTTACCTATGATGTATACAGGTGCTCATTGGGTTATGAGTACATCGGACGGACTCACCGGGAACCTGCTAGTTAGTATTATACCTATTTTCAGATAGCAGTTCTCTGGTGACATGTGTACAGGTTAGTCTATCGACCTGAGATCGTCATTTGTCTCATGTGAGTTCCCACTGTGCTTTGATTACTACCCTACCACGGCTCAAAGGAGTTGTGCAAACAGGTTTTAGTTGGGTACAGTTCCGAGCCATATGGAGACAGTGAGTGGATCGTCAGGGGATTCGTCTCTCCCGGTTTTGGGGGTTGATGTCGCGGAGTGCACGGGTGGCCATCACCAGAAATCCTTGGCTAAGGTAGTCGAGAATTACTGATTTGGATCAGTAGTTTCTCAGGCGGTGATGGGCTTCATACCGACACTAAATGCCGCGTTATTAGGGGTCTGACTTTATCCACCCCCTAGACTCGATATGCGATACTCATAGACGAATGGACCGAACTGTACGAATATTGTCACTGTCAGGCTCAGTAGGGTTTCAGGATGAGTTTGCTCGTCAACCTCCCTTTCGCTCAATACCTGGTTAGCTGTTACGTACAGCTAGTGCCACTGACGTGCTTGTAGTTAAACCCACTGCCAGTGTATTGACGAGTCTTTAGAGTCCCACACAGAGGGTTTCTCTGCTTCGGGCGAAACGTTGTAGAGGCCGTATGGTTTTATAGCAGTGTTCGATCATATACGTACACTTGTGGACGGATCATGATCGAACGGATAATACTAGTGGGCTTTGGTTAAGTCGGATCCTAGTATTATATTGTTGGATTATTTTCGTCTCGTTGTATTCGTATTCAGTCGGAATACGGATGCAGGTATGCATATACGGATGATGGGTATTCTTGTAATTCTATTACAAGTCCACTTTAGAAGTTACCTTTTCTTTTTTGGCTTTAAACATTTAGTTTAATGTTTATTGTGGAAAGTGTGAGTCATGGATTTTTGGCTAATTCTTTGTGCATGCACTTCGTGACCCATGCTCATGAGTCATGGTGTTAGTCATGAATATGTCATGGTGGCAAGACTTGTGCTTTTGTTGTATTATGAAATATTTAGTTGTGAGCATGTGAGGAAGTGGCAGATCTTTTTTCTTGAGGTGTTTTTCTTGAGTTGCTAAGGCTCACAATTAAATATAACACAACACAATAATAAAGGCAGAGAACATTTTTCATTAAGGGTAAGCACCAATTTTCTTCACTTGCCAATTCTTGAGCTCACATTCTTCACTCTTGGAAACTTCTTCTACCTCCACCCTAACATGTCTCATGTGTTGAGAAACTTAGGGTGTAATGAGACAAAGTAATCCCACACACTCTCTATTTCATCTTGGCTATCTAGGTTAGCAAACTAGATACTTGAGTTGCTTCGGTTTTGAGGTCGGAGCCTGTATTACTAACCCTCGACGTGGATCTTCTCGATGTGGGGAGACTGGAGATCAAACATGATCGAGGAAGCCGCGAGGAGCTTGGGACAGAGGTTGAAGACCGAAGTACACGGATCGTTCGATATAATCTCTCTAAACTCTTTTTAATAGAACTAGTATAGGGTTAATGGTACGATCCGTAGATTAGGGTTCCGTTAGCGCCGGGTTTCTAAAAGTTTTTGTTCCGCATTTAGCCACGGTTTGATGGCCGGGGCGCTGCCGTAATCCAACATGGTATCAGAGCCAACCCATTAACCGCATACTAGTTGATTTAGACGATGTTAAAGTATCGAAACCGAAACAACTCCGAAACAATATGAACTCATATTCTATTCTCTGTCAAATTTTTCCGAGTCTTCTAAAAATATTTAAGCAACTGCAGAAGACTACTCTGATGACAACTAGAACATACCCCAAATACGAACCCCTTTCACCTGAAATGACCCGGCCACATGTGCAAATAATCTGGCCTGGCCAGTTTTTGAAGGTATCTGGGACTTGAATTTTAGGCTGTGGTTTAGTCTCTGGAATACTGGTTCAGTGGTATTGCTTGTTTAGCCCAGTTTGGATATGGTTTATCTTTAAGTTTGGGGGCTATTTGGGGTGTTTCGAACTTGATATTTCTAACACTGTTTAAAGTTTTACAGTACATGCATTACTATCTGCGACCGTGAATGTCATTAGAGCGGTACAACTTGTCTAATTGCTATAGTTCTTTTAGATGGGTTTGCGAACCTGACATTCACGTTGATGTTATGTGTTGTGCTGTGTTTGTTGGCTGAATCGTCGTGGTGGATAGCTTGGGTGCAATGTTAGTACAGTTTAGTTTCATTTGTGCATTTGATATCGCGGGACGAGCGTCCGACATGTGGACTGCCGTCACTGCCTGTTTGTATATTATTTGTTTGGGGCACGACCGGGTTAAGGTCGATGTCACCGTTGTACATATTTTCTTTTCAGTACTAGGATTACCCCGCGATGGAGTGCACGGATAGCCAGGTTCTAGAGGGCAACGGGCTTGCATCTCATGGCGTTGAGAAGGAGGGGGCTTCACTCTAGAATTGGCGGGCTATTCGTCGCACTCGTAAGGGGTACAGGTTGACCCAAGGAGGAGTGCTCAAGTTACCAGATTCCATGAAGTGCCAGGTGGCCCATTCACTTTGATGAACAGGGCTGCCTCGCTTCTAGTTTTGGCGGGTAACTTGCCGCACTCGTAGGGGTCTAGGTTTTTATTGCACAGGCTATCCACACGACCAGGGGAACGTCGGATTTCACTTGCGTCTCAAAAGGAAACCCGGGGCTCCCAGATTATCTGTATTGTTCTGTGATGCTTGTCGCTATTATGTGATGTTGAATTTATCATGCCTGGAGAGATTATTATATATTTTTATATATATACTAGTAGATGTTGTATATGTTTTACACCCGCGCTAGTCCAGCCCCCGCTCTGTCGTTAGTTAAGTAACCTAACGGGTGATGACGGGGCCCAGTGGCAAATGCGGATGGCATATACGTACATCATATTTTCGTTCTTTTCTGGTGTGATTAATTAATGGGACTGCGTTGATTCTGATCAATGCAAGGAAAACGGACCTATACGATGTTGTTGGAACAACTTTAAAAAGCTGTTATTACAAGGACATTTTCTTTTGTTTTGCACAGCGGTATTCGGTTATGAATATCCAGCACCTCATTCGACGATGCAAGAGCCGAGATCCCCTCACCGGGAGTGACCTCTTGGGAAGAAGTTTGCGTTAGGGTAATAACTTCACTATAGTCGATTACTTTTTTTTTTGCATCGTGGTATTCAGTTGGAATATCCTGCACCCCATTCCACGAGGAAAGTGCCGAGATCCCTTCACCGGGAATGACCTCTTTAGCAAAAGTTTTCGCCACTATATATTTGTAAAAAGCTATCCGGTTCCTTCAACGATATCAAGTTCATTACGTTAAAGGTTTTTTGCCAAAAACCATTCGTAGCCCTCCGTCATTTCAGACGGGTAGCACTTAGTATTCATGCTATGTTTGTTGGCTTTCGTCATGGCATAGTGTATGGTAGCTGCTTGTTACTTTTCTGTTGCATAGATAGATGCGTTAGTTTGGGACAGTCGTACTACTATGTTGGCCTTCGTTAAGGGTATGTACGGGTGAGTTCAAATTAACCTGGACAATCTCGGGTAGAACTTGACATGTGACTTATGATATGTTGGTGTCACGACCCGAAATTTAGTTCGTAACCGGCACTTAAATCACGCAACGTCTAAAGGCGTAACGTAACTTAAGTAAGCCGAAGCCCAGAAATCTAAACCTTTTTAAATAAAATAAAAGAGGTGAAGTTTTGAAATAAAGGTATGATGAAATTAAACGTTTTCTTAAATGCATAGATAAGGGAACATGAAGATGCAAGTGGATTATACTAGTTGAAAAACATATTTCGTCTTTTAAAAATTTAGGCAGCACCTCCCTTGTATATTTTGATCCAAAACCACATATACATAACAACAATAAAGTCATCCCCAAGCGGGAGCTAACTCTTAGCCAATCGGCGGAATCACAACCACGAAAGTTATAAATATATGTATACGACGCCCAACAGCGAAGATCAACACAAAGGGAAATGAAATAAGCAAGATATCAACCCACCAAGCGAACATATAACCCATCGCTCTAAGTCTCGCAACCACAAGTATTGCTAAGTCTTACTACTTATACAAATACTAGTTTTCTGATTGACGGAGTTGACTAGATACAACAGGAATGATAATATAAGAATGGCACGATCCAATATGTCCCACCTACCAAAGCAAATCACCCGAAGCAAGCCGTGTGCCAGCGATACTGCTACTGATCCATGCGGTCAACCTCCAAGAACTGTGGCACAACGGGGGTGAGTTGCCAACTCGTGAGTAGAAAACATCAGCAGGTAGAAATCGAATAAAACAACGACTCCTAGGCCAACTATATCATAAAGGTAATACTATGATATCTAGGGTGACCGTGTCTGCATATATGCCAACAATGTAATCAATGCCTGTATGCAAGTGGATATCATCTATGTGTCCATCGATGACACAACAACATCATGGAACCTGAGTGTCCAACATCGACACTCGAAACATCATGAAAGCATATGCATGTAAATATGAGGATATCAACCAACGTGTGTCCATCAACGACACATCAAAATCATGGAACCTGAGTGTCCAATATCGACACTCGAAACATCATGAAACCCGTGTCCAGCATCGATATGTAAATACTCATATCTCAGGCGCCGCATCCTCAGATCGGCCTTCAGGCGCCATATACTCTGGTCGGCCCTCATATCCATCTCACGACTCCGGTCGGTATCCTCTGGATAACCGTCGAGTCCAAAAATATCACCTGTAGGTAGTGCTTCCCTGCCAGGCTCACCGCCTAACTATACGAGTCTTCTTGCCCGGGGTACCTCACCAGGTCCACCATATACCCGCAGACGGTGCCTACCACTCCTCGAATCGGGTTTCACATACCAATCACAGAACCGAGAAAACTCATGGTGGACGTCTCGAAATATCATATTAAGAGAAACCGGGTTTTTAAAACAATACATAATTTCCTTTGAAAAATAACCACGGTTCTCAAATCCAGAATCTCATGAAAACAACATCTCAATGCGTATAATCATAAAGCATAATGTATGCAAATATAGAACAGAAATGTGATCATATCAAATATATCATGCGACATAGTATAGTGATGTGAGCATAACAAGTATATCATGCCAACGAGTCATGTGACAGTACTGAACAATTTAGAGTAATAGCATGATGTAGCAATTCTACTGTGTACGTGATATGGCAATTATCGATGATGAAAGTGTGAGCCAGCAATCTGTGTAAGTATAACATACGCATCATCGATAATTGTGTAGGTGTATTAGCACAGGTATATGTAATGCAATGAGAATATCATGAACGTAGCAGAAAGTACATCATAAGCGAAATGCTATAAGGTATACGCATCTAATCTAACATATCCGAGTCGGTGAATCTATCAATCGGCATCCAGCCTCACAGCATCACGTACGGTATAAATCATCGTACGGCATCATCTAGTCAAGGGTATGGATCAATCATCCGGTAAAATATCGCGTGCGGTAAACCATCGTGCACCGACAACAAACAGAATAGGGATTCTATCGACCTATACAACAATGAGGATACGGATCTAAAGTCTCGTACGACATATCACTCATTATTATCATAATTATATAAATATCTTGTTTTTACTGATCTCATAACACATCCATCTCAATCTTATCATATTCATCGATCTCATGTCATATCCTTATACATCTCATTTCATATCTCATCGTATAATCTTTTCATCATATCAATATCTCACATCAAGTCATCTTATTAATCTCATGTCGTATTTATCGACCTCATAACGTTCCACTATAAATCTCATACTTATTCTCTGGCACTATATATATATATATATATATATATATATATATATATATATATATCGCGATTCACATTCACATTTCATATCCTCATATATCAATTCGAGACATCCTTATCAATTATATCATTTCACACTAAAACCTTTAATCCCCTCCATAGGTTCCTAGTATAAGTTTCTCCGACTATATTCTATATATCGGTTTCCAATTTATAATTGCGGGGGTGCTATACGCCATCCACCCGACTTCCCCCGTAAATATAAATCTACTCACCTGCGGAACTCCTTATTCAACTGTAGTTGATGTGCTTCGTCGTCTCGGAAGCCACGCGAAGATACCTACAATCAATACACAATCGCAATGCTATTAAAATTAAGTCCGGAAAATTGATACAACACACGGTGCGCTCATAGGTTAGAACCTATAGCCTACGCATACAAAAACAACCAAACAACCCTCGTCGTTGACGTACAAATATCCAACGACCCAATACAATATCAAATACCAAAACCAAGAATTCAGATATAGGAAAACATAACCAAAACCAACCTAATATGCTCCCATATTTTGTCTCAGGTCAAATGGGACTAAACAAGCAAGTACAGGGGATAGGTTACAGGGTAAGAAAGCTACAGACAAAAGATCAACACCATAGCCCACCAGAAATCCGGCGACAATGCCCTAAAATCCGATCTCGCCGGCCTACAGGAGGATTCTTGGGTTCGTACTTCTATGGTGGGTTTCTAGTGGTTAATCTAGGTCAGTGATATTGCTAGTTTTCCTCATAATCATTCCAGGTTGCTCCAGATTCCCTGTAGGCCAATAAATGTCATAAAACCGACATAGAATAATTCTAAGTTCGTATATCGGGTTCTATTCTCTGTTCTTGTCCATAAAATCCACACTAAGGTCTTATAAACTCTCACAACACTTCAATTACCAATTCTAAGTCAAGTTTCCCACTAAACCTTAACTTTGAATTTCTAAGATCATAAATCCACACTTAATCAAATTCTAAACTAAATTAGAATACACTAAACATAATAACTTAACTAAAAGATATGGGTTTTACCTCATTTGGCAACTCAAGAATTTTCTTGAGTTACTCAAAGTCTTCAAAATCCAAGCTTGAAAGGTCCATAAGGTGTAGGATGAGGTGGGGATCATTTTTAATGAAGGGAGTATAGGGTTTTAGTAAGGTTTTTGAGGTGATCCATGAAGGTAGGTGAGGTGGAGGAAGAGATGAAGAAGACGAATGAGGAGTTGAGGAAATAGAAATGAAGAAGGAAATGAAGAATTGGTCAAGGGCTTTTTCTCACTCTCACTCTCTCTCATGACATGCTCCCATGCCATCATGTGGTCCCCCCTTTTCTCTCCTCAATAATTCACTCTCATGTCTTCACTTTTCTTTTCTTTTCTTTTCTCACAATAAATAGAACCAAAAGCAAATGAACAAACATGTAACAAAAATGGAACATGTCATGGTGCACTAACCATGGAAAAAAATGTAGAAACACGAATTTGGCTTAATCACGATTAGTAGTGCACTAATCAAGTTTAATTTAAACTGCATATAATTAATTATAAAAATGCCAAATCTAATAAATATATATTTAAATGAATAAATCATTTTAATCTGCAATTATTTCATAAATATTGATATATATATATATATATATATATTTATACCATTTTACGAAAACTCCAAATTAGCAAATCGGGTGGTTTTCGTGAAATATATTATTTTAATATTAAATTCCAAAAATAATATTTTATATTTTCTGAAATGTTACAATCTTCCCTCCTTAAATAAATTCAGTCCCCGAATTTAAATTTAACCCCCAAATGCTAAAACATTTCAATAATCAGCTCAAATCGACGGGGATCCAAAATCACGGAAGATATAGAAATACTACAGCGCATCGTGTGCGCCTGAAAACGAGTGTGAACTCAAAATCGAACTCCGTCAAGCGTCACGCAATCATCGGAGTTACAATGGAGATACAGATCTTGAAATCCACTACTGAAATCCAATATACACTAACGAATACCATAATACGTATATAGTACGCATCCTTGGGAAAATCTCCTGAAACTGAATAAAACACATGCAAAATCTTTTCTGAATCGCCGTGTGATGCGTAACTCACGGCACAAGTGACGGATGCTCATTTGAAAAGTAATAAATATATGTTCATATATGTTTTGCTCAAATATACGTCTCGCCGTTTTGAAATATCCCAAAAGGTTTTCCTTTATAAAGGTTTGTGTCACTCGCGGACACGTAAGAAATAGCGAGACTATAGCTCCTTTTTGAAAACCCCTTGGTAAAATTTTTATGCATGCAAAGTACTCAAGTACTGTCCTCAGATCAGTCCTGTTCATGTCACGACCCAAAACAGCACGTGACTGGCACTTGAATCATGTGAAGTCTATAGGACCCCACCTAATTCAAGTAAGCCAAAAGCCCAGAAATCTAAACCATTTTTAAAGAAATGATTGAAGGAAAACTTGTTTTAAAGCAAGTAGTTTTAACAAAATAAGGCATTAAACATTTTAAAAGCAACATCATATTTTCCCGAAAATTTCGGCAGAGTCTCCTTTGTAAATACTGGCCCCTAAACGGGTACAACACAAGAAATACATAATAATGAATAAAGGCATCCCCAAGCGGGGGCTAGCTCTACGCAAAATGGAAAAAACCACCACACAATGCAATATAATATACAACGCCGAAGGGCGATGATCAAAACTCAGAAGAAATCCAACAACTTAAGGAAAACCAGAGAAGAATCATAATAATACAAGCGCGCGACTCTAAGGTCGAAAGAATATACACTGCTCTTCTAAGTCTATCAAATATACAAGTCTGGTTGATGGAGTTTACTAGATAAAACTGAAATATATAAAGTGTAACAGTGGTCACGATGCAAGTGAACCCACATACCAAGCAATCACCCGGAAGGAAGCAGTGTGCCAGCAAGCCGCAATGAAATCTGTACGGCCAAACCTGCAAGAAACTGTGGCACAACAGGGGTGAGTTGCCAACTCGTGAGTAGAAAACATCACTGAGAAGAAATTGCATGTATGACTCTCTCCTAGGTCATACATTAATAATATCCTCAATATATAACCTGAAGCATCTAATAATGGAAAGGGTAAACATCTATACATAAGTGTAAATCCAAGTGCTCGTGTCAGTACCTCAGGTAGCAACATGTCACATATATAATGTACGAATGCACTAAAAATGAAAGCAAAATACATCATGAATGAGAAACCGTTTTCTTATCTCAGTGAGATTTTTGTATAAAAACCGAAATATCATCAATGAAATCAACAGAGAATCCGTGTCAAGCATCGACACAAAATATATATCCCAATATCTCAATATCTTGGGCTCCGCATGAACAGGATCGGCCCATAACCATCTCAAATCCCAATATCTCAATATCTTGGGCTCCGCATGAACAGGATCGGCCCATGGGCTACGCATGATCAGGATCGGCCCATATCATCAAATCTCAATATCTCAATATCTCGCGCTCCGCATGAACAGGATCGGCCCGTAACTATCTCTAAATCAAGAAAACATCATATCAAGGAAAACGACATCTTTCTCTTTAAAACAAATCATAAGTTTATTATCATTCACATGCGGTTTCCCAAATCCAGATATCTCATAAAAGATCCGAAATCTCAAAATCATGAGTCAGTGAATAGTGAATATCAGCATAAAGCTCCATGATATCGCATGACAAATGAATACATATACATGCATGGTATTTAAGCAAAGAATGCAATATTTAAACTAGCATAGTAATTAGATATCGGAACTATCTACAAGTAGTTATATCCATGAAGTAATATTTTCTAGAGTGTACGTAACATGGAAATTACCGATGATGATGTGTGTGAGCCGGCAAGTAAGTGTACGTGGAGCATACGCATCATCGGTAATTGTGCTGGTGTCCTGACAGCATGGGTTTATAATAATAAAAGAATCATAAGTATACGCATGCAATGCGATAAGGACAGCATGAATATATGGAAAAAGATATAGTAACCGCAACATATAAGAATATACATTTATATATACGAGTCATACCGTTTTGGCATTTGAAATAGCACGAATCGTGGTTTTTAGAAAATAAGGGCTATGGTGTTCTTAAGAAAAGGTACGTCCTTTGAAATATCTGTAGTATCCCTCGGCCTGTCTTTAAAATACTCACGATTCGGTAGTTTGAAAATAAGTATGACTCGAGCCCAGTCTAACATCTACCTGATAACTACAGGACTAATCGAAGGGTAAGGGAAACTACCTAAAGTCTGAGTCGATATATATAGTAGTCGGCGATCCCGCCTTAATAGCGTCACGTACGGTGAAATATATAATACGACATTCTCGAATCAAGAGTGCGGATCAATCATTATATCAATGCCTCGTACGGTAAAATCCATCGTACGGCATCCCAAAATCGGGGTACGGGTCAAATATCCCATATATCTCACTATTCATATGGTATAATTATCATAATATCCTGAATTAGGGGTACCATTCTAAAGTCTAGTACCATCAAACATATATCCGCGTGTGAATAAAACATATCGCCCAACGATCCACTATAATATCATGTCATATCTCATAACACGACCTAAATCACGTAACCGATCTCACGGTATCAAGCTGGATCGCATCGACTCATCTCCAAGTATCAATATATTATCCTCATCATCCGTATATACGTATATGTATACACCCCCCAACGCATCTATATGTATACATATAAACATATTCACCCAAATAATCATAACACGTGTGTGCATGTGTGTGTATGTCAACCTTAACTCTAGGGTTTCGTAACTAAGAAATTAAACTAAAAGCACCATCTTCTAGTTATGCTAAAACTAACTCATGATCTGCTAAAACCTCCCTTACTAATTATCCAAGTCTCACAACACACACACACACACACACACACACACACATACATATATATAATATTTGCATGCTACACTACGAAACTGCGGGGGTGCTATACGCCATCCACCCGACTTCCCCCGTAGATATACATCTACTCACCTGGACGCCTCGGCTCATCTGATCCGATTTCAGCTCCGTCATTTCCACGCCACGTCCGACGCCTCTGCACCCGATTCTAGGAATGTACACAAGGAAAACAAGAGAATAAAGATAAATAGTCGCGGACACAAACAATACAAGTCAACCATGCGTATTAACTCGACGCGCGCACACTTGGTGCATGAAACGCGCCGTGACAATGCCACAAACTACAAATAGGGTCACTATACGTGAAAATCCCCAAACTTGAAACCCAAACGTACCAATCGCGATTTCACAACACACTAAATATTATATGAAATAAGTTGTAACTCATCAAAACCTCAAACTTAAATCAAATCGATTAAATCCAAAAACCTAGTAAGCGACAATTTCCCATTTTAGCACAGATCTAAATATTTAAACAATTCTAGTGTCCATAATGATCATTTAATAACTTAGTTAGACCACCTAAACCTTTACTACAATTTTATCTCACCTATTTACATTAATCCCAAATTCTAGTTTGCAAATTTATGTAATCAGTACAATTTTAATGTGACAATTTGCAAACTAACAACTAGGTTGGGTTTTGAAATTCTCAAGATATTAAATTACACATCACAACCACAACTAATTACTCAAAAACCTAACTTCCAATTCAACCTTTCTCTTGAAAACTAAATCTTAACATTAAAACCATAATTAAACTCCTAATTAACTAGATGGAAGTAATTAAACAATAATTTAAACAAGGGTTGGGATTTATACCTCACAAACATAAGATCAACATGCAAACTAAGCCTCCAAAAAGCCATCTTGCTCCTTAATTCATGCTAGCTTGGGCAAAGAAATAATGGGTAAAGGTTGGATTTGGGATTTGTGAGGTTTTGTGTGGATTTTTGAGGCAAATTGATGCGTTTTTTGAAGAGAAAATGAGGTGGGGAAAGCATGGGGCTGCTGCTGGAAATTGGGGTCGGCCAAGGTGGTGAGGGGAGAGAGAGTGAGGTGTTGTGTTTGACTAAGTGAAGGAATACCCCCAAGTCAACAAAGTCCCATGCCTCTTTTCTTTATTTTCTTTTTCCCTTTTCATTTCTTTTCTTAATTGGAGTAGGAAATCTTTGGGGAGGGGGCACCCAAGGGGCTCGGCCAGCATGGGTATGGGTGTGTGTGTGTGGAAATTCTAAGTAGAGAGAGCTCATAACTCAAGTCACAAACCCATACCTCACTTCTATTTCATTTAATTTCATAACTTAAGCCTTTTTCTTTTATATTTTCTAAACCATCTTGACCACTTCTTTCATTTCAAAAACAACATGTTACATTTTGGTTTAATGTGTCATGATGCACAAAACTTGTATTAACCCATTTTAATTTGTAATTATCACTAATTAAATGTATTAGTGAAGGCTTAAAATAATATTTAAAATAATTAATTACGGAAAATATTTTAGTAAACTAGAAATTTACAAGTGACAAATTAAATACCAAATACTAGCAATTACATAGCTAGAATAGGTATATTTAAGTCTATATTGAAAAATAATTGAATCTTGGTTTTTATAGAGAACCCCCGTTATTTTACCGATTATCAGAAATTTCACCTAAACGATTTTTCAGAACGTTACAATCTTCCCCTTTAAAGAAATTTGGTTCCCGAATTTAAATTAAAACTCACTCAAATACTAAAACATTTCAGCAAAGCACTCAAATTGGTGGGGCTCCGAAATCTTAAACACTTAAGGCACATCTCAGCGCAATGCATGCGCATGAAAAACGAGTATACATTTCAAAATCAAAACTCCGTCAAGTATCACACAATCATCGGAATCATGGTGAAGAGACCAATGTCCAAGTCCGAAACGAAAACTAACATGATATACATCAAAACTATAACATGTGCATGGTACGCATCGTTGTAAACTCGTCAAAACATCTGAAAGAAATGTATGCCAAACCTTTTTCAAGTCGCTGTGTGATGCGCGTATCACAGTACAAGTAGCAGACGTTTATTGTAGAAAAATAACTATACATACATACATACACACACACACACACACACACACACACACATATATATATCCTTTGTTTATCACATACGTCCCGCTGTTTTAAAATAATTTAGAAGGGTTTCCTTTGTAACAAGTTTCGTGTCATCTCGGACACATAGGAAAATACTGTGACTATAGCTCCTTTTTGGAAATCCCCTCGGTAACTATCGATGCATGCAAAAACATATTCAGGTACTGTCCTCGGACTAGTCCTGTTCAGCTACTAACCAGATAGTAATATCATAAAAACGTGCTGCTCAAAGAAAATCATACTCGATAGTATTTGTAATAATACCACGTGCGTCTGGTGCGCACAGAAATCGAAATCACTGAATGTGCCATATATGTGCACAGAAACAAAATCTAAGTGCAACGGGTGTGCACGAAAACACCTGTCAAAGGCAATGGTGTGCCTGACAACAATATCAGGTGTATCTGATATGCACGAAAAATCCTGATTTAGTGCATCTGGTGTGCACCAAAATCGCATCAAGCGCGCCAAGTATGCGTAAGGATCCAAATCAAGTGCACAAGGTGCACGAAAACAAATATCGAATATCACAATCGAAATCGACGTTATACAACATACATCAATCCAAATCAGGTATACCATAGTATATAATATCACAACCACGTGCATCAGCGTGCACAAAATCGAATCTTAGTACTAAAAGTGCATGAAAAACTACACCGAAGGCACAAGTCAAATCACATACATGCCATAGGCATGAAACCAAAACCAAACATCTCGAATGATACCAAATCGAAATCGAGTGCAACTGTGGTGCACGAAAACTCAATCATGCAAATAAACCGCCCAAAACACCGAAATCCAAAATGACGGACACGTGATATTCGAATCACCAATCGCAAATCGTAAACACTGTCGTTGATGTGCCCTTCCTTCAAAGTCGAGAAGGTGTCGGTGCATCCAAAGCTAGCAGAGCAAGATATCTCCTTGCCTCCTGTTCATGGTCTGGCGCCTTGTGCCCTTAGGCTATCGTCTCTCACTGCGGATTGCCAGCTACATAACTCCTCGGTTCAATGGCCTAATATGGAAATGATGACAGAAACAGTTCCGCTCTGGCATATCCTCTAAAAGATCTCTGGCCAACTATCATGGTTACTCACAACATGTCTCGTCGATGATGTCGAACTCTGGCCTACTGGGTGCACGTAATACGACCGATCCTAGGTCCAAGTCTTCTCGTGTAGTATCCAAGAAAGATTCTGTTGGGGTCTCTCCCAATTCCCGTTTCTGCCGAACTTCCCGGAAGTTATCACCCTTTACTAAATCCATTTCTGGTTCCGGAACAGCTGTATACCCATCACAACTCCTTCTGAAAGATATATCTATATTTCTCTAATGTCGACTGATTCGGACTCGTCTCGTCGTAGCTGTATGGACTGCGCTACAAACGACTATACTCATATCTAGAGTCTCCCAAGTAATGTATCCCATCACATGATATCCGGACGACGTTAAACTTTTTGATCGATTCATCAAAGTTCCATAATTCTCCGAGAGCTCAATACTTGAGCACAATTTAATAATATTTAGTACATGCCATAGTACCTATGGACCAGCCGTAGAAGGGCAGACCCAAGCCTCATTAATAGCACCGTGGAATTGCCGCGAACCCTAAGGTTCAAAAGCGGTTCCATGGTCATTATGTCGAGATAGGGTCTCATTCTTCTAGAGGGTTCATAGAATTACTTGCATGTTTTTTTCCAAATACCTTAAACTTGGAAAAATGGGTTTCTGCCATTCGTTCGAACTTTTTACTTCGTCTAGAAAACATGTGAATAACCTTTGTCCGCACGCTAAACAATGCCTTAATCCTCAAGAATAGACGATACGTCAACGGTCATCACATTCTAGCTGGCCTCTAACAGTAGCCCAAATCCTCTGGTGCCGATATCAAACGCTCGTGTCTACGAGAAAACATAGTAGCACGACATATCGAAACACTCATGTCACGAAAAACACAATAAAACGACACATTTATGAAATCGTGTATCACCGGAATTACGCCCTGGTCAGTCCTCGTCTAAGACGAGCTCATGCTGACCGCAACTCTAGCTGCAGCTCTCTCTGCCCGTGCAACCGTGGTAACAGAAACCACTAACCGATATCGATGAGGATGGATTGAATGAACGAATAGAATACGGTGCAATGAAATGTACTTCCTAAGGCTTCCTAAGCAGAGTAGCGTATCGTAAGTATGCCGCGGAACATACACACAGTACGTCACTCTACTTAAGTCACCTACTCCATCAACCAAGGTTAACCTATGCGACGAAAGTTCGGGTCTAATACCCCCTCGACCAAGTCTAAGTTCCGTAAGGTCAAGCCTAGGTTCCGAATATATATATACGCCCTAGACTCCGTATAGTCAAATCTAGACTCGAACCAAGATTAAACCTAACGCTCTGATACCAACTTTGTCACGACCCGTAACAACACGTGACTGGCACTTGAATCATGTGAAGTCTATAGGACCCCACCTAATTCAAGTAAGCCAAAAGCCCAGAAATCTAAACCATTTTTAAAGAAATGAGTGAACGAAAAATTGTTTTAAAGCAAGTAGTTTTAACAAAATAAGGCATTAAACATTTTAAAAGCAATATCATATTTTCCCAAAAATTTCGGCAGAGTCTCCTTTGTAAATACTGACCCCCAAACGGGTACAACACAAGAAATACATAATAATGAATAAAGGCATCCTTAAGCAGGATCTAGCTCTACGCCAAATGGCGGAAACCACCACACAATGCAATATAATATACAACGCCGAAGGGCGAGGATCAAAACTCAGAAGAAAACCAACAACTTAAGGAAAACCAGAGAAGAATCATAATAATACAAGCGCGCAACTCTAAGGTCGAAAGAATATACACTGGTCTTCTAAGTCTATCAAATATACAAGTCTGGTTGATGGAGTTTACTAGAGACAACTGAAATATATAAAGTGCAACGGTAGTCACGATGCAAGTGAACACACCTACCAAGCAATCACCGGAGAGGAAGCAGTATACCAGCAAGCCGCAATGAAATCTGTACGGTCAAACCTGCAAGAAACTGTGGCACAACGGGGGTGAGTTGCCAACTTGTGAGTAGAAAATATCACTGAGAAGAAATCGCATGTATGACTCTCTCCTAGGTCATACAATAATAATATCCTCAATATATAACCTGAAGCTTCTAATAATTGCAAGGGTAAACATCTATACATAAGTGTAATACCAACTGCTCGTGTCAGTGTCTTAGGTAGCAACATGTCACATATATGATGTACGAATGCACTAAAAATGAAAGCAAAATATATCATGAATGAGAAACTGTTTTCTTATCTCAGTGAGATTTTTGTATAAAAACAGAAATATCATCAATGAAATCAACAGAGAATCCGTGTCAAGCATCGACACAAAATATATATCCCAATATCTCAATATCTCGGGCTCCGCATGAACAGGATCGGCCCATAACCATCTCAAATCCCAATATCTCAATATCTCGGGCTCCTCATGAACAGGATCGGCCCATGGGCTCCGCATGATCAGGATCGGCCCATATCATCAAATCTCAATATCTCAATATCCCGGGCTCCGCATGAACAGGATCGACCCGTAACTATCTCTAAATCGAGAAAACATCATATCAAGGAAAACCACATCTTTCTCTTTAAAACAAATCATAAGTTTAAAAACATTCACATGCGGTTTCCCAAATCCAGAAATCTCATAAAAGATTCGAAATCTCAAAATCACGAGTCAGTGAACAGTGAATATCGGCATAAATCTCCATGATATCGCATGACAAATGAATACATATACATGCATGGTATTTAAGTAGAGAATGCAATGTTTAAACTAGAATAGTAATTAGATATCGGAACTATCTACAAGCAGTTATATCCATGAAGTAATATTTTCTAGAGTGTACGTGACATAGAAATTACCGATGATGATGTGTGTGAGTCGGCAAGTAAGTGTACGTGGAGCATACGCATCATCGATAATTGTGCTGGTGTCCTGACAGCATGGGTAATAACAAAAGAATCACAAGTATACGCATCTAATGCGATAAGGACAACATGAATATATGGAAAAAGATATAGTAACCGCAACATATAAGAATATACATTTATATATACGAGTCATACCGTTTTGGCATTTGAAATAGCACAAATCATGGTTTTTAGAAAATAGGGGCTACGGTGTTCTTAAGAAAAGGTACGTTCTTTGAAATATCCGTAGTATCTCTCGGCCTGCCTTTAAAATACTCACAATTCAGTAGTTTGAAAATAAGTATGACTCGAGCCCAGTTTAACATCTACTTGATAACTACAGGACTAATCGAAGGGTAAGGGAAACCACCTAAAGCCCGAGTCGATATATATAGTAGTCGGCGATCCCCCCTTAATAGTGTCACGTACGGTGAAATATATAATACGACATCCTCGAATCAAGAGTGCGGATCAATCATCATATCAATGCCTCGTACGGTAAAATCTATCGTACGACATCCCAAAATCGGGGTACGGGTCAAATATCCCATATATCTCACTATTCATATGGTATAATTATCATAATATCCTGAATTAGGTGTACCATTCTAAAGTCTAGTATATTCCGATACCATCAAACATATATCCGCGTGTGAATAAAACACATCGCCCAACGATCCGCTATAATATAATGCCATATCTCATAACACGACCCAAATCATGTAACCGATCTCACGGCATCAAGCCCGATCGCATCGACTCATCTCTAAGTATTAATATACTATCCTCATCATCCGTGTATACGTATATGTATATATACATACACACCAACACATCTATATATATACATATATACATATACACCCAAATAATCATAACACGTGTGTGCATGTGTGTGTATGTCAACCTTAACTCTAGGGTTTCGTAACTAAGAAACTAAACTAAAAGCACTATCTTCTAGTTATGCTAAAACTAACTAATGATCTGCTAAAATCTCCCTTACTAATTATCCAAGTCTCACAATACACACACACACACACACACACACACACACACATATATATATATATATATAATATTTGCATGCTACACTACGAAACTGCGAGGGTGCTATACGCTATCCACCCGACTTCCCCCGTAGATATACATCTACTCACCTGGAAGCCTCGGCTCATCTGATCTGATTTCAGCTCTGTCATTTCCGCGCCACGTCCGACGCCTCTGCACCCGATCCTAGGAATGTATACAAGGAAAACAAGAGAATAAATATAAATAGTCGCGGACACAAACAATACAAGTCAACCACGCGCATTAACGCGACACGCACACACTTGTTGCACGAAACGCGCCGCGACAACGCCACAAACTACAAATAGGGTCACTATACGTGAAAATCTTCAAACTTGAAACCTAAACTTGAAACCCAAACGTACCAATCGTGGTTTCACAACACACTAAATATTATATGAAATAAGTTGTAACTCATCAAAACCTCAAATTTAAATCAAATCGATTAAATCCAAAAACCTAGTAATCGACAATTTCCCGTTTTGGCACAAATCTAAATGTTTAAACAATTCTAGTGTCCACAATGATCATTTAATAACTTAGTTAGACCACCCAAACCTTTACTACAATTTTATATCACCTATTTATATTAATCCCAAATTCTAGTTTGCAAATTTATGTAATTAGTACAATTTTAAAGTGACAATTTGCAAACTAACAACTAGGTTGGGTTTTGAAATTCTCAAGATGTTAAATTACACATCACAACCATAACTAATTACTCAAAACCCTAACTTCCAATTCAACCCTTCTCTTGAAAACTAAATCTTAACATTAAAACCATAATTAAACTCCTAATTAACTAGATGGAAGTAATTAAACAACAATTTAAACATGGGTTGGGATTTATACCTCACAAATATAAAATCAACATGCAAACTAAGCCTCCAAAAATCCATCTTGCTCCTTGATTCATGCTAGCTTGGGCAAAGAAATAATGGGTAAAAGTTGGATTTGGGATTTGTGAGGTTTTGTGTTGATTTTTGAGGCAAATTGATGAGTTTTTTGAAGAGAAAATGAGGTGGGGAAAGCATGGGGCTACTGCTGGAAATTGGGGTCGGCCAAGATGGTGAGGGGAGAGAGAGAGTGAGGTGTTGTGTTTGACCAAGTGAAGGAAATACCCCCAAGTCAACAAAGTCCCATGCCTCTTTTCATTATTTTCTTTATCCCCTTTTCATTTCTTTTCTTAATTGGAGTAGGAAACTTTTGGGGAGGGGGCAGCCAAGGGGCTCGGTCAGCATGGGTATGTGTGTTTATGTGTGTGGAAATTCTAAGTAGAGAAAGCCCATAACTCAAGTCATAAACCCATACCTCACTTCTATTTCATTTAATTTCATAACTTAAGCCTTTTTCTTTTATATTTTCTAAACCATCTTGACAACTTCTTTCATTTCAAAAACAACATGTTATATTTTGCTTTAATGTGTTATGATGCACAAAACTTGTATTAACCCATTTTAATTTGTAATTATCACTAATTAAATGTATTAGTGAAGGCTTAAAATAATATTTAAAATAATTAATTACGGAAAATATTTTAGTAAACTAGAAATTTATAAGTGACTAATTAAATACCAAATACTAGCAATTATATAGCTAGAATAGGTATATTTAAATCTATGTTGAAAAATAATTGTATCTTGGTTTTTACGGAAAAACCCTGTTATTTTACCGATTATCAGAAATTTCACCTAAACGATTTTTCAGATGGTTACAGTTCGGCAACTAAATAATATAGTGCCCCTCATGAAAACAAAGTGCTCAAGAGCAAAATCAGCCTCAAAAGGTGTATCCAACACTACGTACGTCTGGTACGCACGGAAATAAAATCCAAATACAAGTGCTACGAATGTGCACAAAACAAAACTAAGTGCAACGGGTGTGCACGAAAGCGTCTGTCCAGTGCAACGGATGTGCACGACAATATTATCAAGTGCATCTATAGTGCACGAAAATCTCAACTCAGTGCAACTAACATGCACGTATGAAAATCCCAATCGAGTGCATCCGGTGTGCACAAAACCACATCTCATATCATGCGCCCAACATGTGTGAAAATCCAAATCAAGTGCATCCGTCATGCACGAATGAAATCTAAATCAAGTGCATCCGTCATGCACGAAAAAAATCTAAATCAAGTGCATACACATGCACGAATAAAATCTCAATCAAGTGCATCCACATGCATGAATAAAATCTCAATCAAGTGCATCCGATGCGCACAAAACACAATACCAAGTGCCTAATATAAGCAAAAATCCAACCCAAGCGTGTCAGGCCGTAAAAAGCATCTAGTGCAGTAGCATGCACGAAAACGAACGTCAAGTGCAAACATGCACAAAAATATAAATCTGGTGCAACCAATGTACGAAATACCAATCTGGTGCAACCAATGCACAAAGTATAAATCTAGTGCAACAAATGCACGAAATACAAATCTAGTGCAACCAATGCACGAAAACTCATCAATAACTCAAATGCGTAATAAAAGAAACACCGTGTGTACCAAGGTGTATAAAATCATAAACATATGCACTGCGTGCACAAAAACCATATCAATGCACTGCAAGCACATGCGAGCTATACCGAGTGAAAAAACCAAATCGAGTGCGTACCACATGCACAAAGTCAAATCAACCGTATGAAATCCACGAAATCATAAACACGTGCAGCCAAGGCACAAAACCGATATCAAGTGCAATAGATATGCACAAATCGCAAACCGATGTAGTGGTGTATAAACATAAATCACGAAACCCAATCATCGAAACTCAAATCCAAGCGATATATGCGTGATACTCGAATCATAAACGCAAATCGCAACAAATGACATTGAGGTACACCTCCTACAATGTCAAAAAATGTCGGTGCGTCCAAAACTGGCAGAGCATGAACATTCGCTTGCCTCCTGCTCACGGTCTGGCGTCCTCTATCTCTGGGTCCTCATTTCCTCTGTGGATTACCAATCTCGCAATCCATCGGCTCGTCGGCCCGGTCTGGTGTACTAACGGAAACGATTCCACTCTTCATCTCTCGGCCAATTAGTATGATCGCTCGTAAAGCAGCACGTCACTGGCGTCGGTCTCTGGCCCTCTGAATACACGTGACACAACTGATCCTGGGTGCAAATCTTATCGCAGCAGTTTCCTGAAAGGAACCTGCTCAAGGTCTCTTCCGATCTCGCCTATGCCGAACTATATGGAGGCTGGTACTCTTACATAATCTTTTCTCATTTTCTGGACATCTGCGTTCTCAGCAAAACTTTTCCTCGGGAACTGGCCGTATCCCAACACCTCTGTATACATATCAGATCTCTAATCTCAACGGGGAGTAACAACAGCTCGTTAACATCTCGCACGAACCTCTTATTCCACCCGTCTTTATTTTCGTCCGCTTCGACATCACGTCATACTATCTGCGTACTGCAATTGTTCTCGGCTACAGTCAATCCGGAGTCTCTCACACGGACTTGAAAATACGAAATCGGTATCATCATCACTTTGTAGAAGATATCTATCCGAACACGTCCTCGAGAACTCTTCCCAACCATCGGAGGAATATACTTCATTCATTCGCTCTCGATCAACTCACAACGCATCTGGGTGAGGTCCTCTATCCGAAGCTGGTCAACTTACTAATCTCCTATCGGATCATCCAACGTTCAACGTTATCTCTGGATCGATCTACTCTAGATCTGAATAAGATTCTCCACACTCAAAATCTTCAACTCAACTGAGCCTGCGTCGGCACATCAAATTAGACGAATCACCTTCATCTCTCAACTCAAGATAGACTAGCTATCTTCTGTCGCATCTCTGCCTGAAATCTCCAGCGATCTCAGCTCGTAAGCTCTGGAAGAGACATCCCATCAATCTCAGCAACAGTTGGGTCATCTGTCTGCAAGGTAGACAACATCACGATCTCTGAGGTAGGCTGTACATCAACAGTCCTCTCACAATAGGTAGTCTCTAACAATGGCCCGATCATCCGGTGCAAAGCAAAACACTCGCCTCAATCAAGAGGTCACAACACAAACGCTAAATCGAGACGTTTCCATGTCACCAGAAAACACGATGGTCAGTCCTCGTCCACGACGAGCTCACCTTGACCGTATCACTAGCAGCAGCTCAATCTGCGCTCAAATATGGTGACATGAATATCAAGCATGTATCGATGAAGATAGGTCAAAGGGATGAAAGAATCAACAGATCCCAAAATGGATACATGATCATAAGGAGGAACGGAATCAATGTGAGTATGATCATTGGAAGGAATAGAATCAAGGATCTCAAGTATATACATCCTAAGGTCACTTAAGCGGAGTATCGTATCGTAAGTATGCCGCGGAATATATGCACGATACGTCACTCTACTTGAGTTACCTACTCCATCAATCAGGATCAACCTATGTAACGAAAGTTCGGGTCTTATACCCCCTGTTCAAGTCTATGTTCCATAAGGTCAAGCCTGGGTTCCGAATATATACGCCCTAGACTCCGCATAGTCAAACCTAGACTCGAACCAAGGTTAAATATAACGCTCTGATACCAACTTTGTCACGACCCGAAATTTAGTTCGTGACCGGCACTTAAATCACGCAACGTCTAAAGGCGTAACGTAACTTAAGTAAGCCGAAGCCCAGAAATCTAAACCTTTTAAAATAAAATAAAAGAGGTGAAGTTTTGAAATAAAGGTATGATGAAATTAAACATTTTCTTAAATGCATAGATAAGGGAACATGAAGATGCAAGTGGATTATACTAGTTGAAAAACATGTTTCGTCTTTTAAAAAATTGGGCAGCACCTCCCTTGTGTATTTTGATCCAAAAGCACATATACATAACAACAATAAAGGCATCCCTAAGCGGGAGCTAGATCTTCGCCAATCAGCGGAATCACAACCACCTAAGTCATAAATATATGTATACGACGCCCAACGGCGAAGATCAACACAAAGGAAAATGAAATAAGCAAGACATCAACCCACCAAGCGAACTTATAACCCATCGCTTTAAGTCTCGCAACCACAAGTCTTGCTAAGTCTTACTGCTTATACAAATACTAGTTTTCTGATTGATGGAGTTGACTAGATACAACAGGAATAATAATACAAGAGTGGCATGATCCAATATGTCCCACCTACCAAAGAAAATCACCCGAAGCAAGATGTATGCCAGCGATACTGCTACTGATCCATGTGGTCAACCTGCAAGAACTGTGGCACAACGGGGGTGAGTTTCCAACTCGTGAGTAGAAAACATCAGCAGGTAGAAATCGAATAAAACAACGACTCCTAGGTCTACTATATCATAAAGGTAATACTATGATATCTAGGGTGACCGTGTCTGCATATATGCCAACAATGTAATCAATGCCTGCATGCATGTGGATATCATCTACGTGTCCATCAATGACACAACAATATCATGGAACCTGAGTGTCCAACATCGACACTCGAAATATCATGAAAGCATATGCATGTAAATATGAGGATATCAACCAACGTGTGTCCATCAACGACACATTAAAATCATGGAACCTGAGTGTCCAACATCGACACTCGAAACATCATGAAACTCGTGTCTAGCATTGACACGTAAATCGTCATATCTCAGGCGCCGCATCCTATGATCGGCCCTCAGGCGCCGCATACTCTGGTCGGCCCTCATATCCATCTCACGAATCTGGTCGGTATTCTCCGGATAACCGCCGAGTCCAAAAATATCACCGGTAGGTAGTTCTTCCCTGCCAGGCTTACCGTCTAACTATACGAGTCTTCTTGCCCCGGGGTACCTCACCGGGTCCACCATATACCCGCAGACGGTGCCTACCGCTCCTCGAATCGGGTTTCACATACCAATCTCAAAACCGAGAAAACTCATGGTGGACGTCTCGAAATATCATATCAAGAGAAACCGGGTTTTTAAAATAATACTTAATTTCCTTTGAAATATAACCACGGTTCTCAAATCCAGAATCTCATGAAAACAACATCTCAATGTGTATAATCATAAAGCATGATGTATGCAAACATAGAACAGAAATGTGAGCATATCAAATATATCATGCGACATAGTATAGTGATGTGAGCATAGCAAGTATATCATGCCAACGAGTCATGTGACAATACTGAACAATTTAGAGTAATAGCATGATGTGGCAATTCTACTGTGTACATGACATGGCAATTATCGATGATGAAAGTGTGTGAGCCGGCAATCTGTGTAAGTGTAACATATGCATCATCGATAATATGTAGGTATACTAGAACAAGTATATGTAATGTAATGAGAATATCATGAACGTAGCAGAAAGTACATCGTAAGCGAAATGCTATAAGGTATACGCATCTAATCTAACATATCCGAGTCGGTAAATTTATCAATCGGCATCCAGCCTCACAACATCACGTACGGTATAAATCATCGTACGTCATCCTCTAGTCAAGGGTATGGATCAATCATCCGGTAAAACATCGCGTGCGGTAAACCATCGTGCAGCGACAACAAACAGAATAGGGATTCTATCGACCTATACAACAATGATGGTACGAATCTAAAGTTTCGTACGGCATATCACTCATTATTATCATAATTATATAAATATCTTGTTTTTCCTGATCTCATAACACATCCATCTCAATCTTATCATATTCATCGATCTCATGTCATATCCTTATACATCTCATTTCATATCTCATCGTATACTCTTTTCATCACATTAATATCTCACATCAAGTCATCTTATTAATCTTATATCGAATTTATCGACCTAATAACGTGCTACTATAAATCTCATACTTATTCTCTTGCACTATATATATATATATATCGATTCACATTCACATTTCATATCTTCATATATCAATTTGAGACATCCTTATCAATCATATCATCTCACACTAAAACCTTTAATCCCCTCCATAGGTTCTTAGTATAGGTTTCTCCGACTTTATTCTATATATCGGTTTCCATTTTATAATTGCGGGGGTGCTATACGCCATCCACCCGACTTTCCCCGTAGATATAAATCTACTCACATGCGGAATTCCTTGTTCAGCCGTAGTCGATGTGCTTCATCGTCTCGGAATCAACGCGAAGGTACCTACAATCAATACACAATCGCAATGCCATTAAAATTAAGTCCGGAAAACCGATACGGCACACGGTGTGCTCATATATTAGAACCTATAGCCTACGCATGCAAAAACAACCAAACAACCCTCGTCGTTGACATACAAACATCCAACGACCCAATACAATATCAAATACCAAAACCAAGAATTCCGATATCGGAAAACATAACCAAAACCAACCTAATATGCTCCCAGATTTTGCCTCAGGTCAAATGAGAGTAAACAAGCAAGTACAGGGGATAGGTTACAGGGTAAGAAAGCTACAGACAAAAGATCAACACCATAACCCACCATAAATCCAGCAACAATGCCCTTAAATTCAATCTCGCCGGCCTACAGGAGGATTCTTGGGTTTGTACTTCTATGGTGGGTTTCTAGTGGTTAATCTAGGTCAGTGATATTGCTAGTTTTCCTCATAATCATCCTAGGTTGCTCCAGATTCCCTGTAGGCCAATAAATGTCACAAAACCGACACGGAACAATTCTAAGTTCGTATATTGGGTTCTATTCTTTGTTCTTGGCCATAAAATCCATACCAAGGTCTTACAAACTCTCACAACACTTCAATTACCAATTACAAGTCAAGTTTCCCACTAAACCTTAACTTGGAATTTCTAAGATCATAAATCCACACTTAATCAAATTCTAAACTAAACTAGAATACACTAAATATAATAACTTAACTAAAAGATATGGGTTTTACCTCATTTCAAAACTCAATAATTTTCTTGAGTTGCTCAAAGTCTTCAAAACCCAAGCTTGAAAGGTCTATAAGGTGTAGGATGAGGTAAGGATCATTTTTAATGAAGGGAGTATAGGGTTTTAGTAAGGTTTTTGAGTGATCCATGGAGGCAGAGGAGGTAGAGGAAGAGATGAAGAAGATGAAGGAGGAGTTGAGGAAATAAAAATGAAGAAGAAGGAAATGAAGAATTGGTCAAGGGCTCTCTCTCTCTTTCTCACTCTCTCTCATGGCATGCCCTCATGCCATCATGTGGTCCCCCCCTCTCTCTCTCCTCAATAATTCACTCTCATGTCTTCACTTTTCTTTTCTTTTCTCACAATAAATAGAACCAAAAGCAAATGAACAAACATGCAACAAAAATGAAACATGTCATGGTGCACCAACCATGGAAAAAATGTAGAAACACGGATTTGGCTTAATCACGATTAGTAGTGCACTAATCAAGTTTAATTTAAACTGCATATAATTAATTATAAAAATGCCAAATCCAATAAATATATTTTTAAATGAATAAATCATTTTAATCTCCAATTATTTCACAAATATTGATATATATTTATACCATTTTACGAAAACCCCAAATTCGCAAATCGGGTAGTTTTCGCGAAATATATTATTTTAATATTAAATTCCAAAAATAATATTTTATATTTTCTGAAATGTTACAGTTGGCCTTCGTCAAGGTCATAAGAGAATGGGGTAAAAATCACTTCGGGAGTTTCAAACATACAGGAAACTTGCCAGGAATGCGCATACCTTCTGGAGTGTGATAACTTGAGTGGATTCCATCAGGTTATCATGCGATGATAGTTGGATCCTGATTCCCACTGATGAGTTGGTTTACTCCTCGGGTGATTTTAGATGATCCCGACTAATTCTTCTTTAGGGGTTGGAGGAGAGTTTGAGGATACAGTAGGAGACATCCTAATTAGATAAAGTGATTAATCATTCTGATCTAGATTAGAGTGCACGCTGAGTGTTTCTTTTATCTCTCTCTTTGGCAGCGACCATGGCCCGACCCTAGACTATAACTCAGTAACCAAGATAACCGGACCTTCTTAAAACATACTGGCTTTTGGATTGTCAGAGTTGCATACTTCATTGCCGCTCCTACTTTTACCCTTTGCTTTTCTCCGGAATATTCTGTATCACTACGAAGATCCATATTTATTGGATATGACCATTGTATAGTTACATACGAACTCGAAGAAACTTGTTTCAGATTCGAGAATGGTTTCCAATTCTGGAGAAATTGAATAGGACTATTCAGTTGTCTTTTCCTTTTACCTTCTCTCAGGTTGTGAGGGCTCCTAGGATTAGGAGAGGGTACACCTATTGCGCTTATTGGATAGTCTTTTTCCAAACCATAGGCAGGTGCCGAAAGGTGGGGAAGGAAGAAAACCAATTAGCCTAAGTGTGGTGTACAGAAGATAATAAGTAAAGACAAATAAATGGATTAGAAAGAGGGCAAAGTAAATTGCGACTGTTAGCATTCACAACCAAACTGCATATATCATCGCCACTCCTACTTCACCTTTGCATTTCTCCAGAACACCCCGTATCACTACGAAGATCCACATTTATTGGATAATCCATCGTATAGTTACATACGAACTCGAAGGAACTTGTTCCAGTTCGAGAATGGATTCTGGTTCAGGAGAAATAGAATAAGGATTATTCAGTTGTCTTTTATCTTTACCTTCTCTCAGGTTGCGAGGGCTCCTAGGATTAAGGAGAGTACACCTATTACGTTTATTGGATAGTCTTCTTCCAAACTATAGGATGGTGCCGAACGGTAGGGAAGGAAGAAAACCATTTAGCCTAAGGATGGTGTACAGAAGGTAATGAGTAAAGACAAATAAAGGGATTTGGAGAGATGACAAGGAAATATATGGTCACAGTCATGAATCTGGATAATGGAAGAAGCATTACTAGGAATACTCGGTTACCCCTTCGAAACATTTTCATGTTTCAGTTTCACTATGCGTTGTTAATTGAAAACTGATTTCCCAATTAGATCTTTACTCCAGGTTATGTATTTACCAGATTTGATTTTCACATCTGTATGGTTTTACAGATGATGAGTGGGAGTAAGTTATTGGGAATTAGGTGATTATATCCTCATTATATCGCAATTCGTTGTGATTGGTGATATTTGAGGAAATCACCTGAGGGTTTGCCTGACGACAAATATTTGGTTTTGAATATCCGTTGTTATATACCAATTTCAAACTGATATATCTGTACGTTTATTTTATAAAGTGAGATATAACCTTTTGAAATTATGTCCATGACATTTACCTATATCAGTTGATGATTGGATAAGGAGCATAAAACAACGGTGTAATTCTTCTTAACCATAGTACAATTTTCAACGTATGACGCACAGGGTTTGAGTTATTCAACTCAGGGGACTTATACAAAGTATTGTATAAAGGATTCGATTTTATCATCAATCCAATCACCGTTTACGTTTTTTCTTTTTTTTTATCAATGAATAGATCTCTTTACTTGTACGACTTAGATGTCTCGTATTTCTCGAAAAAGTGATTCGATTGATGGGATTTGTTATGATACTTATGAGATCGATGAGATTGATATTCAAATATTTCTTCTTAGAACGTATTGATTTGACCCCATAAGCGGGACCACCACCCAATAGCAAGAGCCATCCTGGATCAAGAAGGAAGGCTCGCTATATGCTTAACACATGGATTCTTCGTCCTCACTTCGTTCGCCTCTTAGAGTCATTAGCCTTGTCGCTCCTTTCTCAATGACAGGCCGCTCTTTCATTGTCTTCTTTTTTGGTTTGGATCTGTTTAGTGTCCATTAGGGCAGAGAGGTTGGTGCTCGTACTATATTCTGTTTACTTATGACTTCTCCAGTTTTAGACAAGTATTTCGTAGAAATATAAGGTCCAAGTTTTGAGAAGTTATTGGTATAAGAATAAAGTAGAGAACCATGTGTTGCGAGTATCAGGATTCTTCAAGGTGATCAAAGATGTAGATACTTGTGTTTGGTATTCAGTTGATAGTAATGGTTTTGAGAATTTTCTTCTCTTTCAGGTTACTCATATTTGGATGCACTCCTAGTTGAGTAATGCTGATCGGTCTCTCTCCATATAGTTGACATGCACTGGAGATAGCTGCATGATTTGAATCTGGTTCCAATTAAATCAGTGCCTCTATTTCTATATTGTATATAGAATGGTTCATAGCTTAACGATATTAAGGTATATGGAGTTGTCCGGCTTATGCTTAAAACCAGACTCTGGATAACTCAAGGCACGTTTCTGTAATGGAAGTTTGTGGGTTATCCCGGGCTATGACGAGGGTTAGCTTTCTACCATCTGGAAGATCAATAGTGATATTGTTCTTGACTCGCCACATTTTTAGTAAAATGGATTTTTTCAGAAAACAGTAGTGGGAGTATGGTAGAACTGGATATGATTCCTGAACCACAAACGATTACTGAAAATTTAATAGGTTCTAAAGATTCAATCGGGTTTGGCATTCCTTTAGCCACTCCGCAGATATGGTGGGTAACCTCAGCCACCCGAGAGGTACTTCGGTATCCTTAAATACAGTGACAGGGAGGTTTTTGTTTACCCAGACTTTGTTGGGTTATGAAAGCGCCCCGGCCATCAATCCGTGACAAAATGCGGAACACAAATTTATAAAACTTGGCTCTACCACAACCAATTACCCGGATCTACCCATAAGCCTTAGATAACAAAACATGCAAAGGAGTTAGAATGGTTATACCGAATAGATCTGTGTCCTTCAGTCTTCAACCATCATCCCAAGCTCCTAGGGGCTTCCTTGATCAAGCTTGATCTCCGGTCTCCCTCCATCGAAGAAGATCTACCCGAGAGTCTATGAATCGATCTCCAACCTCATATCCGAGGTAACTAGGGTACCTAGATCGCTACACTAGATACCGTAGAAGAAGTAAAGAGTGATGAAGGATTAATTTGTCTCAAGACACCTAAGGTTTCTCAACACATGAGAGGGTTTGGGTGGAGCCAGAGGAAGAAGAAGATGCCATGAGAATGAGGTGTTGAGAGCAACTCAAGAGAGAGTAAAAGAAATGAATAATGGCTTGTGTTTTTGTCTGTTGTGTGTGTGTGATAAGTGTCCATGTCTTCAAAATATCATAGTCAACAAAAAATATCTCAAGTCAACATAATCTCACAACAAACAAAAACCTTGAGCATGCTAGAATAGTAACCATGGGTCACTAATTAGCCATGCCACCAAAAATGTAATAAACACCTCATCCTACACCTCAATAACCTTTTAATCCAAAAAGGTCTAAACCATAATGAGGTGTAATCTTCTAAAAGTAATCTTGTAATAAATTACAAGAATACCCCTCAACCGTATATACATATCCACATCCGTATTCCGAAGAATACGAATACAATGAGACGAAAATAATCCAACAATATAATATTAGGATCCGGCTTAAACCAAAGCCCACTAGTATTATCCGTCCGAACATCATCCGTGCATAAGTATACGTATGTGATCAAACCCTGCCATAAAACCATACGGTCTCTACATCGTTTCGCCCGACGCAGGGAAACTCTCTGTGTGGGACTTTAAAGACTCGTCAATACGCTGGCAGTGGGTTTAACCACAAGCACGTCAGCGGCACTAGCTGTACGTAACAGCTACCCAGGTATTGAGCGAAAGGGAGGCCGACGAGCAAACTCATCCTGAAACCCCTACTGAGCCAGACAGTGACAATATCCGTACAGTCTGGTCCGTTCATCTATGAGTATCGCATATCGATTCTAGGGGGGTGGATAAAGTCAGACCCCTAATAACGCGATATTTAGTGTCAGTATGAAGCCCATCACCACTTGAGAAACTACCGATCCTAGATCAGTAATTCTCGACTACCTTGGCCAAGGATTTCTGGTGATGGCCACCCATGCACAACGCGACATCAACCCCCAATACCGGGAGAGATGAATCCCCTGACGATCCGCTCACTGCCTCCATGTGGCTCGGGACTGTACCCAACTAAAACCTGTTTGCACGACTCCTTTGAGCCATGGTAGGTTAGTAATCAAAACACAGTGGGAACTTACACGAGACAAATGACGATCTCAGGTCGATAGACTAACCTGTACACATGTCACCTGGGAACTGCTATCTGACAATAGGTATAATACCAATTGGCATGTTCCCGGTGAGTCCGCCCGGTGTACTCATAACCCAATGAGCATCTGTATACATTTTAGGTGAACAAACTGACACCTATGGCTTGTGAGACTGGCCACCGCCCCTCGTCGGGGTCTCGATCAGTATACACTAGTCTACTCTGAAGTATCGATGCCCAGTCTCGAAACTCCCACTACTAAGGACATTTAAGGATGTGCCTATAGACCACCCAGCTCCCACGTATATGATCTCTATCATAATGCTGGTAGTCAAGCAAGAATCCTATGGGCTCTATCAACATGTAATAGTGATCAGTAAAGCCACCTAAAGCAGATACATGATGATAAAGAAAAACCAGATAGCATACTATCATCTCGAGTAAGACTGTTCCACCGGTATAGGTCCCCCCTCAATCATTGCAATCAAGTGCCTGCGATCCAATAATTGACTTTAAGGCACTATAGCCAACAGACTTGCCATTACTACTGTTCTAGACTATGAGACCCGGCAGGAGGATGAGTATAGCGTCGTTCTAAACTATCTTTAGAAGTGCACGTGTATATGACTCTGCCAGAGGGTTGTTGTAGTCAGTGGGAGAAGCGGAAGTATAGTGGACAGATAGCTTATGTCTATTTATGGACTAAAGCAAGTATAGCGGGGATAGATCATCTATTTTTGATGTAACAGTCATAGGCTTTGACTTCATCACAATAGGAGATGGATCTGTTAAGAAGGTAGTAGGGTATGATGTCCTGGTATTTGGATGACATGTACTTTATAGAAAGTGAAATTCCTATACTACGATCGGTTATATTATACTTGTCACATAGTGGTTTCTCCACATAGGATATGGATATTATATAAGGCATTATGGTTACTAGATCTATGGTTTTAGATCTAGATTTGGGCAGTTTCCCAATCTGGGTACTTAGACAGTATTCTAAAGGTGTTTTAGAATGGACGACTCCTGGCATGGTGGTGAACCTGCAGGTGATGGAGTCACCCTCTCTAAAGGTGTCTTACAGACTAAAGTGGAGAGGGATGCGCATGATTGGCATATCACTTGCTTAGGCAATTGAGTCAATCATGAGATGTCATGTACCACACCAGATATTGTTTTTGCACTAGCTGCAATAAATTTATATATTAATCCAATCCTGGAGAAACGTTCGGAAGCAGTTTATGAACATAAGAGGATATTCTAGGGATTTGGTAACGGCAGCCTCCTTCGGGAGACGGTTATCATTCCAGGCTTCCAAGGTGACCCGGATGACAGAGTGACTGCCAGAGTTATAGTTTTCCCTATTTTGAGGGGCAGTAGTTTAGACAGGTGGTCCAAACGGATACTGAGGGAGGCATGGCACAGGATACTGATTAAATTCAGTTGATGATACAGTCTAAGAAGTTTGCTGGATTTGGAGTTCATTTGTGAACTGGGTCCCATCAGATATCCAGACATATTCTAAGAAAAGTATTGCTCATTTCGGGAGATGGCTCTCTTCGTTAACTTGAGATAAAAAGAGACATAGAAAGAAACATTGGAGCTGATCCACTCGCTGAGGCTATTTCTCGAACGCAATAGTTTTACAAACAAGCTTTGTGAAACTGATTAGTAGAGAAGTTGGGTGTTTGGTATTACATGGGCTGTGAGTATGCGACACCGCAATAATTAGCCTTAAATGCAAGTGGGAGATTGTTAGTTATAGTGCCCTCAAGTCAATTATTGGATCGTAGGCACGTGATTGCAATGATTGAGGGAGGACCTATACCGGTAGAATAGTCTGACTCGAGATGATAGTATGCTATCTGGTTTGTCATTATCATCGTGTACATGCTTCAGGTGACATTACAGATCGCTATTACATGTTGATAGAGCCCATAGGATTCTTGCTTGACTACCAGCAGTATGATGGCGATCATATACGTGGGAGCTGGGTAGTCTATAAGCACATCGTTAAAATGTCCCTAGTCATGGGAGTTTCGAGACTGGGCATCGATACTCCAAGAGTAGACTAGTGTATACTGATTGAGACCCCGACGAGGGGCGGTGGCCGGTCTCACAAGCTATTGGTGTTAGTTTGTTCACCTAAGATGTATATAGGCGCTCCTTGGGTTATGAGTACACCGGACGGACTCGCCGGGAACCTGCTAGTTGGTATTATACCTATTGTCAGATAGCAGTTCCCTGGTAACATGTGTATAGGTTAGTCTATCGACCTAAGATCGTCATTTTTCTCGTGTGAGTTCCCACTGTGCTTTGATTACTACCCTACCACGTCTCAAAGGAGTCGTGCAAATAGGTTTTAGTTGGGTATAGTCCCGAGCCACATGGAGGCAGTGAGCGGATCGTCAGGGGATTCATCTATCCCGGTATTGGGGGTTGATGTCGCGGAGTGCCCGGGTGGCCATCACCAGAAATACTTAGCCAAGATAATCGAGAATTACTGATTCGGATCATTAGTTTCTCAGGTGGTGATGGGCTTCATACCGACACTAAATGTCACGTTATTAGGGGTCTGACTTTATCTACCTCCTAGACTCGATATGCGATACTCATAGACGAACAGACCGGACTATACGGATATTGTCACTGTCAGGCTTAGTAGGGTTTCAGGATGAGTTTGCTCGTCGGCCTCCCTTTCGCTCAATACCTGGGTAGCCATTACGTACAGCTAGTGCCACTGACGTGTTTGTGGTTAAACCCACTGCCAGCGTATTGACGAGTCTTTAGAGTCCCACACAAAGGGTTTCCCTGCTTCAGGCGAAACGTTGTAGAGTCCGTATGGTTTTATGGCAGGGTTCGATCATACACGTACACTTGTGCACGGATCATGATCGGATGGATAATACTAGTGGGCTTTGATTTCAGTCGGATCCTAGTATTATATTGTTAGATTATTTTCATCTCGTTGTATTCGTATTCAGTCGGAATATGAATGCAGGTATGTATATACGGATGAGGGGCATTTTTGTAATTCTATTACATGTTCACTTTAGAAGTTGCCTTTTCTTTTTTGGCTTTAAACATTTAGTTTGATGTTTATTATGGAAAGTGTGAGTCATTGAGTTTTGGCTAATTCTTGGAGTATGCACTTCGTGACCCATGCTCACGAGTCATGGTGTGAGTCATGAATGTGTCATGGTGGCATGACTTGTGCTTTTGTTGTATTATGAGATATTTAGTTGTGAGCATGTGAGCAAGTGCTAGATCTTTTTTCTTGATGTGTTTTTCTTAAGTTGCTAAGGCTTACAATTAAATATAACACAACACAATAAAAAAGGAAGAGACCATTTTTCATTAAGGGCAAGCACCATTTTTCTTCACTTGCCAATTCTTGAGCTCACATTCTTCACTCTTGGCAACTTCTTCTACCTCCACCCTAACATGTCTCATGTGTTGAGAAACCTACGGTGTAATGAGACAAAGTAATCCTACACACTCTCTACTTCATCTTGGCTATCAAGGTTAGCAAACTAGATACTCGTGTTGCTTCGGTTTTGAGGTCGGAGCTCGTATTACTGACCCTCGACGTGGGGAGACCGGAGATCAAACATGATCGAGGAAGCCGCGGGGAGCTTGGGACAGAGGTTGAAGATCGAAGGACACGTATCGTTCGGTATAATCTCTCTAAACTCCTTTTAATAGAACTAGTATAGGGTTAATGATACGATCCGTAGATTAAGGTTCCGTTAGCGCCGGGTTTCTAAAAGTTTTTGTTCCGCATTTTGCCACGGTTTGATGGCCGGGGCACTGCCGTAACCCAACAATATAGAGTGGATTTTCTTGCTCGACATGATAGTATGCTATCTGGTTGCTCTTTATCTTAACACGTAGACTAGTATTGTTATACTGTCTTGCTCTCACATGTTGATAAAGTCCTTAGGATGTGTACTTGATTACCAGGATTATGATGCAGATCATACTAGTGGGGCCAGAGTAGTCCACAAGTTCATCCTTTAATTGTTCCTAGTCGTGGGTGTATCGAGACGGGGCATTGATATTCCAAAGTAGACTAGCGTATACGTTTCTTGACCCATTTGATGGGCGATGGATGATCCCATATCCATTGGTGTTTGACATCAAAGATTGTATACGGGTGCTCAGTGGAGACTGGGTACACTGAACATGACTCGTCGAGATCTCCTAGATGGTATTATACCTAAGGTCAGATAGCAGTTCTCCGGTGACACTGGTACAGGTTAGTCTTGTTAGTTATATATATGCCCTAGAGGCCATTGTTGTACATATGATGTATATTATAGTGGATGCTTGGATATATATAGAGAGGAATTTCTTGCTCGACATGATAGTATGCTATTTGGTTTCACTTTGTCTTAACATGTTGACTTGTATTAGTAAACTGTCTTGCTCTCACATGTTGATAAAGCCCTTAGGATATGTACTCGACTACTGGGACTATGATGAGATCATACTAGTAGGGCCAGGGTAGTCGACGAGTACATCCTATAACTGTTCCTAGTCGAGGATGTATCGAGACAGGGCATCGATACACCAGAGTAGACTAGCGTATACGCATCTTGACCCATATGATGGGCGATGGATGATCCCATATCCATCGGTGTCTGACATCAAAGATGGTGTACGGGTGCTCAGTGGAGATTGGGTACACTGAACGGACTCGCCGAGAACTTCCAGATGGTGTTATACCTCACGTCAGATGGCAGTTCTCGGGTGACACAGGTACAGGTTAGTCTGTAGACCTGAGATCGTCATAGAGTCTTGTGTGATTCCCACTGTGCTTTGATTTCCACCTTACCACGTCCAAGAGGGTGTGCAAAACGATGGCTTTTGGGTACAGTCCCGAATCACATGGAGGCAATGAGCGATAGGAGGGGATTCGTCTCTCCCGGTATAGGGAGTTGATGTTGTGCTATGTTCGATTGGCTATAACTGGAAGTCCCTGGCCAAGGATGATATAGAGTACTACTGGTAAGTGTTATCAGTAGGTTCTCGACCTGTTATGAGCCTCACATCGACACGACTTATCGGTTACTGGGGTCTGACGTATACCACCCCTAGACTAGATATGCAACATATCAGGCGAAGAGATCGTACTGTACGGTAGTGTTACTGATTGGATTCACATGGGAATGTACAGGCTTGCTTGTTGATCTTCTGATCGAGCAATACCTGGGTGGCTGTTATGTTTAGCTGACCGCTTGCAACTTGTGGGTGTTTAATATGATCATCACCTACTGCCGGCGTATTGACGATTCTTCAGAGTCCTACACAGAGGTTTCTTGACTCAGGCAAAACGGAGTAGGAGCACATATGTGATATGTGCGGGACCGAGAATAATACGATATGAGATACCGTATTTTATTCTCGCGATATATGATATCGGCCGGGTATATGTGATATAGCCGGGTCATCGGATCAAGTGTTGATTCGATCGGTACATATTATATTAGTCGGTTATATTCGATATAGCCGGATTGTCGGATCAAGTGTTGATTCGATAATTTAATGTATATTTATATATGTGATATATTACATTACATTATCTAATATAAACTCGCTTTATTGATTCATTTTCTCATCGGATAATACATTGATATATATACGATATATGTTATTTGTATTATTTTCTTTTGTTACAAAAATATATTATATATGTGATATATAATATTGTAATAAGTTATGATTACAAATGCAACATGATTAGTGGAGATTAAACATAGTTAGGGTTTGATTTGGGTTAGCTTTTTCATGAAGCTTCTAGAAGCTTTTCTTTTGTTTTGAGCAAAGATATTATGTGTTGATATTTTGGAGATATTTCCTAACCCAACCCAAACCCTTTTACCCTAGTTAAATCTCTACAATGGTTAAGCCTTTCTTGACTTAACCATGGGTTGCAATTGTAAGAATAACAACAATTCATTATTCATCAAAAAAGAAATCATCTTCTTCTTCCTCCTTGAAAAGCTTTCTTGCTTTTTGCTTTGTGATGAATTAGTGTGAGATCTTGAAAATAAAATAGAGCATAATTCCTACTTCATCATCTTCATCTAATCTAGCTAATTAGATTAGGATGTTCACTTCATTAATACTTGATTAGAGAAGTGAGAGCTTGAGTAAAAGAAACTTCAAGGTAGATCATCTTCGAAAAGGAAGATTTCAAGCAAGCATGGATCATTCGGGTTGTGGAGCCTTTCTTGAGTCCAGGGGATCATGGATCGCGGTGAAGGGACTACTACTCGGAGCTTATGAAGTGAAGGAGCGGACTACAAAGGTTGTAATCCCTCTCTCTTAGATGTAAAGATGTTTACTTGCATGTTTAACCCTAATTATCTAGCAAAGATCCTCGCTTTGGGTTGTTCGGCACTTCTAAATTTTAAATCGGGTATGGTTGATGCCTTGTAGAACCTTGTGACAGTGCCTAGTAACCCTATAGTGGTATCAGAGCCTAGTTAGAGTATTAGGCGACGTGTATACGAAGTTAAAAGTCTGATCGAACCCCGAAATGTCGTATTTTGACCCCTCTCTGGAAATTTTTTAAAACTATGATTTTTTCCGTATTAAAAATACTCAGAAAATTCAGCAGGGAATTCTAAGGATTACCGTGGAAAACGAGACCCCAATCCCCTCAAAGCGCCACGGAACCGCGGCAAGACCATCCCTTGCGCGGCGGTTCCGCGGCCGTTCATGGGTGTTAGGGTTAGTTTTTTCTTTGATAACATCCGTAGGTATTTCTACATGCTTCTGGGAATTTTTAATATTACTCAAGTGTTGAGTTTTCTGGAGATCTTTTGTATGCGTTGATTCGATAGGAAAGTTTAACTTCATTTTGTTTTCCGGATAATTTAGAACCTGTTAAAATATTTGAATGGATATCAATAACTCATTTTTTCCCGACACAAAAAACTTTCAAGTGTTGAATTTTTCTTGAGTTTAAAACTTTCGGAAAAACATGCAATTATATCTGTAGACCCTCTAGAAGAACGTAACCTTAACTCGATTATGTGACTGTCAAAACTGCCACCGAACCCTTGGGTTTGTGGTAGTTTAGCGTTGCCACATGTGAGGCGTTGGTTTGACCCTTCTACGGCTGGTTCATTAGGGCTGTGTCATGTTCTGGGATTTTTTGAACTCCACTCAAGTGTTGAGCTATTTGGGAATTTCCTGGTGTTTGATTATTCGATCGGAAAGTTTAATTTTGTCTATTTATCTGGAATGTGATACAATATGTGGAATTCATATAGTTAGGCATGAAATGTGAAGTATGTAATATTTCAGATTTAAGATGTCTAAAGTGATTGTGGATTCCAAATGTTGTAGTTATACACTTTCTTTTCTGTGACCGTAAGCGTAGTATGTGGTGTATCGCCGGTTTCGTTGCTATACATCAACGACAATCGGGATACGCATACTTGCTTACGTTGATGATATGAGATATTATGTGTTGCTGTGATATGTTGTATTGGATCGTCGTGTTCTGAATAGCCGGGGTTTTTAAGTGAGATGAGGGTTTTTATTTTCATTCATGTAAAATTCATTGTATGTAATATTCTTTTATTGGGGCACTTCCAGGTTGAGGATGCTGTCACCGTTGTATATTATTTACTTTTCTGCATTAGGATAGACCCGAGGAGGGGAGCACAAGTAACCGGGTTCTAGGGTCCAGTGGGAGACCATCTCGAGGAGTCGAGACCGGGTCTCTTAACCCTAGAATTGGCAGTGTTACTTGCCGCTCTCATAGGGGTCTAGGGATGTGAGTTTGGCTATTCGCCGCGACCGTGGAATCCGTGTTTTATACAGGCTCGATATAAAACACGGACGTCCTAGTATATAATATTTCATATGTTATCTTCTGCTGCAATGTTCTGTGATGAGATCATATTATTTCCTGAGACGAATGCTTATACTATATATATATATATATATATGATGATATATAAATATTACTGCTTTCGTTTCTTCTGTGATGCTTAGGAAGCATAACTAATGTGATTTATTAATGAGATTAATAAAGGAAAAGAAACTTAAAAGATGTTGTAGATTCAAAACTTTATAAAAAGGGTAGCTACAGTTTTACTTTGCACAGCGGTATATATGATATACCCTGCACCTTATTCGATGAGGAAAGAGCCGAGATCCCATCACCGGGAGTGACCTCTTTAGCAAAACTGGCAGATGCTACAAACTCGCGGTTTAGTTTTCGATTGCTTTTATATAGTTCTTGCTTTTCACAGCGGTATATATGATATACCCTGCACCTTATTCGATGAGGAAAGAGCCGAGATCCCTTCACCGGGAGTGACCTCTTTAGCGAAACTAGAAAAGCCTCTAAAACACTCCTTTTCAAAATCACTTGTTTCTACAACGATATCAAGTTCTTTACGCTCATGGTTTTCTTAAAAACCTGCGTAGCCCTCCGTCATTTCAGATAAGTACTACTTAGTATTCGTGCTGCGGTAGTTTGGCCTCCGTCAAGGCATAGTGTATGGTAGCTAACTAGTGCTTATCTGCTGGCATATGATGCGATTGGATTAGGGTATTCGTACGGCGTAGTTTGGCCTTCGTCAAGGGTCGTGCGGGTGGGTTTAATTCAATCAAAAAATGAACGGGTTGAACTTGACTAGCACTCTATGGGTAGTTTGGCCTCTGTCAAGGTCATAGGACGCTAGGGGTAAAAGCATTATCGGGAATTTCAAGTGTTGAAATTTGCAATGAGATTGCATACCTTCTATGAGATAGATGGATCCTGATACCCACTGCGAGTAAGAGTTACTCCTGGGAGAATTTTACACAGGACAATTAGCCGATCAAGTAGGTGTCTAGAAAGGTGTTAACGGGGTTAAGCCTCTGGGAAATTGAGGTTTATTTTAATTTGGTCCGTGCGAAAGCATGGGGAACCTCCCTCAAAGTACCAACACTGATCTGGCTGAAAGATTGACGAAATTGTAGGGTGTAATTAATCCCGGCTAATCTTACCATTTAGGTTTTGAAGGAAGATTTGATAAAAACAGTGGGAGACATCCTGATTAGATAAGATAATAACCAATTTAATCTTGCAAGAGCATACGCTAAAGTATTTTCTTCTCTCTCTCTCCTGGTAGCGACCATGTCAGGCCTTAATCAAGATAATAATATGGATGTATTGACTGAACCCGCTTATTATACTGAGCAGGGGAACGTTGGTCACGTTTTTTCTTATAAGTGTTATAAGACTGAGCAGGAAATAGGAGAAAATCTGGATTCTCAAGCTACCCAAACGAAGAATAAGCATGTTGATACATCTTCTTCAGGTGTGCTAGTTATCGAGAACTGTTTCTCAGTTCACTCTACGTCCTGGGTATTAGATACCGGATCGGGATCTCATATATGTAATATGTTACGTGGGCTACGTAAAGGTAGAGAACTGGGAATGGGTGATCATTCCGTAAGAGTAGGGAATGGTGCAGATATTGCAGCCAAAGCAGTTGGCGAATATCACCTTGTATTACTAAGTAGTAATACATTGATTCTGAACGAGTGCTATTATATACCGAACATGATATGCAACATTATATCAGTTTCTTTATTAAGTAAAGAAGGATATAATTTTGTAGTACAGGATAATGTTATGAACATCTTCCTAAATCAAAAGTTGATTGGATCAGGCTCGTTACATAATGGCATATACATTCTAAATCAAACTACAGTTCTTAACATACAGAACACACAAAAGAGGAAAAGTTCAGAAATGAACGAATCCTTCTTGTGTCATTGTAGACTAGGTCACATCAATGCGACACGGCTAGCTAAGTTACATAAGGATGGATATTTGAATCAGTTCGAATTTTCAACTTATGATACTTGCCAGTCATGTCTCAAAGGCAAGATGACCAAAACTCCGTTTAGTGGACACGGAGAAAGAGTTAAAGAACTCTTAGGGCTGATACATAGTGATGTATGTGGTCCTATGTCTATACATGCCAGGAACGGTTCTGCCTACTTCATTACATTCACTGACGATCTCTCAAGATACGGACAAGTGTTCCTGATGACACACAAGTCTGAAGCTTTTGAGAAATTCAGGGAAAATAAGAACGAAGTAGAGAACCAAACAGGCAAAAGTATTAAGATCCTACGATCTGATCGAGGAGGAGAATACTTAAGCAATGAGTTTCTGGACTATCTAAAAGAGAATGGGATTCTCTCTCAGCTTACTCCTCCTTATACACCACAACACAACGGTGTATCAGAACGGAGGAATCGCACCCTATTAGATATGGTGCGCTCTATAACGAGCACAGCTGAGTTACCTATTTCCTTCTGGGGACATGCACTAGAGACAGCTGCATACCTATTGAATAGAGTTCCAACCAAATCAGTGCCTACCACTCCATATGAGATATGGAATGGGAAGAGACCATGTCTTAATTTTATTCAGATATGGGTTGTCCGGCCTATGTAAAAACACAAAATCCGGATAAGCTCAAGGCAAGGTCTGTCCTGTGCAAGTTTATTGGATATCCCAAACATTTGCGAGGGTATATCTTCTACCACTCCGAGGAACAAAAGGTATTTGTTTCTCAACATGCCACCATTTTAGAAAAGGGATTTCTTATGAAAGAAATTAATGACAATGAGGTAGAACTGGAAGAGGTTCCAGCAACACAAACTACGACAGATGATTTGATGGAACCAGAGGATTCGATAGTTCCCGACGAGCCCCAGCCTCTCCGCTGATCTAGTAGGGTTTCTCATCCACCTGAGAGATACTACGGTTTTCTCATCGATGGTGAGAGCGAGGATTGTATCATGGAAGATGATGACCCGACTAGTTTCGAGCAGGCCATCACGAGTGGTGACTCTGTGAACTGGATGGATGCAATGCGATCTGAGATGGAATCTATGTACACCAACAAAGTATGGACTTTGGAAGTTACTCCTGAAGGGGTAAAACCTATTGGGAGAAAATGGATCTTTAAAAAGAAAATTGGTGTAGATGGAAAAGTGGAGACTTTCAAAGCTAGACTTGTTGCAAAACGACCAGGTGTGGATTATGACGAAACCTTTTCTCCAGTGGCTATGCTTAAGTCCATCCGGATCTTACTTTCCATTCCTGCATACCATGACTACGAAATCTGGCAGATGGATGTTAAGACCGCCTTTCTAAATGGTGATTTAGAAGAGTGCGTGTACATGACTCAGCCAGAGGGCTTCGTAGACAGTGGGAGCAGCGGAAAGGTGTGCAAGCTGCTTAAATCCATCTACGGGTTAAAGCAGGCATCGCGGAGTTGGAACATCTGCTTTTATGTTGTAGTCAAAGAGTTTGACTTCATCAAAAACGTAGATGAACCTTATATATATAAGAAGGTTGCAAAGAGTAAGGTTGTCTTCCTCGTATTGTATGTCGATGACATACTCTTGATAGGAAATGATGTTCCTATGCTGCAATCGGTCAAGTTCTTCTTATCACAAAGATTCTCAATGAAAGATCTAGGTGATGCCTCCTGCATACTGGGAATTATGATCTATAGAGATAGATCTAAACGGATACTGGGATTATCCCAATCCAGGTACATTGACACCATACTAAAGAGGTTTAGTATGGAAGAATCCAAGCATGGGAACCTACCCACGATCTCTGGACTCACTCTCTCCAAAGAGATGTCTCCCAAGACTGATTTGGAAAAAGCTCGCATGCAAGGGTTACCCTATGCTTCGGCAGTAGGCTCTATCATGTATGCGATGCTATGTACCAGACCCGATGTAGCATACTCACTAAGTGTAGTGAGTCAGTATCAAGCAGATCCTGGAGAGAGTCACTGGATAGCTGTGAAGAATATTCTCAAGTACATGAGAATGACTAAAGAGATGTTCTTGGTGTATGGTAACGGAGAACTCCAGGTGGAGTCCTTTACCGATTCGAGCTTCCAAAGTGATAGGGACGAAAGTCGCACTCAAGATTTGTCTTTACCCTCAATGGAGTGGCGGTGTGTTGGAAGAGTTCCAAATAGGAAACCGTTGCAGACTCGACAATGGAGGCTGAATACATCGCTGCCAACGATGCTGCCAAAGAGGCTGTCTGGATGAAGAAGTTCATCACTGAACTTGGTGTGGTTCCGTCCATTGTGTTAGTTGTATGTATGCCCTAGAGGCCAGTATTGTACAGATGATGTATATTATATTGGATGCTTGGACATATATAGAGATGACTTTCTTGCTCGATATGATAGTATGCTATCTGGTTACTCTTTATCTTAACATGTACACTAGTCTCTTTAAACTGTCTTATAGTTGCATGTTGGTAAAGCCCTTAGGATGTGTACTTGACTACCTGGACTATGATGCAGATCATACTAGTGGGGACATGGTAATCCATAAGTACATCCTTCAAGGTCCCTAGTCATGGGTGTATCGAGACGGGGCATCGATATACCAGAGTAGACTAGCGTATACGCTTCTCGACCCATAAGATGGGTGATGGATGATCCCATATCCATTGGTGTTTGACATCAGGGATGGTATACGGGTGCTCAGTGGAGACTGGGTACACTGGACGGACTCGCCGAGAACTCCCAGATGGTATTATACCTCACGTCAGATGGCAGTTCTCAGGTGACTCTTGTGCAGGTTAGTCTGTAGACCCGAGATCGTCATAGAGTCTTGTGTGATTCCCACTGTGCTTTGATCTCCACCTTACCACGTCCATGAGGGCGTGCAAAACGGTGGTCTTTGGGTACAGTCCCGAGTCACATGGAGGCAATGAGCGATAGGAGGGGTTTCGTCTCTCCCGGTATTGGGGGTTGATGTTGCGCTGTGCTCGATTGGCCGTAACAGGGAAGTCCCTGGCCAGGGCTGATCAGAGATTTGCTGGTAAGTGTTACCAGTAGTTTCTTGACCCGTTATGAGCCTCACATCGGCACGACTTATCGGTTATTGGGGTCTGACGTTTACCACCCCTAGACTTGATATGCGACGTATCAGACGAACAGACCGGACTGTACGGTAAGTGTTACTGGTTGGATTCACAGGAGTGTGAGCGGGCTAGCTCGTCGATCTTCTGATCGCTCGATACCCGGGTGGCCGTTACGTTTAGCAGACCGCTTGCGGCTTGTGGATGCTTGATATGATCATCATCTGCTACCGGCGTATTGACGAGTCTTTAGAGTCCTACACAGAGGTTTCCTGGCTCAAGCGAAACGAAATAGGAGCGCATATGAGATATGTGCAGGACCGAGAATAATGCGTGTATGTGATACCGCATTTCATTCTCGCGATATATGTTTCGATTGGTTATATTCGATATGACCTAGTTATCGAATCATTGATTCGATAAATCGATACATTCGATTCTAGTCGGTTATGTGCGACATGACCGGATCATTGAATCAAATATTGATTTAATGATTTAATGCATAATTATATATTTGATATATTACTTTGCATTAGCTAGTATTGGTTCACTTTATATGGATTTTCTCACTTGATGTGCATGATGTATATGTGATATACTTTTGTGCACTTGTTTGTATCATGTTTGATGATGCATGTTTAAATGGTTAAGTGTAAAGAATAAAACCATGGTTAAGTAGATAATTAGGGTTTTGTTTTTACTCTCTCATTTATTTATCCATTCTTATTTATTTAAATAATTTTATGAAAACAAAATGGTTTTCCTTTTTGTCATGAAGCTTGATGAAGCTTTATGAAGGTTTGACTCAAAGACCATTTTGCCTTCATGCTAAACCCTAACTATTCCCACTTACCATGGTTTGCTCTCTACACTTAACCTTAGTTATATTATGATAAGTATTAATTTTATTTCATTATTGAAAGAGACTTATCATAATTCTAGCTCATCTTCTTCTTCATCTTCAAGTTTGAAACCTTGAGGCCATCAATGGCAACTTGAGTTTAAGAGTGAGAAATCCAATTCTAAAGAGAACCCACCTCCTATTTCTTCATCCTCTACCTCTTGCCAAGTAGTAGAGTGTGTTTTCTTCACAAGTTTCATTACTTTGTGAAGTGGGAGCTTGATCTAGCGATGCCTCGACGTAGATCATCTTCGGCATCGTCGTCGATGACCAAGCCCGTTCATTCTCCGATGAAGCCGACGCTAGAGCCCGGGGTTCGACTTGGACAGCGAGGAGACTTCGTTGCGGAGCCGTGGAGGTGGATATCCGGATCTACAAAGGTTGTAATTTCCGTATTCTAGTAGTTAAGTGTTAACTAGTTTACTTTTTCGCCTAGATTTCTAGCAACGATCCGTTAACTAGGGTTTCTCGGCACCATATTTTTGTAAAATGGCATGGTTGATACCTTGTGAGATCTCTATAGGATGCCTAGGAACCCTACACATTGAGCATCCAATACCTTTGTATTGTGATAACAATGGAGCAGTGGCTTTGGCCAAGGAACCCAGGTCCCATCAGAAGTCCAGACATATTCTAAGGCGGTATCACCTGATCAGGGAGATAGTTGATCGCCGGGAGATCGAGGTCAGGAGAGTTGATATGAAGGACAACACTGCGGATCAACTCACTAAGGCTATTCCCCAGATACAGTTTGAGAGACTCTTCGGGATGTTGGGTATGAGATACTACAATAGCTGGCCTTAGTGCAAGTGGGAGATTGTTAGTTATATATATACCCTAGAGGCCATTGTTGTACATATGATGTATATTATTGTAGATGCTTGGATATATATAGAGAGGACTTTCTTACTCGACATGATAGTATGCTATTTGGTTTCACTTTGTCTTAACATGTTGACTTGTATTAGTTTACTGTCTTGCTCTCACATGTTGATAAAGCCCTTAGGATATGTACTTGACTAAGGACTATGATGAGATCATACTAGTGGGGCCAGGGTAGTCGACGAGTATATCCTATAACTGTTCCTAGTCGAGGGTGTATCAAGACAGGGCATCGATACACCAGAGTAGACTAGCGTATACGCATCTTGACCCATATGATGGGCGATTGATGATCCCATATCCATCGGTGTTTGACATCAAAGATGGTGTACGGATGCTCAGTGGAGACTGGGTACACTGAACGGACTCGCCGAGAACTCCCAGATGGTATTATACCTCACGTCAGATGGCAGTTCTCCGGTGACACCGGTACATGTTAGTCTGTAGACCCGAGATCGTCATAGAGCCTTGTGTGATTCCCACTGTGCTTTGATTTCCACCTTACCACGTCTAAGAGGGCGTGCAAAACGGTGGCTTTTGGGTACAGTCCCGAATCACATGGAGGAAATGAGCGATAGGAGGGGATTTGTCTCTCCCGGTATAGGGAGTTGATGTTGTGCTGTGTTCGATTGGCTATAACTGGAAGTCCCTAACCAGGGCTGATATAGAGTACTATTGGTAAGTGTTATCAGTAGGTTCTCGACCTGTTATGAGCCTCACATCGACACGACTTATCGGTTACTGGGGTCTGACGTATACCACCCCTAGACTAGATATGCAACATATCAGGTGAAGAGACCGGACTGTACGGTAGTGTTACTGATTGGATTCACATGGGAATGTACAGGCTTGCTTGTTGATCTTCTGATCGATCAATACCTGGGTGTCTGTTACGTTTAGCTGACCGCTTGCAGCTTGTGGGTGTTTAATATGATCATCACCTACTGCCGGCGTATTGACGATTCTTTAGAGTCGTACATAGAGGTTTCTTGACTCAGGCAAAACGGAGTAGGAGCACATATGTGATATGTGCGGGACAGAGAATAATACGATATGAGATACTGTATTTTATTCTCGCGATATATGATATCGGCCGGGTATATGTGGTATAGCCGGGTCATCGGATCAAGTGTTGATTTTATCGGTACATATTATATTAGTCGGTTATATTCAATATAGCCGGATTGTCGGATCAAGTGTTGATTCGATAATTTAATGTATATTTGTATATGTGATATATTACATTACATTATCGAATATAAGCTCGCTTTATTGATTCATTTTCTCACTGGATAATACATTGATATATATGCGATATATGTTATTTGTATTATTTTCTTTTGTTACAAAAATATATTATTTATGTGATATATAATATGTAAGTCTATGGTAGCGCCCCAGCCGTCTTTCAGACGCTAAAATACGGAACAAAACTTTTATAACTGGCGCTATCGCATACTATAACCCGGATCTGCCATTAACGCTAAACTAACAATCTACAAAGAGGGAAGAAAGGTTATACCGAACGATCCGAGTCCTTCGTTCTTTAACCATCATCCCACGCTCCGTTGCGGCTGCTCCGATCTCGTCGATCTCCGATCTCGTCGTCCAGGTGGCACCACATCATCGGATCTTTAAACGGGCTCCCGCCTCTGACTCGAGGCAACTCGATCGTCAAGTTTGCTAAAAGAGACGACCAAGATTGATGTAGAGAATGAGTGGAATACTTTGTCTCGCTTCGTCCAAAACCATGGACGAACGGTTAATGAAGCTGCCGTGGGAATCGGGTGATGGAATGAAATGAGCTGTGAAATTCCATACACCCCAAAATCTATCATAATCTTTTTACCAGATAAAACATCAAGTGTGAGAGTGTGAGAGAGGGGGAAGGGGGCCGGCCACCATATATAGAGGTGGGGGGTGAGTGTAGGAGAGGGGAGGTGACAATAAGAAAATATCTCTAGTGTGAACACAAAGTGTGAACACACTTAATGAAATGATGAATCATTAAGCTAGTCATCAAGCATTAATGGAATCATTAAATGCAACCATGACTCACTAAACACCTCACCACTTCTAGAACCTTCTAGAAGCTTCCACACTCATCTCAAGAAAAGATAAATCCGTATTTAACCAAATGTTAAAAGACGGCTGATAGAAAACTGGAAACTGACAACTTCCAAAAGTGATCCCGAAACGAATTTCAGGATAACCCCGTAACTGTATAAACATACCCGTATTTGTATTACGACCGAATACAAATGCAACTGAGACAAAGATATTATATCTACTCTGTATAATACATGGATCCGGCTTAAACCAAAGCCCACCAGTATTATCTGCCCGAAAAATAACACGTGCGTAAACGCACGTGCATTTTCCGAACCCTGCCATAAAACCATACGGCCTCTACAACGTTTCGCTCGAACTTGGGAAACTGTCTGTGGGGGAATCTAATGACTCTTCAGTACCCTGGCAGTGGGTTTAACCACAAACCGTCAGCGGCACTAGCTATGCGTAACGGCTGCCCATGGACTGACCTCAAGAGAGGCTGATGAACGAACTCATCCAGAAACCCTACTGAGCCTAACAGTGACAATGTATATACAGTCCGGTCCGTTCGTCTATGAGTATCGCATATCCGGCCTAGGGGGCTAGTAACGTCAGACCCCCAATAGCTGTATAAGTCGTGTCGGAGACAAGCCCTGAACACCCTGAGATACTACTGGAGTACCTACCAGTAAATCTCACCTGCCTTGGCCAAGACTTGGTGTAATGGCTTTCCTAGACACAGCGCGACCTCCACCCCCAATACCGGGAGAGACGAATCCCCAGCCGATCCGCTCACGTGCCTCCATGTGGCTCGGGACTGTACCCAAAAACTACCTGTTTGCACGACTCCTTTGAGCCGTGGTAGGGTAGAAATCAAAGCACAGTGGGAACTCACACGAGACAAATGACGACCTCAGGTCGATGAACTAACCTGTACACATGTCACCAGGGAACTGCTATCTGACGATATGTATAATACCAAATAGCAGATTCCCGGCGAGTCCTGTCCGGTGTACTCATAACCCAATGAGCACCTGTATACATCTTAGGTGATCCAACTGACACCAGTGGCTTGTGAGACCGGCCACCGCCCCTCGTCGGGCTCTCGACTGTATACACTAGTCTACTCCGGAGTATCGATGCCCTGTCTCGAAAATCCCACGACTAGGGACCACTATTAAGGATATGCTTATAGACCACCCAACTCTCACTTATATGATCGCCCTCATACTGTTGGTAGTCAAGCAAGATCCTAAGGGCTCTATCAAAGTGTAATCGTGATCAGTCACCTGAACCTATACACGACTGATAAAGGCAAACCAGATAGCATACTATCATCTCGAGTAAGACTGTCCTACCGGTATAGGTCCTCCGCAATCATTGCAATCACGTACTTGCGATCCAATAATTGACTTTGAGGGCACTATATCCAACAATCTCCCACTTGCACTTAAGGCTAATTATTGCGATGTTGCGTACTGACAGCCCGTGTGAAACCAACACCCAACTCCTCTACTAATCAGTTTCACAAAGCCCGTTTGTAAAACTATTGTGTTCGAGAAATAGCCTCAGTGAGTGGATTCGCCCGGATGTTTTTTTCTGTGTCTCTCTTAATCTTAAGTTCGCGGAGAAAGCCATCTCCCGAATTGAGTAATACCTGTCTTAGAATATGTCTGGAAATCTGATGGGACCTAATTCAGAAATGAACTCCAAATCCAAACTTCTTAGACTGTATCAATCACTGAAACTAATCAGTGCCCAGCACCTTGCCTCCCACAGTATCCTCTTGGACCACCTGTCCAAAATACTGTCCCTCTTTATCAGAGGGAAAACTATAACTCTGACAATCTCTCTGTCATCCATGTCACCTTTGAAGCCTGGAATGATAATCGTCTCCTGAAGGAGGCTGCCGTCATCAAATCCGTAGAACATCCACTTATATTCTAAAACTGCTTCCTTATATTTCTCCAGGATTGGATTAATACAAACTTATCGCATCCAGTGCAAAAACAACATTTGGTGTGGTACTTGACATCTCATGATTGACTCAATTGCCTAAGCAAGTGATCTGCCAATCATGCACATCCCTCTCCCCTTTACTCTGTAAGACACCTTTAGAGAGGGTGACTCCAACACCTGCAGGTACACCACCATACCAGAAGTCATCTATTCTAAAAACCATTAGAATACTGTCAATGTACTCACATTGGGAAACTACCCAAATCCAGATCTAAAACCATAGATCTAGAAACCAGAATGTCAAATATTATATCCATATCCTTTTTGGAGAAACAACTGTATGACGACCAAAGTCCAACCGATCGTAGTATAGGAATTTTACTTCCTACTCTGTGTATGTCATCCAAATACCAGGACATCACACCCTACTACCTTCTTAACAGATCCATCCCCTATTCTGATGAAGTCAAACCCATGACTGTCACATCAAAATTAGATGATCAATCTCCGCTATAACAACTCTAGTCTATAAATAGACATGAGCTACTTGCCCACTATGTTTCTGCTGCTCCCACTGACCACAACAACCCTACTACCGGGTCTCACAGCCTGGAACAACAGTCGTGTCAAGTCTGGGTAGATGAAAACCTCCTTGTCACCGTCCTTGAGGCTACCGGAGTATCTCTCGGGTGTCTGAGGTTACCCACCAAATCTGCGGAGTGGCTAATGGAATGTCAAACCTGATTGAATCTTTAGGTCCTATTAAATTTTCCGTAATTGTTTGCGGTTCTGGAATCACTTCCAGTTCTACCATACTCCCACTACTGTTTTCTGAAAAAAAATCCATTTTACTAAAACTGTGGCGAGTCAAGAACAATATCACTATTGATCTTCCAGATGGTAGAAAGTCAACCCTCGTCATAGCCTGGGCCAACCCACAAACTGCCATTACAGAAACGTGCCCTGAGTTATCCATAGTCTGGTTTTAAGCATAAGCCGGACAACTCACCTATATCCAATATAGAAACTTTGGCATTTATTTAATTGGAACCAGATTCAAATCATGCAGCTGTCTCCAGTGCATATCAATTTTAATGGAGAGAGGCTAATCAGCATTACTCAACTTAGGAATCCATCCAATTATGAGTAACCTGAAAGAGAAACAAGTTTCTCAAAATTTTTACTATCATCTGAATACCAATCATAAGTATCTACATCTTCGATCTCTTTGAAGAATCCTGATACTTGCGACATCTGGTTCTCTACTTTATTCTTATACCCACAACTTCTCAAAACTTAGACTTTGTATTTTTACGAAACACTTGTCTAAAAACTAGAGAAGTCATAAGTAAACAGAACATAGTACGAAGACCTACCCCTTTGTCCTGATGGACACTGGACAACATACAATACTCTGTATAAGTCCGCTGAGTTGAATAACTCAAAACCTGTGCGTCGTAGGTTGAAAACTGTACCCTGGCGATTTTCTCAAATATCACCAATTACAACGAATTCCGATATAATGAGGATGATCACCTAATTCCCAATAACTTTCTCCCACTCATCATCTGTAAAACCATACAGATATAAGAATGAAACCTGGTGAATACACACCCTGGAGTAAGTATCTAATCGAGAAAACATTTTTTCATTAACAATGTACTGAAACATGAAAATGTTTTGTATGGGTATCCTGGTAATCATAGTAATGCCTCTTCCATAATCCAATTCATGACTTTAACCGTATATTCCTTTGCCATCTCTCCAAATCCCTTTATTTGTCTTTAGTCGTTACCTTCTGTACACCATCGTTAGGCTAAATGGTTTTCTTCCTTCCTTACCGTTCGGCACCAGCCTATGGTTTGGAAGAAGACTATCCAGTAAGCATAATAGGTGTACCCTCCTATACCAAGGAGTACTCACAACTGAGAGAAGGTGATGATAAAAGACAACTGAATAATACCTTATTCTTTTAAAAGTGAAATAGGAGTGGTGATGAAGTACGTGGTTTGGTCGTGAATGATAACAGTCGCAACTTACTTTGCCCTCTTTCTAATCCCTTTATTTTGTCTTTACATATTACCTTCTGTACACCCTACTTAGGCTAATTGGTTTTCTTCATTCTCTACCTTTCGGCACCTGCCTATGGTTTGGAAGAAGACTATCCAATAAGCGTAATAGGTGTACTCTCCTAAACCAAGGAGCCCTCGCAACCTGAGAGAAGGTGATAATAAAAGACAACTGAATAAACCAATTCTTTTTCTCCTGAACCTTGATCCATCCTTGAAGGAGTCCCTTCGAGTTCGTATATAACCATACGATGGATCTATCCAATGGAAGTGGATGTCCGTAGTAATACGGGTGTTCTGAGAAATGCAAAGGGTAGAAGAAGAAGTGGCAATGACTTATGCAACATAGACAATCCAAAAGCCAGTATTTTAAGAAGGTTCGGTCAACTTGGTCACTAAGTCATAGTCTAGGGTCGGTCAAAGGTCGCTGCCAAAGAGAGAGAGAGAAAAGAAACACTCTGCGTGCACTCTAACCTAGATCAGAATGGTTATCACTTTATCTAATCCGGAAACCTCCCACTGTACTGTCAAATTCTCCCCCAAACCTGAAAGAAGAATCAATCGGGATCACCCGAAGAGTAAACCAACTCATCAGTGGGAATCGGGATCCAACTCTCATCGCATGATAACGTGACGGAATCCACTCGCGTTATCACACTCCAGAAGGTATACGCATGCCTGGCAAGTTTCAGTTTCTTTAGAAACTCCCGATGTGATTTTTACCCCATGTTCTTATGACCTTGACGAAAGCCAACAAATCATAAGTCACATGTCAAGTTCTGCCCGTCATTATCTTGTTAATTCGAACCCACCCGTACATACCCTTGACGAAAGCCAACAAGGTAATACGACTGTCCCAAACCAACCCATCTATCTATGCAACAAATGAATACCCCAGCAACTACCAAACACTATGCCTTGACGAAAGCCAACAAACATAGCTTGAATATTACTGACCATCCATAAGAAATGACGGAGGGCTACGGCTGGTTTTTGGCGAAAAACCTTTAACGTAATGAACTTGATCTCGTTGAAGGAACCTGATAGCTTTTTATAAAATATAGTCGCGAAAACCTTTGCTAAAGAGGTCACTCCCGGTGAAGGGATCTCGGCTCTTTCCTCGTGGAATGAGGTGCAGGATATTCCACTGAATACCGCGATGCAAAGCAACATGTAATCGACTATAGTGAAGTTATTATCCTGACGCAAACTTCTGTCCAAGGGGTCAGTCCCGGTGAAGGGATATCGGCCCTTGCCCCGTCGAATGAGGTGCAGGATATTCCAACCGAATACCACTGTGCAAAACAAAAGGAAACATCTTTGTAATAACACTTTTTAAATTGTTTCAACAACATCCAAATAGGTTCGTTTTGCTTTGCATTGATCAGAATCAACGCAGTCCCATCAATTAATCACACCAGAAAAGAACGAAAATAAAATGTACGTATATGCCATCCGCATTCGTCACTGGGTCCCGTCATCACCCGTTAGGTTACTTAACTAACGACAGAGCGGGGACTGGACTAGCGCGGGTGTAAAACTTATACAACATCTAATAGTATATATACCAATATACAATAATCGCTCCAGGTGTGATAATATGCAATATTACAGAAAAGTAATAAGCATCACAGAACAATACAGATAATCTGGGATCCCCGAGTTTCACAGAGCCGCTGCTGAAACCCGACGTTCCCCTGTCATGTGGATAGCCTGTGCAATGAAACCTAGACCCCTACGGGTGCGGCAAGTTATCCGCCAAAACCTGAAGCGAGGCAGCCCCTTACAGCATAGTGAATGGACCACCCAGCACTTCACGGAATCTGGTAGCTTGAGCACCCCTGCTTGGGTCAACCTGTACTCCCTATGAGTGCGGCGAATAGTCTGCCAATTCTAGAGTGGGGCCCCTCTGCCTCTCAAAGCCATGAGATGAGGACCCGTTGCCCCCAGAACCCGGCTATCCGTGCACTCCGTCGCGGGGTAAAACCTAGTACAGAAAATGGAAAAATAGTACAACAGGTACATCGACCGCAACCTGGTCGTGCCCCAAAAGAATATTATACAACAGGCAGTGACGGCAGTCCACAAGTTGGACGCTCGCCCCGCAATATCAAATGTACAAATAAATCCAAACTGCACTATCATTGCACACTGCTATCCACCACGACAAATCCGCAACATCACAGCACAACACAGAACATCAACGTGAATGTCACGTTCGCAAACCCGTCTAAAAGAACTATAGCAATCAGACGCGGTTTACCGATCAAATGACATTCCCGGTCGGAGATATAATGTAAGCACTGTAAACTAACATGTTTAAATTTCGATCGACTAAATTTCCCGAATTGGGCCCCACGCAAATCTGCTGTATAGTAAAAAATACTGGGCCCAAATGAACAGTTCCAGAAACCACAATTTCCCAAGTAGAATCCACAGAAGAAAGATGGTCCACTGATTCACCTAGACGGCCGCGGTTCCGCGGCCAAAGCATAGCTTTGGCGGCGGTTCCGCGGCCGTACGGTCGGATCAGTGGGTCGAATTTCTTCTGTGTTCTTTAAAAAGCCTGCTTGACTTTCTGAGATGCTCAAAAAAATTTTTAGACCAGATTTAAATTCAACAGAAACTTTAGACTTGAAAATTGTAGTTTTTGAAAATCCGTTCGATCGATCTTTTAAACGCGTTAGCACAAGTTAGTAAAACTTAATGGCGTGGCTCTAATACCATGTAAGTCTACGGTAGCGCCCCGGCCGTCTTTCAGACGCCAAAATGCGGAACAAAACTTTTATAACTGGCGCTATCGCATACTATAACCCGAATCTGCCATTAACGCTAAACTAACAATCTACAAAGAGGGAAGAAAGGTTATACCGAACGATCCGAGTCCTTCGTTCTTTAACCATCATCCCACGCTCCGTTGCGGCTGCTCCGATCTCGTCGATCTCCGATCTCGTCATCCAGGTGGCACCACATCATCGGATCTTTAAACGGGCTCCCACCTCTGACTCGAGGTAACTCGATCATCAAGTTTGCTAAAAGAGATGACCAAGATTGATGTAGATGATGAGTGGAATACTTTGTCTCGCTTCGTCCAAAATCATGGACGAACGGTTAATGAAGCTGTCGTGGGAATCGGGTGATGGAATGAAATGAGCTGTGAAATTCCATACACCCCAAAATCTATCATAATCTTTTTACCAGATAAAACATCAAGTGTGAGAGTGTGAGAGAGGGGGAAGGGGGCCGGCCACCATATATAGAGGTGGGGGGTGAGTGTAGGAGAGGGGAGGTGACAATAAGAAAATATCTCTAGTGTGAACACAAAGTGTGAACACACTTAATGAAATGATGAATCATTAAGCTAGTCATCAAGCATTAATGGAATCATTAAATGCAACCATGACTCAGTAAACACCTCACCACTTCTAGAACCTTCTAGAAGCTTCCACACTCATCTTAAGAAAAGATAAATCCGTATTTAACCAAATGTTAAAAGACGGCTGATAGAAAACTGGAAACTGGCAACTTCCAAAAGTGATCCCGAAATGAATTTCAGGATAACCCCGTAATTGTATAAACATACCCGCATTTGTATTACGACCGAATACAAATGCAACTGAGACAAAGATATTATATCTACTCTGTATAATACATGGATCCGGCTTAAACCAAAGCCCACCAGTATTATCTGCCCGAAAAATAACACGTGCGTAAACGCACGTGCATTTTCCGAACACTGCCATAAAACCATACGGCCTCTACAACGTTTCGTCCGAACTTGGGAAACTGTCTGTGGGGGACTCTAATGACTCGTCAGTACCCTGGCAGTGGGTTTAACCACAAACCGTCAGCGGCACTAGCTATGCGTAACGGCTGCCCATGGACTGACCTCAAGGGAGGCTGATGAGCGAACTCATCCAGAAACCCTACTGAGCCTAACAGTGACAATGTATATACAGTCCGGTCCGTTCGTCTATGAGTATCGCATATCCGGCCTAGGGGGCTAGTAACGTCAGACCCCCAATAGCTGTATAAGTCGTGTCGGAGACAAGCCCTGAACACCCTGAGATACTACTGGAGTACCTACCAGTAAATCTCACCTGCCTTGGCCAAGTACTTGGTGTAATGGCTTTTCTAGACACAGCGCGACCTCCACCCCCAATACCGGGAGAGACGAATCCCCAGCCGATCCGCTCACGTGCCTCCATGTGGCTCGGGACTGTACCCAAAAACTACCTGTTTGCACGACTCCTTTGAGCCGTGGTAGGGTAGAAATCAAAGCACAGTGGGAACTCACACGAGACAAATGACGACCTCAGGTCGATGAACTAACCTGTACACATGTCACCAGGGAACTGCTATCTGACGATATGTATAATACCAACTAGCAGATTCCCGGCGAGTCCTGTCCAGTGTACTCATAACCCAATGAGCACCTGTATACATCTTAGGTGATCCAACTGACACCAGTGGCTTGTGAGACCGGCCATCGCCCCTCGTCGGGGTCTCGACTGTATACACTAGTCTACTCCGGAGTATCGATGCCCTGTCTCGAAATTCCCACGACTAGGGACCACTATTAAGGATATGCTTATAGACCACCCAACTCTCACTTATATGATCGCCCTCATACTGTTGGTAGTCAAGCAAGATCCTAAGGGCTCTATCAAAGTGTAATCGTGATCAGTCACCTGAACCTATACACGACTGATAAAGGCAAACCAGATAGCATACTATCATCTCGAGTAAGACTGTCCTACCGGTATAGGTCCTCCGCAATCATTGCAATCACGTACCTGCGATCCAATAATTGACTTTGAGGGCACTATATCCAACATAATATTGTAACAAGTTATGATTACAAATGCAACATGATTAGTGGAGATTAAACATAGTTAGGGTTTGATTTGGATTAGCTTTTTCATGAAGCTTCTAGAAGCTTTTCTTTTGTTCTGAGCAAAGATATTATGTGTTGATATTTTGGAGATATTTCCTAACCCAACCCAAACCCTTTTACCCTAGTTAAATCTCTACAATGATTAAGCCTTTCCTGACTTAACCATGGGTTGCAATTGTAAGAATAACAACAATTCATTATTCATCAAAAAAGAAATCATCTTCTTCTTCCTCCTTGAAAAGCTTTCTTGCCTTTTGCTTTGTGATGAATTAGTGTGAGATCTTGAAAATAAAAGAGAGCATAACTCCTACTTCATCATCCTCATCTAATCTAGCCAATTAGATTAGGGTGTTCACTTCATTAATACTTGATTAGAGAAGTGAGAGCTTGAGTAAAAGAAACTTCAAGGTAGATCATCTTCGAAAAGAAAGACTTCAAGCAAGCATGGATTATTCGGGTTGTGGAGCCTCTCTTGAGTCCGGAAGATCATGGATCGCGGTGAAGGGACTACCACTCGGATCTTATGAAGCGAAGGAGAAGACTACAAAGGTTGTAATCCCTCTCTCTTAGATGTAAAGATGTTTACTTTCATATTTAACCCTAATTATCTAGCAAAGATCCTCGCTTTGGGTTGTTCGACACTTCTAAATTTTAAATCGGGCATGGTTGATGCCTTGTAGAACCTTGTGACAGTGCCTAGTAACCCTACAAGTCTGTAGACCCGAGATCGTCATAGAGTCTTGTGTGATTCCCACCGTGCTTTGATTTCCACCCTACCACCTTCAAGAGAGCGTGCAAACATGCAGTTTTTGTAAGTCCACGTTACCCACCCCGGTGCTTACGGGGAGGCGAAAAAGGTAAAAAACGGTTTTTTAACACAAGGTAACATGGACTAGAACTAGAGGATCTTTGCTAAACAAAAACTAACAAACAAACCACAAGTTCTAACTACTATGTTAGAAGGTTATACCTAGGTCTTGAACTCTTTCTCTTCTTTTTGTCGTCCTCCTTCTTGCTTGCTCCTTGGAGTGGTGTAGATGGCTCCTCCTCGTCGTCTTCTCTTTGCCGAAGAAAGATCCACCCGAAGGCCTCTACCGTGAGCTCGTACCTCAACCAAGAGGTAACTAGAGTGCTTGGCTTGCTAAACTAAGAACCCTAGAAAGAGTAGAGAGAAGTTTTGATGGTTTTATCTCACAAGCTCATGGTTCTCAACACATAAGAGATGGGAGCTTTGAGAGAGGAAGAGGAAGAGCTAACCATGAGAGAGAAAGAGCAAGAGAGAATGAGAATAATAATGCAACCATGCTCTCATATGAGAGAAAATGATAATAATAAAAAAAATTAAAGAAAATTGTGATGGTTAGTTGAAATGACCATTATCATTTCATATTAAATGCAATTTGCAAGAATCAAGAAGCATCTTGCAAAAGAAATGATCATGGTCAAATAGTCAACAAAAGTCAAATTGCCAACCAAAGTCAAATAGCACAATTATCCTTAATTAATATTATTAATCATATTCCTCATTCTCATTAGGGTTTAGAAAAAGTCAACTGTAAAAAACCCTAATGAGATTCCTCTGCCTCTGTCAACTGTGCATACACACCCGCATCCGTGTTCCGAGGAACACGAATACAATGAGACAACCAATCCGAAAACTAATACTAGGATCTGGCTTAAACCAAAGCTTGCTAGTAAAAACTGCCCGGACACCAAACGTGCACAAGTGCGCGGATGTGAACGAACCCCGTCGCAAAACCATGCGACCTCTACTCTGTTTTGCCAAAAGGCGAACAACCCTCTGTGTGGGACTCTAAAGACTCGACACTACGCTGGCAGTGGGTTTAACCACAGGCCGCAAGCGGTACTAGCTGTACGTAACGGTCCCCAGGTAGATGCCGATAAGAAGATCGATGAGGTGAACCCATCCGAACTCCTACTGAGCCTGAATTTGATAGGTCTGAAAATTCACAGCAGGGAATTCTAAGAGTACTGGTGAAAATCCCCCCAAGGGATCCTATGGATATTTCAAAAGACGTATCTTTTCATAAAAACACCGTAGCCCCTGTTTTCAAAACCCCATGATTCGTGTTATTTCAAAAGGCACCATTTGTATGACTTATATTAGATTAATGCAGGTTAGTTACAGTTGCGTCTAGTATTCAGCTCCCGCTTATTATTGTGGTTCGCTTCGCATCGCATACTTATGTTATAATTTCTTATTGCAATGTTGATATCATATTGTTAGGACACCAGCACCATTACCGATGATGCGTATGTACCACGTACACTTACTTGCCGGCTCATACACATCTTCATCGGTAATTGCCATGTCACGTACACCTTAGAAAATATTATTGCTTGACTTAGCTTGTTAGTTAGTAATTTGACATGATATTAGTGTACCTTCTTTATATGCCAGCTTAACATTGTAGTTATTACTTTTTACTTCATGCATACTGTTATTCATTGTTATGCCTATATTCATGGTTTTACATGCTATTGATGATTTGGATTCGGATTTCTATGAAATTTTCTGGATTTGGGGGGAAAACCGCAAAACTTATATAAACTGATTTCTCTCTTTTTAAATAAAAATGTGCGGTTTTTCCCATGATGTATGAGTCGTCCACCATGAGTTTGCTGATGGATTTCGAGACCCGATTCGAGGAGACGGATGAACCGTTTCGGGTACATGGTGGACCCGGTAAGGTATCCCGGGGCAAGAAGCGCGTGATGACGACGATGTGAGCCTGGCAGAGGAGCACTACCTACCGGTGATTTTACCCGACGCGTCGGATATCCGGAGGATACCGTCGTAGTCTTGAGATGGATGGTAGGGGCCGGTCTGGACTGACGGCGCCCTAGATATTGTGATTGAGACATTGAGATTTCGAGATATTGAGGTACAGAGACTGTGATACAGAGATATCGAGATATTGGGATTTCGTTTGTGCCGATGCTAGGCACTGTTTTATACTGATTTCATTGTGATACCTCATTTTAAAAATACAAAGGAAATCTCACTAAATTATGAAAACAGTTCTTCATTTACATGTATTCTGTTTCTATGCATTCATACTTCATTCATATGATATATTGCTACCTGAGGCACTGACACGGGCACATGAGATTACACTCGGGTTAGATATTTACCCTAGCCTTGTTATAGGTTGCATGTTATATATATAATTGAGGATATATTATGATCTTTGACCTATGTTGCGTTATTTATGCGATTTCTTTCTGTAGATGTTTTTCTATTCACGAGTTGGCAACTCACCCCCGTTGTGCCCCAGTTTCTTGCAGGTTTGCCGTACAGGTTTCATTACGGCTTGCGGGCATAGTTTCCTTCGGGTGATTTGCTCGTAGGTGGGTTTACTTGTATCGTACCCCCCATTATATAACCTGTATATTATTACTCTGTTGTATCTAGAAGTTCCATCAACCAAAAATGTATTTTTTGAGATAGAGACCAGAGATGCTATTCTTTCGACCTTAGAGTCGCGCGTTTTATTTCTGTGGTTTTCTTGTGGTTTTAAGTTTTTGATCCTCGCCGTTGGCGTTGTATATTATATTGCTTGTGTGGTTGTGACCGTCGATTGACGAAGAGCTAGCTCCCGCTTGGGGATGCCCTTTTATTGATTTCGTATACTATTCATGTTGTATCCCGTTTGGGGGCCAGTATTTACAAAGGAGACTCTGCCGAAATTTTCAGGAAATATTTGATATTTTTTTTAAACGCATAATTCGGCTATGCTATTAAAACTAGTTGATTTAAATTGGTTTTCCTTCAATCTTCTTCTTTTCTTGGTTTGGATTTCTGGGTTTTCGGTTTACTTAGATTACGTACGCCTCGAGACGTTTCGTAGTTTAAGTGCCGGTCATGTTCCGTACTTTCGGGACGTGACAAAGTTGGTATCAGAGCGTTAGATTTTACCTTCGGAGCGTAGGACGACCCTTGGTTGATGGAATAGGTGACTAAAGTAGAGTGACGTACCGTGGGTATGTTCCGCGGCATATTTACGATACGCTACTCCACTTAAGAAGCCTTAGGATGTAAATTTCTTTGCTCAGTATTTTATTCATTCCGATCTAGCCTCATTAGTACCCGTTATGGTTTTGCTACCACGATTACGGGCAGGGAGAGCTACGGCTAGAGTTGCGGTCAGCACGAGCTCGTCACGAACGAGGACTGACCAGGGCGAAATTCCGGCGACACTCGATTGCGGAGATGTGTCTTTTTACTGTGTTTCCGCGCCACGAGCGTTTGGCGGATCGCCTTTATGAGATTTCTCGGACGTGCCGATCAGTATCAAAGGATTGGGCCACTGACAGAGGCCAGCCAGATTTTGATGACCGTTGGTGTGTTGCTTATTCATGATGGTCGAGGCACTGTTCAGCGTGCAGACGAGCGAGCCCGTTATTGCTGCGAACGACGAGATATTGCCCCAGATGCTGGCGTTAGTGCAGAACGAGTTGTACTAAGAGATGATAGAAGGTCGCTAGTCATCGAGGATGAATGACTAGGACATGTGGATCGTTCTCCTACCCCGATGCGAGGTCATCAGATAGATTGATTCCAGCTAGAGACGACTTCACGCGGAGACGTTGGGAGTCGACAGAGACGATCGAATGTCAGAAACCTATTATTCCAAGTTTAAAGTAGTCGGAAAGACATGCAGGCAATTCTATGGTCCCTCTAGAAGAATGAAACCCTAACTCGACTTAATGACTGTGTGAAAGCCTTTGAACCTTCGGGTTTGCGGCAATTCTACGGCGCCATTAGTGAGGCTTGGGTTTGCCCTTCTACGGCTGGACCACCGATGCTGTAGTATGTACTCGATACTATTAAACTGTGCCTAAGATGTTGAGCTCTTGGGGGATTATGAGGTTTTGACGACTCGATCGGATGGCTCGACTTAATTCGGATGCTAAGTGGTGAGATGCATTTCTTGGGAGACTCCAGATACGAGGATAGCCGTTGGAGCTCAGTCCATGCAGCCGCTACGAGACGAGTCCAAAGAAGACGACATTAGAGGAAAGTGAAGTAAGAGGTTCGTACCAGATCTAGATGAGATGACGTTCCACTCCGCCGACATCAGAGATGCGATGCGCATGCCGAGGCATGGTACTTGGATTTACCTTCCAGAAGGAGTCACGATAAGTATGCAGTCGTTCCAGAGCAAGATGCAGATATAGGTAAGGGACGCTGACTTCCGGACAGTTCAGCAGAGACGAGATTTGGGAGGGATTTCGACAGGACCTTTCTGGAATGAATTACGAGAAGACTTGGACCCAGGAGTGGTCATGTTACGCACACCGGCAGGCCAGAGTTCAGGATCGTCGACGAGACATGCTATGAGTGATCACGAAAATTGGCCAGAGGTTCTTAGAGGAAGTGCTTGAGCGGAGACTATCCCGCCATTATTGATTTCGATGTTTTAGGTGATTTATTCGCATGATTTGATTTTGATGATTGAGGATTTATGATCTTTGCACAGTGTTGCACTTGATATCGTTTTCGTGCTTGGTTTCACATGTTTGTGATTTTACGGTTTTAGGCATTTGAGTTGATTTTGTGCGTATATACGCACACGATTTGGTTTTTGCACGCGGTATAGTTCATATATGCTTACAGTGCAGTGTTACGTATGTTGTGCATTTAGGTGCCCTGGACTTTGATTTCGATGGTGGTGTTCGATATTTCTTTTGTGCACCTTGTGCACCTGATTTGATTTTGCGCATGTTCGGCACTTGATATTGGATTTCATGATTTCGTGCACGATGGATGCACCTGATTTGGATTTTCGTGCATGTTGGGCGCATGTTTTGAAGTGTGATTTTGGTGCACACCAGATGCACTAATCGAGATTGTTCGTGCATGTCAGATGCACCTGATTTTGCTGTCAGGCACACATGTTGCCTACGACAGATGTTTCGTGCACACCCGATGCACTTGGATGTTGTTTCTGTGCATATGTATGGCACATATTTGGATTTTGATTTCTGTGCGCACCAGACACACGTAGTATGCATACGCGTATTTTGGGATTGATTTTTCTTATAGAGCAGTACGTTTTTATGATATTGCTATGTGTTTTCGTACTGAGCAGGTCTAGTCAGAGGACAGTACCTGAATATATTTTGCATGCATTGATAGTTATTGAAGGGATTTCCAAAAAGCGAGCTATAGCCTCAGTATTTACCTACGTGTCTGATATGACACGAAATGTTCAAAACAAGGAGACCCTTCTAAATTGTTTCCAAAACGGCGGAACGTACATATTAAACAAAGGATATATATATATATATATATATATATATGTAGTTATTTTCTTACAATAAACGTCCGCCACTGTGCAGTGCTGCGAGCATCGCACAGCGATTTGAAGAAGATTTGGCATGCATTGCTTCCAGATGTTTTAACGATGTATATCAAGTTGGTTTTCATATTAGATCTTGACATTGATGTCTTCTCCATGACTCCTATGATTGCGGGATGCTGGATGGAGTTTGATTTTGAGTTATAGGCTCATTTTTTTTCATGCGCATGCGTTGCGCTACGATTTGTTTTATGTATTTATGATTTCGGAGCCCCGGCGATTTGATGGTTTTGGCTGAAATATTTTAGTATTTGGGGAAAATTTTAATTTAAATTCAGGGACCGAATTTCTTTAAGGGGGGAAGATTGTAACGTTTTGAAAATCGTTTCGGTGAAATTTCGAAAAAACGGTAAAATAAGAGGGTTTTCTGTAAAAAGTCAAAATACAAATATCTTTATTATAAAATTAAATATACATATTCTAGCTATGAAATTGCTAGTATTTGGTGTTTATTGAGCCACTGGTGAAATTTCAAATTTTCTGAAAAATTTTCCGAAATTAATTATTTTAATATTATTTTAAGCCGTCAGTAATACATTTAATTAGGGAAAATTACAAATTAGAATGAGTTGAAACAATTTTTTTGCATCATATCACATTAAATAAAATTTTACCATATGGTTTTTGAAATGAAATGGTTTGCCAAAATGGTTTAGAAAAATATCGAAGAAAAAGACTTTTTCCGGTGAAATTAGTGTTAATGGGAATTGGGGTAATACATTTATCTTTTTCCCCAACCCACACACCCACACCTCACCCTCCCTTCCCCTCCCTATATGGCCGGCCCCACCATGACAACCCTCCCTCTCTCTCTCTCTCTCTCTCCAATCACCAAGAAAAGAAAAGAAAACAAAGGAAAAGAAGAAAGAAATAAATAAGTGAGTGGGCTTTGACTTTTGTGTGGACTTGACTCTATTTTCCCCACCTCCCTCTCTCTCCTCTCCTCCCCATTTTCTGGCCGAGCCCTCCCTCTACAACAGCCCCCAATTTCCCCTCTCAATTCCTCATCAAAAGTCCTCACAAAATGCATCAAAAATCCACCAAAAATCCCACAAAATCAAAATCTAACTCCTACCCATTTTTCCTTAGCCTCTCAAGCATGGATTTTGGTGAAAAGTTTTCATTTTGGAGGTCAAGATTTTGGTGCTAGATTCATGATAGATCTCTTGAAATTGTGAGGTATAAATCTTTGCCCTATAATTAAATTGTTGCTTTAATACTTCAATTCGACTAAATTAGATGCTTAATTAGGTTCTAAATTTAAAACTTGTGAATTCAAGAGAAGGGTTTCAAAAGTCAAGTTAGGTTTTTAGTGATGAGGTTGTGGTTGTGTGATATAGTTAACATGTAGTGGGCATTCCAAATCAAATCTAGTTGCTAGTTTGCATTTTTGTTAATTTAAATTGTGATAATTATATAAATTGGAAACTAGGTTATAAAAATATATATATTTTGGTGAGATAAAATTCTAATTAGGTTTTCATGGCATTATTAACATTATAAATTGTGGTTTAATATTTTAATATATGCAAAACCAAGCTTAATTGTAAAATTGTGAATTTTACTTTAAAAAGAGTTAAAATCGGTATTTTTTCAAACTAGGAATTTGGAATATATGCAAATTGATGAGTTTAATTTATGAAAGTGATTTTTATGACCTAATTATGTTATTTAATGAGCATTTTGGCCATTTGAATCGTTAAAATTTGTAGATTGGTTAAAACATCAAGTTTTGAACCGAAATGGGAATTTGTGATAACTAGATTTTGGAAAATAAAACGATTGGTTTAATTTTATGGATTTGATGAATTAATCCCTATTTCTTATACAGTTAGTGAGTTTTGAAACCATGATTGGTACGTTTGGTATTTTTCTCGATTAATCGGTGTTTGTACGCCGACGTCGAGGGTTTTTGGGTTGATTTGTGAAAGCAAACCATAGGTTTTGACCTATGTGGGATTCGTGAGTCGTTTTGGACATGAGTCGGATTTTAATGCGATACGGTGCGTTATGATATGTAGGTACCCCATGTGGACTTCGAGACGACAAGCAAGCGCGTGGCGACGTCGGCACCGGCGAGCGAGGACCAGGTGAGTAGATTTGTATCTACGGGGAGAAGTCGGGTGGATGGCGTATAGCACCCCCGCAGTCCGTGGTGGTGTATACGGATGCGTATACACACCAACAATTTATTATATGTTATTTGGGATTAATAACGATGTTTAGGATGATATTGGTGTGTTGAATTATTTTAGTGTTGCGAACCCTAGGGTAGTGTTGCACTACACATACACACATACATACTTGCATACATTCCTATTTATATGAGCTCATGGGATTCTTTATAGTTATGTGTTCACATGGGTATGAGACTATGTGTTCACATACGGATTTGAGGATGATACTTGGGATTGAGCTGAGTCGATGAGATTTGTTTTGTGGTTGTGATATCGGTGATATGGCAGGATTCGTACTTGAGGTACGTCCTGGTGTTATAGCGGATCTTGGGACGACGATATGGGTGAATAGTGTTATTAATAAAATGGTCGACATGTGATCGTGATATAAGATATGATATGCTAGGATATTGATACTAGGCCGTATTGGGCGATGTATACCCCTTGATGATGATATGTGCTAATGATATCGGTTTGTACGAGATTGTCGATCAGTAGTCAGATCATTAGTATCTTGAGGATATTAGTATTGTACTAGCATAGGTCAGTACCCTAGACTACGATCTTGAATAAAGAGGATACCAGAGGAATGGCGTGAGGAATATGATATTGACCCGTACCCAGATTTGGGGATGCCGTACGACGGATTTACGTACGAGCTATATCTTGATGATTGATCCGTACTCTTGACTTGGGATGTCTGATTGTAGATATGGTATCGGATATGATATTATTGAGGCGGGATCACCGACTAATATATATACAGGTATGTATATGGATCGACTCAGATGTTAGGCGGTTTCCCTACCTGTAGTCCAGCTTGTTAGCTTAGCCCTTTAGTTTAGTTCAGTTGTTAGATTAGATTCGATTCTTACCTATTTCAAAAACTAACGAATTGTGGGTATTTTAAAAGACAGCCCAAGGGATCCTACGGATATTTCAAAAGACGTATCTTTTCATAAAAACACCGTAGCCCCTGTTTTCAAAATCCCATGATTCGTGTTATTTCAAAAGGCACCATTTGTAGGACTTATATTAGATTAATGCAGGTTAGTTACAGTTGCGTCTAGTATTCAGCTCCCGCTTATTATTGTGGTTCGCTTCGCATCGCATACTTATGTTATAATTTCTTATTGCAATGTTGATATCATATTGTTAGGACACCAGCACCATTATCGATGATGCTTATGTACCACGTACACTTACTTGCCGGCTCACACACATCTTCATCGGTAATTGCCATGTCACGTACACCTTAGAAAATATTAATGCTTGACTTAGCTTGTTAGTTAGTAATTTGATATGATATTAGTGTACCTGCCTTATATGCCAGCTTAACATTGTAGTTATTACTTTTCACTTCATGCATACTGTTATTCATTGTTATGCCTATATTCATGGTTTTACATGCTATTGATGATTTGGATTCGGATTTCTATGAAATTTTCTGGATTTGGGGGGAAAACCGCAAAACTTATATAAACTGATTTCTCTCTTTTTAAATAAAAAAAAGTGCGGTTTTCCCATGATGTATGAGTCGTCCACCATGAGTTTGCTGATGGATTTCGAGACCCGATTCGAGGAGATGGATGAACCGTTTCGGGTACATGGTGGACCCGGTAAGGTACCCCGGGGCAAGAAGCGCGTGATGATGACGATGTGAGCCTGGCAGGGGAGCACTACCTACCGGTGATTTTACCCGACGCGTCGGATATCCGGAGGATACCGTCGTAGTCTTGAGATGGATGGTAGGGCCCGGTCTGGACTGACGGCGCCCTAGATATTGTGATTGAGACATTGAGATTTCGAGATATTGAGGTACAGAGACTGTGATACAGAGATATCGAGATATTGGGATTTCGTTTTGTGCCGATGCTAGGCACTGTTTTATACTGATTTCATTGTGATACCTCATTTTAAAAATACAAAGAAAATCTCACTAAATTATGGAAACAGTTCTTCATTTACATGTATTCTGTTTCCATGCATTCATACTTCATTCATATGATATATTGCTACCTGAGGCACTGACACGGGCACATGAGATTACACTCGGGTTAGATATTTACCCTAGCCTTGTTATAGGTTGCATGTTATATATATAATTGAGGATATATTATGATCTTTGACCTATGTTGCGTTATTTATGCGATTTCTTTCCGTAGTTGTTTTTTTATTCACGAGTTGGCAACTCACCCCCGTTGTGCCCCAGTTTCTTGCAGGTTTGCCGTGCAGGTTTCATTACGGCTTGCGGGCATAGTTTCCTTCGGGTGATTTGCTAGTAGGTGGGTTTACTTGTATCGTACCCCCAATTATATAACTTGTATATTATTACTCTGTTGTATCTAGAAGTTCCATCAACCAAAAATGTATTTTTTGAGATAGAGACCAGAGATGCTATTCTTTCGACCTTAGAGTCGCGCGTTTTATTTCTGTGGTTTTCTTGTGGTTTTGAGTTTTTGATCCTCGCCGTTGGCGTTGTATATTATATTGCTTTTGTGGTTGTGACCGTTGATTGACGAAGAGCTAGCTCCTGCTTGGGGATGCCCTTTTATTGATTTCGTATACTATTCATGTTGTATCCCGTTTAGGGGCCAGTATTTACAAAGGAGACTCTGCCGAAATTTTCAGGAAATATTTGATATTTTTTTAAACGCATAATTCGGCTATGCTATTAAAACTACTTGATTTAAATTGGTTTTCCTTCACTCTTCTACTTTTCTTGGTTTGGATTTCTGGGTTTTCGGTTTACTTAGATTACGTATGCCTCGAGACGTTTCGTAGTTTAAGTGCCGGTCATGTTCCGTACTTTCGGGACGTGACAATTAAGGAGATGTTCTTGGTGTATGGCTGAAAAGACCTCCAGATCGAGGTCTTGCCGACTCCAGCTTCCAGAGTGACAAGGATGACTCCAAGTCCATGTCGGGTTATGTCTTTACCCTCAATAGAGGGGCGGTCTGTTGGAAGAGTTCCAAGCAGGACACCGTTGCTGACTCAACGATGGAAGCGGAGTACATAGCTGCTTGCGATGCCGCAAAAGAAGCTGTCTGGATGAAGAAGTTCCTCACAGAACTTCAGGTGGTTCCTACCAGTGTTAATCTAATACCTCTGTATTGCGACAACAACGGCGCTATTGCTTTGGCGAAGGAACCCAGGTCCCATCAGAAGTCCAGAGACATCTTAAGACGGTATCACCTGATCAGGGAGATCGTAGATCGCCGGGAGATCGAGGTAAAGAGAGTAGATTCAGAGAATAACACTGCTGATCCATTCACAAAGGCCATTCCTGAGACGCAGTTCGAGAGGCTATTCGAGATGATAGGTCTGCGATATGCTAGTACATGGCCCTATTGCATTTGGGAGATTGTTAGTGTTTATGCCCTAGAGGCCATTACTGTATCATACTAGTTTGTATATTACTTAATGGAAGCTTGGGATATTCACAGTTGTATTGACAGTCTTGCTAAAAATGGTAGTATGCTACTTGGTTTAAGCCTACTTTAATATGTGCATATGTTTCTTTTAACGTATCGCTTATACATATTAGTAGAGCCCTTAGGATCTTTACTTGATTACCAGCGTTGTGATGGCAGTCACACTAGTGGAGGCTGGGTAGTTTATAAGCAACATCCTATACAGGTCCCTGGTCGTAGGATTATCGAGACAGGGCATCGATACTCCGGAGTAGACTGGTGTTTACGCTTCTCATCCCAGTTGGGAAGATGGTCTGTCCCACAGCCATCAGTACGTCGTACTGGAGATAGTATGCAGGTGCTCGTTAGGTTACGGGTACACCGAACAGGACTCACCGGGAACTGCAGGTTGGTTTTATACCCATCGTCAGATAGTAGTTCCCAGCTGACATGAGTACAGCTTAGTCCGTCGACTTGACACTGCTACTTCGCCTCGGGTGTGTTCCCACTGTTCTTAGATTACTACCCTACCATGGGTCGAAGGAGTTGTGCAAACAGGTAGTAGTTGGGTGCAGTCCCGAAGCACTTGGAGGCAGTGGCGGTTAGACAGGATTCGTCTCTCCCGGTATTGGGGGTTGATATCGCGTTGTGTATGGAGAGCCATTACGCAAAGTCCCTGGCCAGGGCAAGCGAGATTTACTGGTAGGTTCCAGTAGTTTCTCAAGGTGTAATGGGCTTCACTCCGACACGACTTATACCACTATTAGGGGTTTGACGTTTACCGCCCTCCTAGGCCCGATATGCGATAGTCCTAGACGAACAGACCGGATTGTACGGAGATTGTCACATCAGGCTCAGTAGGAGTTCGGATGGGTTTCCTCATCGTCCTTCTTATCGACATCTACCTGGGGACCGTTACGTACAGCTAGTATCGCTTGCGGCCTGTGGTTAAACCCACTACCAGCGTAGTGTCGAGTCTTTAGAGTCCCATACAGAGAGTTTCTCTGCACCGGGCAAAAGGTGTAGAGGCCGTATGATTTTACGGTAGGGCCGCGATCACGTACGTACACTTGTGCACGTATTTTGATCTGGCAGATAATATTAGAGGGCTTTGGTTCATCCAGATTCTAGTATTATACAGATGGATTTATTCAGTCAAAGATTATCCGTGTTTTTCGGAAATACGAATAGGAGGGGCAGTCTCGTAATTTGTCGGGAAGCTTCTAGAAGAAGGTGACTCATTTGTGTTTGATTCTTTTTAGGATTTAAAAAAATGAGGTGGAAAGATGAGGTGTAGGTTTTCATTAAATGGATAATGACTCATGAGATGATTCATCTCAAATGAATTAAAAGAAGCATGCTAGATATTATGATAGATATTTGTTATGATATTTTGATGCTTCATAATTTTTTAAAGATGAGACATTATTCTTTTTATTATCACAAAAGCTTTCTCTCTCCTCAAGTTTTCATCTTCTTTCTCAAAACCCTAATAGCTCTCATGAGTTGAGAAACCTAAAGTTTAAGTGACTAGCTAATCCATCTTATTACTCTACACCCTCTAGGACTTCTAGATTAGCGATCTAGAAGCCGTAGTTATCTCAGATTCGAGATAGAAGCTCGGACTATAGACTCTCGGGTGGATCATCTTTGACTCGAGGAGGCCGTTGAGGTGCCGACGTTCCATAGAGCCTACGAGGTGTGGAGGACAGCGATGAAGACCCGAAGGACAAGTAACGTGAGGTATAACTTCGAATTCGAGTAGTTAAACCTTTCGTAGTTTGCTAGTAATAGTTTAGACACGATCCGTGTGCTCAAGTCCGTGTTACGAAGCTTTGATAATTGTTTTTCATATATTTCGCCTCCCCGCAAGCTCGTGGGGTGCGTGACATGAACTTACAGTATCTAATTGTTGGAGATAGGGCTATCAGAGTCAATTATTGGATCACAGGCACGTGATCGCAATGATTGATAGAGGACCTATACCGTTAGAACAGTCTTACTCAAAATGATAGTATGCTATCTAGTTTATCTTTATCATCGTGTACTGCTTTAGGTGACCTTACAAGTCACTATTGCACGTTGATAGAGCCCCTAGGATTCTTGCTTGACTGCCAGCAGTATAAGGGCGATCATATACGTGGGAGCTGGGGTCTATAAGCACATCCTTAAAAGGTCCTTAGTCGTGGGAGTTTTCGAGACATGGCATCGATACTCCAGAGTAGACTAGTGTATACAGTCGAGACCTCGACGAGGGGTGGTGTTCGGTCTCACAAGCCACTGGTGTCAGTTGGTTCACCTAAGATGTATACAGGTGCTCATTGGGTTATGAGTACACCGGACAGGACTCGCCGGGAACATGCTAGTTGGAATTATACCTGATGTCAGATAGCAGTTTCCTGATGACATGTGTACTGTAGGGTTCCTAGGCACACTATAGAGGTCTCACAAGGCATCAACCATGCCAATTTCAAAAATTATGAGTGCCGAGAAACCCTAATACGGATCGTTGACTAGAAGTTTAGGCGAAATACAAATCTAGTTAACAATTTAACTAAAGATCAGAAGCTACAACCTTTGTAGATCCGGATCTCCACTTCCTTAGCTCCACGTAGGCGTCCTCTCGCTGTCCATCTTGAATCCCGAACTCAATCGTCGGCTTCATCGGGAAAATGGGCGGACTAGGTCGTCGGCTTCGTGCCGAAGATGATCTACGTCGAGGTTGCACAAGTTCAAGCTCCAACTTCACCAAGTTGTGAAACTTGTGAAGAAAACACCCAAAACAACTTGGCAAGAGGTAGAGGGTGAAGAAATAGGAGGTGGGTTCACTTTAGAATTTGATTTCTCACTTTAGAACTCAAGTTGCCATTGATGGCATCAAGGTTTCTTTCTTGAAGAAGAAGATCAAGAAGAAGAAAGAATATGATAAGTTCTTTTAAAATGAAAAGAAAAACTAAACTTATCATAATGTGAACCATAGTTAAGTGTAGAGAATTGACTAAGGTTAGAAGAATGGTTAGGGTTTAGTGTGAAGACAAAATGGTCACAAAGTCAAAGCTTCATGAAGCTTCAACAATGTTCAAAAATGAAAGCAACCATTTTGTATTCTTATCCCATTCTTTTTTTTCCAAAAATGAATAAATAAAAGAATGGATAAATAAAAACCCTAATCACTTTCTTAACCTAGGTTTAATTCTATACACTTAACCAAATGAGCAAGCATCATCTAACATGATACAAACATGTGCACAAAAGTATATCACATATACAATTTGCACATCAAGTGAGAAAATCCATTTAAAGTGAACCAATACTAGTTAATGCAAAGTAATATATCAAATATATAATTATACATTAAATCATTAAATCAACACTTGATTTAACGATCCGGTCATATCGCATATAACCGACTAGTATCCAATGTATCGGCTTATCGAATCAATCCTTGATTCGATATCTAGGTTATATCGAATACAACCAATCGATACATCCATCGCGAGAATGGAATACGGTATCACATACACGCATTATTCTCGGTCCTGCACATATCTCATATGCGCTCCTATTTCGTTTCGCTTGAGCCAGGAAACCTCTGTGTAGGACTCTAAAGACTCGTCAATACGCCGGTAGCAGATGATGATCATATCAAGCACCCACAAGCCGCAAGCGGTCTGCTAAACGTAACGACCATCCGGGTATTGAGCGATCAGAAGATCGACGAGCTAGCCCGCTCACACTTCTGTGAATCCAACCAGTAACACTTACCGTACAGTCCGGTCTGTTCGTCTGATACGCGCATATCAAGTCTAGGGGTGGTAAACGTCAGACCCCAAAAACCGATAAGTCGTGCAGATGCGAGGCTCATAACGGGTCGAGAAACTACTGGTAACACTTACCAGCAAATCTCTGATCAGCCCTGGCCAGGGACTTCCCGGTTACGGCCAATCGAGCACAGCGCAACATCAACTCCCAATACCGGGAGAGACGAAACCCCTCCTATCGCTCATTGCCTCCATGTGACTCGGGACTGTACCCAAAGACCACCGTTTTGCACGCCCTCATGGACGTGGTAAGGTGGAGATCAAAGCACAGTGGGAATCACACAAGACTCTATGACGATCTCGGGTCTACAGACTAACCTGCACAAGTGTCACCTGAGAACTGCCATCTGACGTGAGGTATAATACCATCTGGGAGTTCTCGGCGAGTCTGTCCAGTGTACCCAGTCTCCACTGAGCACCCGTATACCATCTCTGATGTCAAACACCAATGGATATGGGATCATCCATCGCCCATCTCATGGGTCGAGAAGCGTATACGCTAGTCTACTCTGGTATATCGATGCCCCGTCTCGATACACCAACGACTAAGGACCTTGAAGGATGTACTTATGGACTACCATGTCCCCACTAGTATGATCTGCATCATAGTCCAGGTAGTCAAGTACACATCCTAAGGGCTTTACCAACATGTAACCATAAGACAGTTTAAAGAGACAAGTGTACATGTTAAGATAAAGAGCAACCAGATAGCATACTATCATATCGAGCAAGAAAGTCATCTCTATATATGTCCAAGCATCCAATATAATATACATCATCTGTACAATACTGGCCTCTAGAGCATACATACAACTAACAATCTCCCACTTGCACTAGGGCCAGCTGCTGTAGTATCACATACCGAGCATCCCGAAGAGTCTCTCAAACTGTATCTGGGGAATGGCCTTTGTGAGTGGATCCGCCATGTTGTTCTTTGTGTCAACCCTCCTGACCTCGATCTCCCGGCGATCTACTATTTCCCAGATCAGGTGATACCGCCTCAGAATATGCCTGGATCGCTGATGGGACCTGGGTTCCTTGGCCAAAGCCACCGCTCCATTGTTATCGCAATACAAAGGTATTGGATGCTCAATGGATGGAACCACTCCAAGTTCAGTAATGAACTTCTTGATCCAGACAGCCTCTTTGGCAGCATCGTTTGCAGCGATGTATTCAGCCTCCATCGTCGAGTCTGCCACGGTTTCCTGCTTGGAACTCTTCCAGCTGACCGCCCCTCCGTAAAGGGTAAAGACAAAGCCCGACTGCGACTTAGAGTCGTCCTTATCACTCTGGAAGCTCGAATCGGTAAAGGACTCCACTTGGAGTTCTCCGTTACCATACACCAAGAGCATCTCTTTAGTCTTTCGTAAGTACTTGAGAATGCTCTTCACAGCTGTCCAGTGACTCTCTCCAGGATCAGCTTGATACCTGCTCACTATACTTAGTGAGTATGCTACATCGGGTCTGGTATATAGCATCGCATACATGATAGAGCCTACAGCCGAAGCATAGGGTATCCCTTGCATGCGAGCTCTCTCCAAATCAGTCTTGGGAGACATCTCTTTGGAGAGAGTGACTCCAGAGATCGTGGGCAAGTTCCCACGCTTGGATTCTTCCATACTAAACCTCTTTAGTATGGTGTCAATGTACCTGGATTGGGACAATCCCAATATCCGTTTGGATCTATCTCTATAGATCCTGATTCCCAATATGCAGGAGGCATCACCAAGATCTTTCATCGAGAATCTTTGTGATAAGAAGAGCTTGACCGAATGCAGCATAGGAATATCATTTCCTATCAAGAGTATGTCGTCCACGTACAATACGAGGAAGACAACCTTACTCTCTGCTACCTTCCTGTAGATACAAGGTTCATCTGGGTTTTTGACGAAATCAAACTCTTTGATAACGACGTCAAAGCAGATGTTCCAACTCCGCGATGCTTGCTTTAATCCATAAATGGATTTAAGCAGCTTGCACACCTTCCCGCTGCTCCCACTGTCTACGAAGCCCTCTGGCTGAGTCATGTACACGCACTCTTCTAAATCACCATTTAGAAAGACGGTCTTAACATCCATTTGCCAGATTTCGTAATCATGATATGCAGCGATGGCAAGCATGATCCGGATGGATTTAAGCATAGCCACTGGAGAAAAGGTCTCGTCATAGTCCACACCTGGTCTTTGACGAAAACCCTTTGCTATAAGTCTAGCTTTGAAAGTCTCCACTTTCCCATCTACACCAAGTTTTTTCTTGAAGATCCACTTGCTCCCAATGGGTTTTACCCCTTCAGGAGCAACTTCCAAAGTCCATACTTTGTTGGTGTATATGGATTCCATCTCGGACCGCATAGCATCCAGCCATTTCACTGTGTCCCCACTCGTGATGGCTTGCTCGAAGCTAGTTGGGTCATCATCCTCCATGATGCAATCCTCACTGCCACCATCAATGAGAAAACCATAGCATCTCTCAGGTGGTCGAGAAACCCTACTAGATCGGCGGAGAGGCTGGGGTACGTCGGGCACCACTGAATCCTCTGGTTCTACTAAATCATTAGTTGCAGTTTGTGGTGCTGGAACCTCTTCCAGTTCTACCTCTTTGCCATTAATTTCTTTTGCAAGAAATTCCCTTTCCAAAAAGGTGGCATGTTGAGCAACAAACACTCTTTGTTCCTCAGCTTGGTAGAAAAAATATCCTTGAGAATTCTTAGGATATCCCACAAACTTGCAAAGGACTGATCGTGCCTCGAGTTTGTCCGGATTTTGCTTTTTGACATAGGCCGGACAACCCCATATCTTAATTCGTTTAAAATATGGTCTCTTCCCACTCCATATCTCATATGGTGTGGTAGGTACAGATTTAGACGGAACCAGATTCAATAGGTATATGGCTGTCTCAAGCGCATACCCCCAAAAGGAAATAGGTAACTCAGCATTGCTCATCATTGAACGCACCATATCTAATAGGGTGCGATTCCTTCGCTCCGATACACCGTTGTGCTGTGGTGTATAAGGAGGAGTAAGCTGAGAGAGAATCCCATTCTGTTTTAGATAATCCAGGAATTCACTGCTTAAGTATTCACCTCCTCGATCAGATCGAAGAATCTTAATACTTTTGCCCGTTTGGTTCTCTACCTCGTGCTTATATTCTTTGAATTTCTCAAAAGCTTCAGACTTGTGTTTCAACAGGAACACATGCCCGTATCGAGAGAGATCGTCAGTGAATGTAATGAAGTAGGAAGAACCATTTCTGGCGTGTGTAGACATAGGACCGCATACATCACTATGCACCAGTCCCAAGAGTTCAGTAACTCTTTCTCCGTGTCCCGTAAACGGAGTTTTGGTCATTTTTCCTTTGAGACATGAATGGCAAGTGTCATAAGATGATAATTCGAATGAATTCAAATATCCATTCTTATGCATCTTAGCCAGTCGTGTCTCATTGATATGGCCAAGTCTACAGTGCCACAAGAAGGATTCGTTCATTTCTGAGCTTTTCCTCTTGTGTGTGTTTTGTATATTGAAGACTGTATTTTGATTGAGAATGAATATGCCATTATGTAGCGAGCCTGATGCAATCAACTTTTGATCTAGGAATATGTTCATAACATTATCCTTTACTACAAAATTATATCCTTCTTTACTTAATAAAGAAACTGATATAATGTTGCACATCATGTTCGGTATATAATAGCACTCATTCAGGACTAGTGTATCACCATTTGGTAATACCAGGTGATATATGCCAACTGCTTTGGCTGCAACATTTTCCCCATTCCCTACTTGAACGGAATGATCACCTTTTCCCAGTTCTGTACCTTTTCGTAGCCCATGTAACTGCTTACATATATGGGATCCTGATCCGGTATCTAATACCAAGGACGTAGGGTGAACTGAGAAACAGTTCTCAATAACAAACACATCCGAAGAAGGTGCATCATCATGCACATTCTCCGTTTGGGCGGCGTGAGAATCTAGATATTCTTCTGTTTCCTGTTCAGTCTTATAACATTTATAAGATAGAACGGGTCCAACGTTCCCTTGCACAGTATAACATGCGGGTAGGGTGTCAGGATATTGTCCCTGACAGGCTCAGTAGGGTGTCAGGATAAGTTCGCTCATCGACGAACGGACTGTACGGATATTGTCACTGACAGGCTCAGTAGGGTGTCAGGATAAGTTCGCTCATCGACGTCCCTTTTGGTCAATACCTGGTAGCCCGTTACGTATGGCTAATACCTCTGACGTGCTAGTGGTTAAATCCACAACCAAGGTGTTGACGAGTCTTTAGAGTCCCCCACAGACCGTTTTCTCAAGTTTCAGGCAAAACGCTGTAGAGGCCGTATGGAGATATGGCAGGGTTCGATCTTATACGTGCGGTATTGCATAGATCATGATCGGACGGATAATACTAGCGGGCTTTGGTTTAAGTCGGATCCTAGTATTGTACAGTGTAGATTTTGTTCCATTGCATTTGTATTCAGTGGGAATACAAATGCGGGTACGTATATACAGTCGCGGGGTTTTCCTGTAATTTATTACGGGATCAGTTTTCTGAAGTTGCCAATTTGCATTCCGTTTCGGCCAGTTTTCCTTTGTTCCTTCACGGCCGGACTTTTGTGATGGGAGGGGCTAATTTGCATATTTGCAAATTAACAATTGTGGAGGGGTTTCTTGTAAATGGAGGATTATGATAAATCTAGCATCTTTGCTTTTCTTCTTTCATGATGGCTAGCCTTTATGGTGATTAGTTTTGAAAGGATGGGATTTGAAATAGAAGTGACATTATTATCATCACATTGGTTATGGTCACCATTTTGCTTTTACTACACTCACCTCCCTTCATGGTTTTGGTTTTTCTCTCCTCATTATTGATAGGGCCGGCCACTACTTGAGGGGTGAGATTTTTGGAGTTAAAAAATTGATATTTCATCTCATTCCTTGCTAGAAAAATGAGAGCACCATTTTTCCTCCAAAGTTCTTTTCTCTTCTCCACCATCAATGGCAACTTCATACCCCAAATGAGACAATGCTTTCTACACTTCATCTACAGCATCCTTGGGCACGTCGACTCGCCAACTTCGTGCCCGAGTTGCCTCGGTCCAGAGGTGGGAGCCCGTAAAAGAAGCCGACGATGTGGTGCCCGTTCTGACGAGGAGATGAAGACCGGAGATTCCGCGAGGAGATCGGAGTGGAGGCCGAAGACCAAAGGACACGGATCGCTCGGTATAACATTCTACCCCTTCTCTAGTTTGCTAGGAGTAGGTTAATGGCCCGATCCGGGTTTTCAGTGCGCGGTGGTGCCGGTTTACAAGTTTCGTAAAAGTATCGTTTCCGCATTCCGGCGTCGGATTGACGGCCGGGGCGCCGCCGTGCACTTACACTACTCTCTTAATCTCGATCTCGTGGCGATCTACTATCTCCCGGATCACATGATATCGCCTCAGGATGTGTCTGGACTTCTGATGGGACCTGGGCTCTTTGGCCAACGCCATAGCCTCATTATTGTCACAATACAAAGGTATTGGATTAATAATGGTTGGAACTACTCCTAGCTCCGAAATGAACTTCCTCATCCAGACGGCTTCCTTGGCAGCATCATTTGCAGCAATGTACTCAGCTTCCATCGTTGAGTCTGCAACGGTATCTTGTTTGGAACTCTTCCAACTTACCGTCCCTCCATTGAGGGTAAACGCAAACCCTGAGATAGACTTGCTGTCATGCTTGTCACTCTGGAAGCTCGAATCGGTAAAGGCCTCCATTTGGAGATCCCCATTACCATACACCAAGAACAATTCTTTAGTCCTTCGCAAGTACTTAAGAATGTTCTTCACAGCAATCCAGTGATTCTCCCCTGGGTTTGACTGATACCTTCTTACTATACTAAGTGCATAAGCAACATCAGGGCGTGTTCATAACGTCGCATACATTATCGATCCTACTGCCGAAGCATAGGGAATAATTCTCATGCGAGCTCTCTCTATATCAGACTTTGGGCAATCGTCCTTTGTGAGAGTGACTCTATGGCCAGTGGGTGAGGCACCCCGCTTGGAGTCTTCCATACTAAACCTCTTTAGGATGGTGTTGATGTACTTGGTTTGGGACAATCCCAACAACCGTTTGGATCTATCCCTATAGATCCGTGTGTCCAATATATATGTGGCATCACCCAGGTCCTTTATGGAGAACCTTTGTGATAAGAATGATTGACCAACTGTAGCATAGGAATATCATTTCCTATCAGAAGTATGTCATCCACGTACAATACGAGGAATGTGACATTTCTCCCTACAGTCTTCTTATAAACACAAGGTTCATCTGGATTTTTGATGAAATCAAACTCTTTGATAACATCATCAAAACAGATGTTCCAACTTTGTGATGTCTGCTTTAATCCATAAATGGATTTAAGCAACTTACATGCTTTTCCGCTGCTCCCACTGTCAATGAAGCCCTCTGGCTGATCTGTATAAATGCATTCATCTAAATCACCATTTAGAAATGTAGTTTTAACGTCCATCTTCCAGATTTCATAGTCGTAGTGAGCAGCAATAGTAAGTAGGATCCGAATGGATTTAAGCATGGCTACCGGACAGAAAGTCTCGTCATAGTCCAAACCTGGTCTTTGACGAAAACCTTTCGCTACCAACCTTGCCTTATAGGTCTCTACCTGTCCATCTACACCGATCTTTCTTTTAAAGATCCATTTGCAACCCACATGTTTTATCCCAGAGGGTACATCCTCTAAAGTCCATACTTTTTTGGTGTACATGGACTCCATTTCGGATCTCATGGCATCCAGCCATTTCACAGAGTCACCACTCGTGATAGCTTGATGAAAACTGGCAGGATCATCATCATCCATGATGTAATCTTCTCTATCACCATCAATGAGAAAACCGTAGTATCTCTCACGTGGGAGAGAAGTCCTACCAGATCTACGAAGTGGCTGAGGTTCATTAGATTCTGTTACAACATCAGGTTCAGCCAAGTCATTTGTAACTTGTGTTTCTAGAACCTCTTCTAGATCTACCATATTGCCATCAGCATCATTTGGAAAAATCTCATTTTCTAAAAATGTGGCATACTGAGAAACAAACACCTTTTGTTCCTCCTTGTGGTAGAAAAGATACCCAAACGAATGTTTTGGATATCCCACATATACATTTGACTGATCGTATCTCGAGTTTATCTGGATTCTGCTTTTTGACAGAAGTCGGACAACCCCAAATCTTAACTCTTTTAAGATATGGTCTCTTCCCATACCATATCTCATATGGAGTGGTAGACACGTCTTGGTTGGAACTTTGTTTAACAGAAAAGATGCAGTTTCCAATGCATGCCCCCAAAACGAGAGGGGTAACTCAGAATCACTCATCATGGATCATACCATATCTAATAGGGTACGATTCCGCCGTTCTGACACACCGTTGTGCTGTGGTGTGTAAGGGGGAGTGAGCTGAGAGAGAATCCCATTCTCTTTTAGGAAATCCAAGAACTTAGTACTTAAGTACTGTCCACCTCGATCTGATCAAAGTATCTTGATTCTCATTCCTGTTTGGTTTTCTACTTCAAGTCTGTACTCCTTGAATTTCTCGAAAGCATCAGACTTATGCTTTATCAAAAACACATGACCGAATCTTGAGAAATCATCAGTGAAAGTTATGAAGTAAGAAAAAACGCCTCTTGCATGTGTAGACATTGGCCCACATACACCACTATGTATGAGGCCTAGGAGCTCAGTAGCTCTTTTTCCGTGTCCAGTAAACGGAGTTTTGGTCATTTTACGTTTGATACAAGACTGGCAAGTTGCATAAGATTTATACTCAAAAGAATTTAAATATCCATCTTTATGAAGCTTGTTTAGTCTTGTTTCATTAATATGACCAAGTCTACGATGCCAAAGAAAAGCTTCATTTATATCTGAAAATTTTCTTTTTCTTGTGTGTTGAATGTTGAAAACTGTGTGTTGATTAAGGACGTATATCCCGTTATTAAGTGTACCACAACCAATCAACTCTTGATTAAGCCTAATGTTCATAACATTGTGTTGCTCATTGTTTAACAAAGAAATGGATATAATATTACAAAGCATACTTGGCACAAAATAACATGGGTTCAAAACCAATATACAACCCGACGGCAACCCTAGGTGATACTCTCCCACTGAAACTGCATTTACATTGGAACCATTTCCAACCTGGAGAGTATGATCAACTGTCTTCAAAACTCTGCTATTTCTCAACGCCTGCACAGAATTGCAAATATGAGAACCTGAACTGGTATCTAATACCCAAGAAGCGGAGTTAATAGAAAAATAGTTTTCAATTACGAACACTCCTGAAGTTGAAGCATTACCATGCTTCTTCTTGAGTTCAAGGTACTCAGTACAGTTCCGCTTCCAGTGTCCCGTCTTTTTGCAGTGGAAACTTTCTCCTTTCCCCGATTCCCCAATCTTGGACTTGTCTTTCCCCTTAACCTTTTTGACTCCACCCTTAGGTTTGGTGGGTTTCTTCTTCATCTTTCCCTTGGCCTTAGCCTTCGGGCGAGAGGAGGATGATGGCCCAACATACGAAATGGGAGTCTTCACTGACTTCAGTGTGCTCTCTGTACTCTTTAACATATTAAGGAGTTCAGGTAATTCCTTCTCCATGTTGTGCATGTTGAAGTTAACTGTAAATTGAGCAAAGGTGGAGCGGAGAGACTGCAGAATAATATCCGTATATTGCTCATTTTCCATTGTCCACCCAAGGTCCTCAAGCTCTTCTATGAGAGCTATCATCTTCAGAACATGGTCTCCTACTGGTGTGCCAGGGGCCATTCGCATCTGAAACAGCTTTCTGGATGCTTCGTATCGTAATACGTGAGATTGCTCTCCATACAACTTCTTTGTATGGAGGAATATAGCTTGTACGTCCATATTCTCGTGCTGCTTCTGATGTGTGTTATCCATCGATGCAAGCGCGAGGCATTTAGCCGTAGCACAGTCAGCGTCCCATGTCTTGCGGATTTACATATCCGCAACTGAAGGTTTAGGACCTAGGATGGGCGGGGTTGAAGCTGTGAGGACATATGATACCTTATCATAAGTCAAGGCAATATTGAGATTCCTCAGCCAGTCTTTATAATTGGTCCCATTCAGCTTGTTTTTATCTAATAGAAGCCTAAGGCCTGTCATAGGTATCTGCCATTAAGAGAGAGAAAAGAATACATTCAGCGAAAGCTCTTGCAAAGATCAGATTAGTTATTATCTTGTCTAATCGATGTATCCCACTATTTTTTATCAAATTTCCTTTAAAACCTTTAAAAATAAAACTAGCCGGGATTAATTACATTCTACAACTTCGCTAACCGTTCAGCCAGGCTAGTGCCGGTACTTGAGGGAGGTTCCCCGTGCTTTCGCACGGACCTAATTAAAATAAACCTCGTCTTCCCAGCGGCGTAGCCCCTTTCTAGACACCTAATGGGTTAGCTAATTGTAAAGTGCAAAATTCTCCCGGGAGCAACTTTTGCTCACAGTTGGATCGGGATCCTACTATCATATAGAAGGTATGCAATCTCATTGCAAATTTCAACACTTGAAATTCCCGATATTATTTTTACCCCTAGTACTCATGACCTTAACTATAGTCAACATATCATAAGTATTAGTCAAGTTCTTCCCGTCATTTCGTGATTAACTAGACCCACCCACATGACCCTTAACTAAAGTCAACATAATCACATGAATGTCCTAACTTATCTGCATCATATGCAATGTAGGAAAACATCACTTAGCTACCGCACACTGCGCCTTAACTAAAGTCAAAATACGCAGCACGAATACTAAGTATTCTACTTCCTAAAATGACGGAGGGCTGCTGATAGTTTTTAAGAAAACTTTTAACGCTTTGAACTTGATATCGTTGTAGAATCCAATGGGTTTAAAAGAAGTGGATTAAGCTCCGCATTTTGAAACTTGCTTTTTCATAAAAAGGCCGAGTCTGTTTCAAATCCGATTCTACAACATCTTTTTAGGTTCATTTTTCATTACATTAATCTCATTAATGTTGTCCCGTCATTTAAGTCCTAAGGCCATCATAGAAAGAAACGAAAATATAACGTACACTTATGCCACTCGCATTTGCCATAGTGTCCCGTTATGCACCGTTAGGTTACTTAACTAACGGCATACCGGGACGGAGCTAGCGCGGGTGCAAAACATAAGCAACGTCTATTATATATCATATATATAATATTTCATTCGTCTCAGATATATATTAAATGATCACATCAAATAACAAAAGCAGCAGAAGCATATTTAATATAGGATATCTAGGAGGTCCGTATTTTGTATTTAGCCAGCAATAGAAAATACGGATTTTACGGTCGCGATGAATAGCCAAGCCCACACCCCTAGACCCCTACGAGAGCGGCAAGCGACCTTACCAATTCTGGAGTTTAGGAGACCCGGTCTCGACTCCTCGAGATGGCCTACCACTGAACCCTAGAACCCGGTCACTTGTGCCCTCCTCCTTGGGTCTATCCTAATGCGGAAAAGTAAATAATATACAACACCGGTGACATCATCCTCAACCCGGATGTGCCCCAAATAAAAGGATATTACATACAATTTAATTTTACATGAATGAAAAGAAAACTCTCATCTCACATAAAACCCCCCGGCTATTCAATCACGACAATCCAGCACATCATATCTCAGCAACATATAATATCATATACCATCAACGTAAGTAAGTATGCGTACCCTGATTATCGTTGATGTATAGCAACGAAACCGGCGATACATCACATACTACACTTACGGTCACAGAGAAATAAAATGAAAAACTACAACAATTGGAATTGTAACTGCCTTTAGACAACACAAACCCGGAATATCATATATCCAAGATTTCACGCCTAACAATGTAAAGCTCGCATTTTGGTCTCACCCATGAAAACACCTTTTTCAAAATAAGTCGGATAATTCAACAAGATTTCCGATTACACCCGAGACCGAAATGCTAGATTTACACGCAACAAATAAATTTGTAGATTCCAATTATTGTATCACATACTAATAAACTAGGCGCAGTTAAAACATTTGATTAAACGATTGAACACCCAAAGACTTCTCAGAAAGCTCAACACTTGAGCGGCTTTAAAATTTACCAGAAACTGCAACAAGTACATATGGGCCAGCGTAAGAAGTAAAAGTCCAAGCTTCACCAACGGCGCCGCGGAACCGCCGCAGAATGACCATTCTTGCTGCGGTTCCGCGGTCCTTTAGTGGAGTTAGGGATTCGTACTTCTTATGGGCCCATAAAATACCCTGCACGATTTTTTGAGTATTTTTAATGTGAAAAAATCCATGTTTTTGAAAAAAATCCAGAGAGCACCCTCGGAGACTAACTGATACTAATGGCTTGTGAGACCGGCCACCGCCCCTGGTCGGGGTCTCAAAAATTATACACTAGCCTATTCCGGAGTATCGATGCCATTCTCGATACTCTCTCGACTAGGGACATTTAAGGATGTGCTTATGGACCACCCTGCTCCCATGTATATGATCACCATCATAATACTGGTACTCAAGGAAGAATCCTATGGGCTCTATCAACATATAATAGTGATCTGTAATACCACATAATGCATGTACATGATGATAAAGTCAAACCAGATAGCATACTATCATCTCGAGTAAGACCGTTCTACCTGTATAGGTCCTCCCTCAATCATCACAATCGCTTGCCTGCGATTACAATAATTTACTTGAGGGCACTATATCAAAAAATCTCCCACTCGCACTTAAAACTAATTATTGCGGTGTCGCATACTCACAGCCCGTGTGCTACCGAATACCCAACTTCTCTACTAATTAGTCTCTCAAAGCATGTTTGTGAAACTATCACATTCGAGAAATAGCCTCAGTGAGCTGATCCGCTCCAATGTTTCTATTTTTATCTCTCTATATCTCAAATTCACGGAGAAAGACTATCTCCTGAAATTAGCGATACCTGTCTTAGAATTTTTCTGGATATCTGATGGGACCAAGTTCATAAATAAACTCCAAATCCAAGAAACTTCTTAGACTATGTCTTCCACTAAATTTAATCAGTATTTTGTGCCATGCCTTCCTCAGTATCCGCTTGGACCCCTGTCCAACAAAATGCCCCTCAGAAGAGGGTAAACTTTAAATCTGATATTCACTCTGTCATCCAGGTCACCTTGGAAGCCTGAAATGATAACTGCCTCCTTAAGGAGGCTGCCGTTACCATATACCAATAACATTCTCTTATGTTCATAACTGCTTTCCAATATTTCTCCAGGATTGGATTAATATGTGCTTACTGCAGCTAGTGCAAAAGCAATATCTGGTGTGGTACTTGACAAAGTATGATTGACTCAATTGTCTAAGCAAGTGATATGTCATTCATGCAATCCCTCTCTTCATCAGTCTAGAAGACATCTCTTTAGAGAGGGTGACTCCATCACCTGCGGGTACACTACCACGCCAGGAGTCTTCCATTCTAAAATACTTTAGAATAGTATCAATGTACTTGAATTGGGACACTTCCCAAATATAGATCTAAAACAATAGATCTAGTCATCAGAATCCCTGATATATGGAGAAAACACATTGTGACAGCCACAGTATAACCGATCGTAGCATAAGAACATCACTTTCTATCAAGATCATGTCATCCAAATAGCAGGACATCACTCCCTACTACCTTCTTACTAGGTCCATCTATTATTCTGATAAAGTCAAACTCTATAACTGTCACATAAAAAATAGATGATCTATCTCCACTATACTTGCTTTAGTCTATAAATAGACATAAGCTACTGACCCACCACGTTTCCGCTGCTCCCACTGACTACAACAACTCTCTAGTAAAGTCATATACACGTGCACTTCTAAAGCTAATTTCGAACGACGTTATAGTCATCCACCTACCAGATCTCATAGTCTAGAACAGCAGTAGTGGCAAGCTTGGGTCATCAAAACCTCTCTGTCACCGTCTTTGAGGAGACCGAAGTACCTCTCGGGTGGCTAAGATTACCCACCATATCTGCGGAGTGGCTAATGGATTGTCAAATCTAATTGAATTCTTAGTAACTACTAAATTTTCAGTAATCGTTTGTGGTTCTGGAATTACTTCCAGTTCTACCATACTCCCACTAATTTTTTCTGAAAAGAATTCATTTTACTAAAACGGGTGGTGAGTCAAGAACAATATAACTATTGATCCTGCAAATGGTAGAATGTTAACTCTTGTCAAAGCCCGGAATAACTTATAAACTGCCATTACTGAAACGTGCCTTGAGTTTATCCGGATTCTGGTTTTAAGCTTAAGCCGGACTACTCCATATACTTTAACATTGTTAAGATATGAATCCATTCTATATCCAATATAGAAACAAAGGCACTAATTTAATTGGTACCAGATTCAAATTACATGCAGCTGTTTCCAGTGCATTTCGATAAAATGGAGGAAGGCCATGTAGCATTACTCATCATGGAGCGCACCTACGGATGGGTAACCTAAGAGAGAATCAAGTTCTCAAATATATTACTTACGACGGAATACCTAGCATAAGTATCTACATTTTTTATCACTTCGAAGAATCCTGATACTTGTAACGTATGATTTTCTACTTTATTCTTATACTTATAACTCCTCAAAATTTTAGACGTTGTATTTCAACGAAAAACGTGTCTAAAAGCAGAGAAGTCAAAAGTAAATGGAATATAGTACGAGTGCTAACCCCATATCTTAATGGATACTGGACAACAAACACTACTTTGTATAAATTCTCTGAGTTTAATAACTCAAACCCTATGTGTCGTAGGTTGAAAACTGTATTATGGTTAAGAAGAATTACTCCGTTATTGAATGCACCTTACCTAATCATCAACTGATAAAGGTAAATGTCATAAACATAATTTCAAAAAGTTATATCTCACTTTATAAAATAAACGTACAGATATATTAGTTTGAAATTGGTGCATAACAATGGATATTCAAAACCAAATATTTGCCGTTAGGCAAAACCAAGGTGGCTTACTCAAATATCACCAATTATAAAAAATTCTGATATTGAGGATCTAATCACCCAATTCCTAATATTCTACTTCCACTCAGCATCTGTAACGCTATACAGATGCGGGAATCGAGTTTGGTAAATACATACTCTTGAATCAGAAACTAATTGAGAAAACAGTTTTTAATTAATATCACATAATAAAACTGAAACATGAAAATATTTCGAAGGGTTGGCCGAATATTCCTAATAATGTCACTTCCATTATCCAGATTCATGACAGTGGTCACAATTTTCCTTTCCCTCACTTCAATCCCTTTATATGTCTTTACTTCTTACTTTCTGTACACCATACTTTGACTAATTGGTTTTCTTATTTTCCTATCTTTCGACATCTACTTAAGATTTGGAAGAAGACTATCCAATAAGCATAATAGATGTACTCTCCTAATACTAGGACCCCTCGCAACCTGAGAAAAGGTAAAGAGAAATGATAACCGAATAATCTTATTCAATTTCTCCAGAACCGGAATCCATTCTTGAACTTTCTTCGAGTTCGTATGTAAGTATACAATGGCATACCCAAGCAATATGGACCGTCGTAGTAATATGGAGTTTTCTGGAGAAATGCAAAGGGGAAGTAGGAGTGGCAGGATTATATGCGGTTTTGTCGTGAATCATGACAATCCAAAAGTCAAAGTGTGCAAGAAAGTTCGGTTAATTTGGTTCATGAGTTCTAGTTTAAGGTCAGGTTATGGTAGCTGCCAAAGAGAGAGAGAAAAGAAATACTCGGCGTACACTCTAATCTAAATTAGATTGGTTAATCACTTTATCTAATCTGGATGGCTCCCACTATTTACTCAAATTCTCCTTCAAACCCTAAAAGGAGAATTAGTCGGGATCATCTGAAAATCTCTCGAGGAGTAACACCTACTCATCAGTGGGAATCGGGACCCAACTATTAACGCGTGATAACTTGATGGAAACTACTCAAGTCACTACACTCCAGAAAGTATGGGCATTCTTGGCAAATTTCCTTTATATTTGAAACTCCCGATATAGATTTTTGCCCCTAGGACCCAAGTGACCTTGACTGAACCAACATATCAAAGGGTCCTAGTCAAGTTTAACCCGTCATTATCTTGATTGTATTAAACCCACCCGTACGAGTCCTTGACTGATCCAAAATGACTGTACGACTGTCCTAACTAATCACATCACCATGCAACAGAAAAGCACCACATAGCTACCGAACACTACATCTCGGCTGAGCACGACATACGTAGCACGAATACTACGCCATATTAATCTAAAATGACAGAGCACTACGGCTGGTTTTTGGCAAAAAATATTTAACGTAATGAACTTGATATCGTTGTAGGAACTTAAGCAGTTTTGAAAAAGAGTGCTTTAGGCACTGCATTTTTAAAACGAGTGGTTTTGTAGAAAACCGAGTAGTTTATAGTCACGTAAACTTTTTCCAAAGAGGTCACTCCCTGTGAATGGATCTAGGCTCTTTCCTTATCAAATGAGGTGAAGGATATTGCGAAGTGAATATCTCGACGCAAAGAAAAAGTAAACGCCTATAGTTTTCAAATTTGGTTCCGACAACATCATACAGGTTTGTTTTCCTTACATTAATCAGAATTAATGCAGTCCCATCAATTAAACATTTCATGCCAGAAAAAAACGAAAATAAGCACGCACATATATTCCATCCGCATTCGCTGCAGGGTCCCGGGTCTTCACCGTAAGGTTACTTAACTTACGGCAGGGTAGGGACAAGACTAGCGCGGATTCCAAACATATATAGCGTCTACTAGATATATATAATATATATGAACATTCGTCTTATGCGTGATATCAAGTAACATCACGTAGCATCACACCCGAATCACAGCAGAAGCAAATACAATATGGAAATGCGGATAAACTAGCAAAAGTACATTTCAATGGAGCTAAATATGAAATATAATTTTCCCAGTAGTGGATAGCCCGAAGTATCAGACCCTAGACCCCTACGAGTGCAGCAAGCCACCCGCCAATCCTAGAAGTGAGGCAACACCAATCAACAAAGTGAATGGGCCATCCAGCACTCCCAAAATCCAGTGACTTAAGCACCCCTCTGTGAGTCAATACTATACCCCCTATGAGTGCGGAGAATAGCCCGCCAATGCTAAAGTAAGGCACTCCGGTCTCAACGCCATGAGATGGAGGGCCATTGCCCTCTAGAATCTGGCTACTCGAGCAATCCGTCGCTGGGTAATCCTGGTGTATATAATAAAAACCTGAATATACAACGATGACTATGTCCACAACCTGGACGCTCCCCAAAGAATAATACAAGCCACGATAGCAACATTCCACATGTCGGACACTCGCCACACAATATGAATATATATTATATCACAGAGAACTACATCAAATACCACATACACCGGGCTATTCATCACGAAAAATCCAATACAACCATAATAAAAAAAGCAATATCCATCCCAGAACATGCAAACTTGCGAGTATCAATTCCGTAACCTCGTCTAATTGATACGTATAGTAATTAGACGACGTTTTACCAAATATTATGATACATGCAACCATCATGAAGTCTATGACAATCAAATACCGCACACATATAGCCAACACTTCAATTTTCCAAAATACCGAAAATCAAGTGTGCTAAAAACCGACAAAAATTCCATGCTAAAATCCACTTTGTAAGTCTGAAATGACCTCGGATTGAGCCGAAACTTCGCAGAGGACTGCGGCATAAAATTAACGTCGATTCGGAGGCACCTAGGGAGGTACCCTGTCACGACCCAAGTTTGGATGTGACCGGCACTTAGATTGTATCATATCTAAAGATATGCACACAGTCCAAGTAGGCCGAAAACCAAGATCAAAATTATTTTTGCGGAATTCTTTATATAGAAAATTTAATTTTTAAGTAAAAATCACATGTTATGAAGTTACAATATTAAACAAGTATAAGGTGTTAAGTTTGGTTGCATCCCTAGTTGGGATCAACAATATCAACAGCGGAAAATAAAATCTCAGTATACAGGGCATCAATACAAATCACAGACATAAAGAAATGAATTAACAATTTATAGAACTAAACGATCTCAACTGTCAAATAATATACATATCATCTCTCACTCTAGTCAAAATACAGGTCTGATGGAGATTTTCTAGATACAAAATACATTACCAAAAGAGAAGGTTACTACATATGTAACCCACCTATCAAAAGATGTGATAAAGCTGCAAAAGTAGATCTGCACCGCAGCTAACCGTCCACTCTACCCCTGCAAGGAACTGTGGCACAACGGGGGTGAGTTGCCAACTCAGTGAATATAACTAACATATAACGGTTAATTACGTAAATATGACGATCATACGAACTGAAATATGAACAAGTATAATGTATGATTGTCTATAGAAATCATGAATCTATAATATACGAATCTCAAAATCAAAACTGAAATCTCATCATTTATTCCCAATAAAATTTTCATTTCCCCGTGTCTATCATCGACACAAAACTCCCATTTTTCACAAGCATCATTCTCTTCGTATCCTTGATTTTATTTGTTCCATGATCATACTCTCATTGATGTTGTTCCTTCTTATGATCATGTATCCATGCCGGATCTGTCGTTTCCTTTCATGCCGTTGGTCTGCTTTCTTCGATACTCGATTGAGGTTCCTGTCACCATGTTTGAGCGCAGATTGAGCTGCTGCTAGTGTTGCGGTCTGGGCGAGCTCGTCTGGTACGAGAGCCAACCATTGTGTTTTCTGGTGACATGGGAACGTCTTGATATAGCGTTATGTTGTGACCTCTTGTGGAGGCGAGTGCTTGATTTTACACCGGATGATCGGGCCATTGTTGGAGCTGCCAGTTGCGAGAGGACTGTTGATGTGCATCGTACCTCAAAGATTATGATGTCAACTACCGTGCAGACAGATGACCCAGCTGTTGCTGAGATTGATAAGATGTCGCTTCCAGAGCTTACGAGCTGAGATCGCCGGAGCTTCCAGGTAGAAATGTGACAGATGATAGCTAGCCTACCCCGAGTTGAGAGACGAAGATGATTCGTCAGATTGATGCGCCGACGTAGGCCCAGTTGAGTTGAAGATTTCCAGTGTGGAGAGTCTTACTCAGATCTAGAGCAGACCGATCCAGAGATGACCGTCGATGTATCGCCTTTCCTGAAAGATTGAGGCATTGATTAGCGTGCGGACGAAGGGTATTCACATGTTGTATGGGCGAAGCTAAAAGGTTCGAACGAGTGTCAGAAACCCATTTTTCCCAAGTTTAAAGTGTTCGGAGGAACATGCAGCTAAATCTGTGGACCCTTTAGAAGAATGAAACCCTAACTTGACATGATGACCATGGAACCGCTTTCAACCTTAGGGTTGGTGGCAGTTTAGCGGTGCCATCAGTGAGGCTTGGGTTTGCCCTTCTACGGCTGGTCCATAGGTGCTGTGGTATGTACCAGATATTTTTAGACCGCGCTCAGGTGTTGAGCCTTCGGGAAATTTTGGGACCTCGATGACTCGATCGAAAGATTTAACGCCCTCCGGATACCATGTGATAGGAGACCAGTAAGCCGATCAGCTTCGGATAGAGGACCTCACCCAGATGCGTTGTGAGTTGATCAAGAGCGGGCGAGTATAGAGTATTCCTCCGATGGTTGGGGCGAGTTCCCGAGGACGTGTTCGGCCATATATCTTCTACAGAGCGATGAAGATACCGAGTTCGTGACTTTGAGTCCGTATGAGAAACTCCGGATTTACTGAAGCCGAGGACCATTACGGTACGCAGATAGCCCAATGTGACGTCGAAGTGGACAATGATACAGATGAGTGGGGACAGAGGTTCATGCGAGATGCCGACGAGCTGTTGCTACTCCCCGTCGAGATTAGAGATCTGATATGTATATAGAGGCGTTGGGATATGGCCAATTCTCGAGGAAACGTTGTGCTGAAACGTAGATGTCCAGAAAATGAGAAAAGATTGTGTAAGAGTACCAGCCTCCGTATAGTTCGGCATAGGCAAGATCGGAAGAGACCTCGAGTAGGATTTGTTAGTGTATATGACCTAGGGGCCATTATTGTATCATACTGGCTTGTATATTACTTAATGGAAGCTTGGGAAATTCACAGTTATATTAACAGTCTTGCTAAAAATGGTAGTATGCTACTTGGTTTATATCTATCTTAATATGTGTGTACGTATTGATAAAGCCCTTAGGATCTTGCTTGACTACCAGCGTTGTGATGGCAGTCACACTAGTGGGGGTTGGGTAGTCTACAAGAACATCCTTTTTCAGGTCCCTAGTCGTAGGATTATCGAGACAGGGCATCGATACTCCGGAGTAGACTAGTGTGTACGCTTCTCATCCTAGTTGGGGAGATGGTCTGTCCCACAGCCATCAGTACGTCATACTGGAGATAGTATACAGGTGCTCGTTGGATTACGGGTACACCGGACAGGACTTGCAGGGAACTGTTGGATGGTATTATACCCGTCGTCAGTTACCAGTTCCCAGGTGACATGAGTACAGCATAGTCCGCAGACTTGACACTGCTGCTTCGCCTCGAGTGTGTTCCCACTGTTCTTAGATTGGTACCCTACCACGGCTCAAAGGAGTCGTGCAAACAGGTAGTAGTTGGGTGCAGTCCCGAAGCACTTGGAGGCAGTGGCGGTTAGACATGATTCATCTCTCCCGGTATTGGGAGTTGATATCGAGCTGTGTTTGGAGAGCCATTACGCAAAGTCCCTGGCCAGGGCAAGCCAGATTTACTGGTAGGTTTTCCAGTAGTTTCTCAAGGTGTAATGGGCTTCGCTCCGACACGACTTATACCTCTTTTAGGGGACCGACGCTTGCCGCCCCCCTAGGCTTGATATGCGATAGTCCTAGACGAACAGACCGGACTGTACAGAGATTGTCACATCAGGCTCAGGAGGAGTTCGGATGGGTTTCCTCATCGGCCTTCTTATCGACATCTACCTGGGGACCGTTACGTACAACTAGTGCAGCTTGCGGTCTGTGGTTAAACCCACTGCCAGCGTAGTAGTCGAGTCTTTAGAGTCCCACACAGAGAGTTTCCCTGCTTCGGGCGAAACGATATAGAGGTCGTATGGTTTTACGACAGGGTTCGGACACGCACGTGCATTTATGCACGTACGATGTTCGGATAGTTTTTACTAGCAGTCTTTGGTTTAAGCCAGATTCTAGTATCGGATTATTGGATTTATACAGTCTAAAGTATTTTCGTGTTTTCACGGATAGGAGGGGCGTTCTCGTAAATTGGCGAGAAGCTTCTAGAAGGTTGATGACAAGGAGGCTAAGGTGACATTTGCATTTATTGATTTAGTGACTCATTTGTATGATTCATCCATGGAGTTAATGATGCATTTAATGACTAATGACTCATGAGATGAATCACACAAAGTGAATAAATGAAGCATGGTTGATAAATCATTTGATTTATTCATTTAATAAATCATTATGCTTCATATATTCAAGATGAGATATTATTTCATTTTATTCTCACTCTCACCTTTTCTCTCCTCAAGCTCTCTCTCTTCAAACCCTAACCCTAATCTCTCATGTGTTGAGATCAAGGGTTAGCAAGACTTATTAATCCCTAATCCTACTCTATATTCCTTAGGTTGCTTTGATTAGCACTTTGAGTAACCTAGTTACCTCAAGTTAGAGGTCAAGTTTGGAGTAGCAGCTCTCGGGTGGATCTTCTATTACAAAGAGGAGGCCGACGAGGAGGTGGTCATCGAGAAGAAGAAGG